>CM067167.1:197179029-197265044 GCA_034093135.1 Erigeron breviscapus | reverse complement strand
CGTTAGTGACACTGCTGTTCCTCAGGATCAACCTGAGACTGTATTAACGGGCATTCTCAGTGACCCCGGTGTTGTTAGTGGTGTTGCCCAACAACAAGTCCAGGACAGTGATTTATCACAGTCTAGGACACCAATTGATTGGGTTGCAAAGCCCATGAATCTGAAACTGCTGGTGAGGGTATAACCCGAGGATTCGCAGGAAATCCTGAATCAGCATCGCTGAATTTAGGTCACACCACAAGTGTGCCAACAACCTCGGGTTGGATCCTCCACATCAAACACCAACACAAAGAACACCAACACCAACTCAAATTCCATCAACATCAACAAATCTACCAACCAAAGATTCTGCATCTGAAGTTTTGTTAAATATCTTAAGATCGGAGGGTGATTTGTTGACTGTTACTGAAAGAGGAGTGTTGAATGCCTTGGAAGTTAGAGAAAGGGAACTTGCAACTGAAAGAAGAGTCAAAAGCCTTACAAGAACAAGTTCAAAGACAAAAGGCTGAGTATGATGCTAAACTAGCTGAGTTTGAATTAAGATTGTTGGCATTAGAATCTTGCCGACCGGCCTCGGTTGCTTCTCGTCGGGATGATCCTGATTCTGATAATCACCCCGAGGGGGAGAACCAAGGAGAAGGTCAAACGAACATTGATAATACTTCGGCAAGAGTTGAAGGAAATGTTGGAGATGTGGTGATGGAAGAAAGAGCAGAGGGTGTGAATGTTGAGAATGTTGAGAACGATTCTTTAGATGATGAGATTAGAAGAAGATTAGTTGAAGTTTTTGGTGTTGATTCTGATGTAGAAAGTGAGGAAGAAGTTGAAAATATTGAAGTCAATGAAGAAGAAGGCTTTATCATTGAAGAGGATTTAGTTGAATATTCTGAAGGAGAAGCTGATTTAGAGGCCATAAAAGATAATGTTATATTGGATGAGCCAGAGTTAGTTGAGACTCATGTGAACGTAGAAGCTGCAGAGGAACCTATGTTTGAAGAATTTGCAGATCTTGATTACTTTGAAGTAGGTCCTTCAAGCAGAGTTGAAGTTGGAGAATCATCTGCTCGTGCTAGCTCAGCTCCACAGCATTATAATTTTAATGAATTCAACAATTTTGATGATCTTAGAAAGACTCCAAATGCTGCAGTTCAGAACTTTCAGAAATCTACTTACAAACAGGTTTTGAGAGAGGCAATCATATCTGAGGAAGTTCTTCCTGATTACTTTCCAACTGATTTAACTGAAGAACAATTAAGATTTATTAATCGGGATAGGGAAAGAATGGTTGCTCTTGGCATCAAACCTAAAGAAGCAGCTAAGAAATCAAGATATCTGGAGGAGAGGGCTTACCCTATATTTTGTGGAGCAACTAAGGTCACCAAAACCAAGAGACCAGAGTTAGACTCAATGTACAAGTTTAACGAAGCCAGGCAAATCGAAGAATACACAGAGCTTCTTAAACTTACAAAACAATATAATCCAAAGTTGCTGGAAAAACAGAGAAACCACAAGATATTGGTGCTAATCAGGGTGATTTTGATTAAAAGAGTTACTATCTCTATTCCATGTTTTCACGTCAAAAGAGATAACAACAAGATCTACCGATTTACAGAAGCCCAATTTAAACTTTTGCCAGTTGATGACATTATCTTCCTCTACAACCATTTCCTGAATGCAATGCAAAGATAACGTGAAGATGTGATTGCTTTTGATGCTGTAAAAAGATACATGTCAAGTTGCATTCAATATGCTTCATTGGAAGATTTTCAAATAGGGTTTGAAGTTGTGAAGAGGAAGATAAACGTTCCATATCCAGATCAGAGTCTTTACACTGAAGACATCGAAAGCTCAGTATTGGTCATGTCATTGAAGAACCATCTTTTGGGGTTGTCTTTCTAAATAGCCGAAAGAAGAAGATTTTCATTCGTATGGATGAACTTGCTTCTTATTCTAATGGAACATTGGAGTTTTGTAAAATGTGTTGCTGTGTTTGAAGGAAGATGAGCAAGATGAAAAGAAAAAGGAAGTGTTTGATAAAGTGATCTCCAAAATTAATCAAAGGCTTGAATACCGAGACAGCATTCGAATGATGAGAGAAGCAAAGAATGTTCAGAAGTCGAAGTATGTTGTTCGTCGGAAAGGAGGTTGCTGGATCAAGTATGAGCCTAGTCATCTTCCAGGGCCACATAACATTCATCCAAGAAATTTTGAAGCAAATATGATTGTTCCAGATGACAGACCCGAAGGAGAAAACTGGTTCTGGCATCCAAACAAAGACAGACCAAATACGATTGTAACACCCGTTTCGTAAAAATATGGATTTCCAAAAATTTCGCCTAACGGCGTTAAATCATGCGGAAACGATTTAGGAAAATACTCAACTAAGGAAAACAGTTGAGAAACATAAGTGGTGTTACTAATAGTATCAAATCAGTAATAAAAGAAATCCATAAGATTGCCCAACATAAAGCAATCACAACATAGTCATTACATAAGTTCCATAAAGGAAATCAATAATATAAAGTCTATGCGAAGCTATTGGGTAAACTAAAGCCAGCTTGATCATCTACCCATCTCTCGCCACAGCTTCACACGTCATCTACTGCCTAACCTGAGGGGTGTCAACACATTAAAAGAAACAAGTGTTAGCTATAAAGCTAAGTAAGATAACACCAGGTTTAAGCAAAAACATTTCATCATTTAAAACGTCACTTTAAACTTTACGTCATTTTAATTAGGCTTTCATATCATCACATAAACATCTCCACATCACATATAAGCATAGAGTTCATGACCCTAAGCGTGCCTAATCAATTTCGTCATCTCATCTCATCTCATCTCATTAAGTTGTGACTAGGTCACCGTTAAGTTGTAACCGAAGTTACCGTTACCACCGTTTCATCTCATTTCATTAAGTTGTGACTATGTCATCTCATTTTACATACCTATAACCACCGTCAGGTATGCCGTACCTATTACCACCGTAAGGCACTATGTACCTATTACCACCGTAAGGCACTATGTACCTATTACCACCGTAAGGCACTATGTACCTATTACCACCGTAAGGCACAGGTTATGCATAACACTTAACATCTAATTAGCTCGAGCATTTATCGTATTTAGTTTAGATTTCCACCTTTACCTAAACTAATCCATACTATCATCTTTTCACGTTAGGGCCCTTAAAACGTGCACGTGTCATGGCAACCTAAAAAGGTCTAGTGTTCTAGATGAACAAGCCACATATACATGCACATAACAACATTACAACATATCATTAACCACCGTAATCATTACATATCATATCGTAAACATATCATTAACCACCGTCATCATATCATTTCATAAGCATATCATATCATAAACCACCGTTCATCATATCATATCATAAACATAACTACGGGGAAGCATCATAGGCATCGTCATCATTATTCCCCGAGTACCTCCCATATCAACCCAACCACATCATAGGTTATACATTACCGTTTTGGAGGTTATAGTTTATGAAACCATTTATGTTGCACCCTCAGCGTGACAAAAGTAGTGTATCTTACCTCGTAGTAGTATGTGCGCGCAAACAAAGGCTACAAGTGCTTAATAGTAATCCCCCGACACCTATCGTACATTAACATATGAAGTATAAGTCATTTGGGACCTTAATTAACTTGAAAACGAACTTAGCTTCTTAAAACGAATTTAACTTCATCAAACGAACTTAGAATGTTTCAAACGAAGATCATCTTCGTTTTGTCAAACGAAGTTAGTTTTCCAGAAAACGAATTTAGGCTCAACGAAGATGACTCAACGAACTTAAGCTTAACTTCGTCCAGAAAACGAATTTAGCAACAGAAACGAATTTGAACCCAGAAAACGAATTTAAACCTTATTTTCGTCCAGAATTCAAAAACGACTATGTTCTTCATTTTTTTCCAGAAATCGATCGACAATGGCTTCTTCCAAAACATGTTTTTGACATAATTGAACATCTTTTGATCATCAAGATCAATTATAAACCCATTAAACACCATTAGGAACATCAATTGACCAAAACATCTTTTAAACTCTAATAATTTGCCAAAACCCTTTTAAACCAGTTTTGAATCAAAATTAAAACATCTTTTGATCTGAAAATACAATTAACAACCCATTGATTACCTGATTGTTTGATAGCCAATCGATTCAATACAAAAACACCCAATTGATTGACCAAAAACTTGGAGATTCCTTAAGAAATCGATATGGAATTGATGGAACAGTATGTTTGTGCTTAGGAATGTAATTAGGCTGCAAAACAATGAGATTAGGCTTAACCTAATCCCTAATCCCGTTTTTCAAGTTTCACTTATGTCAATTTTAGTCCCTGGACTTCATATTAGCTTTATTTCGCATTTAAACACCTATTGGGGATATATACAACACACTAAAGCACTTTCGCACACTACATAGGCCTTTTACACATCATTTAATCCACTTTATTGTCACTCAATAAAGATAATTAAATCTCACATATAGGGCACATAAACATATAAACACGTATTTCCACGTAAACATATCACGGACTTAGAATTTGACCTAACGACGTTAGTCAACATATACGTTTAAGTTTTGGGATGTTACAATTACCTCCCCCTTAAGAGGATTCCGTCCCCGGAATCACTTCAACATCAAAAAGGTGGGGATAGGTCTCCCGCATTACGGACTCGGTCTCCCAAGTCATACTTTCGCCGTGATTGTGTTTCCACTTTATGAGAACTAGATCGATAGTCTTTCGTCGTAGCTTCTTTTGTTTCCTTCCCAATAAAGCAACAGGTTCATCGACAATCTGCTTGTTGGGATTAATACTTACGTCCTCGAGTGGAATGACATCCGTTTCATTCGCATAGCACTTACGTAGATAACACACATGAAATGTGTTGTGAATTCCATTAAGTTCTGGAGGTAAGTCCAGCTTAAATGCCTGTTCATTAACCTTCTTAATGATCTTAAAAGGTCCAATGAATCTGGGGCTTAACTTTCCACGTTTTCCAAACCGTAATACACCTTTCCAAGGCGACACCTTGAGTAAAACCATTTCACCTTCTTTAAAATCAAACGGCCTCCTTTTCTTATCAGCATATGACTTTTGCCTTTCACGAGCAACACGCAAGGCTTTCTTTGCAACATTAACTTTATCGGCCGTAAGCTGTACTAATTCGGGTCCAGCAAATTGCTTTTCCCCGGGCTCCAACCAACAACTAGGAGTCCGACACTTCCTACCATATAACATCTCATAAGGTGGCATTCCAATGCTCGCATGATAACTATTGTTATACGCAAACTCAATAAGAGGTAGGTGTTTATCCCACGAACCACCATAATCCATTACACAAGCTCTGAGCATATCTTCGAGCGTTTGAATAGTCCTTTCACTTTGCCCATCGGTCTGCGGGTGATAGGCTGTGCTCAGACGAACTTGAGTACCAACTTCCCGTTGAAAACTCTTCCAAAAGTTGGAAACGAATCGAGCATCACGATCTGACACAATCGATATCGGAACACCATGTTTAGAAACCACTTCATCAATATACAACGTAGCGAAGTTCTCCATAGGAGCCGTCTCACGAACTGGGAGAAAGTGAGCACTCTTCGTTAATCGATCGACAATAACCCATATCATATCGTGACCACGAGGCGTCCTCGGAAGTTTGGTCACAAAATCCATCGTAATGTGATCCCATTTCCACTCAGGGATCTCAAGTTGCTGAAACTTCCCGTAAGGCTTTTGATGTTCAGCTTTCACTTTAGCACACGTCAAACATTTCTGCACATACATCATCACATCGTTCTTAATACTGGGCCACCAATAAATCGGCTTTAAATCCGCATGCATCTTTGTGGCACCAGGGTGTACAGAATACTTAGTTTTGTGAGCTTCATCCATTACTAACTCACGATTGCCTCCATAGAGAGGAACCCATATTCTACCTTTGTAGGTTCGAAGGCCACGACTATTTTCTTCCATTTGGAGTCTGTTCTTCTTCTTTTTCCCAATAGACTCCGCTTTCACATTTCATCCTTTAACGCTTCGATTTGAGCTAATCGAATAGGTTCCAGTAAATTCGACTCAATCTTTGTAATCATCGCACATAATCTACTTTTCGCATATCCTTTGCGGCTTAAGGCATCAGCAACCACATTAGCTTTGCCTGGGTGATATTTAATTTCACAATCGTAATCCTTTAATAACTCCATCCACCGTCGTTGTCTAACATTCATGTCCTTCTGAGTGAACACGTACTGTAAGCTCTTATGATCCGTATAAAGGGTACACTTTGTACCATACAGATAATGTCGCCACAACTTCAGAGCAAAAACAACCGCAGCCAGCTCAAGGTCATGAGTAGGATAGTTCCGCTCATGAGGCTTCAGCTGTCGAGAGGCGTAAGCGATAACTTTGTCCCGTTGCATTAGCACACACCCTAACCCCGTGATGGATGCGTCACTATAAACCACTAAATCGTCTGTTCCTTCGGGTAAGGCTAAGACTGGAGCTTCACACAACTTCTTTTTCAACGTTGTGAAGGCTTTCTCTTGAGCATCGGTCCACACAAACTTCACACCTTTCTTCGTTAATTCAGTCATTGGCTTGGCAATGCGCGAGAAATCCTGAATGAAACGTCGATAATAACCAGCCAAACCGAGAAAACTCTTAATTTCAGTAGGAGACTTAGGCTGCTCCCACTTCGACACTGCTTCTATCTTCGAAGGATCTACTTTTATACCATCAGAGGAGACGACATGGCCGAGGAAATGAACTTCCTTTAGCCAGAATTCGCACTTGGAGAACTTAGCATAAAGCTTTTTCTCTCTGAGGACTTGAAGGACAGCTCTCAAATGCTCTCTATGTTCCACTTCCGACTTTGAATACACAAGAATGTCGTCGATAAAAACAATAACGAAATGATCCAAAAATGGTCGACAGACACGGTTCATCAAATCCATAAACTTCGCTGGAGCATTTGTCAAACCGAATGGCATGACAAGGAACTCATAATGACCATAACGAGTTCGGAACGCTGTTTTGGCTACACTTTCTTCTTCAACCTTCAATTGATGATAGCCAGACCGTAAATCAATCTTTGAGAAATAAGAAGCACCTTGAAGTTGATCGAACAAATCATCAATGCGAGGGAGTGGATACTTATTCTTCACCGTTCTTTTATTCAGCTCGCGATAATCGATACACATACGCATGGATCCGTCTTTCTTCTTTACGAAAAGGATAGGAGCACCCCATGGAGAGGAACTCGGACGAATGAAACCTTTATCTAAAAGTTCCTGAATTTGAGTCATCAGCTCCTTCATCTCTGTCGGAGCTAATCGATACGGAGCTTTGGCTACAGGAGTAGCACCAGGAATAAGGTCGATAGAAAACTCAACCTCACGGTCAGGAGGAAGACCTGGAAGATCTTCAGGGAAAACATCAGGAAACTCGGAAACAACTTCGACATCAGAGACTGTAGGCTTCGCGATACGAGAATCGATGACATAAGCTAGAAAATGTGACTTAGTTTGTCGTATGCAACGAAGCGCTTTCATCATTGAGATCACCTTAACATTTCCCGGCTTCTTGTCACCATAAACACAGACACCTTTACCATCGGGAGTAGCGATACGGACTATCTTTTTCGAACATAGGACGACAGCATCATTCTTAGACATCCAATCCATACCGAGAACAACATCGAAACTAGGAATAGTAGCGGGTAACAGGTTAGCAGTAAATGACCGACCCTCTATTTCTATCGGACAATCAGAATAACCTTCCCGAATGATAGACGTTGCACCATTAGCCACTTCTACTTCTATAGGACACCGTAAAGAACTAGTAGTCATGTCTAACTTAGGAGCAAACAGAGTAGACACAAAAGATTTGTTCGCACCAGAATCAATAACACATTAGCAGGTTTGGAGTTAACAATAAGGATAGCAGTAACTACCTGATCATCGTCTTTTGCCTCCTCAGCCGTCATCTGAAAAGCACGGGCTTTGGCTTTGGAAGCTTCCGCTTTCTTTCCCTCATCTTTCTTCATTTGGGGACAATCGGCAATTCGGTGCTTTGCATCTCCACATTTATAACATCTTGCTCTATCAGTGCATTCATCAAAAGTATGACCCTGCGCTCCACACCTATTGCACCTGCGGGTCTTAGCAGAACACTGACCAGAATGAAAAGCCTTGCAGCTAGAACACCATTTTCCATCTTTGTCTGTCTTTCCCTTGTCAGAGGACGAAGATCCCTTGAATTTCTTACCAAAACGATTTGACCCACCAAACCTCCGTTTATTGCCAAACTTCTTCTCATCTTCTTTCTTTTCAACTTTCTTATCCGCAGCAAAATCATCATCAAGCTTTTTAGATTCCTTGATTGCTTCCGTTAGGGTCTTATGCTGCCTACAAATACCTCGATAACTTGGAGGTAACCCATCGACATAGCAGGCGACTTGATCTGCATCAGTTCTGAATAGATGACCCACAAATTTCATCTTTTCCATAAAGGAACGAGCATAGTCATTAATTTTTCCCACTTCAGCCTTCAGGGCACGAAACTCTTTTCCATTTTTCTCTGCTCATGAACTCCAATATACTCTTCAATAAATTTCTGTCTGAAGTTAGCCCACGTAATAGCAGATACCATAGCCGGAGTCATTGAGATAGTAATGCTCTTCCACCAGTCTCGAGCACCTTCTTTCAACATTCTACTCGCACACAACACCTTTTTATCCTCTGGACAGTCACAAGCTTCAAAGACCATCTCAGTATCATCAAGCCATTCCATACAGCCTACTGCGTTAAGTGTTCCATTGAATTTCTGAGCTCCACACTTCTGGAAACTTTCGAACTTAAATCGAGGAGCTTGAACTACATTAGGAGGAGCCACTTCAACATTAACAGGGGGAACGACAACATTATCCACTGGTGGCTCAATGTGGTGAGAGGGCACTGAGTAGTTGCCATCAGTTCCTTCAGCATTCTCAGCAAGAGCGTTGTTCAGTTGTTCTTGAGTCTGTGCTAACTGGGCTTGGAGAGTCAGCACAAGATTGTACAGCTCAGCTGCATTAGGGATTTGCTCCACCACTGCTTCGTTAACTATGGGTTGATTACCAGGAGGTGGAGGCATAGGGCCTAACGAGCCTTGTCGATTGACCTGCTGAGGATTCCCTTGATTTCTATTCACGTTAGCTGCAGCAGCAGTAGCAGCAGCATTAGTAGCAACTGCACCTGGATGGGCAGGTGGAGTAACGCTGTCAGTTGCTCCGTCACGTTGGATGTTGCGGTTGCGAGTGTTAACCATTTTCCTTCAATAAAATGGTGAAGTCGATAAGCGCGAAGTAAAACAAAAGTTCGCTGGGATAAGGCTAAATCATAACATCGTAACATAAACATCTCGTAAGCCTTATCATACTCGCACTCATCCCAACCCATCCTATATCATCTTACGTTAAAGCTAAGGCATCCTACAAATACCTAGCATGCGCATCTTAAGTTTAAGTCCAAATCCTATGGTCAATAGGCCTTGGTTCACTTAAACTACTTCTCTGATACCAACTTGTAACACCCGTTTCGTAAAAATATGGATTTCCAAAAATTTTCGCCTAACGGCGTTAAATCATGCGGAAACGATTTAGGAAAATACTCAACTAAGGAAAACAGTTGAGAAACATAAGTGGTGTTACTAATAGTATCAAATCAGTAATAAAAGAAATCCATAAGATTGCCCAACATAAAGCAATCACAACATAGTCATTACATAAGTTCCATAAAGGAAATCAATAATATAAAGTCTATGCGAAGCTATTGGGTAAACTAAAGCCAGCTTGATCATCTACCCATCTCTCGCCACAGCTTCACACGTCATCTTACTGCCTAACCTGAGGGGTGTCAACACATTAAAAGAAACAAGTGTTAGCTATAAAGCTAAGTAAGATAACACCAGGTTTAAGCAAAAACATTTCATCATTTAAAACGTCACTTTAAACTTTACGTCATTTTAATTAGGCTTTCATATCATCACATAAACATCTCCACATCACATATAAGCATAGAGTTCATGACCCTAAGCGTGCCTAATCAATTTCGTCATCTCATCTCATCTCATTAAGTTGTGACTAGGTCACCGTTAAGTTGTAACCGAAGTTACCGTTACCACCGTTTCATCTCATTTCATTAAGTTGTGACTATGTCATCTCATTTTACATACCTATAACCACCGTCAGGTATGCCGTACCTATTACCACCGTCAGGCACCATTTATACGTACCTATTACCACCGTAAGGCACGATGTACCTATTACCACCGTAAGGCACTATGTACCTATTACCACCGTAAGGCACAGGTTATGCATAACACTTAACATCTAATTAGCTCGAGCATTTATCGTATTTAGTTTAGATTTCCACCTTTAACCTAAACTAATCCATACTATCATCTTTTCACGTTAGGGCCCTTAAAACGTGCACGTGTCATGGCAACCTAAAAAGGTCTAGTGTTCTAGATGAACAAGCCACATATACATGCACATAACAACATTACAACATATCATTAACCACCGTAATCATTACATATCATATCGTAAACATATCATTAACCACCGTATCATATCATATCATAAGCATATCATATCATAAACCACCGTTCATCATATCATATCATAAACATAACTACGGGGAAGCATCATAGGCATCGTCATCATTATTCCCCGAGTACCTCCCATATCAACCCAACCACATCATAGGTTATACATTACCGTTTTGGAGGTTATAGTTTATGAAACCATTTATGTTGCACCCTCAGCGTGACAAAAGTAGTGTATCTTACCTCGTAGTAGTATGTGCGCGCAAACAAAGGCTACAAGTGCTTAATAGTAATCCCCGACACCTATCGTACATTAACATATGAAGTATAAGTCATTTGGGACCTTAATTAACTTGAAAACGAACTTAATTTTGTTCTTACGAACTTAGCTTCTTAAAACGAATTTAACTTCATCAAACGAACTTAGAATGTTTCAAACGAAGATCATCTTCGTTTTGTCAAACGAAGTTAGTTTTCCAGAAAACGAATTTAGGCTCAACGAAGATGACTCAACGAACTTAAGCTTAACTTCGTCCAGAAAACGAATTTAGCAACAGAAACGAATTTGAACCCAGAAAACGAATTTAAACCTTATTTTCGTCCAGAATTCAAAAACGACTATGTTCTTCATTTTTTTCCAGAAATCGATCGACAATGGCTTCTTCCAAAACATGTTTTTGACATAATTGAACATCTTTTGATCATCAAGATCAATTATAAACCCATTAAACACCATTAGGAACATCAATTGACCAAAACATCTTTTAAACTCTAATAATTTGCCAAAACCCTTTTAAACCAGTTTTGAATCAAAATTAAAACATCTTTTGATCTGAAAATACAATTAACAACCCATTGGTTACCTGATTGTTTGATAGCCAATCGATTCAATACAAAAACACTCAATTGATTGACCAAAAACTTGGAGATTCCTTAAGAAATCGATATGGAATTGATGGAACAGTATGTTTGTGCTTAGGAATGTAATTAGGCTGCAAAACAATGAGATTAGGCTTAACCTAATCCCTAATCCCGTTTTTCAAGTTTCACTTATGTCAATTTTAGTCCCTGGACTTCATATTAGCTTTATTTCGCATTTAAACACCTATTGGGGATATATACAACACACTAAAGCACTTTCGCACACTACATAGGCCTTTTACACATCATTTAATCCACTTTATTGTCACTCAATAAAGATAATTAAATCTCACATATAGGGCACATAAACATATAAACACGTATTTCCACGTAAACATATCACGGACTTAGAATTTGACCTAACGACGTTAGTCAACATATACGTTTAAGTTTTGTTTTTGTTTTTTTTTTCCTTTTAGTAACATTACATAGATTTATATGTAATGGTTGTTAGCTGATTTGCTTTTACGTGTTTACATATATACGACATGTCGTATGTATGAACTAATGTGGTACACTATCACATTACTTGTATGAACAGTTTATTGTTATATAAAATCATCAGGGTACCCATTACCCAAAATACATAAACTAGCATTTGACATCCAATCCCAAGTCCTACAAACCTTGTTGCAAATATCAGCTAAGTTACTAACATCGACATGAGATTCAATAATAGCACATACATTAAGATAGTTTTCCTGCACTACCTGTCGAACCTCCTTTTCTTTTCAGAGGGCGGTTCAACCCCCTTATGTTCCATGATGCGATACTACCCATTAGAACCCACTAGACCGGGAGTGCTTGCCCCCTCCGTGGTTTGTTGCTGTTGATTGACAATCGTAGTATTATCATCAATCATAATCTTATCCTCATCATCATCCGAATCAACATCAAAATGGTCCTCCAGTTCCTTTTGCTTCTCCAATGCAATTCGCTCCTCTTCTGTATTTTCAACAAGCACAGGTTCATTACACCGTTCCCCATAATCTGTTTGTACATCATAAGAGTTTCGTGTGGACAACGGTGTCTCTGAGGTACTTGCTTCCCCCGTATTCGCTTTTGGTTTAACCACAGGTCGATATTCGAATTGTGGTTTTTGCTTTTGTTAGTAACATTACATAGATTTATATGTAATGGTTGTTAGCTGATTTGCTTTTACGTGTTTACATATATACGACATGTCGTATGTATGAACTAATGTGGTACACTATCACATTACTTGTATGAACAGTTTATTGTTATATAAAATCATCAGGGTACCCATTACCCAAAATACATAAACTAGCATTTGACATCCAATCCCAAGTCCTACAAACCTTGTTGCAAATATCAGCTAAGTTACTAACATCGACATGAGATTCAATAATAGCACATACATTAAGATAGTTTTCCTGCACTACCTGTCGAACCTCCTTTTCTTTTCAGAGGGCGGTTCAACCCCCTTATGTTCCATGATGCGATACTACCCATTAGAACCCACTAGACCGGGAGTGCTTGCCCCCTCCGTGGTTTGTTGCTGTTGATTGACAATCGTAGTATTATCATCAATCATAATCTTATCCTCATCATCATCCGAATCAACATCAAAATGGTCCTCCAGTTCCTTTTGCTTCTCCAATGCAATTCGCTCCTCTTCTGTATTTTCAACAAGCACAGGTTCATTACACCGTTCCCCATAATCTGTTTGTACATCATAAGAGTTTCGTGTGGACAACGGTGTCTCTGAGGTACTTGCTTCCCCCGTATTCGCTTTTGGTTTAACCACAGGTCGATATTCGAATTGTGGTTTTTGCTTTTGTTTACCAACATTACATAGATTTATATGTAATGGTTGTTAGCTGATTTGCTTTTACGTGTTTACATATATACGACATGTCGTATGTATGAACTAATGTGGTACACTATCACATTACTTGTATGAACAGTTTATTGTTATATAAAATCATCAGGGTACCCATTACCCAAAATACATAAACTAGCATTTGACATCCAATCCCAAGTCCTACAAACCTTGTTGCAAATATCAGCTAAGTTACTAACATCGACATGAGATTCAATAATAGCACATACATTAAGATAGTTTTCCTGCACTACCTGTCGAACCTCCTTTTCTTTTCAGAGGGCGGTTCAACCCCCTTATGTTCCATGATGCGATACTACCCATTAGAACCCACTAGACCGGGAGTGCTTGCCCCCTCCGTGGTTTGTTGCTGTTGATTGACAATCGTAGTATTATCATCAATCATAATCTTATCCTCATCATCATCCGAATCAACATCAAAATGGTCCTCCAGTTCCTTTTGCTTCTCCAATGCAATTCGCTCCTCTTCTGTATTTTCAACAAGCACAGGTTCATTACACCGTTCCCCATAATCTGTTTGTACATCATAAGAGTTTCGTGTGGACAACGGTGTCTCTGAGGTACTTGCTTCCCCCGTATTCGCTTTTGGTTTAACCACAGGTCGATATTCGAATTGTGGTTTTTGCTTTTGTTTACCCACAGCGAATCCTTGTTTCAATCCTTTCTTTTTTCTAACTAGTTGAAACCCATCACTATCTATTTCGTTTCCCTTTTTTGGCTGCTATTTCACAGCTTTCACACATTCATCAGCATGTCCAAAAACACAACATAGAGAGCACCTAGGTGGCTTCCATTCATACTCCACTTTAATAGATTCTTTTGTATATCCATCCCCATCCAAGTGAGGAATAGCGACCACAATGTTATCTTTAAAATCCTGGTTTGCATCAATCTCAACTAAAGACCTTGCATAACTATTTCTACCCCATGATTCTACACACGTAGCCGTAGTGTATGAGTCAAGTTGTTTTGGTTCACCAGTTTTCGAAATAAGCATGCTTAGTCCATCACCTGTATATGCCACCATAGGGATATCATGTAGTTTAACCCAAACTGGCACAGTTTTAATATCCGCTTTCTGTAAGTTAACATTTGGCGTCCAGATATTCAACAAAATAGGTGCATTACGGATCAACCAAGGCCCATTTTCCACACATAATTCATACCTTCCTTAGATTTGAATTTAAAAAAGAAGAATCCATTTGCATCCATCATTACACGCAGCAACCCATGTTTAACCCATGATTTCTTAACAAAGTTCTCCACAACAGGAAATGCAATACGTTTGCCTAAGAAATATCCATACAGTATATTATAAAATTTGCTAGTTACCTCCCTTATAGATTCCTTACGCAGGAAAACATCTGCATCTGCAACACTTTCTGGTGAATCAAGTTTGCGCAGGTTTACCGTACGCTTCACAGATTGCCCCTGCACCTTACACGCATAAGAAATTGGATTGGCATGAGACTTAGCACTAGGTTGAGCCCCATTGCCACCATCATCTTTATCTTCAACTCTTTCTGATTGTTTCAGCGAATGATTCGAGTCATCAGCTTTAGACTCAACCCCGTTTGCATGCATGGCATCATTCATAGGGTTTTGCTTAACAGCGTTATCATCAGACTTATTGTTACCCTCATCAACCTTACTTTGCAACGACGGATCACCACTTCCCAGATCAGAATTTACCTTGGTATCTTCAAACGAAACCCTAGCTTGCTTGGGAGGAGTCGCAACCTTTGTATTCCTAATAGCACTTCGTAATGGAACTCTCTTACCATCAATGTTCTTAATCTTGGCAGCCAGACCCCCAGGTGTTGGGATTTTTGGGTTTTTATCAAAGCAATATTATCCTTATAATATTAAAACGCAGCGGAAAAATTGAACCTTTCAATTTGTGTATATGGTTAAAACCAAAGTTTAACTTTTAAAAGAAAACCCAAACAATAAGGATCCATGTATATGAATAACATACATACAAAACAACAACCATAGGGTGTTTTAGAAGACTACCTTCTTCCAAGCTTATGAGAAGGTTGATATGAAGGAGATGATGATCTTGAAGTGGCAAGTCTTCAACCTAGAAGAACCTCAAGCTTGTATACCCCAAACTATCAACAAACACCCAAATGTGCTAGGATTTAAACTTGAAATGCCTTCCCTTTTTGCTCCCTTTGGCCGAAATCAATAGAGGAAAAAGGAAGAGAAAAAATGCTAGTTGAGTATTGAGAGAGAAGTCTTGTACTTTTGCATGAGAAAAAGATACAATCTATGTCAAGTGTTGTGTATGTACAAGTGTTGAATATATATCAAACTTGCATGAATAACCACATGGGGGGGGGGGGGGGGGGGGGGGGGGGGGGGGGGGGGGGGGGGGGGGGGGGGGGGGGGGGGGGGGGGGGGGGGGGGGGGGGGGGGGGGGGGGGGGGGGGGGGGGGGGGGGGGGGGGGGGGGGGGGGGGGGGGGGGGGGGGGGGGGGGGGGGGGGGGGGGGGGGGGGGGGGGGGGGGGGGGGGGGGGGGGGGGGGGGGGGGGGGGGGGGGGGGGGGGGGGGGGGGGGGGGGGGGGGGGGGGGGGGGGGGGGGGGGGGGGGGGGGGGGGGGGGGGGGGGGGGGGGGGGGGGGGGGGGGGGGGGGGGGGGGGGGGGGGGGGGGGGGGGGGGGGGGGGGGGGGGGGGGGGGGGGGGGGGGGGGGGGGGGGGGGGGGGGGGGGGGGGGGGGGGGGGGGGGGGGGGGGGGGGGGGGGGGGGGGGGGGGGGGGGGGGGGGGGGGGGGGGGGGGGGGGGGGGGGGGGGGGGGGGGGGGGGGGGGGGGGGGGGGGGGGGGGGGGGGGGGGGGGGGGGGGGGGGGGGGGGGGGGGGGGGGGGGGGGGGGGGGGGGGGGGGGGGGGGGGGGGGGGGGGGGGGGGGGGGGGGGGGGGGGGGGGGGGGGGGGGGGGGGGGGGGGGGGGGGGGGGGGGGGGGGGGGGGGGGGGGGGGGGGGGGGGGGGGGGGGGGGGGGGGGGGGGGGGGGGGGGGGGGGGGGGGGGGGGGGGGGGGGGGGGGGGGGGGGGGGGGGGGGGGGGGGGGGGGGGGGGGGGGGGGGGGGGGGGGGGGGGGGGGGGGGGGGGGGGGGGGGGGGGGGGGGGGGGGGGGGGGGGGGGGGGGGGGGGGGGGGGGGGGGGGGGGGGGGGGGGGGGGGGGGGGGGGGGGGGGGGGGGGGGGGGGGGGGGGGGGGGGGGGGGGGGGGGGGGGGGGGGGGGGGGGGGGGGGGGGGGGGGGGGGGGGGGGGGGGGGGGGGGGGGGGGGGGGGGGGGGGGGGGGGGGGGGGGGGGGGGGGGGGGGGGGGGGGGGGGGGGGGGGGGGGGGGGGGGGGGGGGGGGGGGGGGGGGGGGGGGGGGGGGGGGGGGGGGGGGGGGGGGGGGGGGGGGGGGGGGGGGGGGGGGGGGGGGGGGGGGGGGGGGGGGGGGGGGGGGGGGGGGGGGGGGGGGGGGGGGGGGGGGGGGGGGGGGGGGGGGGGGGGGGGGGGGGGGGGGGGGGGGGGGGGGGGGGGGGGGGGGGGGGGGGGGGGGGGGGGGGGGGGGGGGGGGGGGGGGGGGGGGGGGGGGGGGGGGGGGGGGGGGGGGGGGGGGGGGGGGGGGGGGGGGGGGGGGGGGGGGGGGGGGGGGGGGGGGGGGGGGGGGGGGGGGGGGGGGGGGGGGGGGGGGGGGGGGGGGGGGGGGGGGGGGGGGGGGGGGGGGGGGGGGGGGGGGGGGGGGGGGGGGGGGGGGGGGGGGGGGGGGGGGGGGGGGGGGGGGGGGGGGGGGGGGGGGGGGGGGGGGGGGGGGGGGGGGGGGGGGGGGGGGGGGGGGGGGGGGGGGGGGGGGGGGGGGGGGGGGGGGGGGGGGGGGGGGGGGGGGGGGGGGGGGGGGGGGGGGGGGGGGGGGGGGGGGGGGGGGGGGGGGGGGGGGGGGGGGGGGGGGGGGGGGGGGGGGGGGGGGGGGGGGGGGGGGGGGGGGGGGGGGGGGGGGGGGGGGGGGGGGGGGGGGGGGGGGGGGGGGGGGGGGGGGGGGGGGGGGGGGGGGGGGGGGGGGGGGGGGGGGGGGGGGGGGGGGGGGGGGGGGGGGGGGGGGGGGGGGGGGGGGGGGGGGGGGGGGGGGGGGGGGGGGGGGGGGGGGGGGGGGGGGGGGGGGGGGGGGGGGGGGGGGGGGGGGGGGGGGGGGGGGGGGGGGGGGGGGGGGGGGGGGGGGGGGGGGGGGGGGGGGGGGGGGGGGGGGGGGGGGGGGGGGGGGGGGGGGGGGGGGGGGGGGGGGGGGGGGGGGGGGGGGGGGGGGGGGGCGGTTGCTCTATATTCAAAACCTTTTGAATATCTACCAATCCAAGTTCATAATAATCTTACATTCATATTTGTTCCCACAAATATGATCGACTACGGACATTTAGAATAATTAACTTATTCATGGATTTAAACATGCAAAATGGAACATAACACAATTTAAATGCATAATACCAATATTCATATAAATGTGTTAATAACTACAAGTGTTCCGATATCCAAATACTTAAAATAGATCAAATCCAATCACTAGAATATCGAAGTCCCATGGCACAAGTATGACTCTCATGCTTAGGCCTTTCAAGGAGCTTCGTGAGTGGGTCCGCAACATTTTGATCGGTGTGAACTTTGTGAATACATATCTTTCCCTTTTCAACTTCATCCCTTATGTAGTTGAATCTCCGCTCAATGTGCCTAGTCTTTTGATGTGCACGAGGTTCCTTGATTTGAGCAATCGCGCCCTCGTTATCACAAAGAATTTCTAGGGGTTCTTGAATGGAAGGAACAACCCCTAGGTCGGCAATGAATTTCTTCAACCATGCAGCTTCTTGTGCTGCTAAAGAAGCGGCGATGTATTCAGACTCTGTAGTGGACAACGCAACCACATCCTGCTTTGAGCTTTTCCATGAAACAGCTCCTCCGTTTAGAATGAATATGTACCCCGATTGTGATCGAGAATCATCTCGATCAGTTTGGAAACTCGCATCCGTGTAACCCTTTACAACGAGCTCCTCTTCACCAGATCCATATATTAAGAACATATCTTTAGTATTTCTAAGATATTTCAATATATTTTTGACAGCCATCCAATGACTATCTCCTGGATTTTGCTGGTATCTACTTGTCATGCTCAAAGCGCATGACACGTCCGGTCTCGTGCATATCATAGCATACATGATGGATCCTATAGCAGATGCATATGGGATTCCACTCATTTTCTCTTGCTCAACTTTTGAGCTAGGAGATTGAGAAGTACTCAATATAGTTCCTCTTTGAATAGGTACCAAACCTTTCTTAGAGTTTTCCATCTTGAACCTTTTCAAGATTTTGTCTATGTATGCACTTTGATTCAAACCTATTAAGCGCCTTGATCTATCCCTATAGATCCTTATTCCCAAAATATAGGCGGCTTCACCAAGATCCTTAATGGAAAAGCAACTTCCAAGCCAGGCTTTTACACCTTCCAAGGTTGGAATGTCATTTCCAAATAGTAGAATGTCATCGACATATAATACTAGAAAAGTAATGATACTCCCACTAGCCTTCTTATACACACAAGCTTCATCAGCGTTTTTGATGAAGCCAAATTTCTTGACTTCTTCATCAAAACGACGATTCCAGCTTCTTGATGCTTGTTTCAATCCATAGATTGATTTCTTTAACTTGCATACTTTATTAGGATGTTTTGGATCGACAAAACCTTCAGGCTGATCCATATAGACATCTTCCTCAAGATATCCATTTAGAAAAGCGGTTTTGACATCCATTTGCCATATCTCATAGTCATAATGTGCGGCTATGGCAAATAATATCCTAATAGACTTTAGCATTGCCACAGGCGAAAAAGTTTCATCATAGTCGACCCCTCGAGTTTGAGTGAAACCTTTTGCTACAAGTCTAGCTTTATAAGTAAGCAAGTTTCCATGCATATCGTGTTTCAATTTGAACACCCATTTACTTCCAACTACTTTGGAATTAGGAGGTTCAACAACCAATTCCCAAACTTGGTTGTCATACATGGATTGCATCTCAGCGTTCATGGCCTCTAGCCATTTGTCCGAATCTGATTTGGACATTGCATCATGGTAGGTGGTAGGTTCATCAGAAACTACCATGTAGCATTCATCCACGAGAAATCCATATCTCTCAGGTGGATAAGTAGCTCTACCAGATTTACGAACGTTTTGTGTGTCTTGATCAACCCTTTGATCATCTTCAACATCCTTTTGTTGAATGCTAGTGTCACCCAAGTATGTATCTGTCAGTGGTTCTTGATCTTCTTCAAGTTCCACTGTTCTGGAACTAGTTCCTTCCATAAGGAATTTAGTTTCCAAGAACTCAGCCTTTCGAGCAACAAATACATTTTGCTCATTAGGATTGTAGAAATAATATCCCAAATCATCTTTAGGATATCCTACAAAGATACATTTAGTGGATCGGGGCTCTAATTTGTTTGAGGCATCATGTCTTACATAAGCCTCACAACCCCATACCTTTAAATATGACAAAGATGGAACTCTTCCATGCCATATTTCAAAAGGTGTTTTCTCCACTTTCTTGGTGGGAGCCATATTTAAAATTCGGGCAGCAGAGATTATGGCATATACCCAAAATGATAGAGGTAGTGAGCTTTTACTCATCATGGAACGAACCATATCTAATAGAGTTCGATTCCTCCTTTCAGACACACCATTATGTTGTGGTGTTCCAGGTGGAGTTAGTTGTGAGATAATCCCACAACTTCTAAGATGATCTTGAAAAGCATCACTTAGGTATTCACCTCCTCTATCAGAACGAAGAATTTTTATTGACTTACTGAGTTGGTTTTCTACTTCATTCTTGAAAATTTTGAACATTTCAAAAGCTTCACTCTTATGTTTTAATAAGTATTCATAACCGTAACGACTATAGTCATCGGTGAATGTAATGAAGTATCTTTCACCATTCCTAGTCATTGGCTTAAAAGGACCACATACATCCGAATGTATGATACCTAATAAATCTTTTGCCCTTTCATTAGTGCCTTTGAAAGGTGATTTAGTCATCTTGCCTTGTAAACAAGATTCACATACTTTAAATGAATCATTTGATTTTGTTTTCAAAAGACCATTCTTTTGAAGTGTTAGTATGCGATTTTTATTTATATGGCCAAGACGACAATGCCAAATATAGGTTTCACTTAAATCTAATTTAAGTTTCTTGGTGGTAGCTTGGTACATTGAGTTATCATATGTTGTGTTTTCATGAACCAATTCATAAATACCATTTAAAGGCATTGCTTTAAAATAAAATACATCATTCATAGAAACATGGATATCATTGTTAACAAAATTAAAATCATATCCAACATGTCTTAAACGGGAAACAGAAATAATACTCCTAGTCAAACTAGGTGCATACAAAACATTGTTCAATACAATTTCCAAACCATTTGGAAGTTTCAAAAGATAGTCTCCTTGGGCTTCAACATGCACCAATGCACCATTGCCCATAAAGAGACTAATGTCTCCCTTCTTGATGTGCTTCTTTCTTCTGAACCCCTGTAACATATTACAAATATGAGTTCCACATCCGGTATCCAATACCCATATGTAAGAAAAAACAGTATTAAGCTCAATATATATCATAAATATTGTACCTGAGGTTTGCCCTGCATCCCTCTTAGCTTTTAACTCTTTGAGATAGGTTGGACAATTACGTTTCCAATGTCCTACCTCCCCACACTCAAAGCATGGGTCATTGACAGCAACCTTTTGCTTCTTCGCTTTTGGAGTATCCATTTTTCCCTTTCCTTTGCCTTTGAAATTCCTTTTGTTGTTACCCTTTCCCTTAGCAACATTTGCCTTGGGTCCGGAGTTAGCCCTTTTGTTTCCGCCTTCATTGATCATGAGAACGGGTTGAACTTTTCTTCCCATACTAGCCTCAGCCATTTTGAGCATCCCATGGAGCTCGGAAACGGTCTTGTCCCATCCGTTCATGTTATAATTTAACACAAAGGTTTCAAATCTCTTAGATAATGAGTTAAGGATCATATCCGTAGCTAGCTCATTTGAAACGGGACAATTTAGCCTTTCGAGGCGATCAATATAGCTTTTCATTTTAAGAACATAAGTTGAGATGGGTTGTGAATCATCCATGCGACATGCATGAAGTGCTCGAACCGTTTCGAAGCGCTCAACCCTTGCCTTTTGTTGGAACATTTCCTTGAGTTGGGTAATCATGTCGTAGGCCCCATGGTGTTCGAACTCCTTTTGGAGTTCGGGAGTCATACTCGCTAACATTATGCAACTAACTTGCACGGAGTCCTCGACATACTTAACCCAATCATTATAGGCTTCAACTTCAGTTTCTTCGGGCTCATCAGGAATAGGATCGTCTAAAATATAGGATTTCTTTTCGTGCCTGAGAACAATTCTCAAGTTACGAAACCAATCCACAAAGTTATTTTGGTTAAGACGATCCTTTTCAAGGATGGATCTTAGTGAAAAATTATGGACGTTTTGGGTGGGGTTAATTGCATTGTTAGCGGCCATCTACAAAATTAACAAAGTCCTTTATTAGTATTTTCGATATCAAATATAAATTTTAATTGTTAATACCCTTTTATGTCTCATGGACAATCAATAATTAAAATCTAGAATCCAACGTTATATTTAAATGATGGTTAGGTGACCTTTATCCCATAAGTACAATTAATTTACCTTAACTTATAAGTTCCCTCAAAGTAGTTAGGTGACCTTTATCCCATAAGTACGATAAATTTACCTTAACTTATAAGTTCCCTCAAAGTAGTTAGGTGACCTTTATCCCATAAGTACAATTAATTTACCTTAACTTATAAGTTCCCTCAAAGTAGTTAGGTGACCTTTATCCCATAAGTACGATAAATTTACCTTAACTTATAAGTTCCCTCAAAGTAGTTAGGTGACCTTTAGCCTACAAAGTAGTAAATTTACCTTAACTTATAAGTTCCCTCAAAGTAGTTAGGTGACCTTTATCCCATAAGTACAATTAATTTACCTTAACTTATAAGTTCCCTCAAAGTGGTTAGGTGACCTTTATCCCATAAGTACGATAAATTTACCTTAACTTATAAGTTCCCTCAAAGTAGTTAGGTGACCTTTATCCTACAAAGAGTTCCCAAATAATTAAGTGTTGTATAAAAGGATGGCGTTTAACTTGTTTTTCAAGGGTCGTTTGAGTTTTTATATTCTAGTTAATAACTCTGTACCATAATGAATTTTGAAATCCATATTTCAAGGTTCTTTTATAAAATCTATTTTTATAATTGTGACAATTAACTTTTAATAAAACCCATTTTAATTTACCAAGTTAATGTCAATATTAAAACCAATTTTAATCTTTATGTGTGTCTTTTAGTTTGTTGGTTTTTAAGCATCCACATGACAAAATAATAAACAACCATACAAACATGACAAACATAATAATAAGTGCACAACATTAGCCAACTATTTTGACCACACTTGTTAGCCGAAACAAGTGGGTCAAAAGGTCTCAACCTAAGGGACAAAATAACACAAAATTTTGTGTTAGTTGAGCTCCCACTTGATCTTGCATCCAAATGCTTCAAGTAATCTTTTGTGATGTGATTTGAATGTCTTTCTTCACTCTTTATTTTTTTTTTTTTTTTTATTTTGATAACCCACTGCGCCGCAGTGGGTTTGACATACTCCCACTGCGCCGCAGTGGGAACTCACTGTCTTCGGCTGCATAATCCCCCACTGCGCCGCAGTGGGTTTGACATACTCCCACTGCGCCGCAGTGGGAACTTACGGGTCTTTTCATTAGGCCTCCAACTTCAGCCCCAAACCTTTTGATGCTTTCTTGGAGATTACATTTACAAGAAAAAATGCAACTAATCTACTTATTACATACCAAATGAAATAAATAGATTACATAACCAAATGAATGAAGAAAATCCTATTTAACTATTACAACCATTTAATAATTAAATAAAATACAAACACATCCACACATCACAAACAATCACAAGGTCTCTTGGCTAAGTTGTGACACTAAAATACACAAGAAAAAGGAACCTCCTTTTTGTGTATTAATTTCGGCCATAACCAAAATGGCCAAAACATTGGATTTTGTCCAAACAAAATATCAACTTTTGATGTATGTATCCATATAACCGGCTCTAGATGCCATTGTTGGGATTTTTGGGTTTTTATCAAAGCAATATTATCCTTATAATATTAAAACGCAGCGAAAAATTGAACCTTTCAATTTGTGTATATGGTTAAAACCAAAGTTTAACTTTTAAAAGAAAACCCAAACAATAAGGATCCATGTATATGAATAACATACATACAAAACAACAACCATAGGGTGTTTTAGAAGACTACCTTCTTCCAAGCTTATGAGAAGGTTGATATGAAGGAGATGATGATCTTGAAGTGGCAAGTCTTCAACCTAGAAGAACCTCAAGCTTGTATACCCCAAACTATCAACAAACACCCAAATGTGCTAGGATTTAAACTTGAAATGCCTTCCCTTTTTGCTCCCTTTGGCCGAAATCAATAGAGGAAAAAGGAAGAGAAAAAATGCTAGTTGAGTATTGAGAGAGAAGTCTTGTACTTTTGCATGAGAAAAAGATACAATCTATGTCAAGTGTTGTGTATGTACAAGTGTTGAATATATATCAAACTTGCATGAATAACCACATGGGGGGGGGGGGCGGCCACATGGGGTGGTCACAAACAAATTTTGTGTCCAAATTTTATAAACCATTTACTTGTACATTTTGTATATAAAATGCAACATAACTTGTTACATATCTTATGTAACATATTACATATTATATACAACACACATAAATGTTTATTTTACCAAATAAACATATTCACATTTCTCTCAAAATAAATCATCCATATAATTTATTTATATTTCTCAAGTGCAATTATTTAGAAACCCACTTTCTAAATGTTTCAAGTATTGATATTTATTTAAAGATCAAATCATATAAATAAATACCATAAGTGTTTGTCTAGCTTGTTATTGGGTATGACCCGACTTGGATCATCACGTACTAGCCACGTCAATTTAATATGTGTCTTGGGCAGACGAATTCCAACACCAGGATCTGTATCTTCTCCATCGATCGATCTCTCCATACCAATTAAACCATTCACACAAAATAACAAGGAAAACCAAAGTACGTAAACTCAATGAAGATCAGAACAGAAAATGAAACCCTAAACCTATGAAACCCTAGTCTGCTAATCGATCCCCTTAATCAATTAACAGGTTCTCTTGATCTAGCTGGACTAAAAAGGTTAGCCGCGATCACAAACCTGGTAATCAATCAGAAGAAAGACAAGGAAAGTGGGGTTTGCGACACTTGAAAGAGAAAAAAACCCTAATTCGTTGTGAAAACCACCTAAAAACGGAAAACTAAACACGATCAGAGTATAGAACAATACAATGATCTTGAATAATCCCCATAATCAGATTAATTATCACGGAATTAGAGTAAGAAAAGAGAAGAGCAGGTCAAAATATCCATAGGGAGAGAAGTTACGGTTTTTTTCTTGCTTTTTTTAAACCGAGAGAGTTAATTAGGCACTTTGACTCTTTGTCACGTAGAATAGAATTTGAAGGATCTGATCAATGTCTCGTTGGAGCGAGTCAATCTGGTCACACAACTTCTTAACCCTGAGATGAAGATTACCCTGTTTATACAGAAGGTTGCGCATAGGAGTCTTTAGATCACGAAGCTTTTTAACCACTTTAAACATATTATGACCATCTACTACAGATTCCCACTCCTTTATGACAGCCTTTTTAAAACCCTGTTTATGAACTAACAAATTTGCAAATTTAAAAGGCTTTGGGCGGTCACGCACAACACTAGGAAGTTTAAGGATACAAGGTGAGTGATCAGAAACACGATATGGATGAAAAAAAGCAACAGAAGCTGGGAAGTCAGTAAAATTGGTCATTAGCCATGATTCTATCAATTTTCTTCAACATACCTACACCATTTTTTGGTTTTTTATTCCATGTGTAATGTAGGCCTTTCCTATTAACATCCATAACTTCAATTTGTTCAACACATTCTTTAAAGTCGCGCATTCCAATATTTATTGTAGATGAGCCTGAGAAACTGTCTTCCAAATTCAAGGCTGAATTGAAGTCCCCAAGAATAACCCACGGCTTATCTCGAACAAATATTTTGTGCTTATACAAGTTAACTTTCTTCCTTGTTGCATCACCTTGAAGTTTTGCTACATATGACATTGGTTGAGCATTATTGACTTGTTCATCATTAGTAACCTTTTCTTTATTCTCAACTGAATCATCAGACTCCTTATATCCTGATTCATTAGGAACATCAACAGCCAGAACACTCTTCTCACCCTCTGCTTTATCAGTTTTGGGTGCTTTAACTGGACCACCATCCTCATCTTTGTCTGCACTCAGTTCACAATCTTCTTTATTATTCTCCGCCGGTGGGATATGACCATTCGTATAAGACTTTTGATCTAAAGATATTGTGACCTGCGCATCCCCATCTTTCTTGTCAGCATCAACTTTAACACTACCGACACTAGGGTTTTTCAAAATTGATCGACGAGGAAGATCGGTCTCACCATCAATATTTTTGATACGATCAACAATTCCATCCGTAGGCTTGCTATTAGAATTCTTCTTCTTCATTGAAACCGGTTCTCACAAAAAACACTTATACCTAAAAACCATGCACGCTAGAACTAAAGAACCTCCAAGAAAGAACACGTTGAAAACTCTAATTCTAAACGAAACCCTAATTCTAGTTGCCAACCGAAATTAATTAGTAGAATGGGTACAATCAAGGTATGAACCCCGAAAGACCTAGCAACCCACACCACTAATCAATCAGATTAAACAAAAATAATTAAGATTAAAAGATGAAAAGACGAATGAAACGAAAACAAAAACCCTAATCGAACTAAAATACGCCAAAATACACACGAAGGCAATCAAAACCAGAAATAGACTTCCTAGAACTAATTAACAATCATGTATAAATAGGTAATCAGATCGATTGAAGGTTCTCAAGAAGAAATCGCCATTTTCACCTTTGTTATGAGCTGGGATTAGTTTTTTTTAGTTATAATAGGAACACTTACCAAAAGATGCAGTCTTATCTACCGTTGAGTTGTTGATGCGTTCAAACGAAGAAAACTCAAAATTTTCACAAGCAATTTAGTGTGAGATTAATTTCGATTGCAATAAATTTAACAATAAAAGGCTAATATAAACTTATTACTACCTATATAAATAAATGGGATAATGACCAGTGAGTGTAGCTAACTAAGCCAAAATGTCTATGTAATGTAACGATCTAGAAAGCCGTCTATCCAATGCAACTAAAAACGTATTTGTGTCTATGTGATGTATGTAACCGGATAAGCTATACAAAATGACCGGTTACTTAAGAATAGATCCATGTCAGCTGCCATGTAAGTAGTTTCCCTCCCATTTTCAACCACATGCAAATCTCCCGCTTATTATTTCCTTCCACCATGCTTTTCTCCTTTCCCTCCACCACACTTCTTCTTCTACTTCTTCCATAAGTAAACAATCACCTAATGAAACCCTAAAACAACAATTTTGACATTCAAGCATACCAAAATTGTGACAGTAAACACTGTCACTTAACTAAACATTCAGGCAGAAGTTAAGAAAGTAGTCAAGTACAATACATACCAAACATTCAAGCAGCACGTAAGTTAAGAAAGTACAAAAGATTAGTTCTACAGACCATATTTTACTCAACGACCATAGAATCTGTAGGTGTTAATCCGGTTACATACATCACATAGACACAAATACGTTTTTAGTTGCATTGGATAAACGGCTTTCTAGATTGTTACATTACATAGACATTTTGGCTTAGTTAGCTACACTCACAGGTCTTTATCCCTAAATAAATTATCAATTTTGGTTATGGTATACTATACCAATTGCTTAATATTATTAAATTATTTTTTGGGTAAAAGGAAATATTATTTTATATTGTATGTCACTTGATATCTCGTCGATATTTTCTATTTGAAAACAATTTGTATTATAATATAATACTAACTATAATGTCACGAGAGATACATTAGTAACCATTATCTAATCTCGTGGGTATTATTATTATTAAGATAATGTTTAAATAATGATATACGTAAAAATATATGTAAAAAACTAAATGATGACATCAAGCGAGAGTCAATTTGATGAAATCGAGCGATGATTGGTGATAAGTCATTAGTTCAATTGTCTTATAATATATATTAAGATTAAGATAAGATTCATTAGAAATAACAGTTTCAAAGTTAAAGTAAAATGATTGTTTTATTTATTTTACTTTAATATTTGTTAAAATAAAATTATATATATATAATACCCTAGATATAAAAATAAAGTATGTATCCATTTAAAATCGTAAACAAATTTTTTAATAATGAATAGTACAAGAATCAATCCACTTAAAACGACTCAGCTCGATTTAAGAAAAACAAGATTTTTTTTTAATTTCTGAAGATGCGCCGCATTTCTGTTCACACATGAAATATGCACCGCATGCCTAAAAACATGCGCCGCATTTTTTGCTCAGAATGCTCCCAGACTTTTCAAACTTCCAAAAATGCGCCGCACATGCCCAGTATGCGCCGCACATGGGCATCTGACAACAAAAACACCTATTTTGACATTTCATACAACTAGCAAACTTTCTCCAATCATTTCCAAACCTTAAACCAATTTGTCAAACTTCAAAATCAGTTAAAGACACATACATCGACATTCCAAAAGCTTTCATTTGATCAAGTGTACAATTCACAACAAAATGAGTTGCATTACCCATGTTGTCAATCAACCAAAATACCATTTGACATCTATTTTCATTTGACAATAAAACTCAAGACTCTTAGTTTTGATATCCATCAAGAACACATTGGGTAAAAGGGATACCTTGTTTAAACTTTTGTACCACAACAAAAAGAGTTACATGAACAAGTAGTATGGATGAGTACCATACTAGTTACCTACACGACAGGCCGTGTGAGGTTAAACACGCACAAGGCAATACAAAAGTGCAAAAATAAAGAACCTACTACAAACTATAAGCAATAGGTTCTGCAACAATTAAATAGTAGCATCAGCTACAGTGTCTTCAGAGAGTAATCTTCCTGGTAGGTTCCAAGCATCAATCAACCTTCCCAGTTGCACACTGCCTTGAACTAAAAGAAGGGAGGCGAGTTTCGAACCTTAGCCTTCTCCCTCAAAATCTTAGAAATAACAGTTTCAAAGTTAAAGTAAAATGATTGTTTTATTTATTTTACTTTAATATTTGTTAAAATAAAATTATATATATATAATATATATATATATATATATATATATATATATATAAGCCTACTCGTACTGACTTTTGGAATTACATATATATATATATATATATATATATATATATATATATATATATATATATATATATATATATATATATATATATATATATATATATATATATATATATATATATATATATATATATATATATATATATATATATATATATATATATATATATATATATATATATATATATATATATATATATATATATATATATATATATATATATATATATATATATATATATATATATATATATATATATATATATATATATATATATATATATATATATATATATATATATATATATATATATATATATATATATATATATATATATATATATATATATATATATATATATATATATATATATATATATATATATATATATATATATATATATATATATATATATATATATATATATATATATATATATATATATATATATATATATATATATATATATATATATATATATATATATATATATATATATATATATATATATATATATATATATATATATATATATATATATATATATATATATATATATATATATATATATATATATATATATATATATATATATATATATATATATATATATATATATATATATATATATATATATATATATATATATATATATATATATATATATATATATATATATATATATATATATATATATATATATATATATATATATATATATATATATATATATATATATATATATATATATATATATATATATATATATATATATATATATATATATATATATATATATATATATATATATATATATATATATATATATATATATATATATATATATATATATATATATATATATATATATATATATATATATATATATATATATAATTTTATTTTAAGATACATTATATATATAAAAGATAAAATTAATGTAACACCCGTTTCGTAAAAATATGGATTTCCAAAAAAAATTTCGCCTAACGGCGTTAAATCATGCGGAAACGATTTAGGAAAATACTCAACTAAGGAAAACAGTTGAGAAAACATTGGTGGTGTTACTAATAGCATCAAATCTGTAATAAAAGAAATCCATAAGATTGCCCAACATAAAGCAATCATAACATAGTCATTACATAAGTTCCATAAAGGAAATCAATAACATAAGGTCTATGCGAAGCTATTGGGTAAACTAAAGCCAGCTTGATCATCTACCCATCTCTCGCCAAAGCTTCACACGAACATATTTGCCTGAACGAACTTAGTTGCCTTCAAACGAACTTAGAAGACCATAAACGAAGTTTAACTTCGTTTGTTGAACGAAGTTAGGGTTTAACTCAAACGAATTTAAGTCTCAAAACCACTTAGACATTCACTTTAAACGAATTTAGACACCTTAGGGTTCAAACGATTTTTGAAGGCTTCAAACGAACTTAGTTTGGGTTCAAACGAACTTAGGCTCATCTTCAAACGAATTTAGAGTGTTCCAAACGAACTTAGGTTCAAACGATTTTTGAAGGCTTCAAACGAACTTAGTTTGGGTTCAAACGAACTTAGGCTCATCTTCAAACGAATTTAGAGTGTTCCAAACGAACTTAGGTCTTCAAACGAATTTAGGACATACTGAACGAACTTAGCAATGCCCAAACGAACTTTAAAACGAACTTAGGTTTGTTCTTACGAACTTAGACTCACTGAACGAACTTAGTTGCCTTCAAACGAATTTAGATCCAAACGAACTTAGTTGCCTTCAAACGAATTTAGGACATACTGAACGAACTTAGCAATGCCCAAACGAACTTAGGAATGTTCAAACGAACTTTAGACAAACGAACTTAGGTTTGTTCTTACGAACTTAGACTTAAACGAACTTAGTTGCCTTCAAACGAATTTAGGACATACTGGACGAACTTAGTTGCCTTCAAACGAATTTAGGACATACTGAACGAACTTAGTGCCCAAACGAACTTAGATGTTCAAACGAATTTAGACACCTTAGGGTTCAAACGATTTTTGAAGGCTTCAAACGAACTTAGGTTTGTTCTTACGAACTTAGACTCACTGAACGAACTTAGTTGCCTTCAAACGAATTTAAGACTCAATTTCGACCAGAATTCATAAAACGACTTTGTTCTTCGATTTTTCCAGAAACAAACGACTTGGGCTTCACCCAAAACATGATTTTGACATTGTTAAACATATTTTGATCATTCATATCGATTACAAACTCGTTTGACACCGTTTAGATCATTAATTAGCCAAAGACACAACATGAACCCTAATTAAACAAAAACCCTTTTAAAATCAGATCTGAAACATCAATTTATGACCTTTAAATCTGTAAATACATCGATGAATCATTACTGTTATGGAGGTTATAGTTTACGAACCATTTTCGTTGCACCCTCAGCGTGACAAAAGTAGTGTATCTTACCTGTTGGGAGTGTGCGCGCGTAATGAAAGGCTAAAAGTGCTTAACAATAATCCCCGACACCTAAGATACATTAATATACAAAATATAAGTCATTTGGGACCCAAACGAACTTTAAAACGAACTTAGGTTTGTTCTTACGAACTTAGACTCACTGAACGAACTTAGTTGCCTTCAAACGAATTTAGGACATACTGAACGAACTTAGCAATGCCCAAACGAACTTAGAAGACCATAAACGAAGTTTAACTTCGTTTGTTGAACGAAGTTAGGGTTTAACTCAAACGAATTTAAGTCTCAAAACCACTTAGACATTCACTTTAAAACGAATTTAGACACCTTAGGGTTCAAACGATTTTTGAAGGCTTCAAACGAACTTAGTTTGGGTTCAAACGAACTTAGGCTCATCTTCAAACGAATTTAGAGTGTTCCAAACGAACTTAGGAAGCTTAGAACGAACTTTAAGTTCGTTCGGAAGCTGTTGACATCAGAAAAACGAATTTAAGACTCAATTTCGACCAGAATTCATAAAACGACTTTGTTCTTCGATTTTTCCAGAAACAAACGACTTGGGCTTCACCCAAAACATGATTTTGACATTGTTAAACATATTTTGATCATTCATATCGATTACAAACTCGTTTGACACCGTTTAGATCATTAATTAGCCAAAGACACAACATGAACCCTAATTAAACAAAAACCCTTTTAAAATCAGATCTGAAACATCAATTTATGACCTTTAAATCTGTAAATACATCGATGAATCATTAGTTACCTGATAATACAATGACCGATCCAATCCAATGCCAAAACACACGATCGATTGACCCAAAACTTGAAGATTTGCTTAAGAAATTCAAGAAGGATTGAAGGAACTTGTTTTCTTGACTTAATTATGATTAATGGCTGCAACTAATGAGAGATTAGGTTTCCCTAATCACTTAACCCGTTTTTAACTTTCCAACATTGGCAAAATTGGTCCCTGGACTTCATATCGACTTTATTTCGCTTAAAAACACTTATTGGGGATACATATAACACACTAAAGCACTTTCACACACTACAAAGGCCTTTTACACATCATTAAATCTACTTTATTGTCACTCATTAAAGATAATTAAATCTCACATATAGGGCACATAAACATATAAACACATATTTCCACACAAACGTATCACGGACTTATAATTTGACCTAACGACGTTAGTCAACATGAACGATTAAGTTTTGGGATGTTACAATTACCTCCCCCTTAAGAGGATTCCGTCCCCGGAATCACTTCAGCATCAAAAAGGTGGGGATAGGTCTCCCGCATTACGGACTCGGTCTCCCAAGTCATACTTTCGCCGTGATTGTGTTTCCACTTTATGAGAACTAGATCGATAGTCTTTCGTCGTAACTTCTTTTGTTTCCTTCCCATTATAGCAACAGGTTGCATTCCAATGCTCGCATGATAACTATTGTTATACGCAAACTCAATAAGAGGTAGGTGTTTATCCCACGAACCACCATAATCCATTACACAAGCTCTGAGCATATCTTCGAGCGTTTGAATAGTCCTTTCACTTTGCCCATCCGTCTGCGGATGATAGGCTGTGCTCAAACGAACTTAGAAGACCATAAACGAAGTTTAACTTCGTTTGTTGAACGAAGTTAGGGTTTAACTCAAACGAATTTAGACACCTTAGGGTTCAAACGATTTTTGAAGGCTTAAAACGAACTTAGGTTTGTTCTTACGAACTTAGACTCACTGAACGAACTTAGTTGCCTTCAAACGAATTTAGAACATTCAAACGAATTTAGAGTGTTCCAAACGAACTTAGGAAGCTTAGAACGAACTTTAAGTTCGTTCGGAAGCTGTTGACATCAGAAAAACGAATTTAAGACTCAATTTCGACCAGAATTCATAAAACGACTTTGTTCTTCGATTTTTCCAGAAACAAACGACTTGGGCTTCACCCAAAACATGATTTTGACATTGTTAAACATATTTTGATCATTCATATCGATTACAAACTCGTTTGACACCGTTTAGATCATTAATTAGCCAAAGACACAACATGAACCCTAATTAAACAAAAACCCTTTTAAAATCAGATCTGAAACATCAATTTATGACCTTTAAATTGGAATTGAGGAAACCTTGACTGGATATCATCTGCAAATTCCCAAGAAGCTTCAGAAATAGGGAGCCCTTCCCAATGGACTAGAACTTTGACAGCAGCTTTGTTGTTTCTCTTGACCATCCTTCTATCAATAAGGGACCTTGGCTGAAGAGTAAACCCTTGAATGGTAGGAATAGCAGAAGGACTTACATCTAGACCATTAGCTTTCTTCAGAAGTGAAACATGAAATGTTGGGTGGATTTGGGAATCACTGGGTAAAGCCAAAGTATAAGCTAGCTTGCCAATCTTTTTCAGAACTTGAAATGGGCCAAAGTACTTAGCTGCCAGCTTGCGGTTGTAATGCTGCTTGATAGATTTTTGATGAAAAGGATGCAATTTGACATAAACCCAGTCCACTTCATTAAATTCCCTATCAGTCCCGTGAGCATTTACCACTTGTGCCATTCTGTTCCTTGCTCTCTCTAAATTCCCTTTCAATTGCTGAATGATACCTTCTCTATCTTTATGCAAGTCTTCCACAGCTTGAATTTTAGTATCATCGGGAATATAAGGGATGTGTACATTTGGTTTAATGCCAAACAATGCCTCATATGGATTCAATTTAATGGCAGAATGCCAAGTAGAATTATACCACCATTGAGACAATGGTATCCATTTAACCCATGTCAAAGGGGCATCTAAACACATGCTTCTCAAATAACTCTCCAAGCACCTATTAACGACCTCAGTTTGATCGTCAGTCTGAGGATGGTATGAAGAAGACATAGCTAAATTCACACCTTGAAGTCTCATAGACTCCTTCCAAAAGTGACTCAAAAAGATTGGATCTATGTCTGATACTATGGTGTTGGGACAGCCATGGAACTAAAAGACATTATCCATGAATGCATGTGCAACATTGACAGCAGTAAAGGGATGTCCAAGCAAAATGAAATGCCCAAATTTAGTCAATCTATCTACTACCACCAAAACTGTATCTTTCCCATGTACCCTAGGCAGGCCTGAGACAAAGTCCATAAAAATATCAGTGAATATGGACATAGGAACAGGCAATGGTTGAAGTAAACCTGGAGTTGCCAGTGTCTCATATTTAGATCTCTGACAAGTAGTGTACTCTTTTACTACCTTGTGCACTTCTTTTGAACACCCTTTTCCAATAAAAAAAAATCTTTGAGCCTGGCAAGAGTGGGAGCTGTGCCAGAATGACCACCCATAGGAGAAGAATGAAAAAGATCAATGATATCTTTCCTTAATGTTGCATCTTTAGCAATTACCAATTTTCCCTTCCTTTTTAAAAACTGACCATCCCATGTTTTGTTTTTTACTGCAGTGCGACTTTCCAATTTAGCAATTAATGCTTGAATGTCATTATCATTTGCCAAGCAGTTTTAATTCTGTCTAAAAGTGCAGCATTAACTGAACTTAGACCCATTTGGAAAATTGCCATTCCCTGAACTCTGGACAATGCATCAGCCACATTATTTTCTGAAACTTTTTTATAGCTATTTTCATAATCATACCCTATCAATTTTGAAAGCCACTTCTGCTACAATGGTGTCACAATCTTTTGATCTAACAAGTACTTTAAGCTCTAGTGATCAGTCTTAATCACAAAATGGTTTGCAGCTAAGTAATGGTGCCACTGCTTGACTGCTAAAATTATTGCTAAAAGTTCTTTTTCATAAACTGACCAGTTTTGCTATCTTGATGATAGAGCTTTGCTAATAAAAGCAATTGGATGTCCTCCTGCATAAGTGCAACACCCATTTCCTTACCAGATGCATCAATCTCCACGGTAAAAGGTATACAAAAATCAGTTAATTTAAGTACTGGTGGTGACAACAAAGCTTGTTTCAGATGCTCAAATGCTTGTTGACTGTCTTGACTCCACTGAAAACCCTCCTTCTTAAGCAATTCAGTGAGAGGTTTAGCTAAAACTCCAAACCCTTTGATAAATCTTCTATAATAGCCTGCTAAACCCAAAAATCCTCTCAGTTGTTTTACATTCTCAGAAGTGGGCCAATCTTGTATGGCCTTGAGCTTATTTGGATCAGTGGCTACCCCTTCTTGTGTAATTACGTGACCCAAATACTCAATTTTGTCAGCTTCAAAAGCACATTTGGACTTCTTTGCCTTCAATGAATTTGATCTCATCAATTCCAAAGCACTCTAAATCCAATAAATGTTGCTTCCAATTAGAGCTATGTACCAGTATATCATCAAAAAAGACTAATGCACATTTCCTCAAAACTGACATAAAAGTAGTATTCATTAGTGCTTGAAATGTTGTTGGTGCATTCGTGAGACCAAGGGGCAATACTATAAACTCAAAATGACCCCCATGAGTTTTGAATGCAGTCTTATATATGTCAGGCTCATATATACGCACCTGGTGGTATCCAGATCTTAGAGCACCCCCAATGCCTCAACCCAATACACTCCAATACACTGCCACATCAGAATAACCTATTTCCAATACATTTTCCCCAATTCACACCCAATACCCAATACATCCAATACATTCCAATACATCAGTTTTACACTTTTAATTAAATATATACACTAATAATGATAATAATAATAATAATAATAATAATAATAATAATAATAATAATAATAATAATAATAATAATAATAATAATAATAATAACAATAATAATAATAATAATAATAATAATAATAATAATAATAATAATAATAATAATAATAATAATAATATTAATAATAATAATAATAATAATAATAATGACATAATAATAATAATAATAATAATAATAATAATAATAATAATAATAATAATAATAATAATAATAATAATAATAATAATAATAATAATAATAATAATAATAATAATAATAATAATAAAAATATTATTTTTAATAATAAAATAATAATAATAATAATAATAATAATAATAATAATAATAATAATAATAATAATAATAATAAAAGTAGGACTTCTAATGAAATAATAATAAAATAATAATAATAATAATAATAATAATAATAATAATAATAATAATAATAAAAAAAAAATAAAAAAAAAAAATAATAATAATAACAATAAAATAAAAAATAAAAAAAATTAAAACAAATTAAATAAAAAAAAAAAAAAAAAAAAAAAAAAAAAAAAAAAAAAAAAAAAAAAAAAAAAAAAAAAAAAAAAAAAAAAAAAAAAAAAAAAAAAAAAAAAAAAAAAAAAAAAAAAAAAAAAAAAAAAAAAAAAAAAAAAAAAAAAAAAAAAAAAAAAAAAAAAAAAAAAAAAAAAAAAAAAAAAAAAAAAAAAAAAAAAAAAAAAAAAAAAAAAAAAAAAAAAAAAAAAAAAAAAAAAAAAAAAAAAAAAAAAAAAAAAAAAAAAAAAAAAAAAAAAAAAAAAAAAAAAAAAAAAAAAAAAAAAAAAAAAAAAAAAAAAAAAAAAAAAAAAAAAAAAAAAAAAAAAAAAAAAAAAAAAAAAAAAAAAAAAAAAAAAAAAAAAAAAAAAAAAAAAAAAAAAAAAAAAAAAAAAAAAAAAAAAAAAAAAAAAAAAAAAAAAAAAAAAAAAAAAAAAAAAAAAAAAAAAAAAAAAAAAAAAAAAAAAAAAAAAAAAAAAAAAAAAAAAAAAAAAAAAAAAAAAAAAAAAAAAAAAAAAAAAAAAAAAAAAAAAAAAAAAAAAAAAAAAAAAAAAAAAAAAAAAAAAAAAAAAAAAAAAAAAAAAAAAAAAAAAAAAAAAAAAAAAAAAAAAAAAAAAAAAAAAAAAAAAAAAAAAAAAAAAAAAAAAAAAAAAAAAAAAAAAAAAAAAAAAAAAAAAAAAAAAAAAAAAAAAAAAAAAAAAAAAAAAAAAAAAAAAAAAAAAAAAAAAAAAAAAAAAAAAAAAAAAAAAAAAAAAAAAAAAAAAAAAAAAAAAAAAAAAAAAAAAAAAAAAAAAAAAAAAAAAAAAAAAAAAAAAAAAAAAAAAAAAAAAAAAAAAAAAAAAAAAAAAAAAAAAAAAAAAAAAAAAAAAAAAAAAAAAAAAAAAAAAAAAAAAAAAAAAAAAAAAAAAAAAAAAAAAAAAAAAAAAAAAAAAAAAAAAAAAAAAAAAAAAAAAAAAAAAAAAAAAAAAAAAAAAAAAAAAAAAAAAAAAAAAAAAAAAAAAAAAAAAAAAAAAAAAAAAAAAAAAAAAAAAAAAAAAAAAAAAAAAAAAAAAAAAAAAAAAAAAAAAAAAAAAAAAAAAAAAAAAAAAAAAAAAAAAAAAAAAAAAAAAAAAAAAAAAAAAAAAAAAAAAAAAAAAAAAAAAAAAAAAAAAAAAAAAAAAAAAAAAAAAAAAAAAAAAAAAAAAAAAAAAAAAAAAAAAAAAAAAAAAAAAAAAAAAAAAAAAAAAAAAAAAAAAAAAAAAAAAAAAAAAAAAAAAAAAAAAAAAAAAAAAAAAAAAAAAAAAAAAAAAAAAAAAAAAAAAAAAAAAAAAAAAAAAAAAAAAAAAAAAAAAAAAAAAAAAAAAAAAAAAAAAAAAAAAAAAAAAAAAAAAAAAAAAAAAAAAAAAAAAAAAAAAAAAAAAAAAAAAAAAAAAAAAAAAAAAAAAAAAAAAAAAAAAAAAAAAAAAAAAAAAAAAAAAAAAAAAAAAAAAAAAAAAAAAAAAAAAAAAAAAAAAAAAAAAAAAAAAAAAAAAAAAAAAAAAAAAAAAAAAAAAAAAAAAAAAAAAAAAAAAAAAAAAAAAAAAAAAAAAAAAAAAAAAAAAAAAAAAAAAAAAAAAAAAAAAAAAAAAAAAAAAAAAAAAAAAAAAAAAAAAAAAAAAAAAAAAAAAAAAAAAAAAAAAAAAAAAAAAAAAAAAAAAAAAAAAAAAAAAAAAAAAAAAAAAAAAAAAAAAAAAAAAAAAAAAAAAAAAAAAAAAAAAAAAAAAAAAAAAAAAAAAAAAAAAAAAAAAAAAAAAAAAAAAAAAAAAAAAAAAAAAAAAAAAAAAAAAAGAGTAAAAGTGGTTCAGTAAAAAAAAAAAAAAAAAAAAAAAAAAAAAAAAAAAAAAAAAAAAAAAAAAAAAAAAAAAAAGGGGGACCACAAGTACTATGAAAGGCACGATTGATTATTCCTTTGTCATCCACTGAAAGAATAATACGTGGCTTCAACGGATACTAAGAGAATGAGAGCTTTCGCCTATAAAAGCCTCATTCATTGACTGCATATGCGTGGCATTCCTGAGAATCATTCTTCACACAAGTTTCTCTGCTCTTATACACAGCTTAGTCTGTACGAGATCAGCTTGGGCTGATTCTCTTGAGCTAGAACTTATTGATTGTAGTTTGTCATTTCAGAGGTTGTTTAGATATCTATAGGCTATCTTTATTCCGCAACAACCTTGTAATTCTTTGTATAGATTATTTCTTAATAAAGGATTACATCGAAAACCACAATCTGTGTTCAAGAACTGTTTCTTTATTGCTTTACTATTTTAATGATTCTAGTTCTTTACTTACTTACTTAATATATATAAACTGAATCTTAAAACGTTTTGTTAAAAAGTTTGTAAAGTTTGAGGAAAGTTGTATTCACCCCCCTCTATAACTGTTATGTGTACAATATACTTTGGTATATTGATACACCTTGGGACGTATCAATTGGTATCAGAGCAGGGGTTAAGAATTAACTTGACTTGATCCTTGCATATTTTCTTTAATAGTAAAGCATTATATCATCCTATATTGATAATGGTTCTTCAACCAAACCACCCATGTTTGATAAAAATGATTTCAGTGGGTTGATAGGTCGAATGTCTTTGTTCCTTGAATCCATCGATAACAATATGCCTGACATCCTTACGGATGGTCCTTATATTCCTACACAAACCATTGTGGTGGAAGCTGTGTAAAGGGAAGGTCAACCAACCATTCCTGCCACAGTCAAATCCATTGTTAAGGACAAGGAAGATTGGGGGGATGAGGATAGGAGGTTGGCAAACTTGGATGTGAAGGCTAGAAATTTCATTGTCCAAGTTGTGCCCAAAGACCTTTACTATTCTATTAAAATGTGTTCTACAGCTAAGAAAATGTGGGGTACATTGACTGTCATGTTTGAGGGTTGCTCTACTTTCATGGACTCCACAATTACTACATTGACCAGGAGGTATGAGAGATTTTTCTCTTTGAGAAATGAATCCTTGACTAACACTCATACTCGCTTTAATGCTTTGGTAAATGATTTAGCTGCTGTTGGAATTGTTAAGAAAAATGAGGTTTTAAAGAGTAAATTTCTTGATTCATTACTACCTAAATGGAACAACTATATTTCTTCTGTTAAATTAAGTTCTGTTTATCATGATCTTGATCTCCCTGGACTTTTTGGTTTGCTTCATAACCAAGAATGTTCAGAGGCTAAAAAGTTAATTGCTATGGGTGATTCTTATAGTCAGCCTGCTGCTGCACTTGTTGCTTCTATGACTGAACACCCTAGTTCAATTAGTAATGAGATCATTCCTTGTGTTAATGATGATATTCCTGAGATGTCTAATCCTAACTCTGTTTGTGCTGAATCTGAATGTGATGAATCTGATGGTGATGAACTAGCTAATGAAGTAGCTATGTTGGCTGAAATGATCAGAAGGAGATCCTTTAATAAGTTTACAGGAAAAGGACAAGGTGGCCAACCTGATAAGACCAAGAAGCCATTTGACATGTCCAAAGTCACTTGTTACAAGTGTGGCAAGACTGGGCATATGGCTGGAGATTACAGATCTAAAGAGTCTACTCAAGCTGTGCCAGCCAAAGGTGGAAGAGGTGAAAAATATTCAAAGCTCAAGACTAAGTACAAAGCCTTGAAAGCATAAGTAGCTGAGCTGACTGAGAAGGTGAACAAAAGTGAAAAGAGTCTGGTAGCCAAAGACTGGGCTGAAAGTGCCACATCATCTGATGATGAGCTATATAAAGATGCCAAGTGTTTCATGGCTAAAGAAGCTACTCAAAAATTTGCTGAAGATCTGGTGAAAATACAACAGCAATCTGAGTCAGCTCACCAAGCATCTACTAGTCAGACTACTCCACCTGAGGTAATTTCTTTTTCCAATCTGTCTTATAATGAGAAACTGTCTAGACTGAATAGACTTGGTGATGAGGTTCTGTTACAAAAACACTTTAATCAAGAACTCAAAAAGGAAATACATGTTTTGAAACTTGATAACAGCTCTAAAAGTCACACCATTGAAAAACTAGAATCTGAAGTTAAAGCTCAAAAACAATTAAACTCCATTTTGGTTAAAGAAGTTAAAACTGCAGAAGAAAAGTTTTTAAAAGTTAAGCAAATTACTGAATCATGGTGTATATGTTACAAAAGAGTTGCTAAGTGTGTAAATGACCAAATACCTCATCAGATCCAAGCTATTTTTGATGGTGATTATGATAGGGCGATAGCCATTGCTAAAGTCTGTGCTATGGAGCCTTGTTATCAGCCTCCTTCACCACCCAAAGTCCAAACCAAAGGAATGAAATCTAAACCAATTAAGTTGGTTCAGAAATCTGGTATTGGGTTTAAAGATCCTGAAACCATTGGTCAGACCATTGCTGAAGCTGTGTCTGAAGCTGATAAGGTTGTTGAGTTAAAACCTGAAGAAAGTCTTGACTTGTCCAAGCTGACCATTACCCAATCTGAATCAGATTCAAAGACTAAAACAAACAAGGGTAATTTAAAGAAAAACAAAAGAAAGGTTAGAGATCATAGTGTTCCTAAAGAGAAAATAAAGCTTTTAAAGAGTAAGAAGTCTGGTTCTCAAGGAAATGAGTCACAAACAAAGTCTGAGTCTGTTTCAAGTAACACCAAGTCTGACTCTGACAAAATGATTTCAAAATATGTTGAGTCCAGAACTGATAAGGTTTCAATGGAAACAAATTTTCTTAAGAATGTGTCTGATCCAAAAATTGTTGATCAAAGGAAATTGAGAGCTGAATGTAAGAAATCTGGAATAGGCAAAGGTTTTGTTCAAAAGGAAACTCCAAATGTTGCTAGAAAGAATTTTGAATCTGATAAAAGACAGACCAAGCAACAATGGGTGTCAAAATGTGATAAGAGTCTAAGTTCTGTTACCCAATCTGAATCAGATTCAAAGACTAAAACAAACAAGGGTAATTTAAAGAAAAACAAAAGAAAGGTTAGAGATCATAGTGTTCCTAAAGAGAAAATAAAGCTTTTAAAGAGTAAGAAGTCTGGTTCTCAAGGAAATGAGTCACAAACAAAGTCTGAGTCTGTTTCAAGTAACACCAAGTCTGACTCTGACAAAATGATTTCAAAATATGTTGAGTCCAGAACTGATAAGGTTTCAATGGAAACAAATTTTCTTAAGAATGTGTCTGATCCAAAAATTGTTGATCAAAGGAAATTGAGAGCTGAATGTAAGAAATCTGGAATAGGCAAAGGTTTTGTTCAAAAGGAAACTCCAAATGTTGCTAGAAAGAATTTTGAATCTGATAAAAGACAGACCAAGCAACAATGGGTGTCAAAATGTGATAAGAATCTAAGTTCTGTTACCCAATCTGAGTCAGACCAGAAGGTCAGCTCTGGTGAACCCATCTTTGGATGGGTTCCCAAAAAGAACTAATCTCTTATCATAAATGCAGGGCAGTCATGACGATAATACCTGGCACTTGGACATTGGGTGTTCCAAGCATATGACCGGATGTAAGTCCCTGCTATGTAGCTTTAGGATTCACGCTGGTCCTAATGTTACTTTTGGAGATGACTCTCAAGGAAAGACTAAAGGATTTGGTATACTTTCAAATGGTCCCCTTACATTCAGAAGGGTCTCATATGTAAATGGTTTGAAACACAATCTGATCAGTGTGAGTCAGTTGTGTGATGCTGGTTATGAAGTGAGATTCAGATCTGATAAGGGTATTGTTCTTGATTTAGAAGGCAATGTGGTTCTTATTGCAAAGAGGGATGAGTCTTTGTATTCTTTTGACATGAGAAATCCAACTGTCACAAGAGAAGTTTGTTTCATGTCAAAGACTCAAGATGAGCTGAACTGGTTGTGGCATAAAAGGTTGTCTCATACGAATTTTAAAGACATCAACAAGCTGTGTAAGAAAGAGTTGGTGTCTGGTCTTCCAGTGATAAATTATGAGAACGACAAGCTGTGTGGTGCTTGTGAGAAAGGCAAGCAACACAAGGCTACTTTCAAATCTAAAACATGCTCAACCATTGTCAATTGTTTGGATCTGCTTCATATGGACTTATTTGGGCCAATTAGTACTCCATCATTCACCGGAATGAGGTACTCCTTGGTAATTTTTGATGAATATTCAAGATACACCTGGGTTTTCTTTCTCAAACACAAGAGTGAAGCTGCTGACAGCATTATTCATTTCATCAAGCAAGCTGAAATTCTCTACAAAAGGCCTGTTAGGCAACTAAGAAGTGATAATGGTACTGAATTCATGAATATCACTCTTAATTCATTCTCCAGTGAAAAGGGAATTTCACAAGTCTACTCAGCTGCCAGAACTCCTCAACAAAATGGTGTTGTAGAAAGAAGAAACAGAACACTTATTGAAGCTGCCAGATCCATGATGGCTCAAAACAATGTCAAGTCTCATTTCTGGGCTGAAGCAGTTTACACAGCCTGCTTTACCCATAACAGATCCCTTATTGTGAAAAGACACCAGAAGACTGCATATGAACTTCTTAGGGGAAGAAAACCTGAAATTGGTTTCCTAAGAATGTTTGGAAGTCCTTGCTACATTCTGAATCAGAAAGACCATCTTGGAAAGTTTGATGAGAAAGCAGATGAAGGTATCCTACTTGGATATGCAACAATGATGAAGGCCTACAGAGTGTACAACAAGAGAACTAAAACAATTGAGAACTTTGTTAATGTAAGCATAGATGAAGGTTGTTCTAAGCCAGATTGCTCTCCTCCTGAAGATGAAGATTTCAATTTTGAAGAACTGACTGTACCTGAGAATGTGCCTCCAACTAATCCTCCAGTTGGAACTGATAATGCTCAAACTCAGGGGGAGCAACTCATTGAAGAAGAAGAAGGTGTTCCAATCTTTGAAAATGAGCAAGCTGATCCAACTCCTACTGAAGAAACTTTTGTTAATCCATCAAATGATGCTCCAGCTGACTCAGATTCCACTATTCCAATCCAAGCTGATCAGCCTATTCCTCAAGCTGATCATGTTAGACCATCTATTCTGAATCAGCCCATTGTCCCAGTTGCAAACACCTCAACTCATGTTACTAAATGGACAAGGAGTCATCCAATTAACCAAATCATTGGTGATCCTCTCCCTGGTGTTAAAACAAGAAGAAAGGCAACAGGCAATTTCTGCATGTTTGTCAATTTTGTAAGTAAGGTGGAACCAACTGAGGTTAATGAAGCTCTGGCAGATCCTTCTTGGGTAAATGCAATGCAAGATGAGTTAACACAGTTTGAAAGAAACAAGGTTTGGGAACTTGTTCCAAGACCTCATCACAAGACTGTGATTGGAACCAAGTGGGTCTACAGAAACAAAATGGATGAAAGGGGAGTTGTGACCAGAAACAAAGCAAGATTGGTAGCTCTTGGTTACAGAAAAGAGGATGGAATTGATTATGATGAGACTTTTACACCAGTGGCAAGATTAGAGGCAATCAGAATGTTCTTGGCTGTCTCTGCTCACAAAGGTTTCAAAGTCTATCAAATGGATGTGAAGAGTGCATTTCTTAATGGAAAATTGGAAGAAGAAGAAGTCTATGTTGAACAACCTCCAGGTTTTGAAAGCTCAAAGTTTCCTGACCATGTGTTCAAGCTTGACAAAGCTCTCTATGGGTTGAAGCAAGCTCCAAGGGCATGGTATGACACTTTGTCTAAATTTTTATTGGCTAACAACTTCAAAAGAGGTAATGTTGACAAGACTTTGTTTGTGAGAAAGTATAATGGTGATATCCTGCTTGTACAAATTTATGTAGATGATATAATATTTGGGTCTAGCAGTGAAAGACTTTGCAAAAAGTTTTCTGAATTAATGTCTAAAAAGTATGAAATGAGCATGATAGGAGAACTAAACTATTTTCTGGGTTTACAAGTTAAACAGACTAAAAATGGAATTTTTATAAACCAAGGAAAATATGTTAAATTTCTCTTAAACAAATTTTGTTTTAGTGATTGCTCACCTATGAAAACTTCTATGGGAACTGGTGATAAGCTGGGTGCAGATAAAAATGGCAAATCTGTTGACACCATAACTTATAGGGGTATGATAGGATCATTACTTTGCTTGACTGCTAGTAGACCAGATATTATGTTTGCTACATGTCTTTGTGCAAGATATCAAGCTAGTCCTAAGGAATCTCATCTTAAGGCTGTAAAGAGAATCTTTAGATACCTTAAAGGTAGTCCCAATCTGGGTCTTTGGTATCCCAAAGACTCAGGATTTGATCTAATTGGCTATTCAGATTCTGACTTTGCAGGCTGTAAGATTGACAGAAAAATGTACTTCAGGAGCTTGTCAATTGCTTGGCAATAGACTTGTAAGCTGGTCCAACAAGAAGCAGCATTCAGTTTCCATCTCTACCGCAGAAGCTGAGTATGTTGCTGCATGAAGCTGTTGTTCTCAAATTCTCTGGATGCAATATCAGCTTCAAGACTATGGGGTGACTGCATCAAAAACTCCAATCTTTTGTGACAGTACCAGTGCCATAGCAATTTCAAACAATCATGTGCTTCATTCAAGGACCAAGCACAATGATATAAGATATCATTTCATTAGGGATCATGTGATGAAATAAGATGTTGAACTCCACTTCATTCCAACAGATAATCAGCTTGCTGATTTGTTCACAAAGCCATTGGATGAATCAAGGTTCAACTATCTCATAAGTAAGCTAGGTATGCTAAATTTGTAAAAGGTAGTGAGCTAAGTAATAACAAATCTGACCCCTTAGAGTTATTCTAAATTTTAAGGGTAAGCTGAGTCTGACCCAGATTCGTGGTTAGTTTTGTTATTAAATATCTCAGTGCGTTTTATTACTTTCATTATTTTATTTAGTTTACTTGTTGATCCTATTAGAGTGTGACACGTGTAGTGATTACAGTCTGGCAACTGGTCAGACTGTGGAATGCAAGTCCATTAACAATAACATTTTCAATAGTCCCAAGGTAACTGTGCAGGGTCTGACCCGAGCAATGCAGGTTTACCTTGATTTTTGCAGGCAAAGAGAAAGGGAACAAGAAGCACTTGAGGAAGTTGTCCCTACTTCGACGCGATCTGAGTCTGACACTCAATCTGCCAATCAGGGGGACCCAGGTACACATGCTTCTGAACCCTCAAACTCTTCTCAATCTACTCAATCTTCTTCTCCTTCAAAAGAGGGTGAAGGGTTGGCCAAAACATCAGCCACCCTACCCACACCCTCAACTACTCATTCAAAATCCGCTTATAAAAGACCCATTGTTGAGGACTTAGTGCCTCACAGTGCTAAAAAGAAAAGATCGCAAAGGAAATCTGTGTCAGCGTCTGGGGTTGATAATAAACATCCAATCTTGAGATCCCCCAAGGTGCAGTGGAAGCTAAGAAACGTTCCAAAGCTGTCCCTGCCACCCAAGCTGACAAGCCGAAATCGCCACACCCATCTGCACTCTCCCAAAAGAGTCGGATTTGATCTAATTGGCTATTCAGATTCTGACTTTGCAGGCTGTAAGATTGACAGAAAAATGTACTTCAGGAGCTTGTCAATTGCTTGGCAATAGACTTGTAAGCTGGTCCAACAAGAAGCAGCATTCAGTTTCCATCTCTACCGCAGAAGCTGAGTATGTTGCTGCATGAAGCTGTTGTTCTCAAATTCTCTGGATGCAATATCAGCTTCAAGACTATGGGGTGACTGCATCAAAAACTCCAATCTTTTGTGACAGTACCAGTGCCATAGCAATTTCAAACAATCATGTGCTTCATTCAAGGACCAAGCACAATGATATAAGATATCATTTCATTAGGGATCATGTGATGAAATAAGATGTTGAACTCCACTTCATTCCAACAGATAATCAGCTTGCTGATTTGTTCACAAAGCCATTGGATGAATCAAGGTTCAACTATCTCATAAGTAAGCTAGGTATGCTAAATTTGTAAAAGGTAGTGAGCTAAGTAATAACAAATCTGACCCCTTAGAGTTATTCTAAATTTTAAGGGTAAGCTGTGTCTGACCCAGACTACCCTTTCGCACTTGGTGTATTTCCAAGTAAAAGAGGGTAAGCTGAGTCTGACCCAGATTCGTGGTTAGTTTTGTTATTAAATATCTCAGTGGTATTTGGAATTATTTACTGAGCACAATTTCTAAAACTTTACAAGTAAAGGCAGGCAGCTTTGATCAACCTAATGTATTAGAGTTGCAGATTTTTCATGCAATGGTCACTATGACCAGAGTAGATTTTGCTGGCTTAATTTTGAAGGACTTGGTTGAACGTGTTAATAAAAAGAGCCTTACCATACCTTATGGTAGGATTCTTGCTCTTATCATTGAAGCTATACTTGACAGTGATTACAGTCTGGCAACTGGTCAGACTGTGGAATGCAAGTCCATTAACAATAACATTTTCAATAGTCCCAAGGTAACTGTGCAGGGTCTGACCCGAGCAATGCAGGTTTACCTTGATTTTTGCAGGCAAAGAGAAAGGGAACAAGAAGCACTTGAGGAAGTTGTCCCTACTTCGACGCGATCTGAGTCTGACACTCAATCTGCCAATCAGGGGGACCCAGGTACACATGCTTCTGAACCCTCAAACTCTTCTCAATCTACTCAATCTTCTTCTCCTTCAAAAGAGGGTGAAGGGTTGGCCAAAACATCAGCCACCCTACCCACACCCTCAACTACTCATTCAAAATCCGCTTATAAAAGACCCATTGTTGAGGACTTAGTGCCTCACAGTGCTAAAAAGAAAAGATCGCAAAGGAAATCTGTGTCAGCGTCTGGGGTTGATAATAAACATCCAATCTTGAGATCCCCCAAGGTGCAGTGGAAGCTAAGAAACGTTCCAAAGCTGTCCCTGCCACCCAAGCTGACAAGCCGAAATCGCCACACCCATCTGCACTCTCCCAAAAGAGTGTAGACGAGTTAAAGGGAACACCTATTGCTACCCAACCCTCCAAACAGGGTGAAGGTATTGAAAGAAAGACCTCCTCCCAAGGTCATACTGAGTCTGCACCTAAAACGTCATCATCAGCCTCCCAAAAGGTTGATGATATCATTAAAGGGACAATAGAGGATCTAGCCCAGATCCAAAATGAGTCAGAGTCTATGCACTTCAATTCTAAGGATAGTCAGCCAAAGGAGAGAAGTATCGAACGCACTGGTGACACTGTTTCTCCTCCCCAAGCTGATCAGATTCCTTCTCTCTTACACTCTGAGTCTGCACAGGCTGTCAATGCCCCTTCTATGTCACAAGGAGGGGTACAGGCCTCAATTCTCCCTAAGGATACTTTGGTGCAACAACACACCTCTGTTGAAGGGCAATCAAATACACAAGACATTACACCTGCAGGGTCTGTGTCTGCATCTGTCCATGGACAGAGGGATCCTGTAGGTTACATGGCTGTCTTTAAGGCAGTTATGTCAGCCCCTTGTGCAGCAAACGGAACCATTGATGGTCCTCACGATGTCAATGAGAAAATAATCACTATATCCGGAAGTGATTCTTCATTCGATGATGAGTTTGCCCATAAATCCTCCAGGGATGCTCTGATGGAAGATGCCAGTGGATGAGTTGATCAAAATCAAGATCAACACATTCCCACTGACCCTCAGCCTGCATCAAACGTTAATCTTTCTCAGGCTGACCAACTCATCATCATTTCTGAAAAATCCACTCATGAGACTCACTCTCATGAGCAAATTCACCAAAACTCCTTAAGCCTCCACCCCCTTCTATATGAGCCCAATGACCCTGATATTAAGGATTGCAGGCTGCTCGTTCCAGAGTCAGTGGCTTTTAAGCCAACTGCAAGTCCTTCCCAAGCTGCCACTATCTCATTTTCAGATGTGGTAGGTAAGCTCACTGAGTTCAATTCAACCTATAAAGTTGAGAGCTCAAAGCTGATCAAAGACTTGGAAAAGATCCAAAAGGATCAGGATTTGATGGACAAGAAGGTGGATAAGCTGAGTCAAGATCAGACTGCATTAAAAGAAAGTGTAATAAAAGAAGTTGATTTGATGCAGCAGAACCAGACTAAGCTAACAGCGTCTTTTGATAGTCTTACAAAGGCAATCAATGAAGAGAAGGAAAGAAACAAGAGTACTATGAGTCAGATTGAGACTGCAGCAACCAAGTTTACAAGGGAAGTCACCCTAGAACTTGATCTGCAAACGAGTCACAAGCAGATTTCAAGAAAGATCTGATTGAAGTCTCTAAGGGTGTCAAATCAAAAATTGGACTCCTCCATGAAGATTATGTTGAGCTAAGGAGAGCCTGCTGTCTCACTAATATCAAAATTGACTTAATAAACCAGGATCTCAAAGGCCTCTTTGCCACTTCAGTAAGCTGTTTCCCTGCTGATGATGACAAAATGGGGGAGAAGAATGCTACTAAGAAGAAGCGTGCTATGAGTGATGCTAAAATTGAGCTAGAAAGAGAAAGACAACAAGCTCTGGTTGACAAGGATATTGCAGAATATTTTGATAAACTGAAAGAAAGACAGAATAAGGCCAGAGCGGAGAAGGAATGGTTGTGCATGGTTCTAAGGTGGAAGGTGAGAAGGAAACTGTAGAGGAGATAAAAATACCAGAATCTGTGTCTGGTGGTGAAAATGTTGGAAATATGAATGAAGAGGCTGAAAAGGAGAGTGATACAACTACGGGGGAGACTGTTGATGTTGAAATGGGAGATATAAGGAAGGATGTTGAAGTTGAAAAAGTTAAGAAAGTTGAAAAGAAAAAGAAGTCCTCCCAAGTTGTTCCTATACAAGTTGTGCCATCGCAAGCTGACCCAGCTCCCAAAGAACAAATTGCTGAATCTTCTTCAAGTAAAGACACAACCACTCTGTCCCAGTTCATGCTCAAGAAAAGGCCAACAGAAGCTGGGTCAAGTGGTGTGAAGATCTTAACTGACAAAGAAAAGGATTGGGAGCTTGCAATTAAGAAGGCTCCAGAACTTAAGGTAACAGTTGAGGTGGCATACAAAATGATCAAGGAGGACAGATTACAAAGAGAAAGAATGGCTGCTGTTGAATCTGATCCAGAAGTTGCCAAGGTTCTTCAAGAAACATTGAATAAAGAAGATGAAGAACACCTTGCAGCTATTGGATCCAAAAAGAAAGATATTGGAAAAGAAAAAGGCAAGAAGAAGGTGGTTCACACTAAACCATCACAGAAAGTGAAAGATGTGAAGAAAAGTGTTGAAGCCCATGATAAGTGGGAGGCTCTGGAGAAAAGAAAGGTAACTGAAAATATTAATTATAGAAGGCATCCAGAGCCAATCACCCAGGTTCAACTCAAAAGAAAAAGAGGAAAGAACATTCCCAGCATCAGGTTTACAAGAGAAGGATATGAAACAAGCTGGGAAACCTATGATCTTGATAATCTGTTTGAATTAGGATACGCTGAGTGGGTGGAGTTACATAATATCATAACTGGTATGACTGGAATCCATAAAGAGACAGTCTTGGAAGCCATTGAAAAGAAGTTGGTTGTAATTGTGAAATTCAAGATTGATATCACTGGCCTAAGACCAAAAGCATATGATATGGATGATGAAGATGAGTCAGCTGACCCACTTAAGAAGAAAAGAAGAAGGTTTGAAAGAATTAATGCTCCTGGAGGTGATCATTCAGTTTTTCTCAAAAAATTGTCCCCTTCAGAGTTGCTTGCTCAATTATCTTTTGATGCTGTTGACAAGATTCTGAGTAATCTCAATCTGTCTCTACCTGCTGGTGTTGAAAATGCAAGATGTGGGATGTTCATCACTGAACCTGAACATGTGATGTATTTTGTGAATGCAAGAGGGAATTTGGTTTTCCAAAGGACTGCTGAACTACAACAGGTACCAGCTTTGCACCTTTTTACCTTATACAGATTCTGCAGAAATTTTAGTGAAGAAGGTAATGGGTATGAGCAGTTCCTTATTGATGAGGGTTTAGATAGGCAGTTAGATGTGAAAATTACCCCATCATTTGAAGTTAAACAAGAAGCTGTAGAAATTCTTGGAGAATAGTTATCTGTCTTGTAATATTTTTTGTCATTTCTCTAAATATATACAAAATTAGTTATACAAATTCAGTTTCTTTGTTAAAACTTCATATCAGTTCAAAAGAACCCAAAAGATTTAAATGATTCCTGCTCTTTACTTACTTAATATATATAAACTGAATCTTAAAACGTTTTGTTAAAAAGTTTGTAAAGTTTGAGGAAAGTTGTATTCACCCCCCTCTACAACTGTTCTGTGTACAATATACTTTGATATATTGATACACCTTGGGACGTATCAGTTTATCCTGTGGTCACAAGATCTTGGAGGTGGTAAACCAGTGTGGACTTCAAATATATCAGCAAATTTCTGTAACAAAATCTCCAATTCTTGACTCCCTTGACAACCCTTCAACACATGATGGTGCACATTGGTGGGTTCAGAGGTTGTTTAGATATCTATAGGCTATCTTTATTCCGCAACAACCTTGTAATTCTTTGTATAGATTATTTCTTAATAAAGGTATTACATTTGAAAACCACAATCTGTGTTCAAGAATGTTTTTCTTTCTTTATTGCTTTACTATTTTAATGATTCCTGCTCTTTACTTACTTACTTAATATATATAAACTGAATCTTAAAACGTTTTGTTAAAAAGTTTGTAAAGTTTGAGGAAAGTTGTATTCACCCCCCTCTACAACTGTTCTGTGTACAATATACTTTGATATATTGATACACCTTGGGACGTATCAGTTTATCCTGTGGTCACAAGATCTTGGAGGTGGTAAACCAGTGTGGACTTCAAATATATCAGCAAATTTCTGTAACAAAATCTCCAATTCTTGACTCCCTTGACAACCCTTCAACACATGATGGTGCACATTGGTGGGTTCAGAGGTTGTTTAGATATCTATAGGCTATCTTTATTCCGCAACAACCTTGTAATTCTTTGTATAGATTATTTCTTAATAAAGGATTACATTTGAAAACCACAATCTGTGTTCAAGAATGTTTTTCTTTCTTTACTGCTTTACTATTTTAATGATTCCTGCTCTTTACTTACTTACTTAATATATATAAACTGAATCTTAAAACGTTTTGTTAAAAAGTTTGTAAAGTTTGAGGAAAGTTGTATTCACCCCCCTCTACAACTGTTCTGTGTACAATATACTTTGATATATTGATACACCTTGGGACGTATCAGTTTATCCTGTGGTCACAAGATCTTGGAGGTGGTAAACCAGTGTGGACTTCAAATATATCAGCAAATTTCTGTAACAAAATCTCCAATTCTTGACTCCCTTGACAACCCTTCAACACATGATGGTGCACATTGGTGGGTTCAGAGGTTGTTTAGATATCTATAGGCTATCTTTATTCCGCAACAACCTTGTAATTCTTTGTATAGATTATTTCTTAATAAAGGATTACATTTGAAAACCACAATCTGTGTTCAAGAATGTTTTTCTTTCTTTATTGCTTTACTGTTTTAATGATTCCTGCTCTTTACTTACTTACTTAATATATATAAACTGAATCTTAAAACGTTTTGTTAAAAAGTTTGTAAAGTTTGAGGAAAGTTGTATTCACCCCCCTCTACAACTGTTCTGTGTACAATATACTTTGATATATTGATACACCTTGGGACGTATCAGTTTATCCTGTGGTCACAAGATCTTGGAGGTGGTAAACCAGTGTGGACTTCAAATATATCAGCAAATTTCTGTAACAAAATCTCCAATTCTTGACTCCCTTGACAACCCTTCAACACATGATGGTGCACATTGGTGGGTTCAGAGGTTGTTTAGATATCTATAGGCTATCTTTATTCCGCAACAACCTTGTAATTCTTTGTATAGATTATTTCTTAATAAAGGATTACATTTGAAAACCACAATCTGTGTTCAAGAATGTTTTTCTTTCTTTACTGCTTTACTATTTTAATGATTCCTGCTCTTTACTTACTTACTTAATATATATAAACTGAATCTTAAAACGTTTTGTTAAAAAGTTTGTAAAGTTTGAGGAAAGTTGTATTCACCCCCCTCTACAACTGTTCTGTGTACAATATACTTTGATATATTGATACACCTTGGGACGTATCAGTTTATCCTGTGGTCACAAGATCTTGGAGGTGGTAAACCAGTGTGGACTTCAAATATATCAGCAAATTTCTGTAACAAAATCTCCAATTCTTGACTCCCTTGACAACCCTTCAACACATGATGGTGCACATTGGTGGGTTCAGAGGTTGTTTTTATTGATACTCAGCTTGCACCACTCCTTTCCTAAATTCAATCAATGAATTCATTTTCTCCATTGAACACATACTAACCCTATGCTGATGCACTCCTTTCAATTCAAAATTTTGACCCCTACTTGAAATTTCATGGTTAAATCCTTAAAATTCCATATTATATCATTTAAGTTCTGTAACCATTGCACTCCTAAAACAATGTCATGATTGGTTAATTCTATCAACAACATATCCTCCTTAAACCAATTACCCTGCATAATTCACTGGAAATCTTTACAAAGATTCAAACAAGCCATATTTTTCCCACTTGCTACTGTAACCCTCACATTTGGAATATTAATAACTGGACATACCAATTTCTAGGCCAAAGATTCATTCATGAAATTATGAGTACTACCACTATCAACCAATATATGCAGTTTCCTAGTACCAACAGTCCCCACAACTTGCATAGTGGAATAAGAGGAAATTCCTATTATAGCATTCAGTGAAATGTGAGGTTCACCCTGCACAATGGAACACAAATTGGGTTGTGGTTGCTCTTGAACTACTGACAACATTTCCACTTGATCACCCATTTCTTCCTCTGCACACTCATCCACAGTCACCATGAAAATCTGTTTCTTACCCTTACAGGCCCTTTGATGGCCAGCTACACATTTCTCATTGCAATAAAAAACTATTCTTTATTTCTTTTTTCTTGCATAAAAGAACTAGTCACAGCTTTGAGTACCAATGCATTTGATGGAACAGTATTGACTGGTGTTGCCAAAATGGGTGGTTTGGTCAAATTACCCATATTGCCATTGCTTGTACCCACATTCCTTGACACATAAATCCTATTCCCAGAATTATTACCCCAAGATTTATCCCCTAAAGTCTTATTTGCTTGATTTTGTATCTTTGACAAAGCATAGGTATATTTAAGAGTTTTGGGTTGAAACATTTTTAATGCACACTTAATTTCTGGTTTTAATCCTTCAATGAACAAACTTATAGTGTATTCTTCACAGAGAGTTACCTTATTAAGAAGCCTATCAAATTCATCACAATAATCCTCAATTCCCAGTTTGTGTCAAAGCCTTCAGTGATCCCATTACATCTTCCATAGTTAAAGTAGAAAACCTTGCTACTGCAGATCTTGAATATTCATCCCATTGAATCTCATTCATTTCGTTCCCACTGGACTTGATGTATGCCTGATGCTAAGAAAGTGCTTTCCCATCCATATGAATGGCAGCATATCTCACCTTCCTATCTGCAGGTGTATCATCAATGACAAAAAAGTGTTCACTCTTATTCAACCATCCCTCCACGTCATCGCCATCAAATCTTGGAAAATCGAGTTTTGCTAGACGGTTATTACTGAATCTCTCTCCGTCTGACCTCACCACCACCGCCCTTTGCTTCTACATTTCCGCCATTTGTGTTAACAGAGTTTGAATAGTGGATGTTAACGAAATCACCTCATTCTGAGTGGTTGAGACTTCTTTCGTTAATCTCCCGTTATCTTTCGCCAATTTTTCCATTTCTTGGGTTTGATTTCGAGTTCCCATGGATTAAATTGCGAAATTTAAGGTGAATTTTGGAGTAAATTTAACAGGGCTCGCCGGAAGTGATGACCGGAATCCGAAACTGCTGAGAGAATCGGTGGCTCTGATACCAAAATGTTAACAGAAAATATTTGAGAGAAGAAGAATTGATATAATCTTTATTGACTGCTTATTATTGTAAAATGATTACATTTTATAGGCAAATGGGGTGTAACCGCCATTCCCTCCAATTCGCAACAATCCTTCAAATATTACAAACTAGACCCTGAGCTTTCCAAAGTATTACAAACGATCCCTGAGCTAATAATATTGTAACAACTACAGATTCTAAGTCGCCCACAAATAATATTTCTTCAATGGATGATTCTAAGGATGCAAGTGAGAAATCTGAACGGGTAGCTACAGAAATACCCACTTGTGGGACTATAGATACGGTGACACCCACTACTGAGATGAATGATAATGAACATAAATCATCGAATAATTCTTCTGATTTGCTTGGAGATGTTAAAAAGCCCATGTCGTATGCTTCTACTGTGAAGGTGAATAATACTCCAAAGAAAGCTAATTTTTGATTATTAGAGGTTGATACAGCAGTAGATGGAGTTGATATACTGATCCCATTAACATCGGTTATTGAGGTAAACAGGCATTTTGAAAACTCCCTTTATGGGTATTTTCTTGGTGATCGTCTTGATCCAGTTGTCGAGAACTATGTTAAGAATGCTTGGGCAAAGGCTGGTTTGAAAAAAGTAATGATGAATGCTGTTGGATTCTTTTTCTATCAATTTGAATCTCGCAATGGCATGATGCAAGTTCTAGAAAAGGACCTTGGATGATTAGATCCACTCCCATTTTCTTAAAAGAAGGACTCCCAATGTTTCACTAACCAAACAGGATATGTCTAGTGTTCCTGTTTGGGTAAAGATGTATGATGTCCCACTTGCAGCATATAGAGAAGACGGATTAAGTATGTTGGCATCTAAACTTGGTAAGCCAATTTTGTTGGACTCGTATACGAGTCATATGTGTTTACATTCTTTGCAAGAGCCTTGATTCAAATCGCTGCTACTCGTGGGTTGAAGGATGTGTTGTCAGTTGGAATTCCTAATGTGAATGAGGAGGGTTTCTCTATGGAAGAGGTTACGATAAAATATGAATGGAAGCCGCTTCATTGTACATGTTGTAAGACTTTTGGTTATAAAGATAGTTTATGTCCTTTTTTTTGGGTAAACGGTTACCCCGTTTCAACTTTTATAACATCATCAAACAATTATTACAAGTAATATGGTTGAGTACCATATTAGTTCCAACTATGTGACATGCCACATCTTGGTTAATTAAAAGAAAAACAAACTACTAAAATAGATATCACCCTATTACTACAAATATAATGCACTAATAGGTTACACATGGAACTCCTTAAGCTGGTCTATCTTGACTTGCAATTCGGCTTGTCAAATTCCATTTCTCTAACAATTTAGTGTCCCGGTATCCTCCTCTGAATTTCACCGTCGCTATCTTAAAGCGAACCGTATCAAGAATTATATTCTTCATCTGGGCTGGAGAACGAGTATCATTTGTGAACATCCGATTATTCCGCTCCTGCCAAACAAAATAAGTTGTAGCTGCAAAGATCAGCCTGCCAATGATGTTGTTTGCTGATTTACTTTTTGCAAGGGGAATCAAGTAATCAGATATATCTTCTAAGTTAGCTGGAATGTCTTGCATATCCGCCATGTCACGAACCAGAATCCATACTTGATTAGCAAAAGAGCATCCGAAAAAGAGATTATCATGAGAGTCTCGACCTGTTTTACAAAGAGAACAACAAACAAGATTAAGGTTAACAACTCCCCCTACCACCCATGGTTTCAACCTGTCCTGGGTTTTTAGTTTCTTATTCATTAGCATCCACAACAGAAACGAGTGCCTTGGAATACAACTCGAAAACCAAACCAGATCAACCCAATTCACTGAATCTCTTTTATACCTCATCAGCTCCTAAACATTAGAAGCTGATTAATCCATTTCCACGCCCTCGAAAGTGCACAATAGAATCCTATCTTTGTCGTTGTGATTAAGAATTGGGACTGTACAATCTATTAAGACTGGAAATAGATCACACCAAGCAATTAGCCACCTCCAGGCACCATTTACCACAAGGTCAGCAACTGTATCTGTCAAGGAGAATCCTGCCCTATAGATCTCCCGAGGAGATATAAAATTGCATAATGGACCAATATGACTCCAATTATCATATCACATTGAAGTGGATCTGCCATCACCAATCTTATGTTTTAATAAGGGTCGAATTTTATGTCTTTGTTGCAGAATTTTCCTCCATCCCCAGCTCATACTACCCTTTGGTTGCACTTGCCAAAAATTAGTTCCTCTTAGCTTATGTGTGTGCATCCATTGGACCCAAAGAGTTCCTCTTAGCTTATGTGGATGCTAACAATATGTTTTGTCATTAGCGATTTGTTAACATCAGCCACCCTCCGTATTCCCAAACCACCTTCATATTTCGGTACACAAATAGCTTTCCATGCTACCCTTGCTTTTCCTTTTTGCATCGAATCATGACTCCAAAGAAACTGTCTCATTTTTGTTCTAATTCAGCAACAAGACGTGTTGGAAGAACAAAAACAGAGGCCCAGTAATTGTATAACGATGAAAGGACAGAAATAATTAGCTGAAGCCTTCCCGCAAATGACAAAAATTTATTTCGCCAATCATTTATTTTGTTCTCCATTCTTTCCAATAAGATTTTTCAATCTTGGTATAACAACCTAGAGGATATAAGAGGAACACCCAAATACTTAATGGGTAAACTACCTTCTTCGAATGGCATAATAGCTAGAATTTCCTGTTTCACCTGATCAGAAACGTTACAAAAAAATATGGTGCTTTTTGGAATGCTAGGAACCAGACCTGACATGTTCTTGAAGTTGTTCATGGTTTCCATTATCATTCTAGCTGAAATGATATCACCATGGGCAAAGAGGAATAGATCATCCGCAAAGCACACATTGATGATACGCTGTTTTTCACACTTCTTATGAAACCGAAAGCCATTAGTGTCTTTGGCAGCTTGTTTGAGAAGGAGATAGAGGACCTCCATAACTAGTGTAAATAGGTATGGTGAGATAGGACCCCCCTGTCTACGTCCTCTTTTCCCCTCAAAGAAGCCATGTAAATTACCATTAACACTGATGGAGTACGTAGGAGTAGTAACACAAGCCATGACCCATGCAACCATCTTTGGTGAAGGAGATTCCTGAGAAGACTACTGTAGATGATTTTGCGACTGTGGCTCGTAAAAAATGCAAAAACAAAGCTAAGCAGATTGAGGGTATTAAGCTTACGAAATCAAAACCCCAGCTAGTACGTCGAGCTAAGCAATCGGGGCAATCAACACATGATTTGCCTAATTCGACACCTAAATATGTCAATCAACCTGGGTCGACTTCGTCTACCACTCCTATAAATGTTCAAAATTCTGTCCCAATTACGTCTACTACTCCTCCTCCTGGACCGAGTTCATTGCCTAAGGATATAGGATTCTCCTCAAATAATCCATACTCTGTTCTGGATGGGAACATTGATGAATATGGCTATAAAATTGATACGACTTCACAAGGCAGCAAAGAAGCAAGCAATAGACATGAGAGGCCGGTTATAAATACTGATTTTCTGGATAGTGATGATGATGGGGTGATATTTGATGAAATATCTGGCCTTCACAAAAAAGGGGCAAGCACTCCTTCTCAATTGTTTCCTCATGTATAACATCGCTTCATAGAATATAAGGGGGATGAACCAAACCCCAAGCAAAAAGAGGTTCGAGAAATGGTTGCTGAAAATTAGTTGTGTATTTGTTATATTTTAGAATCCCATGTTAGTTCTTCTCGTCTTCGGGATGTGTGCTCAAAGGGGTCGCGAATCATTTTGGGCTGAGATCCAAATGTTGTTGATGTAATGATCATATCTCAGATGGATCAGGTAATGCATACCCAGGTTGTGCTTAAGAATGAAAGGAAGTCTTTAATGTGCTCCTTTGTGTATGCTCATAATCATTATGCTCAAAGACGTGACTTGTGGCGCAGCTTGTGTGTTCACAAGGCGTTTGTTCATGATAATCCTTGGTGTATTTTAGGAGATTTTAATGCAGCCTTGAACTTAAAAGATAGATCAGTTGGTGGTTCAAAGACGGATATTGTTATGCGTTAATTTAAAGAATGTGTGGACAATATAGAAGTCTCTGATATAAACACTATAGGTTTGCATTATACATGGAATCAAAAACCAAAGGGTGATGAGGGGTTATTGAAAAAGATCGATCGCATGATGGCCAATACTCACTTTCTGGATGAGTTCATGGGATGGTAGGCATTTTTAAGCCATATAGAATTTCAGATCATTCCCCCGCTATCTTGTGACTTCCACGAAGAGCCAAGTTTGTCCCAAGGCCTTCTAAATTTTTTAATGTCTTAGTTCATAATGCAGGTTTTAAACAGGCTGTATCAACTGTGTGGAATATGGAGGTTCACGGTTTTCATATGTATCGAGTTGTGCAAAAGATGAAAAGTTTGAAAAAACCGTTGCGAAAATTGTTATATGAAAAGGGTAACCTACACAATAAGGTGGAGTTTCTTAGAAAGGAGCTTGATGAGGTGCAAAAAGCCATTGATTCAGATCTTTTTAATTCCTTATTACGAGAGGAACATGCTGCTTACCTTCATGCATATAATGAAGCTGTCCTTGATGAGGAAAGATTTCTGAAACAAAAAGCAAAGATTGAGTGGTTATGGGTTGGAGATTCTAATTCAGGACGTCTCAAACCGAATTGACTTGATATCTGATGCTCATGGTAACCTTATGGATGGTGTAAATGTTAAAGATGCTTTCATTGCTCATTATACTCAAATTTTGGGACAAGCTGCGCAGGTGACTCCTTTGAATTCTTTTAATTTGTTTCAACGTAAGTTGTCACAGGAGAAAGCTCTAGACATGATTCGAGATGTTAAAGATGAGGAGGTAAAAGATGCTATTTTTTCTATGGGAGATGACAAATCTCTGGCCCCGATGGTTTTTCTGCTTGTTTCTTTAAAGCATCGTGGGATATCATTGGGCGTGATGTTATTACTGCTGTTAAAGAGTTTTTTGCAAGTGGTAATCTTCTTAAGGAGCTAAATCACACTGTCATTGCACTAATCCCCATGGTAAAGTCTCCTACTTTGGTTACTAATTATCGACCGATCTCGTTGTCATCTAGATAGGGGACTCCATGATGTGCTTTCAAAGTTGACATTCAAAAAGCCTATGATACGGTTGACTGGGGTTTTCTCCGACAGATTTTCCTTGGATTTGGTTTTCATCCTCGTATGGTTTCTTGGATTATGGAGTGTGTTACTACTACTACATTCTCTTTGTCTATTAATGGGTCCATGCACTGATATTTTCAGGTAAAAGAGGTTTAAGACAGGGAGATCCTCTTTCACTGTACGTTTTTACTTTGGTTATGGAGATCTTAACGTTAATCATTCAAAGACAGGTACGACAATCACGTGAATTCAAATACCATAGGCAAACTAAAGAGCATCAAGTTATTAACTTATGCTTCACGGATGATTTGTTCTTATTTATGCATGGGGATGTGGAATCTGCTAGAGTAATCTGTAAGGCCCTTGATGAGTTTAAACAGGTTTCAGGTCTAACTCCTAGCCTCCCAAAGAGTACCGCTTACTTCTGTAATGTTTTAAATCATGTGGAGATTGCCATTTTAAATGTTTTACCTTTTAAGGAGGGTAATCTCCTTGAGGTTGAGATATCGCGATTGTAAAGATCTCATTGAGAAAGTGCAAAAACGGATCAATGACTGGAGAAATAGATCATTTGCAGGACGTCTCCAATTGATTAATTATGTGATTTCGGCCCTACATGTTTACTGGTCCACGTCCTTTATTCTTCCTGCTCAAGTCACGCATGATATTGAACAGCTAATCCGAGGGTTCTTGTGGAGTGGAGGTGATTCGAAAAAGGGCCAATCTAAGGTTGCATGGGAGGTGGTGTGTCTTCCAAAAGAAGAGGGAGGACTAGGTATACGACGACTTGAAACCTTTAATACTGCTTTAATAACGACTCATTTATGGAACATTGTTGCTCAAAAGGAATCCTTGTGGGTTAGATGGATACATACCTAAATATTGAAGGGGAGATCGATCTGGGGGGTGCCATTACGAGGCTCACTTTCATGGAGTTGGCGGAAAATTTTGCAGGTAAGAAATTTAATTCGCAAGCATTTTTGGTTCTCAGTTGGTGATGGTAAATGTGCTGACATGGTATGATTCGTAGAATAGTTTATGCCCTTTAGCTGATCAATTATCGGCAAGAACTATTACGAGAGCTGGTTTTTCCCTTAATGATAAAGTGGCTGATGTCATCGACAGTGATACTTGGAAGTGGCCTGCTCAATGGAATGATAAATTTCAGAATATTCGGCCACTTATTTTAGTTCGTTCGCAAAGGGACGGACTTTTATGGAAGGATAATAACAATAATTTGAGAGAGTTCTCAGTTCAAGTTGCATGGGAGAATTTACGCGCAAGGGATGTACCAGTTTTGTGGCATCCGATTGCATGGTTTCGCCATAATATTCCAAAACATGCGTTTATTCTATGGTTGATCTTCAGACGTAAACTGAAAACTCAAGATATACTAAGCCAATGGGATGTTAATGGAGCGGTTGCTTTTAACTGTTCCTTATGTGAGCTGCAGATGGATTCACATACTCACCTTTTTTTCGAGTGTCCTTTGTAAGTGCACGTTTTGGTGTATAATTTATGATCGTTGCTATATGAATTCGGTAAGGGCTGAAATACAACCTCAAGCATTTGAGAGGTCGTAATTTAGGTAAAAAATACGACCTACACAGAGATGCGATGTAGTAAGTGCATGGAAGCCCACAATGAAGAAGCTCAACCCGTATTTGTTATTAGGGTTTGTGTCATGTCATTATAAATACATGTAAAGGTCCTAGGTTTAGAGATGTCAACGAAAGCTTATATTGTTTAGGTCGTCCACAGGATCATGAGGTGCTACCTCATGATTCTGTCTATCATGTTGTAACATATTGTATTATCTCAATTCTGTAATATCATGTGTGTATCTTACTGCCTCATTATCAATGAATATTTGTGGATTCCGCACACATGTATTCATAGAGATCTAGTAATTTCGATCCAGCTAGGTTCTTACATCCTTTCTCTTTACAGGTTTGGAATACTGTGAAGCTTAAAGCTAATCTAAACGTAACTACATCTTTTCGGTTTCATAACAGGTGTGAGAAGCAGAAGCTAATTAATCTATGTTTTGCGGATGATCTGTTTCTTTTCTCAAGGGGGGATGTCAATTCTGCAGGTCTTATTATGCGCTCTCTTGATTCTTTTAGAAGAATGTCTGGTTTGGTCCCTAGTATTCAGAAAAGTACAGCTTTTTTCTGTCATGTGCCTCAATCGGTAAAGTCTTCCATACTGTTTATTTTACCATTTGAGGAAGAGTTGCCAGTCAGATATTTGGGGGTGCCTCTAATTTCATCACGATTGTTATATAAGGATTGTAAAATCTTAGTAGAACGGATGGAGAAGAGGATATCGGATTGGAGGAATAAATTTCTTTCGTTTGCAGGTAGAGTACAGTTGATTATCTCTATGCTTTCATCTATGCATATCTATTGGGCTTCTGTATTTATTTTACCTGTGAGAGTTATAAAAGATCTAGAAAAAATCATGCGGGGTTTTTTGTGGTGTTAGGGTCCTATGCAAAGAGGAAAGGCGAAAGTTTCATGGAAATCGGTTTGTGTTCCTAAATATGACGGTGGTTTTGGCATTAGAAGAGTTATGGATATGAATAAATCTCTTTTGGTCTCACATATTTGGAGTATTCTAGAACGTAGGAAGTCACTTTGGGTGGATTGGATTTATGATTATCATCTTAGAGGACGAAGCTTTTGGGATGTTCCTCTAAGAGCCTCGGTTAGTTGGGGTTGGCGGAAGTTGCTTCAGCTTAGGCAATCTGTTCGTAAGTTTGTATGGAAGAAGTTAGGGGATGGTCGCAGTACTTCTGTCTGGTATGATACTTGGAGTGATATGGGCCCTCTTGCTGAGTTTATTCAACCTAGCGACATCAGAAGAGCTAGTTTCTCTTTAACTTCTACTGTTGTGGACCTCAATGAAACTGGAAACTGGTTATGGCCGCAGGTATGGTTGGATAATTTTCCTAGTCTTCTTAGCTTTCCTTCTGTTCAATTAAATCTGAACCGTGATGAATTATTTTGGAAGAATGAAGATGTGATGGTACCGTTCTCATCTACAACAGTTTGGGATTCAATCCGGTTAAAAGAGAACCGTGTGGGTTGGGTGGATATTGTATGGTTTTCTCAATGTATTCCTCGGCATGCATTTAATTTGTGGCTTATTCTGCGGGAGAAATTTGTAACACAGGATAAAATTTTGCAATGGAGCCCAGCAAGGAGGAAAACGATGAATATGATGTGTTGTAGTCTATGCGTATCAGACTATGATTCGCATGGACACCTTTTCTTTGCATGCAAGTACTCGAATAAGGTCTGGTGTGAGGTTAGAAAGGCTGCGAACATGCAGCGTATTTCATCAAGTTGGGATTCTATTGTAGCGTACCTTCTTTCCAAAGCTAAATCCAGATCGTTTTCTAGTGTCTTGGGTAGGCTAGTAGTGGCTGCTACTGCTTATTATATATGGCACGAACGAAACAATAGATTCTTTAAGAACCATGCTCGGTGATGAGCGTTCATTTTGTGATAAATTCCCCTATCAAAAGGCCACATTTCAATGTCTAAAATGAGTTAATATTCCAGAACTATTGGTACTTAATGGATTCGATATATACGCAGGTTCAAGGAAGATGCAAGTGAGGGTAAATGGCCTCAAGCAACTCAACATGGAGGCCTATGAAGTTACAAGACACAAAGAGGTGATTCGGGAGTCGAACGAAGCAAATCGGAGAGCAGCAGGTGCTGCCAGCGCCGCTGCCCATCAGCAGCAAGGCCCAGCGCCGCTGGGCGGTCCAGATCAGCAACCGACTTTCGCCTCTATTTAAGTCGTTGAAACCCTCAAAACCCTAAGAGAGAGTCGATTCAGCAGCCCTAGCCGCCACCTACAAACCCTAAGTCAACTTTGCAGATTCCAAGGAGGTTTTGGAGCTTCTAACACCTTCCGATCTTCATCTTCTACCTAGATCTATCTCTTTTATTTACTTTTAGTTGGTAAACAATGTCTTTCATCTTTTCAGACTTTGTTATTCCTTTAATAATGGTAGGCTAATAGGCTGAATACTTGTTTGGATCGATGTGATCATGTAGACGTTTATCTATTTTACTTTATTTGTTAGATCTATTGGAGTGTGTTTTACTGTTTATCGTAGATCCATGTTTTACTAGTTCTTCATATTATTATCGGTTCTATATCTGCATGTATTGATTTAATTCTGATGATCGGTCTATAATCATACACTAGAATTAATACATAAAGATGGAAAACACTAGTCGGTCTTTAACTAGATGTAAAAGGTGATTCACTTATAACTGAGGGATCCAGAACCATAGTAATTAGGACAAATTCACTACTAGAAACAGGGCTATCCTTGACCCGCTTTTTATGACCCACGCTAATAGATGACGCGCAAAGTGAGAAGTCATAAAATAAGGGTCATTACGAGTAAATTTACTGTTGGGGATGACGCGTTTTCAGAAGCGTCATAACATATGGGTCATAATCTGTTAAAATTTAGGTTTCTAGATGACGCTCGTTTTGCTTTGTCCTAAATAGGGGTCATCGTTTTTTTTGGCACGATTCCCTAGGCATCATTACTTATGTTTTTTTTAACAATCTCTGCCTTAATACTTCCGCCATATTTTTCATCTCAAAACTCTCAAAACACTCGATCCCGCCCTAAATTTCCCATCACTCTCAAAACCTTCCCCCCTTCTCAAAACACTCGATCCCGCCCTAAATTTCCCATCACTCTCAAAACATCAAACCCCTCTCAAAACTCTCAAAACACTCCCGCCCTAATTTCCCATCAGTTTGCCCTAATTTCACTCGACATCAGTTTGCCCTAATTTTGAAAGGTATGCTTTCTGTTTTAATGTTTTCTGTTTTAATGTAGTTTAGATTTAATGTAGTTGTAGAGTTTTAATGTAGTTGTATAGTTTGCCCTAATTTGTTTGTTTGAGAGTTTTATATTTTCTGTTTTATTGATTTTTAATGTAGCACACCAGGTGTTTGTGAAAATGTAAATAATGTAGTTTTATCATTTTTTGGTTGCAAGATAACCTTATTAATGTAAATCATTTTTTGGTGTTTTAGAGTTTTATCAGTTTAATATTTGTTGGTGTTTGTGAATAATATTTTATAGGCCTCATGTAAGTTAACTGTAAATGATTTGTATAGTTTTAAGGTAGTAATTTAGTTAAATAAGGTAGTTATTTAACATGTAAGCTGGTGTTCTATGTGTTTATGTGATAATTTGCTTAAGGGATTTCGCAATCAAGGCAACTTGATGTATGTGACACTCTTCTTTGAAGGGGAGCCAAAATCTTAAACATATACAAATTTTTTATAGGCCTCATGTAAGTTAACTGTAAATAATGTAACTGTAATGATTTGTATAGTTTTAAGATGGTGTTCTTGTTTAACATGTATAGTTTACTAGGTAGTTATCTTTTTCTGTTTTACCAGGTAGTTATCTTTTTCTGTTTTAGGTTATGGATAAATCTTGGATTTTGTCCGATAGATTATCAATCACATACGAGGAAGGTGTGAATGCCTTTTTAGAGTTTGCACAATGCAATAACCCAAATTCCGACGCCATTCCGTGTCCTTGTGTAAATTGTATCAATTTGTGTCACACTTCCATCTCCAATGTGCGTTATCACCTGTTTAAAGACGGTTTCGATGAGAATTATAGTGTTTGGTCCTTCCACAGAGAAAATTCATCTAAGGATGAAGCTCAATGCCCTAATGAGTCTATACCTCCCGAGTTCGATTACACAAAGCAGATGCTACATGAGGCCTTCACATATGCAGAGAATGAACCTAGCTTATTGAAGTCACTTCTCGAAGAATGCGACAAGCCACTGTATGAAGGGTCTAAGTATAATGCACTAAATGGATTGCTGAAATTCCAAGCTTTGAAGGGTCAATTTGGCTGGTCTGATACAAGCTTTGATGCTTTATTGGGCGAGCTAAATGATGTTTCGCCTTCAAATAATACAATCCCTAAGTCGATATACGAGGCCAAGAAGTTGCTGAAAGGAATAAGCATAGAATACATTAAGTATCATGCTTGTGAGAATGATTGTGTCTTGTTCTGGGATGAGCACAAGGATGCTTCTCAATATCCAACTTGTGGCACTTCTCGGTGGAAGGAGAATAACAAGACAGTGCCGAGAAAAGTTGTTTGGTATTTCCCGCCCATTCCTAGATTTAGAAGAATGTTCTCGTCACCAGAAACCGCACATGACCTAACTTGGCACGCGCAAGGTCGGGTCAGTGATGGCAAGCTAAGACATCCATGTGATTCCCCATCTTGGAAGCTTGTTGACGACAAGTGGTAAGAATTTGGAAAGGAAGATAGGAATATGAGATTAACCTTGTCCGCGGATGGTATAAACCCTCATAAGTCATTAAGTGAAAAGTATAGTTGTTGGCCGGTTATCCTAGCAACGTACAATCTGCCATCTTATTTGTGTATGTCAAGAAAGTTCATGATGTTGACTCTACTGATATCAGGTCCAAGGCAACCTGGTAACAGTATTGATGTCTACTTGGCACCACTAATAGCAGATCTGAAACAGTTGTGGGAACCTAGTGTTAAGACGTATGATTCTTATAAGAAACAGTTCTTCAATCTAAAAGCAGTCTTACTTTGAGTCATAAATGACTTTCCCGCGTATGGTGACCTGTCGGGGTGTGTTACCAAAGGTTATAACGCGTGTCCAGTATGCTCAGAGGATACATACTCACAGTGGTTGCCAAAATCCAAAAAAGTATGCTTCCTCGGGCATAGAAGATTCCTCCCACTTACACATCCTTTTCGCAAAAGAAAAAAAGATTTCAATAATGAACAAGAGAGCAGTGTGATGAAAAAACCGAGATCGGGTGAAGAAGTTTACGACTATCTGGAAGGGTTTACGACTAAATGGGGGAAAAAGAAAAAGGCAAAGAAGGAAGTGATCTGGAGGGTGTTGAAGAATAAAAAATCAAAGAAGAAAATGCCACGTCAGCAGAGAAGGCCAAAAAAGAAAAAAGAAACTATCGATGAGAGATCGAAATTTTGGCGTAAAAAATCAATCTTTTTTGAACTAGAGTACTGGAAGCATTTGCTTGTTCGTCATCAGTTAGATGTTATGCATATAGAAAAGAATGTATGTGAGAGTGTTTATGGGACGCTACTGAATTTGCAAGGCAAGACGAAGGACGGTTTAAAGGCACGACAAGATCTGGAGGAGTTAGGGATTAAGCCTGAGTTAATAAGTCAACCAAAAGGGAAGGGTCATTATCTGCCGCCTGCCATATACACATTAAATAGCGCAGAGAAACGCATGTTTTATGACACGCTGTCTAACATAAAAGTGCCTGATGGGTATTCCTCCAATTTCAAGAATCTCGTGTCCGATGATAATTCGAAGATGAATGGATTGAAGTCCAACGACTGTCACGTACTAATGCAACATATTCTTCCTTTTGCAATAAAGGGGGTGTTAGACGTGAAAGTTAGGAAGACTATTATAAGCTTGTGTCACTTCTTCAACAAGCTGTGTAGTAAAGTAGTTGATGTTAGTAAGCTAGGCAAGCTGCAAACTGACATCGTAGTAACATTGTGTTTACTAGAGAAGTATTTTCCGCCTTCGTTTTTCGATGTCATGATTCACTTGATGGTGCATTTAGTCAGAGAGGTGAGGTTATGTGGCCCAGTCCACTTTATGTGGATGTATCCGTTTGAGAGGTACATAAAACACTAAAAGGTTATGTACGAAATCATTATCGACCCGACGGCTGCATGGCAGAATGTTATGTGGCAGAGGAAGCATTAGAATTCTGTTCCGATTACTTGGAAAACATGAAATCAATTGGCCATCCTCATGATCGTGCTGATGAAAGAAACCGCACTGGTAAACCTTTATCGTAGGCTACCATCTGTGTTGTGGATTCTAAGTTACTTGATCAAGCTCATCTTTATGTATTAGGAAACACTGCCGACATTGAACCATACATAGAGCAGCATATGTTAGAACTGAAGGATCTTAACCCGCGTCGAAATAATACATGGTTGCAGAGCCAACATAGTCGGAAGTTTATTGACTGGTTTAAGAACGAGGTTGAAAAGCGTTTGGCTAAAGGGGAAAATACCGGTGATACTGTTCGTTGGTTGGCAAAGGGCCCTGATTTTGCTGTTAGTAAATATACCGGGTTTGCTGTAAATGAGTATCAATTCCATACAAAAGAGTGTGATGAATCTAAAACCACTCAAGGTAGTGGAGTATCTGTAGTTGCAAATACTATGTAGATTGCTAGTGCAAAAGACTCCAATCCGGTGTACGACGTTGTTACATACTTCGGTCGTATATTGGAAATATGGGATCTTGATTATCGTACATTTACGGTTCCTTTTTTCATGTGTGAGTGGGTAGATAGTCGTGGATTAAAAAAAGATGATTTAGGATTCACAGTGGTTAACTTTGATAGGCTTGGTCAACGGTCGGAACCCTTCATATTACCTAGTCAAGCAAGACAAGTTTTTTATGTTCAGGACCAACAAGATAGGAACCTGTCTGTTGTTGGCTTCACACCACATAGGATGCCTAAGTATGGAGATAATAATGGTGAAACTGATGATGTGTTTGAATTTGATGTTACACAAGATATGAACCTGTCTTTAGTAGATCTAGACGATGATTTTAAGTGTACGCGCTCGGATGACGAGGGCATATTCATTTTAGATCATTAGTTTTTGGTATGAAATAACTGTTTATTTTAGTAACTGTTTATTTTAGTAACTGTTTATTTGTTAAAGTCTGTCAAGCATTATTTATTATTTAAAGTTTTTGGTATGAAAATAACTGTTTATTTTGTTTATTTTAAACAGGTTGCTTTTTGGTAATAAAAGATGGCCTCGTGCTCTGATAATGATTCGAACCGCGAAGAAAATGCGGTTTCCGGTTCTGATTCTGATTCGGACCGCAAAGAAAATGCAGTTTATGGTTCTGAGTCGAATTTGGATGGCGAATTAGATTCCAAATCGCATAGAGGCCCGACAATAAAAGCGAAGGCAAAAAAAAAGACAGTGGTTACTTATAATAAAAGAGGTGTGCCAACTGGAACAGCAGCAACAAAACTGTCTACTTTTGAGGGATTGGTGGCAAGATCTATGGTGAACATAACCTATGATTCTTGGTTGATCGTAGATAACGAAACGAAGGAAGCTTGTTGGCAATATGTTAAGGTAAGTATTTTATTATTTTATTCTAACTATGTTTTACTTTTAGTATTTTATTCTAACTATGTTTTGATTCATTTTTTACGTTTCAGACACATTTTAAACTTCACAAAAGCAGTCGGAAGCAAGTTCTCCAATCAATCGGGATAAAGTGGAAAAACTTCAAACATTATCTTTATAAGAAGTACATTAAGCCACTAAAAGATGATAAGTCTAAGGAGGCCAAGAAGCAATTATATACTCCTCCTGAAAAGTATCCGTCCGTGAAAAAAAAAAGACTGGAAAGTTTTCGTATCACAAAAAACTAAGCCTTCGTTCGAGGTATTTGTTTAAGTTTCCAAAAACAGTTATTTATCACAAAAATAGTTACTAACATGTTAATTGTATATACTTATGCAGGAAATAAGTCAGAAGGCTTCAGTTCTTCGTTCACGTAATAAGTACAACCATCGTTTGAGCCGAAAGGGATATGCCGGACTCATTTCTGAGATAGTATGGAATTTATTGCTTATGTTAACTTTTTTATTGCTTATGTTGATGCTTTTTAACTTCTGCTTTTAACTTTTTAGATGCAAGAAACCGGCAAAGAGGAAGAGGAGATTGATAGGGTAGAATGTTGGAAAAAAGCAAGAGAAAAGAAAAAAGGAGGTTTCGACCCAGCTGTCCAAAAAGTTCTCGATAAAATTGTAAGTATTCATATTTAACAGTTTTATTTTGGTATGTTTTAGTTAGTATTCAGATTTCTCAGTTAGTCAACAAAGTTAGCTGCTTAGTTAGTGTTAGTTAAAGTTTGACTTTTGACCATAAGTCAACAGATGTTAAGTTATTTGATGTTCAGTTAGTTAAAGTTTGACTTTTGACCATAAGTCAACAGATGTTAAGTTATTTGATGTTCAGTTAGTGCTAAGTTTGACTTTTGACCATAAGTCAACAGATGTTAAGTTATATGTTTGTTTAATCAGGAGATGCTAAAGAAGGACAAGGATTATTCAGCGGATCCAATGGGATCACTAGATTTGCTTACAGAGGCCCTGGGTACTGATGAACAGCATGGGCGTGTACGTGGGATGGGTCGATATATAACACCGCAACAGTATTTTTTAATACCCAGGAATGTCAAGCAATACCTGCAACAACATGATAAGATAATGCATAAACGGCTAAAAGCTGTTGAAGATGAGTTAGAAAGAAGAAGATGTGCAAGTACCAATGCTTCGGAGGGTGCAAGTAATTGTCAAATGTGTAGCGATGAAGATGAAGAACCAAATGCACCAAGTGAACCAAATGTAAGTCTTCAAATATTGTCTGTTTTAATAATATTGTGCAATTCTTGTCTGTTTTAATAATATTGTGCACATTTGTAGGATAAATCATGCTTACTTGCGGTCGACGATCCTTCAAATATAGTCGCCAAAGGAACCATAGTGAATCATGTCTCGGGTATTTGAAGTTAAATTACTTATTTAATATTTATATATATTCTTACTTATTTAATATTTATTTGTTCATATATAATATTAGATGGGAACATTGAAGTTACGGTGGACACATCTGTTCAAGCAGAAGCTTTGATACCGAATCCAATTCCCGAGGAGTTCGTTGAGACTGTTAAAGATGCCATTGGGTACTTACTAAGCTGGCTGAGTCACCTAGTCATTCCATGCTCTGGTTTGGTAAGACTTTTTTATAAAACAGTTTAATCATTAGAACAAAATGGTACCTGTATGACTTTTTTAGATTTTTGCAGAACAAGATAGTGGCCAAAAAGAAGGAGAAAAAGGCTGCTGATCAAGACAAGGAGAAAAGAAGAAAAGAAGAAAAAGAACAAAGAAAAGAACAAAGAAAAGAAGAAGAAGAAAAAAGAGAGTTGGGCAGTGGGTCGACCCACAAGAAAAAAGAAAAGAAGCGACAAAGAGAATCCGACAACGAAGAAGAAGCGATGCCAAAAATAGGTACGATGCCCAAAAACATCATATGTTTACAGTTTTTTTTAGTGACCAGAAACTGTTATGTTTACAGTTGCAGTTGAAAAAGGAAAAAGCCTAGAAACTGTCGCCTTCATTGCAAAAGTGACTAAGAAAGGAAATCCGTTGAAAAAAATGATGACGAGAAATCAGAGGAGAGTAAGGAAAAGAATTGAAGAAAGGATGGGATTGAGAATGATTGCAATGATGGTTGATGGACAAGTTGCAAAGGTCAATTGCATCAAAGTGCAATGCGAGGACGATTTGTTTGGGTACCCCAGTTACACGTACTTAAATTGGAATGATTTTGACAGTCTATTTGCAATGGATGAGTTAAGCGGGGCTGTCGTTGCTTCTTATATCATGTAAGTGATATATATAGTTTATAAAAAATTGGTACTTGTATGTTAACAGGACTAATTGAATGTAAACTTCGTATGTTAATTGTTAACAGGTACCTGTATGAGCAAATCAAGAATGGGTCACACAGAGATCATGGAATTTGTTTCATGACCCCGACTGCGATCATGCATCATGAACGTAAAGCGAGGGCCAAGAATATCGAGGATGCAAGTCGAGTTATTGCAAGAAGGTTATCTACAAGGAAGCAAAATGACCTCGTCTTATTGCCATACAATCCCGGGTTAGATTTTCGACAACATTTAAATTAATTAATAAAAATTAACAGTAATTAACAGAATTTGATCTTTGTTTTTTGTAGAAAACATTGGGTGTTAGGCGTGATTAACATGAAGACAAGTACCTGCTATTATCTTGATTCCCTATCGACTAGCGACGTCAATCTTCAGTTCAAGCAAATAGTGGATGCGTAAGTAATACAAATTATAGAATCTTTATGATGTATGATGTAATACTTAACTGGGTTAATTCTAAGGTTAGTTATTTGTTGAATATTATCTTGTAGTTAAGTATGTAGTTAGTTGTATGTTAAGTTAGTTAGTTAGTTACTTAGTTGGTTAGTACACCTAGTTAGTTAGTTAGTTAGTTAGTTAGTTAGTTAGTTAGTTAGTTAGTTAGTTAGTTGGTTAGTTAGTTAGTTAGTTAGTTAGTTGGTTAGTTAGTTAGTTAGTTAGTTAGTTGGTTAGTTAGTTAGTTAGTTACTTAGTTGGTTAGTACACCTGAAACTGGTCGAGATCCAACTAGTTGTATGTTGTTGTATATTGTTGATTGTTAAACATGGAGGAAGTAGTTGTTGTATGTTGCTGAATTTATGTTGCTGATTGGATGTTGTTGTATATTTCTTGTGTAGTGTCCACGTCAGCCCGGAAGCACCGAAGGTGGGTACTTCATGTTGAAGTTTATGAAGGAAGTAGTTAAACATGGAGTTCGGGTTCTCGAAAATCACAATGTAAGTAGTTAATTAACTGTTTTAAGTAGTTTAAGTAGTAATATCCAGTTTCTAAAATGTTGTTTTATTTTTGACTAGATTGGTGGTGATAGCAATGAGTACATGGATGCGGATTTAGACAATATTCGGATTTAGAAAGTATTGTAAACCGCATTTAACTAATTATCGGTATCTATTTGGACATGAATCGTTATGTAATGAATTGGTGACGCATGGTTTTGATATATATGAAATGCGTTAATTTTGTACTATTATCAGGTTAATTTATTGTCAGGTTTATTATGTATATAATCAGGTTTTAAAAAACAGAAAAAATAAAGAAAAATGATTTTATAGGTTATGACACGCAAAAACATACGTCAGAAAAGTGGGTCATAAAGGTTATGACTCTCTACTACGAAGGTCAAAAAGGAGAGTCGTAAATGTGTGTCATACGTGCGCGTCATAGACGGATGACGCACAAATGCGGGTCATGAAGCTTTATGACTGGTCCTTCCTTGACGGGCATTTGCGCATCATCCGAGCTCTTCTTGACGCGCATTGCGCGTCAAGGATGGGTCTGTTTGTAGTAGTGATTGAACATGATGCTTAACAATGTCAGACGCGATCCAGTGACATGGAAATATGCACAGTGGTCATCGGAGGGAAATAATATCTGGTCATGGCTTAAGAGCCGGGTATACTAAAAGATGAATTAGTAACACAAACTTAGGTGATTAAAGCTTAAACAATGAATCTAACGAGAATTTGTTTAAAGAGTAGTGTGAGTCTAGGGACAGCACTAGTTACTTAGGCAAAGTGAATCTAACGAGAATCTGAGCCGTGAGTAAGTTTCCAACAGTCTAGCAAGTAGGTAGAATGAAATCTGGTCGTATCATGAGATCTGAGATGCCAAACAAGTATTTTAATTTTATTAATTACTGTTATTTGCTTTTTCAAATCTTTTGCAGAAAGCCTATGATACAGTTGATTGGCGTTTTTTAAGGCGTATTCTGCTCAGATTTGGTTTTCCTCCTAAATTGGTAGTTTTGATTATCGCTTGTGTCACTTCCCCTGCATATTCTATTAGCATAAACGGGAATCTTTATGGATTCTTTGATGGGAAAAGGGGGCTCAGACAGGGTGATCCTATGTCACCTTATCTTTTTACACTGGTTATGGAGGTGCTTTCTTTGATTCTGCAACATGCTGTGGTGACTGCCCATGGTTTCAAATTCCATAAGGGTTGTGATAAGAATCAAATTGTTAACGTGTGTTTTGCTGATGATTTAATTCTGTTTGCTCATGGTGATTCGAATTCAGCTAGAGTGATTATGAAGTCTCTTAATGAGTTCAAGGAAATGTCTGGGCTAGCCCCAAGTTTACCTAAAAGCCTTGCTTTCTTTTGTAATGTTCCTGCTTCGGTGAAGAATGATATCTTAAATTTCATGCTGTTTGAAGAAGGCCAGCTTCCGGTTCGTTATTTAGGAGTTCCTTTAATTTCATCTAGGCTTGTTTATCAGGATTGTGTCGTTCTTGTTGAAAAAATGCAAAATAGGATTACTAGCTGGATGAATAAGACTCTCTCTTTTGCGGGTAGGCTTCAATTGATTCATTCCGTCCTTTCTTCTATGCATATTTATTGGGCATCTGTGTTCATTCTCCCATCTCGTATTATAAAGGATTTGGAACAGCAAATGAGAAATTTTTTGTGGTCACAAGGTGCTATTGCTAAGGGGAAGGCAAAGGTAGCTTGGAAATTAGTTTGTACTCCAAAGGATGAAGGTGGACTTGGCATAAGGAGAATTTCTGATATGAATAAGGCTCTTATGACTACCCATGTGTGGAGAATTCTTAATAACCGAAATTCCTTGTGGGTACAATGGGTACATGCTTATAAACTAAAAGGTAGGAGTTTTTGGGATGTTCCAAGTACAAATAGTATGAGTTGGGGCTGGCGTAAACTTATTCAATTAAGGCCATCTATTAGACCATTTTTATGGTCAAAAATAGGTGATGGTGCCTCAACATTTGTGTGGTTTGATAAATGGGATAGAAATGGTCCGTTAAGTAGTGTTTTATCGTTGAGGACCATCTTGCGAGCGGGTTTCTCCCTCAAGGATAAGATCTCGGATGTTATTGATAATGGGGTTTGGAAATGGCCGGAAGCTTGGAGGGATTTGTATCCGGTTTTAATTGATGTTCCTGTTCCTGCTATAGATAACACGAAAACTGACTGTATTGTATGGCGTGATGGGAATGGGGAGGAGAAGAATTATTCGGCCTCCAATGTTTGGGATGCAATCCGTAATAGCGGTGAAAGGGTGGATTGGGCTACTATTGTATGGAATTCCAAATCGATCCCTAGACATGCATTCTTGCTTTGGTTGGTGATGAGGAAAAAGTTGAAAACTCATGACAAGTTGAAAACTCCTTAACCTTGTTTGTTGTTCTTTGTGTAAAACAGGTTCGGACTCTCATGCTCACTTGTTCTTTGAATGTCCATATTCTGCGAAAATATGGGCTTTGATTAAAGATGTGGCGTACATGGAATGTTCTTCATGCAAATGGGATGATATTGTTGCTGACTTCTTATGTTCTCTCAAGAATAACTCAGTCAAGAGTGTTATTGCTCGTCTTGTGCTTGCGGCTGCTGTATATTATGTATGGCAGGAACGAAATAATCGTATGTTTAGCAACCATGCAAGACCGCCTGAAAAGATTAGAGATATTATTATGGAGACTGTTCGTTATAGACTGGTCAAGATGCGGTTCAAGAATAATGCAAGGACTTCTCACTTGCTGGCTGCTTGGAATCTACCAAAGGCCTTGCTCATGCATGATGCGTGTTACTAGTTTTCTTGTTAATATTTGTAGTCTTATGGGTACCTTGTAAATGTGTCCCTCTCACTGGTACTTGGATAGGTTGATGTGCATGTTTGAGGTAACTTCGGTTTCCTTGTAAATATGTCCCTCTCACTTGTCTTTGTATTAGTTGATGTGCATGTTTGAGGTTGCCTGTTTCACTCAAATGGTTTCGTTGTAATAGCCTTGGTTTTAGATGATTGATTAGTTTGCTTCTTGTATGGCTAGGATAGCTTGATCACCCTATATGGCATGTCATATAATGTGGCATTCAGCCTCATTACTTGCGATGTACTGTTAATTGTTGTTGGTATAAAAGTTTAAACATGGTAATCCCTTTTACCCAAAAAAAAAAAATCTTTTGCAGACTAAGCCTCTCGCTGAATAAGCGGTTGCGGCTTCTATTTACTTTTCAGTTTTTATTAAGTTTAATAGGAAATCGTAACAACCCCCAACCGCTAGAATTACACATATTATTAGATTAGGTAGTGCAAGCGTCCCTGCGAACGATCATGTACTTATCACTTACTATACTACATCTGATCGGGTCCTCTGCCCGTAATCGTGTGGTTAGTTTGAGATAATTACTTGTACAACATTTTTATAAATTTAAACACTAAACAAAAACCACCATCACTCGGCCTCCGGATGTTCTGGTTACGACTATTAAAGACACGGTTAGAGCTCGTTTATGGAATTTGAAGTTCAAGAAAACAGCTCGGGTGACAAGCACACTTGAAGCGTGGGGTATTCGGGGAGAGTTTCTTTACCAAGATGGATGCTGATTAGTTTTTCTTCCTTATTCATTGTCTAGCTGTATTTTTTATGTTTATGTATAGCTAGGCTTGTTGCGTTGGTTATGTATTGTTCTAGTTTACTTTGTTTCCATATATGGGGCATGTCTCATATATGAACTAGTATGAATTTTTCATACTACTTGTTTTGTAAAGTTTTTGGGTAATTTACTTTGTTTCCATATATGGGGCATGTCTCATATATGAACTAGTATGAATTTTTCATACTACTTGTTTTGTAAAGTTTTTGGGTAATATATACAAAGTTGTTTGCATATATGGGGCATGTCTCGTATATGAACTAGTATGAACTCTTCATACTACTTGTTTTGTAAAGTTTTTGAAAGTCAACGGGGTTTTGCCCCTATACCCAAAAAAAAAACTTATGGTAAAGAAGGGTGGTGACAAGGAGGTGTGTCATAGAGGTGCTAAGGTGATGAAGGTGGTGGTTCATGGTGAATAAGCTACTTGACATCTTTTCTTCTTTCTTTGATTTGTACGACAATAGTATGGAGACAAAGGAGGGACACTTTTGATTTTTTAATGGTATCAACATGTATTAGTTGCGCGTTTCAAACATCGTTTTTTCTTGGGTAATGGGTTACCCCGATGAATTATATATATCACAGCAAAATAAATTACAAGTGAGATGGCCAAGTGCCATTTCAGTTCATGTATACGACAACCCCGTATGCATGTATACTAGCTAATATCGCAAACAAATAATCCAAATCAACAACTACCTACAGGTTAAACTAACAGAATGTAGATAGTAAAATAAACAAATCTTCAAGCGCCCTTATCTTCAAGTAACAATAAGCTCGTTGGCAGCCTCCAAGCTTGTAGCAATCGCTCAACCTGTTGTGTGTTTTTAAACTTCAGGGTGACAAGTTTCATTCTAACAGTTGAAGCAATAATATTCCCCAACTGATTAGGTGATCTCTTCTTGTTTCAAAACAATCTGTTATTCCTTTCTTGCCATATAAAGTAAGTTGTTGCTGCAATAATAAGTTTTCCAATTACAATCTTCGCAGCTCTTGACTTTGGTTTGAGAATTAACTATGCTAGAATATCATCCCATTTTTCTAAGACCTGGTGAAATTCAGCCAAGCCTTTAACACGCTCCCATACCTGCGAAGAAAAGGAACACGCAAAAAACAAATGAGTGTGTGAATCTGGTCCCCTCTGACAAAGTGAATCAAACTAGATTCAAGTTGCAGTTGCCTCTAACATCCCAATGTCTTTTTTTGGTTAATGGGATATTCCCTGTGAATTTTATACCATAACCAAAACTTTACAAAACAAGTAGTATCTCTTAGTTTATCCTGAGTCTTTAACTTCTTTTTGATTATTAACCACAAGAGAAAGGCATGTCGAGGTATGCATTGTGAGAACCACATCGCATTAGCCCATTGAGTCACATCATCACGTGTGCGAATCGCATCCCAAACCTCTCTAGACGAGTAGTTCTTTTCATTCCCTTCTTGATCTTTCCATACAATAGTGTCTCTCATATTTGTTTGAAGCTGAATATTAGGGATGGTGATTAACACAGGAAATCGGTCAAGCCATGCCGTAGGCCAACTCCATTGTCCCTGTTGCACTAAATCAGTAACTGAAGATTGATTTGATAATCCTACTCTTTTAATATCTCTCAGAGTAATGAAGGACCCTAAGGGGCTATGCTCTGACCACTTATCATACCAAATGGACGTGTTCACCCCATTTCCAATCTTTACCCATAAGTGAGGCCGAATAAGGTCCATCAACTGTAACATCTTCCTCCAACTCCAACTACTATCCAATTGGATTGGAATGTCCCAGAAATTTCGTTGCTTTATCTTATAAGAGTGAACCCATTTAACCCACAACGACTCTCGATGATCAAGTAACCTCCAGATATGATATACCATAAGTGACTTATTAACTTCAGAAATACGTTTTATGCCCAAACCCCCTTCACTTATAGGCAAACACATAGATTTCCATGAAACTTTAGCTTCCTTTCGTCATCTGTCCTTGATTCCACAAAAACCCCCTCATTTTCTTCTCCAATTCAGCAATAATGCGTGCAGGGAGAATAAACACCGAAGCCATTGTGCAATGAAGAAAGTACTGACGTGATTAATTGCAATCTGCCTGCAAATGATAATGACTTATTACGCCAATCAGATATCCTTTTCTCCATTTTTTCAACTAAAATTCTGCAATCTTTATACAACAAGCGAGTCGAGATAAGAGGAACACCCAAGTACTTCACTGGTAAAGACCCCTCTTCAAACGGCATAATAGAAAAGATAGACTGCTTCACACTGTCAGAAACATTACAAAAGAATGTTGTACTCTTCGGCATACTAGGAACTAACCCAGACATGTCCTTAAAACAGTTCAAAGAGTCCATAACAATTTTAGCAGATTTCGTTTCTCCCCTAGCAAACAAGAACAAGTCGTCAGCAAAACATAAATTAATAATGCTCTCCTTCTCGCATTTATTATGAAACCGAAAGCTAGCGGTAGAAGAAACAGAATGATGTAGTACAAGCGTAAGCACCTCCATGACAAGTGTGAATAGATATGGGGACATAGGGTCCCCCTGTCTAAGACCCCTTTTCCCTTTAAAATAACCATGAATATTACCATTCATACAAATAGAGAACGAGGTAGAGGTAACACAAGTCATAATCCACACGACCATTTTATCATGAAAGCCAAATCTTAATGCTTCCAGAAATCTCCAATCTACCGTATCATAGGCCTTCTGGATATCAATCTTAAATGCGCATTTTGGAGGACCAACATTTCGATGGTAGTTATGCATTAATTCTTGAGTAAGTAGAATATTATCATAAATGCGCTTACCAGGTACAAAAGCAGACTGGTTGACACTGACAAGCTCGTTCAAACCCTCCTTAATTTGTAAATATTTTTGTGATACACTTAAGCAATGTATTACAACAAGATATGGGACGATAATCCGTAACATAAGATGGAGTTGTAACCTTAGGAATCAATGCAATAAGAGTATGGTTGAGTTCTTGCAGTAGTTTCCCATTCCTAAAGAATTCATGAATAGCAAGACACACATCCTTCCCAATAACTGAGCAAGCACCCTTGAAAAACGCGGCTGAATATCCATCTGGGCCTGGCGCTTTATTCTCACCTATTGCAAACATAGCCTTTTGGATTTCATCATCAGAAACTGGTCGAATCATATGTGTAGCTTTACTAGTATCCAACCTGTTTGAAAATAACTCCGGGGTAGGCATTCGTGATGTATGACCCTACGTCCCTAAAAAGTATTCATAGTGCTCCACAACGGCCTTCAAAGCATCACCACCTTCATAAAATCTGCCATGAACATCCGTTATAACCTCAATACGACTAAGATAATTTTTGGTCTTAATCGAATTGTGGAAAAAAGCTGAATTAGAGTCACCCGCTCCCAACCAGTCCACCTTGGATTTTTGGTTGAGAGACTGCTCTTCATCTAATGAAGCTTGTTGAAAAGCTCGTAAACAAGTAATTTCTTTGTCCCGAAGAGATAAGTTCCCTGGATCCTTGTCTATTTCAACCTGTACTTCATCAAGTTCTTTCCTATGAGAGGCAACCTTTGTATGCAAGTTACCTTGCTTTAATAAAAGGTTGCGCATTGGAGTTTTTAGGGCCCTGAGTTTCTTTACCACCTAAAACATGTGATGTCCAACTACTCGCTTCACTCCATCCTTTCTCCACAGCTTCCAAAAAACCTTGTTTAAGAACAAGAAAATTAGCAAATTTAAATGGTTTAGGTCGGCCCCTTGTTACTGAAGGGAGCTTCAGGATACACGAGCAGTGATCTGAAACTCGATATGGATGAAATATGGAACAATCAGCCGGGAAGCTATCCGTGAAGCTAATATTCCCCATTACGCGATCATCTGTATACGCTGCTAAAGGAACTTCGTGTAGCTTCAACCATACTGAAACCTTCGTAATATCCATTTTTTTAAAATCACGTTTGGCGTCCAGACATTCTGAAAGATGGGAACATTCCGAATTAACCAAGGACCATCCACTAGACCTGTTCCATACCCTCTTTTGTTGCAAATCGAAAGAAAAAAAACCCATTTGAGTTCATCATCACCCTATTTAAACCATACTTTGCCCATAAGTTTTTTACCACATATTCAACAACCGGGTAAGCCAATCATTCTCCAAGAAAGTATCCATATAACACTTTGTCAAACCTGCTCTGCACCTGTCATACTGATTCTTTTGGTATCACAACATCAGCACTCTCTACAACTTCTTTTAGTTCTAGAAGTCGAAAATTAACTCTTCTTTTCTCCACATTTTGTTGGACCTTGGACGCATAGGAGACTGGTTTTTTTAGACTCTCGTGCTCGTTATTTCCCTCCCTTCTGTCCATACCTGCATTGTCATTTAAACCACCCATGCCCAACCCGCTTTTGCTAGTGTTACCATGCATGGATTATGTACTCTCTTTTTTAGAGTTAAGCTCAAACGTAACCATAGATGGACTCTTGTCATCCCCTCCAGATTATGGTCCTTTAGTAACATCACCATCACCATTCCCAGCAGTTGTAACAGTAGGCTCAACCATCTTAGGATTTTCAGTATTACCATCTGTAGCTTCTGTATCAACCATGGGTGATGGCTGATTCTGTGGAAACTTCAAGTTGCCATTATCATTCGTTTGTCCTCCACCATCCATCATCGGATCAGCGTTTGTGGGTGTCTCAGATTCTGTAGTCCCACTAATATTAGCATTAATCTTAGCCGAGTCACCATCTTTTATCTTATCGAATTAGGGCTTCCACCCTTCTTCTTCTTCTTACCAGACATTGTATCCTGTCTAATCCTATTAAAATGTTCCTCAAGAGCTTTCAGGTCAAATTGTAAGTCCCAACTTGATAGATGGTACTACTGAAGACACCTCAATGTCGATGGTGGAGTTACTTTGCAATATATGCACTGAACTGGAGACGACCAGTTGCAGTGTGTATATACCACGTTCTAGATAGATTACTTATTTAAATGACAATAAGTAAAGAACAATGCAATAATACAAATAACTTGTAAGATAACTTGATGAGACAATATGTATTTTTCAATGTGCAATTTATTTATTGATGTTAAATAAATTACAAGGTTGATGCGGAACCAAGATAATACAAGAATGTAAATATCCTAACAACCTATGAAATACAATTGATCTACACTCGGAATTTCTCAAGACAATCGAAACACTTAAAGTTGTGAAATGTTCCTTTTAGCGATTGAGAGAATATTGCACAAGTTCACCAAGAATATTGCAGGTTTGCAAAGTGAATTCTATCGAAGTGTATTCGAAGAAGTTATATTCTTGGTTGTGCAATGACTTGTATTTATAGGCAAAGTTAACATTGGGATGTTAACTTTAGCCGTACAAATGTGGTTGAGAGCATTTAAGGAATAGCATTTAATTCCTTAAAAAGCAGTGTAAAGTCGCATGTTAAAGCAACTTTAATCAACCACCTTTATGTACCTTTTATTACTTAAATAATAAGATAAGGCTTATTATCCGGGTAAAGGTACATAAAGCATACAAGTCAATTCCTCGTAATCAGTGTAAAGCTTTGTAAGGGCTTTCCACTGATGGTCTCCAGTTTGTAACTGACTAGAATGCCAACTGGGCTTCGCTGCCATTGCCATTCTCTATTTTCCATTTGTTGTCTTCGACTTCAACTGGAATGATTCTTCAACTGGTCAGTTCTCAACTGGAGGAAGTCTTCAGTTGCGTTGACTGTACGGTGCAACTGGACTTCATTATATTTCTGGACAAATCTTCTTGGTCACCAGTTTCACTGGTCTCCAGGTGCAACTGGTGACTGGCAAGTGTAAACTGGTGACTGGACAGTTCCAGGTGAACTGGTCCTAACAAATTCCCCCTATTTGTCTAGAAATATAGTCTAAGTCTTTTTCTAGTTCTTGTATCTATACAAGTGTGAACTATAGAGACTTGTTCAATTAAAATCTATCTAAGTTCCCAAGGCATTTTTATAGATCAATAAATGCCTTAGGTTTTTCTTTTAGGTTTGTTAGTTTTTAATCTATTATCTACCTTGTGGTTACAAACTGGTAACTTCATTTATACAAGGAAATGGAATTTATACAAGTTACAGAATGTAAATATAAATTACAAGTAGATAACTGAAGAAAGAACTTAATGAGATGGCCCTTCGCCAGTTCTTCTTCTCTTGGCAACTGAAGAGATAGGCTGAGAGTCTTCAGGGTCAATATTCAACTTTTGCTCAAGATTTTCTTTATGTTGAATTTTGCCCCTTAGAAAGTTTGCCATGCTTTCTCAAACCTATTCTTTTGTGCCTTCGCATCCAGTACATTCACCATCTCCACCCATTCGCTGAACCCATATTGCATAGCACCAGGATTGTCAGTTTTAACCAGTGGCCCCCTGGTATAACTAACTTCGACTTGAAAAACTTTGGTGCCTGGCTTGATTGTTACATTTACACCATTAATAGTACCACTATGTCTTCTGGTTGACATGATCTGGGAGTAGTAGCTTCTAGCTTCAGATTCATTTGTAATTCTTATACTCCCAGCACCAGCAGCCAGTACAGTGGACTTGATGTCTTCATTTGAAACCTCGCCAGTTGGTTCAACAAATGTGCTAAGGTCAGCATCTCTATACAGTGGTCTTCTTGGTTGTGGAATCCTTCTTGGTGGATTCAAAACCTTCTTCACAACCTTCTTAACATTTTCAATTCGTTTAAGAATCCCACTGGCCCTATTCTCCTTGGCCTTCTCTACTGAAATGTTCAAGCTTCTGGCATCGAATTCAGCTTCATCCTCAGGATAGTGTCTGTCCAGTTCTACATCCAGTATTTCTTTCAACTGGTCAACTATCCTGGGATCATTCTTGATCCTAATATACTCCTCCTTAGTGATACCCAAAAGATTGGCATCACTCATATCAAGTAACTTGATTTGTGCAAGATGTGCCCTGGCTTCAGCTTGGTTTCTTTGTTTCATTTTCTTTCTTTCTTTGATATCATTTCCAAGTCTGGCCAGTCTTCTACTATCACTATCTGAAACTGGAGGAAGTACATCAGCATTACCAATTTCAAGCATTACATCAGTGGCCGGCTGGGCAGATGCATCACCAGCTAAACCTTTTCCCTTATCCAAAACAACATTCCCCCTATCACCATCATCACCAGATCCACCAACTCTTTGCTCACCAGCTTCAGTACTGGTAGCCACAATCAATTCTCTTCCAGATGGAGTCCTTCTAGGTGCAACTGGTGGAAGGACTGCACTTCTTTCCCCCTTGGCAGCATCTAGACCTGCCCGAATACCTACCCATTCAGAGGGGTGAGATGGCAACCGGTCAAGAGGCTGCCATGACTGCATGTCCTTACACTCTTTGAAGATTCCACACATCATCCTGAAGGACCTCCATAAATGGTTCGTCTCCTTTGACTGAATCAAGACATTTGCACTAACTTGTTCTTGACCAGTTTTTAGTTCATTTAAAATTTCGGAGTCTTCATCCAAACCGGAGACAACCTTATCCTTCACTTCATCATCCTTCTTCTTCAGATTTTCTACTTCAGTTGTCAGTCTATCTAAAGATTGAGCATGTAGAGATACCTGGGTGTTCAAACTTTCAATGCTGCCTCTCAACTGGTTGATCTCACTGGTGAGTGGGGCCAGATCAACCTGAGGAGTGGCCAGCTTGGTGATCTCAGATATCACCCTTTCAACCAATTGTGCTTCTCTAGCACCCAGCGTATCCTCTATTTTCTGACCAACCGAAGTCATCAACTACTCTCCAAGTCCAGTTACATCTAGGCCAGGTTTTTCAATCAATTCCTTAACCTGCCTTTCAATCTCTTTCAAATCAACTTCTGAAGTTCTGACAGTATTTCCCAGCAAGTTGGAGATTGAACTGGTGACCTTGGAGTGAGTTAGGTCAAAGGCTTCCTTTAAAGTACCAGCAAGATTGTTGCAGCCATGACCAACTCATTTAGCTTTTTAAACACCAAGTCTTCATTAGATGAAAACTTGTTTATCCCCAGATCAACCACTTTGATATTTGTCAGGTGATCCTTGTGGTATCTGGAGAATGACTTGGTGTTTTTGTCAAGTGTCTTCTGAATCTCCTCCACCCTGGTTAGAAGGTTTTGGAGATCGGCTTGAAGTGAGACAACTTGACTGTCCAGTGATGAAGGAGAAGGTGTCACTGGACCAGCAGCAGTTACTACTGGAGCAACTGGAGGAGGCAAACTTAAGGAAGTCTCCCCAGTTGTCAAACCAGCAGTTGAAGATATAATAGGAGTGGTGGAAGAAGAAAGGACTGGAAAATCAAAGTGTTGTTCATGCTGAGAATGCTCAGGTGTGAACAACGGCGTCGGTGGGGGTGGCATTTCTCGAGTAAGTGAGAATTGCCCAGTTGGTAAAGGAGCGGTATATGTTTGGAAAGTTATATCAGTAGGCACATTTTCTTGGGAGGGTGAAAGTGAAATTGATGCGTCTGGAAGGGAGACTGGAGATGAAGGGTCTTGAGCTTGTACAGAAGCATCAAGAATCTCCAAGTCTGATTCAGTACCTTTAGAATCCGAAGATTCTATAAGGATTTCCTCGTCATTAACATTCATGTCCAGATCCATGAATGTAACTGAGGGCTGACCAGTTTCCTGGTCAGTCTCCAGATGACCTTCCCCAGTTTCCTGGATGGGTGCATCTGTTGGTGGATCAGATACCGAAGTATCTTCACCAGGGATAGATGTAATTGGGGTTGCTTCAGTTATGGTTGCTCTATCCTCAACCACAACATTAGACGAACTGGAGGGTCCCTCATTATTTTGAGGCCCGCCTAGTTGCCTTTCTGACTCACCTTCAATAGGTGCATCAGTTGAAGCGAATGCCAGTTGCATTCGTTCTGGAATTTCGACCTCTCCAGCTTCAGATACTAGAGAGTCTAAATTCCTTAGCATATCTGGAGCAGTGTACGGTGAATCTGTACTATTATAAGCTTCTTTGCCCAGAATATGCTTAAAACAAAGAGAGAGGAACCTTGAAAAGGGGATACACACACCCCTTGTGCCCTTCAGCTTTTGGACCAGGCTTCTAAACAAAATATATGCAAAGTCCACTCTCAATCCGTTCCACAAGCAGTAAGCCATTTCTGCTTGTGAGGAGTTAATCTGGTCAAGTCCACCAGAACTCCCACCCATGCTCTCCACCAGGTGGATGAAAAAATACCTCCATGAAGGTATAAGGCCCTTCATGGTCATCGCACCTTTCGTTTTCAACACCCCATTGTCCAAGCACTCCTTGTGTCCCATTTCAAGAAGTACTTGACGAAAATTTATGTTTGGGGGTAAGACGACTGGAGATTCACCCTCTCTCCAATAATTGAGGCGTAAGGCATCCCTCAATACATCGGTGGACAAGGTACACTGGATTGTTCCATCCTTTAATGTGAAACTGATGGAGGAACAATCAGAAGAAAGACTGGCAGTGTACCAGAACTCACAAGTAGTTGTGAAACAACTTGCGTGGGTTAAGAGAGAATGAGGGTCCTATTGGAGAATCCTTCAAAAACTTTTGAATTCTACCAATAAGGGTATCGGACCCTTGAGATCCTCGTAAGCTTGCCATCGGATTATTTGGATTTAGTTTTGATGACAGAGGCATTACTAGGAGCACCAGATGCCGGTTTGACATCTGGTGAAGGAGCATATGGAACAGTCAAGAGATTTACATCTCTTGAACGAGATGATCTAGGTGCCATAGGAAATTGAAATTGAAAATTTGGGAATTAGGGTTCTTGATTTGTGAAGCAGAGAGAGAAATGAAGCAATTTTGATGATTGGAAAGTAAATGAAAGAATGTAGAAGAGAAGTAAATGAGTTCAGAGTAAATAAGGGTATTTATAAGGGATTCAAGATCCCAATGAAACACCAAAATTATATTTTAATAAACAAAATCCCTTTTGTAGATATTTTCACAAAGTTAGTTTGAATTTCGAAATAAAACAATAATTTGCCATGTCAACATTAAATGCTACCATGTCAGCATTAAATGCTACGACGGCTTATCTTACCCACGCGCCCACTCACTTTTTGTTTTCCCAATACAAACAGTTGTCAAGTACTAAAATGGCTTGAAACACGTCAGATCACGATACCAATG
>CM067167.1:197154893-197178029 GCA_034093135.1 Erigeron breviscapus | reverse complement strand
TGTTCACTGCCACACTTTCTTCCGATTGTTCCTCCATCAGTTTCACTTTAAAGGATGGAACAATCAAATGTACTTTGGATGTAGAAGTATTGAGGGATGCTCTTCGCCTCAATTACTGGAGAGAGGGTGAGTCTCCAGTTGTTTTAGCCTCAAATGTAAATTTTCGTCAAGTACTCCTTGAGATGGGTCATAAGGAGTGCTTGGACAATGATGGTGTTTTAAAGACCAAGGGGGCGATGACCATGAAGGGCCTTACACCTTCATGGAGGTATTTCTTTGTACATCTGGTTGAAAGTCTGGGTGGTAGTTCAGGTGGTCTTGACCAGATCAACTCTTCACAAGCTGAAATGGCTTACTGTTTGTGGAAGGGGTTGAGGGTGGATTTTGCTGATATACTGTATAGGAGTCTTGTGCAAAAGCTGAAAGGCTCCAGGGGTGTGTGTATCCCCTTTTCCAGATTTCTATCTTTATGTTTCAAGCAGATTCTGGGTGAAGAAGAGTATAGAAATACAGACTCTTCGTTCACAAGGCCAGATGTTTTGAGGAATCTAGACTCACTAGTATCTGAAGCTGGTGAGGTTGAAATTCCTGAGCAGATGCAGCTGGCATTTGCTAAAACTGGTGCACCTTTGGAAAGTGAACCAGAAAGACAACTGGGCGGGCCTCAAAATAATGAGGGACCCTCCAGTTCGTCTCCAGTTGTGGTTGAGGATAGAACAACCATAACTCAAGCCGTTCCTATCACGTCTATCCCTGGTGAAGATGTTCCGGCATCTGATCCTTCAACTGATGAAACCATCCAGGTAACTGGAACTGGTCATCAGGAGCCTGAACATGATGTTCAGCCATCCCTATCATTTATGAATCTAGGCATAAATGAGGATGAGTTTCATCTTGAATCTTCGGATTCAGAAGAAACACAAGCTGATCAAGAAATGGTTGATGCATCTGTACATGCTCAACTCCCTTCTTTCTTTGATCAACCCCTAGAACACCAAGTTTCAGTTTCCCACCAAGATACTCCTACAAATATTTCCCCACAAAGAACTCAATCACCACCACCGTCGCCGTTGGTCATACCTGAGCATTCTCAGCCTGACCAACACATTGTTTCTCCTCAGCCTTCTTTTTCACCCCCTATATTTCCTTCTTCTGCCACTGGAACAACTGGAGATTGAGCTTGACAAACATTATAGGGAGGATGAGGCTGAGTATGATGCCAGGTGTTTGAATATCACAGTGGAGAAGGCCAAAGAAGTTAGAACTGAAGGAATTCTCAAGAGAGCTGAACATGTTAAGAAGGTGGTCAAACAGGTGATGAATCCACCTAAGTCCAAAGGTAAACCTAAGATGTTGCCAAGAGATGCTGACCTTAGGACCTGGGTGGATACAACTGAACCCTCAAGTGAAGATATCAAAGCTGCAGTGCATAGTATGAGCACTGGTCAAATCAAACTGGCCAATGAATCTGAAGCTAGAGAGTATTTATCTGAAGTGCAGCAGCGGAGATATCACCCTGGTAAGATTGTTGATATGAAAGTGTTTATCAAACCAGGTACCAAACATTTCACAGTTGGGGTTCAACATCTGGATGGACCCTTAAGGCAAACTGAGAATCCTGATGTACTTTCTTATGGTTACTCGGAACTGGTGGAAATGGCAAAGCTGTTGGAGGCCAAGCAACAAAGGAAACACAAGCTGATCAAGAAATGGTTGATGCATCTGTACATGCTCAACTCCCTTCTTTCTTTGATCAACCCCTAGAACACCAAGTTTCAGTTTCCCATCAAGATACTCCTACAAATATTTCCCCACAAAGAACTCAATCACCACCACCGTCGCCGTTGGTCATACCTGAGCATTCTCAGCCTGACCAACACATTGTTTCTCCTCAGCCTTCTTTTTCACCCCCTATATTTCCTTCTTCTGCCACTGGAACAACTGGAGATTGAGCTTGACAAACATTATAGGGAGGATGAGGCTGAGTATGATGCCAGGTGTTTGAATATCACAGTGGAGAAGGCCAAAGAAGTTAGAACTGAAGGAATTCTCAAGAGAGCTGAACATGTTAAGAAGGTGGTCAAACAGGTGATGAATCCACCTAAGTCCAAAGGTAAACCTAAGATGTTGCCAAGAGATGCTGACCTTAGGACCTGGGTGGATACAACTGAACCCTCAAGTGAAGATATCAAAGCTGCAGTGCATAGTATGAGCACTGGTCAAATCAAACTGGCCAATGAATCTGAAGCTAGAGAGTATTTATCTGAAGTGCAGCAGCGGAGATATCACCCTGGTAAGATTGTTGATATGAAAGTGTTTATCAAACCAGGTACCAAACATTTCACAGTTGGGGTTCAACATCTGGATGGACCCTTAAGGCAAACTGAGAATCCTGATGTACTTTCTTATGGTTACTCGGAACTGGTGGAAATGGCAAAGCTGTTGGAGGCCAAGCAACAAAGGAACAAGCTGATCAAGAAATGGTTGATGCATCTGTACATGCTCAACTCCCTTCTTTCTTTGATCAACCCCTAGAACACCAAGTTTCAGTTTCCCATCAAGATACTCCTACAAATATTTCCCCACAAAGAACTCAATCACCACCACCGTCGCCGTTGGTCATACCTGAGCATTCTCAGCCTGACCAACACATTGTTTCTCCTCAGCCTTCTTTTTCACCCCCTATATTTCCTTCTTCTGCCACTGGAACAACTGGAGATTGAGCTTGACAAACATTATAGGGAGGATGAGGCTGAGTATGATGCCAGGTGTTTGAATATCACAGTGGAGAAGGCCAAAGAAGTTAGAACTGAAGGAATTCTCAAGAGAGCTGAACATGTTAAGAAGGTGGTCAAACAGGTGATGAATCCACCTAAGTCCAAAGGTAAACCTAAGATGTTGCCAAGAGATGCTGACCTTAGGACCTGGGTGGATACAACTGAACCCTCAAGTGAAGATATCAAAGCTGCAGTGCATAGTATGAGCACTGGTCAAATCAAACTGGCCAATGAATCTGAAGCTAGAGAGTATTTATCTGAAGTGCAGCAGCGGAGATATCACCCTGGTAAGATTGTTGATATGAAAGTGTTTATCAAACCAGGTACCAAACATTTCACAGTTGGGGTTCAACATCTGGATGGACCCTTAAGGCAAACTGAGAATCCTGATGTACTTTCTTATGGTTACTCGGAACTGGTGGAAATGGCAAAGCTGTTGGAGGCCAAGCAACAAAGGAATAAGGTTGAAAGAGGATGGATGTTTGTGCTTCAAAGTCTGCTCAAGTTTAAAGAAAATATTGAAGAGAGACTGAATGTTGATCCTGAAGACAAACAGCCCATCTCCACAGTTGCCAAAAGAAGAAGAACTGGCGAAGGGCCATCTGTTTAAGTTCTTTCTTCATTTTTATCTTCTTGTAATTTGTTTAATATCAATAAATAAATTACACTTTGAAAACTACATATTGTCTCATCAAGATTGTTTACAAGTTATTTGTATTATTGCATTGTTCTTTACTTATTGTCTTTTATATAAGTAATCTATCTAGAACTTGGTATATACTTATCTAACTGGTCGTCTCCAGTTTAGTAAGTATATTGCAAAGTAACTCCACCATCGACATAGAGGTGTCTTCAGTAGTACCAATCTAACAAGTTGGGACTTACAGGGAGTCTTGATGTTGGTAGAATCACTCACTAAGACACATGCATGTCGAGATCTATGAGGAGATTCGATGATCCAACCCATGTCAAGACCAAAAGTGTGTCTTTTCGATTTAGCTTTTAAAATGATGAAAGGATCTTGTTAAAAATCTGATTTTTGATGAAAGGTATATGTTCATATTCTGTGATTTTTGAATATAAAGGAGTTTTCAAAAGGTATATGAAAGATTATAAATTATTTGTATTATTGCATTGTTCTTTACTTATTGTCTTTTATATAAGTAATCTATCTAGAACTTGGTATATACTTATCTAACTGGTCGTCTCCAGTTTAGTAAGTATATTGCAAAGTAACTCCACCATCGACATAGAGGTGTCTTCAGTAGTACCAATCTAACAAGTTGGGACTTACAGGGAGTCTTGATGTTGGTAGAATCACTCACTAAGACACATGCATGTCGAGATCTATGAGGAGATTCGATGATCCAACCCATGTCAAGACCAAAAGTGTGTCTTTTCGATTTAGCTTTTAAAATGATGAAAGGATCTTGTTAAAAATCTGATTTTTGATGAAAGGTATATGTTCATATTCTGTGATTTTTGAATATAAAGGAGTTTTCAAAAGGTATATGAAGATTATACAACTTATTTGTATTATTGCATTGTTCTTTACTTATTGTCTTTTATATAAGTAATCTATCTAGAACTTGGTATATACTTATCTAACTGGTCGTCTCCAGTTTAGTAAGTATATTGCAAAGTAACTCCACCATCGACATAGAGGTGTCTTCAGTAGTACCAATCTAACAAGTTGGGACTTACAGGGAGTCTTGATGTTGGTAGAATCACTCACTAAGACACATGCATGTCGAGATCTATGAGGAGATTCGATGATCCAACCCATGTCAAGACCAAAAGTGTGTCTTTTCGATTTAGCTTTTAAAATGATGAAAGGATCTTGTTAAAAATCTGATTTTTGATGAAAGGTATATGTTCATATTCTGTGATTTTTGAATATAAAGGAGTTTTCAAAAGGTATATGAAAGATTATAACTTATTTGTATTATTGCATTGTTCTTTACTTATTGTCTTTTATATAAGTAATCTATCTAGAACTTGGTATATACTTATCTAACTGGTCGTCTCCAGTTTAGTAAGTATATTGCAAAGTAACTCCACCATCGACATAGAGGTGTCTTCAGTAGTACCAATCTAACAAGTTGGGACTTACAGGGAGTCTTGATGTTGGTAGAATCACTCACTAAGACACATGCATGTCGAGATCTATGAGGAGATTCGATGATCCAACCCATGTCAAGACCAAAAGTGTGTCTTTTCGATTTAGCTTTTAAAATGATGAAAGGATCTTGTTAAAAATCTGATTTTTGATGAAAGGTATATGTTCATATTCTGTGATTTTTGAATATAAAGGAGTTTTCAAAAGGTATATGAACGATTATAACTTATTTGTATGTAATATGGTTAGATCTTAACATGCATGTATAGATTCAAGTAGTTTTGAGATAGTTTTTGTTATGGAATTTGAGATGGATCTTTGATTTATTATTTTGTATGATTATTCATGTTAAATATAGGTTAAGAATCTGGATTTAAAGATAATATATCAAGAGTATGGGTTTTGATAAGAATCAAACAAGAACAACATCAAAAATCACAAACCGAAAGCTTGAACCACAAATATGAACACTTCACTTTAAACCAACAATTTAATCTATGGAAAATTTGATATGAAATCTGTAGAAACACTATTAACATGGTAGAATATTGTTCAAGTTAAAGTAAGTATATTGAAAATGTCAAATTTGGGGTTGGGTGAAGTAACAAAGTAAATGCATGCTTTGGTGTTTTCAAGAAAGGCTGAACAGATTCAAACTTCGTATTTCAAATGAGTAAAACGCACTGAAACAGGCAAAATCACGTGTTTGTGTAAAAATAAAAGTTGTAGATAAAAGAGTTAAGTTTAACCTCCAACTGGAATCACTCACAAATACTAAACCAAACCAAAGATATGATTTTTCTACCAAATGTGGTCAAAACTGGATTTTTGTCTTAATGTTGAGTCAACTTTGAGGATTTTTAATTTCTTAACTAATAGGTTTCAGAAGTTTAAACTTGGTGTGAACTGAGTTCAGAGTGTCCCTAACTTAAAATAAAATTGGGAGATTTTTCTTAAATGTTCATCCTAGAAATCTTTTATAAAATATATTGAGTCGCACAGCAGCTCTTGTTCTGACCAGTTTTGGTTTGGTAATTTTTAGAGGTAGTAAAAAATGTCTAAAAATTTAGCAAAAATTCACATAAATATAGGACACATATATGTCTCTGTATAAAAATCACCAACGTCCAAATAATTCAACTTAACCAAGAATGACTACTCAACATTTTATCAAAATAAGTGTTAAAACAGAAAATTTCAAGTAAAAGTTCTTCACAACAAAATAAGCTAAAAGTCACTAGATTGCAACTTTAATCAACTCCAACAATCTCGTAACAAAACGCATTATAAACCTACTGAGAATATGTCAAATAAAAGTTATAAAACTTAACTTGGTTATTAAATGGCAAAGACAAGCCTACAAGTCACTAATTCGGTTCATATAAGCACTAATCGAAAGCTTTAATTTGCACACATCACACCACCACCACTATCACGACTTAAGGCACCGAAATATAATGAACATTCTGTAAATAATAAAATAAGTATGAAAATCCATATTGACGCATTTGAATTGCTTGAAAAATGTGGCTAAAAATCACTATTTCGGTAAACGATCTATAAGCTTAGAATCCTCAAAATGAGCGAGACACAAGAGAGGTTGAATTGATATGATTTTCCCATGATAAAAGTTGCCTAAAAGGCCTGGGATTTTTAGCCAAAAAGTTATGTAGTGATTTCTAAGAATTTCTATTAATTATTAAATTTAAATGATAAGTAAAAAGGTAAATAAATAAATTATATAAATCATGAAATTGGTTAAATAATCACAACCAATGATGAAAGTGACTAAAACCTACTGGAATAAAATCATTTTAAGTCAAAGAACAAATGTCATATAAATTAGAAATAATTAAGTAAGTGAAAATCACTAATTAATAACTATTTTTAAATTAATAGAAAAATTACATAAATAAATACATATATCACAATATTCTAAGTTAAAAAGCATAATAATCAGAATATAACCCAAATATAATTAGCCACGAACTATAAAGGCAAGTGAGGTACTTAAAAGTATTTTTAAAGAATTATTTGGTTAATAAATCAAGAAAATGAATAAATAATTAATTAAATAATATTAAATTAAATAATAGTTATAAATCAGAAATAATATTAAATTAATAATATTAAATTAAATAAATTAAATTAAATAATATTAAATTAAATAATATTAAATTAAATAAATTAAATTAAATAATATTAAATTAAATAATATTAAATTAAATAATATTAAATTAAATAATATTAAATTAAATATTAATATAAATTAAATAATATTAAATTAAATAATATTAAATTAAATATTATATTAAATTAAATATATTAAATTAAATAATATTAAATTAAATATTATAATTAAATTAAATATATTAAATTAAATAATATTAAATTAAATATTATAATAAATTAAATAATTAAATTAAATAATATTAAATTAAATATAATTAAATAAATCAATATAAATGAATAAATAATATTAATTAAATAATATTAAATTAAATATATAATTACAAATAATATAATATAAATATATAATAAATTAAATAATATTAAATTAAATAATATTAAATTAAATAAATTAAATTAAATAATATTAAATTAAATAATATTAAATTAAATAAATTAAATTAAATATTATATTAAATTATAATATTAAATTAAATAATATTAAATTAAATAATATTAAATTATAATTAAATAAATCAATAAAATGAATAAATAAATTAATTAAATAATATTAAATTAAATATATAATTACAAATAATATTAAATTAAATATTATAATTAAATTAAATATATTAAATTAAATAATATTAAATTAAATATTATAATTAAATTAAATATATTAAATTAAATAATATTAAATTAAATATTATAATTAAATTAAATATATTAAATTAAATAATATTAAATTAAATATTATAATTAAATTAAATAATATTAAATTAAATAATATTAAATTAAATATATATTAAATTAAATAATATTAAATTAAATAAATTAAATTAAATAATATTAAATTAAATAATATTAAATTAAATAAATTAAATTAAATAATATTAAATTAAATAATATTAAATTAAATAATATTAAATTAAATAATATTAAATTAAATAATATTAAATTAAATAATATTAAATTAAATAATATTAAATTAAATAATATTAAATTAAATAATATTAAATAAATAATATTAAATTAAATAATATTAAATAAACTATATGTATAATGAAAGTGACCCTTTTACACCAACACTCTCTACAACCAAAAAGATGCAAATATTAACAATATACTTGGATCCCAAAATTTATGACAACATAATGAAAGTGGCATTTCTTAGGGATGGCTTAAGATAGGAACTTACGTATATTAGTCCTATCGTAGGGATAGTCTTGGCTCGAAATGTGATTGAGGAATATGACGGATATGATCAAGGAAGCGATAGATGGGAAGTACCCATTTTGGATAAGTGAATATAATATGCGGCATATCAAGGTGAGTCATAGCCCCCTTTTCAAACTCTTTTATATGTCTTACTTGCGGGGTGAAAAGCATGATTAATTGAAATGACTTTCTCTTATGAAATGATTCTTTGAAATAATGACAATGATATGGGAATTATATTGTATGTTCAACGTGTTATATGTTATATGATGAGCTTGAGTACTGTCAAATGGTGGTCCCCTGTACACTACTATTAACTCATTTGAGGCCTGTAGTTAGAGGGTTGCGCAACTAGGATTTGTCCCCTCATCCACTATTATAGGTAACGGTGGGATGTTTGGTCTGCCTTTATGGCCACCTTCATTGCCAGTCTGGCCTCGCGGTGCTCTAACTACTATATATTTATGGTCGTCTCCATGGCACGACCCTTGGTTATCTTTATGCACGTGATTGACAGCATGTGCTTATCATTATCTTATCATTTGGGACTATATATTTGATTATTGGGACATAACCGGTCTTAGTAGTGGCTAAAGAACAATCTCATCGAATTACGACATGGTAGTCTTACCATTGACCAAGCGGTATTGATATTATTTATGGTTGGATATTATGGATTGAACATACGGTTTGGGTATTAGACCTTATATGGAATCTTGAAGGTTGTTGAAATTGGCAATAATGAAGTATTGATGACCAAATGGTTTTGGTATGATGAATGATTAATCGATTGACTTATGTTTCTCTCACGATAAATGTGACAAATGAGAACTTCATAATTTACCATGAATTTCTCAACTATTTTGAAATGGATATGTAACAAGATTTACTTGCAAACCTATGCACTCACCAACTACGTTTTCGTAGTTGACACTTTTTCGTCATGCTTTTCAGGATTTAGCGTAAGCTTTGAGGAATTATATGCATCATAATTATTTGCATTGCACTTTGGAGTCAAAGATTAAACCTTGTGATGGACAATGGAATCCACCTTGATCATTGTAGTATATCACCTCATGTATTTGTTATTTGTTTCGTGGAGTCAATATCCAAGTATGGTAGACGTATTGTACTTGTGAATTTGGGCATGATTTGATTGCAATGCGAAAGCTTATAATGTGCAATGTGAAAGTTGTAATGTGCAATGTGAAAGTTTAATGTGCAATGTGAAAGTTTAATGTGCAATGTGAAAGTTTGGAATGTGCAATGTGAAAGTTTAATGTGCAATGTGAAAGTTTGAATGTGCAATGTGAAAGTTTGAATGTGCAATGTGAAAGTTGTAATGTGCAATGTGAAAGTTTGGAATGTGCAATGTGAAAGTTTGGAATGTGCAATGTGAAAGTTTGGAATGTGCAATGTGAAAGTTTGAATGTGCAATGTGAAAGTTTGGAATGTGCAATGTGAAAGTTTGAATGTGCAATGTGAAAGTTTAATGTGCAATGTGAAAGTTTAATGTGCAATGTGAAAGTTTGAATGTGCAATGTGAAAGTTTGGAATGTGCAATGTGAAAGTTTGGAATGTGCAATGTGAAAGTTATGAATGTGCAATGTGAAAGTTTAATGTGCAATGTGAAAGTTTAATGTGCAATGTGAAAGTTTGGAATGTGCAATGTGAAAGTTTAATGTGCAATGTGAAAGTTTGGAATGTGCAATGTGAAAGTTTGGAATGTGCAATGTGAAATTTGAATTGCAATGTGAAAGTTTGAATGTGCAATGTGAAAGTTGTAATGTGCAATGTGAAAGTTTGGAATGTGCAATGTGAAAGTTTAATGTGCAATGTGAAAGTTTGGAATGTGCAATGTGAAAGTTTGGAATGTGCAATGTGAAAGTTTGGAATGTGCAATGTGAAAGTTTGATGTGCAATGTGAAAGTTTAATGTGCAATGTGAAAGTTGTAATGTGCAATGTGAAAGTTTAATGTGCAATGTGAAAGTTTGAATGTGCAATGTGAAAGTTTGGAATGTGCAATGTGAAAGTTTGGAATGTGCAATGTGAAATTTGAATGTGCAATGTGAAAGTTGTAATGTGCAATGTGAAAGTTATAATGTGCAATGTGAAAGTTTGAATGTGCAATGTGAAAGTTTAATGTGCAATGTGAAAGTTTGAATGTGCAATGTGAAAGTTTGGAATGTGCAATGTGAAAGTTGTAATGTGCAATGTGAAAGTTGTAGTGTGCAATGTGAAAGTTGTAATGTGCAATGTGAAAGTTGTAATGTGCAATGTGAAAGTTTGGAATGTGCAATGTGAAAGTTTAATGTGCAATGTGAAAGTTTGAATGTGCAATGTGAAAGTTTGGAATGTGCAATGTGAAAGTTTAATGTGCAATGTGAAAGTTTGGAATGTGCAATGTGAAAGTTTAATGTGCAATGTGAAAGTTTGGAATGTGCAATGTGAAAGTTTGGAATGTGCAATGTGAAAGTTTAATGTGCAATGTGAAAGTTTAATGTGCAATGTGAAAGTTTAATGTGCAATGTGAAAGTTTGGAATGTGCAATGTGAAAGTTTGAATGTGCAATGTGAAAGTTTGAATGTGCAATGTGAAAGTTTGAATGTGCAATGTGAAAGTTTGAATGTGCAATGTGAAAGTTTGAATGTGCAATGTGAAAGTTGTAATGTGCAATGTGAAAGTTGTAATGTGCAATGTGAAAGTTTGAATGTGCAATGTGAAAGTTTGGAATGTGCAATGTGAAAGTTTGGAATGTGCAATGTGAAAGTTTGGAATGTGCAATGTGAAAGTTTAATGTGCAATGTGAAAGTTGTGAATGTGCAATGTGAAAGTTTAATGTGCAATGTGAAAGTTTAATGTGCAATGTGAAAGTTTGGAATGTGCAATGTGAAAGTTTGGAATGTGCAATGTGAAAGTTTAATGTGCAATGTGAAAGTTTGAATGTGCAATGTGAAAGTTTGGAATGTGCAATGTGAAAGTTTGGAATGTGCAATGTGAAAGTTTAATGTGCAATGTGAAAGTTTGGAATGTGCAATGTGAAAGTTTGGAATGTGCAATGTGAAAGTTTGAATGTGCAATGTGAAAGTTATGAATGTGCAATGTGAAAGTTGTAATGTGCAATGTGAAAGTTGTAATGTGCAATGTGAAAGTTTGAATGTGCAATGTGAAAGTTTGAATGTGCAATGTGAAAGTTTGAATGTGCAATGTGAAAGTTTGGAATGTGCAATGTGAAAGTTTGAATGTGCAATGTGAAAGTTTGAATGTGCAATGTGAAAGTTGTAATGTGCAATGTGAAAGTTTAATGTGCAATGTGAAAGTTTAATGTGCAATGTGAAAGTTTGGAATGTGCAATGTGAAAGTTTGGAATGTGCAATGTGAAAGTTTAATGTGCAATGTGAAAGTTGTAATGTGCAATGTGAAAGTTGTAATGTGCAATGTGAAAGTTTAATGTGCAATGTGAAAGTTTAATGTGCAATGTGAAAGTTTGAATGTGCAATGTGAAAGTTTGGAATGTGCAATGTGAAAGTTTGAATGTGCAATGTGAAAGTTGTAATGTGCAATGTGAAAGTTTAATGTGCAATGTGAAAGTTTGGAATGTGCAATGTGAAAGTTTAATGTGCAATGTGAAAGTTTGGAATGTGCAATGTGAAAGTTTAATGTGCAATGTGAAAGTTTGAATGTGCAATGTGAAAGTTGTAATGTGCAATGTGAAAGTTTAATGTGCAATGTGAAAGTTTGAATGTGCAATGTGAAAGTTGTAATGTGCAATGTGAAAGTTGTAATGTGCAATGTGAAAGTTTGAAATATGCAATGTGAAAGTTTGGAATGTGGAATGTGGAAGTTGTAATGTGCAATGTGAAAGTTTGAATGTGCAATGTGAAAGTTGTAATGTGCAATGTGAAAGTTTAATGTGCAATGTGAAAGTTTGGAATGTGCAATGTGAAAGTTTGGAATGTGCAATGTGAAAGTTGTGAATGTGCAATGTGAAAGTTTGGAATGTGCAATGTGAAAGTTTGAATGTGCAATGTGAAAGTTGTAATGTGCAATGTGAAAGTTTAATGTGCAATGTGAAAGTTTGGAATGTGCAATGTGAAAGTTTGGAATGTGCAATGTGAAAGTTTGAATGTGCAATGTGAAAGTTTGAATGTGCAATGTGAAAGTTTAATGTGCAATGTGAAAGTTTAATGTGCAATGTGAAAGTTTAATGTGCAATGTGAAAGTTTGGAATGTGCAATGTGAAAGTTTGGAATGTGCAATGTGAAAGTTTGGAATGTGCAATGTGAAAGTTGTAATGTGCAATGTGAAAGTTTAATGTGCAATGTGAAAGTTTAATGTGCAATGTGAAAGTTTGAATGTGCAATGTGAAAGTTTGAATGTGCAATGTGAAAGTTTGAATGTGCAATGTGAAAGTTTGAATGTGCAATGTGAAAGTTTAATGTGCAATGTGAAAGTTTGGAATGTGCAATGTGAAAGTTTGGAATGTGCAATGTGAAAGTTTAATGTGCAATGTGAAAGTTTGGAATGTGCAATGTGAAAGTTTGGAATGTGCAATGTGAAAGTTTGGAATGTGCAATGTGAAAGTTATGAATGTGCAATGTGAAAGTTTGAATGTGCAATGTGAAAGTTTGAATGTGCAATGTGAAAGTTGTGAATGTGCAATGTGAAAGTTTAATGTGCAATGTGAAAGTTTGAATGTGCAATGTGAAAGTTTGGAATGTGCAATGTGAAAGTTTAATGTGCAATGTGAAAGTTTAATGTGCAATGTGAAAGTTTGAATGTGCAATGTGAAAGTTTGGAATGTGCAATGTGAAAGTTTAATGTGCAATGTGAAAGTTTGGAATGTGCAATGTGAAAGTTTGGAATGTGCAATGTGAAAGTTTAATGTGCAATGTGAAAGTTTGAATGTGCAATGTGAAAGTTTGAATGTGCAATGTGAAAGTTTAATGTGCAATGTGAAAGTTTGAATGTGCAATGTGAAAGTTTGAATGTGCAATGTGAAAGTTTGAATGTGCAATGTGAAAGTTTAATGTGCAATGTGAAAGTTTGAATGTGCAATGTGAAAGTTTGGAATGTGCAATGTGAAAGTTTGGAATGTGCAATGTGAAAGTTTGGAATGTGCAATGTGAAAGTTTGGAATGTGCAATGTGAAAGTTTGGAATGTGCAATGTGAAAGTTTAATGTGCAATGTGAAAGTTTGAATGTGCAATGTGAAAGTTTGGAATGTGCAATGTGAAAGTTTGAATGTGCAATGTGAAAGTTTAATGTGCAATGTGAAAGTTTAATGTGCAATGTGAAAGTTTAATGTGCAATGTGAAAGTTTGAATGTGCAATGTGAAAGTTTGAATGTGCAATGTGAAAGTTTGGAATGTGCAATGTGAAAGTTTAATGTGCAATGTGAAAGTTTGGAATGTGCAATGTGAAAGTTTGAATGTGCAATGTGAAAGTTTAATGTGCAATGTGAAAGTTTGGAATGTGCAATGTGAAAGTTTAATGTGCAATGTGAAAGTTTGGAATGTGCAATGTGAAAGTTTGGAATGTGCAATGTGAAAGTTTAATGTGCAATGTGAAAGTTTAATGTGCAATGTGAAAGTTTGAATGTGCAATGTGAAAGTTGTAATGTGCAATGTGAAAGTTTGGTAATATGCAATGTGAAAGTTTGGATTGTAGCTCCGAAATTTGGTGCGATATCTCTATAATAACACGCGTACACGAACGGTTATCCATATTATCTAAGTCGGTGCGGCATATATTGACGTCATCGAAAGTTGGAGTCCATTGGGCAACGAAAGACAGAGAAGTGATTTCTTTAACTCGCGCAAGGAGTCCGATTCGAGCCTTAATGATCCTTTTTGTTTTTATATTTCCTATTCCATTTATTCGAAACCAAATTCTATATCCTTGATATTTTTGATTATTCAAAGTAATGATCATCACCGTTTCTCTTCAAAGGTCAGTCACCTAACAACATACAACTCACTTACGCAACACTCTGCAATAGCGAAATCAAGTAACTAGTACCCTTCTCTTGCTGCGACATCAAGGGATACGAAAGACGTGAGACATCGGCCGTCCATAAGTGAAATACTTGGGATAACCATATAGCATAGAAGATGTTATTGGATCATGTACATAAAGTAGGGCGGAGAAGATATGTGGTGTGTAAGTCAAAGTACATGGAAGCACAAGCGAAGAGTATACTAAGCTTTAACTTGGAGAAAGAATTGAAGGTCTTCCCTATCTATGTTGATCGACCGAAGAAAAAATTGAGCGGCCGACGAAAGGAAGGTCGTGTGACATGAAGGTCACCTTTGGATAAATATAAGACTTCCTAGAACTTGGGGGAGATCACTAGCAATGTTGGAAGACGAAAGTAATTAGAAGAAGAAAACCAAGGACAATAAGATAATTAGGATGTGTCGAGTAACCCTCAAGATGGAAGAGTAACAAAAAGGGATTCTGAGCTATCCTTTTCTTTTTCAAAACACCAAAGCAAACGGATATTTGCTACATGAAGGAATCAGGAATTTGGCGAAATGAAGATCGTCAAGGATGGTGAGATAAAGTGAAAAGTAGGAAATCCCTTACATTTTTCTAGAGGAAAAATGTTAAGGGGGTAATCACAGCAAATGTAGATGCTCGAACAAGGAGTATGAAGTGCAAGATTATACTTTATCTTTCAAGAAGAGTTATTCACTAGCATCATTGAAGATGATTTGGAGTAGAATATGAAGTGAAGGAATGTCATTTGACTCAAACAAATGAAGTGAAGGCATTGACGCCATTTACCAGATGTAGTTCCGGTAGCGTTCATCTTTACGGCACTCCACACGTTATTCTCTGAATATCAATTGGAAAACCTCTATCGAAAGACAAGCTATTAGTAGAACATATCAACTGAGCCAAGAGAAAGCGATATACGCTCAACACCCGAGTTTAGAAGCACGGGGAGTCGTGAAAAGTATCCCCTCAAGGTCAACGGTCGTAAGGAGGTAAGCTAAAACAAGATGAATCTGAGCGAAGAACAATTTGCAACACATGGTTAATCGTCAAGGACCATCGACCCATGGAGTAGTGCGCCCAAGCAGGGTGAAGGAAAAAAAAACAACAACATGGAATTGCTAAAGCTGGTAGTGAAAACAAATAAGAAATACGACGCTAGAGGTCAAGGCACATGCTACGACAACGATTAAGGAAGTTGGGCGCTGAACTAAGTTCCAGACAACTAACAAACTCCGTGAAGAGCTAGTTATGGAATGTTTGAACGGAAGGGTGATAAGGATAATTCGCAGTTGTGATGAGTTAGGATCAAAGGACCCGTATCAACATGATGTGAAAAAGAATAGTGGAATTAACTTCAAGGACTAGCGACTGCGCGTGTGTCATTCAAGATGATGATTACTCTAGTAAGAGATCGGTCCGAGTGGCGAAACAGTAAGGAGTATAGTTACCCATAAGAAAACGGAAGGAAAATGAAGGGAACCAAATGGTTGAGAAAAAGGATAAAGTAACTGATGTTTCCCCTAAATTATATTATGTCACAATTTCTAAGGACATTAGGTTATTGTATTTGAAAAGAAGCTTAGCTTAGAAAGCTGGAAATGGATATGAGGCTCAGGAGAGCAAAGTAATTGACAGTTTTGTAGAGGTCAGGAGGACCTACGAAGGATTATTTTAAAGGAGGAGTTCATACGAATAAGGACATCGAAGTGTTTACCTTGAAATAATGGTGGTGATATGATAACTTAAGAGCATAAGGATTGTGTAAATCCTATCATGAGGAATGTGTAGGTATAGCAAAGAAACCAAATAGATTATATGTGCGATGTTAAAAGAGATTTGTCGGTGATGAGTCATAGATAATGGTCCTTCTAGCGTAAAAGGAAGAAATTAAAGGTACCTTAAAACGATTTGAAAGCCAATATCGGCAAAAGCAAGAGAAACTAGTAACGATATGACTGAGCGAATGATGAAAGAGGTGACTTTGGGAAAATAAGAGTGAAGTTAAAGGACAAAGATGAGTGTGAGGAACAAGATGGAACTATCGTCATACAATTTATGATTCCCTCGAACGCTATAAAATAACAAAGACAACACTATAAAACCCTAAAAGTCTCGGGTGTTACATCATTCCTCAGTTAAGAGAATTTCGTCCTCGAAATTACAACGATTCTCACTCTCATCAAGGTTCAGATCTCGGTAATGTTATCTATTCTCATCACTTGCAGCATGTGGCTCCGTTTAGTCTCATAGGACAGCCCAGATTTCCATTCACATCCTGATCGTTCCGTCTCACACACGCTATGGTTGATTCCCCAGCTAAGAAGGAATCTTCTCGGACTGAGATCTTACTTTGACGCCTTGGGGAATTTGTAACATCCCAAACTTTTTAAGTTTGACTATTTGACTATTCCGTTAATTAACGACAGGTTCGTTAAGTTTATGTGCCCTAAATGGGATTATGTGATTAAATGCTTATGCGTTTAATATAATATGATTAAAGTATGTTAAGTGAAAGTAATTAAAGTAAAGTCATGAAAGTTAAGTGTTCGTTAAGTCGTTAAGTGTTCCGGTAAGAAAGTTAAGCTAGAATTGCAACGTTTGAGAGTTAAAGGACTAAAAATGGAACTTCTTGAGGTGATGGCCAGGGGTTAAAGGATAATTAGGCTCCCCTAATTGTCATTCTCCAGGTTTTAGTACGTGTGTGAATCCCTAGTCGATCCCCTCTCCCTCCTAAAAGCAATTCTTCATCAAAACTCTTCGTTTCGTGGTGTTTCGAGCAAGATTGGATTAAGTTCTTTCATCATTATGATTATCTTCTGATGTTAAAGGTAATATTCCTTTGATTTCTGATCTTGTGAGTCTTATATGAGAGTCCGATCCAGGCCATGGGGTTTGGGTTGGGTTATATTGCAAAATGTTTACCGATTTCATGTTATTCGAGTGATCAATTAAGTGATTTATGTTTGTAATGGATCAAGGAATCAATTGATGGTTTGAAGTCATCAATTGTGTCTTAAAAGAGGTCAATTTGATGTCTCCAGGTCGGGGTTAGGGTTTGAGATCGAATGGGAATCGTTTAAAGCAGTTCAAAAATCAGGTTTGCTGATCGGAGCCCGATATGCGGTGCATAGAATTTCCATGCGGTGCATATTTTGGGTTTTTTGAAATATGCGGTGCATAAAACGTCCATGCGGTGCATATTTTCCCAGATTTGTACTTAAGTCTTGTTTAGCTTATAGATCGATCTTATACTCGTTCTAGGTTGTCGGGAGCACTTAGCAAGCACTGTAAGATGTACGTAACCCATTATTGAGCGGTAACGAGGTAAGATAACATCTTTTACCACATGAGGGACAACAAAATATAAGTTTTCATATGCTAACTTCCCCAAATGAATGTTTGTATGTTTATATGTATTCGGGAATGAATGGGAGGTTACTATGGGATTGATTATGGTTGCCATTGATGATGAATGGTAATCTTATGCATGCTATGATGAAATGAAATACGTAAAGATGATGTTATGTTATGTTATGTTATGTTATGCTATGATATGTCGATATGATGGAATAAAGTATGTGATGACATGAAATGTCTATGATGTAAACATAAATTGACATGATATTGATATGATAAGATATTATGTTAACAAAATGATATGATGCTATAATGCAATTGATGACATGATGACGCATTACTATGGTGATATGACGAAATGATTATGAAACGATATGATAAAGCGTTGCTCTCATGTTAAGATGAAATGATGCTAATATTACATGATGATACGATGTTACTATAATGATATGATGATATGAGTGACATGTTGATACGGATTTTTATGATTTGACGATGTGATGTTAATATGTGATGACGATATGTTGATGCTTATATGTCTTATGATTGATTGCATGGCTAGAACACCTAGTCACTAGACTTCTATAGGTTTGCCATGACACGTGCACGATTAAGGGCCCTAAAGTAAAGAAAGATGTACGTGATTAGTTTAGGTGAAAGTGTAGCCTAAGCTAATATAAAGTAAAGAAAGATACATGTGATTAGTTAGGTGAAAGTGTAGCCTAAGCTAATATAATAAAGAAGTCTCGAGCATATGTAAAGTCTTGTGTTAAGCTTAACCCATGCTAGTTCTTCGGAGCTAGTGTGTACATGGTCACGTGGTGTGGGAATCTAGATACCTCCCCGTGGCATAGTTATGTTTGAGTGTATCCGGGTGGAGTAACTAACCACTACACGCGCAAAGTTCAAACGCTATACTCAGTTGGATTGACTTTGTCTTTCCTTAACGACGACGATGGACCACCGAAAGGTCTACCCATCAAGTCGGGTATGAGGTCCCCATGTAAGGTCTTATGGCCGCCTACACACAACCCCACATCCCTAAGTATATGTGGCTTATGTCACATAGCCTACGTCTAGGCAAAAGAAAAGTAAAGAAAGAAAAGAAAGACGAAAAGTAAAGTTTATGATGTTAGGCACAATTAGGACTACGATGGATCCTAATGTGATAATTTATGCATGTTACGATGAAATGAAATACGTAAAGATGATGTTATGTTATGTTATGTTATGTTATGTTATGTTATGTTATGTTATGTTATGTTATGTTATGTTATGTTATGTTATGTTATGTTATGTTATGTTATGTTATGTTATGTTATGTTATGTTATGTTATGTTATGTTATGTTATGTTATGTTATGTTATGTTATGTTATGTTATGTTATGTTATGTTATGTTATGTTATGTTATGTTATGTTATGTTATGTTATGTTATGTTATGTTATGTTATGTTATGTTATGTTATGTTATGTTATGTTATGTTATGTTATGTTATGTTATGTTATGTTATGTTATGTTATGTTATGTTATGTTATGTTATGTTATGTTATGTTATGTTATGTTATGTTATGTTATGTTATGTTATGTTATGTTATGTTATGTTATGTTATGTTATGTTATGTTATGTTATGTTATGTTATGTTATGTTATGTTATGTTATGTTATGTTATGTTATGTTATGTTATGTTATGTTATGTTATGTTATGTTATGTTATGTTATGTTATGTTATGTTATGTTATGTTATGTTATGTTATGTTATGTTATGTTATGTTATGTTATGTTATGTTATGTTATGTTATGTTATGTTATGTTATGTTATGTTATGTTATGTTATGTTATGTTATGTTATGTTATGTTATGTTATGTTATGTTATGTTATGTTATGTTATGTTATGTTATGTTATGTTATGTTATGTTATGTTATGTTATGTTATGTTATGTTATGTTATGTTATGTTATGTTATGTTATGTTATGTTATGTTATGTTATGTTATGTTATGTTATGTTATGTTATGTTATGTTATGTTATGTTATGTTATGTTATGTTATGTTATGTTATGTTATGTTATGTTATGTTATGTTATGTTATGTTATGTTATGTTATGTTATGTTATGTTATGTTATGTTATGTTATGTTATGTTATGTTATGTTATGTTATGTTATGTTATGTTATGTTATGTTATGTTATGTTATGTTATGTTATGTTATGTTATGTTATGTTATGTTATGTTATGTTATGTTATGTTATGTTATGTTATGTTATGTTATGTTATGTTATGTTATGTTATGTTATGTTATGTTATGTTATGTTATGTTATGTTATGTTATGTTATGTTATGTTATGTTATGTTATGTTATGTTATGTTATGTTATGTTATGTTATGTTATGTTATGTTATGTTATGTTATGTTATGTTATGTTATGTTATGTTATGTTATGTTATGTTATGTTATGTTATGTTATGTTATGTTATGTTATGTTATGTTATGTTATGTTATGTTATGTTATGTTATGTTATGTTATGTTATGTTATGTTATGTTATGTTATGTTATGTTATGTTATGTTATGTTATGTTATGTTATGTTATGTTATGTTATGTTATGTTATGTTATGTTATGTTATGTTATGTTATGTTATGTTATGTTATGTTATGTTATGTTATGTTATGTTATGTTATGTTATGTTATGTTATGTTATGTTATGTTATGTTATGTTATGTTATGTTATGTTATGTTATGTTATGTTATGTTATGTTATGTTATGTTATGTTATGTTATGTTATGTTATGTTATGTTATGTTATGTTATGTTATGTTATGTTATGTTATGTTATGTTATGTTATGTTATGTTATGTTATGTTATGTTATGTTATGTTATGTTATGTTATGTTATGTTATGTTATGTTATGTTATGTTATGTTATGTTATGTTATGTTATGTTATGTTATGTTATGTTATGTTATGTTATGTTATGTTATGTTATGTTATGTTATGTTATGTTATGTTATGTTATGTTATGTTATGTTATGTTATGTTATGTTATGTTATGTTATGTTATGTTATGTTATGTTATGTTATGTTATGTTATGTTATGTTATGTTATGTTATGTTATGTTATGTTATGTTATGTTATGTTATGTTATGTTATGTTATGTTATGTTATGTTATGTTATGTTATGTTATGTTATGTTATGTTATGTTATGTTATGTTATGTTATGTTATGTTATGTTATGTTATGTTATGTTATGTTATGTTATGTTATGTTATGTTATGTTATGTTATGTTATGTTATGTTATGTTATGTTATGTTATGTTATGTTATGTTATGTTATGTTATGTTATGTTATGTTATGTTATGTTATGTTATGTTATGTTATGTTATGTTATGTTATGTTATGTTATGTTATGTTATGTTATGTTATGTTATGTTATGTTATGTTATGTTATGTTATGTTATGTAATCTGGATTATCTTATACTATTTTAATGATATGTATGTTGTAACACCACTTTTACAAATGAACTATCCGTTAAGGGTTAGTTATGTTTTAATGATTCTGTTTTCTGCATTTCTAAACGCCGTTAGGCAAAAGTTTTTGAAAATCCAGATTTTAAAATGACGGGTGTTACAAGTTGGTATAAGAGAAATGGTTTAAGTGAACCAATGACTATGGACCATAGGACTTGGACTTAAACCGTAAGATAAGAAACGATAGGTTTTAGTACTTGTACTTCAACCATAAGATAAGATGCTTGTAGGATGGGTTGGGGTTGAGTGAGAGAGTAGGATTAAGGCTTATTATGTGCTTCATGTATTATTATGTGATTATTTCAAGTAGCTTTAATTCTTCTAATTCTGCTTATTCCGTTGTTAAATCTTTCCCTACTAAGATAATTGGTTCTTGGAGGTAAAGTGGTTAACCCCTCCTTACGAAATTTTAAGAATTTGTGTATGGATATGTGCGAAGAACGGTGAAAAGTTATAGCCGGTTAAATGTTATGATGATGGTGTACATAAAGGTAAAAAAGAAAGTTTTTGAAAATCCAGATTTTAAAATGACGGGTGTTACAAGTTGGTATAAGAGAAATGGTTTAAGTGAACCAATGACTATGGACCATAGGACTTGGACTTAAACCGTAAGATAAGAAACGATAGGTTTTAGTACTTGTACTTCAACCATAAGATAAGATGCTTGTAGGATGGGTTGGGGTTGAGTGAGAGAGTAGGATTAAGGCTTATTATGTGCTTCATGTATTATTATGTGATTATTTCAAGTAGCTTTAATTCTTCTAATTCTGCTTATTCCGTTGTTAAATCTTTCCCTACTAAGATAATTGGTTCTTGGAGGTAAAGTGGTTAACCCCTCCTTACGAAATTTTAAGAATTTGTGTATGGATATGTGCGAAGAACGGTGAAAAGTTATAGCCGGTTAAATGTTATGATGATGGTGTACATAAAGGTAAAAGAAGTTGAAAGAATGTTAGATGAGAAGTTATTGGAGGTCAATGTTGTCGAGCCACTGGCTTAGACGACACTTACCATGAAGTTTGATGATAATGTTGAGATTGTACACTAAAAAGGAATAGAGGTAGGTGATGCACGGACGGGTTACCTGGCACACGTGTGGAATAATACACTTACAATTATGGTCGCGAACGTAATTGTAAATGTATCACGACATGTGTGTGTTTGTGCGACTGTGTCTGTGTTGATCTAAATGAAGTGAAAATGAAAATAATGGAATCACTGGATGGTAGTATAATTGAGCATGTGAAGAGTAGACATTAATCTATGGTTTAAAGGGTGATGAAGCTGAAGCAAGTAAAGAAGTTAATACTAAAGGTGATTGAGCCCCATAATATTGAGCACATCTATTCTATGAACACGGTGAGGTTACATTTGAGTTATGTAGTGTAAAGCTTCCCATGAGTATACGAATATTGTTTAGTATAAGTTTGAAATTAACTTCCTGATCTTAGCCGATATGCGGAGCACCAAGCTCTGGGTGCGGCGCATGTTCTGAAATTTCCAGATTATGCGGTGCATATCTGAAACGCATGAAATCCTCTGACTTCGAAAAATATGAAATATGCGGCGCATATTTCATTCATGCGGTGCATATTTTGGCCTATTTGTATTTACGACTTGTTTGGGTTTAGTCCCACTACGAGAAGAAATAGAATGAATACGACGAGTATCTAAAGGTGAAGATTCTTCCTTGGACTACATGAATGTAGACGAACCGACATGTGCATTCTCCTTGCAATTCTATCGCTGATTGCTTTCCCCGGTGTGGTATGACGTTGAAAGACGATATCAAATATTCTTACGAAATCCTATGTATGCTTGTTTCCTTAAAATAAAGAGTTTTCTATTAAGAAAAGTTAAAAGGTATAAAGATGAAGTCAATTTCCAGTTTTTTTTCAGAAAAAAAAGAAGTAAAAGTTTTCAAGACATTTAATTCCGAATCGACCTTGTGTCTTGTGT
>CM067167.1:197113936-197153893 GCA_034093135.1 Erigeron breviscapus | reverse complement strand
CAGGCGTTATATGGATTACATCAAGCTCCTAGGGCGTGGTATGATAAGCTATCTAAGCATCTTTTGGAAAATGGTTTTGAAAGAGGTAAGATTGATAGTACATTATTCATAAAATGGAAGAAAAATGATTTTTTGATTGTACAAGTCTATGTTGATGACATCATTTTTGGATCATCAAATGAGAAGATGTGCAAAGATTTTGAGAAACTCATGAAAGGAATGTTTGAAATGAGTGTAATGGGTGAAATGAATTTCTTTTTAGGTTTGCAAGTTGAACAACAAAAGGAGGGGGATTCTTTATTCATCAGACCAAGTATGTTCAAGATATTCTGAAACGCTTCGGAATGGAATCCCCCTCCTTGGTTTTTTGGTATAAGTGTATCCTATACCAAGTACTTCACCGATGGATACACCTATACCAAAAAACCATCAGCTAGGGATGTTAAATCTTAACGATCCAGAAGTTGATCCTACTCTTTATAGGGCTATGATAGGTTCTTTGATGTATCTTACAGCATCAAGACCAGATATCATGTTTGTAGTTTGTATTTGTGCTCGTTACCAGTCGTGTCTGAAAGAAAGCCATATGAAAGCTGTTAAGAGAATCTTACGTTACCTCAAAGGGCAACCTACATTAGGTTTATGGTATCCAATTGGAGAAGACTTTGATTTTCTTGCTTATACAGATTCAGACTATGGTGGATGCAACTTTGATAGGAAATCGACAACTGGTGGATGTCAGTTCTTAGGGGGGAGAATTGTATCATGGCAGTGTAAGAAGCAGACATCCGTTGCAATTTCATCGTGTGAAGCGGAATACATGGCTGTTGGAAGCTGTTGTTCACAAGTCTTGTGGATACAACAACAACTCCGTGATTACGGTCAGAAATTTCTCTCTACACCTATTAAGATAGACAATGAATCCACTATTTCTATTACTAATAATCCTGTCAAACATAGTAGGACTAAGCATATACACATAAGGTTTCACTTTATACGTGATTGTGCTGAAAAGAAGTTAATTGTTCTTGAAAAGGTTCCTACTGATAAGAATTTAGTTGATCTGTTTACTAAGGCTTTTGACAGAACTCGTTTTGAGTTGTTAGTCCAATTGACTGGAATGAAAAATCTATAGTGACAGAGTCTCTCAAATGAACTTGTAAAGTATAACAGTAAAAATAATACAGTATATGTCGGAATGTATTCATTAATGCATAGTGTCATATAAAGTAAGATTGTATTGTTAAAAATGAAAAGAAAAAGAAATGATTGACATATTTGAGAAAAGTACTGCGATAAGTTTATTAGATACGACGAAAAATATGTCGTTAGTTATGACGACATCTTAGCTTTTAAGTCTGCTTAATTGTAATATAAAATGCTCAGTTCAGTGAGATCATTATACGATGTATTGGTAGGCATAAAGTACCAAAGTTTCCTTAAACCTGAACTTAATATACAATGTTCTTGTGGGAAACACAGTCAGATATATGGCTGAGAATGCTAGCTGTTCATTCGTGATCAGATTTAGTCCTTAAATCTTATGAAAGATCTAGCATTGAGATTTTGTATAAATGGTATTTATGTAGAAGGTCTCGGGTACACAGAATGCTTGTGTATTGCTCGTAGGATGTAAGTATGTGACAAGATATGCATATATCTTATAATCTTTTGAAAATTATGGAGCTAATGTGGCCTTTGAGATTCGAACAAGTAAGTCCTTAGGGTGTCTTTGTATACCTAGCCTACCTAAAGCTTCCAACTTGGGATAGGTTGTCAGAAAGTTCGTTACACGGGTCTCATCGAAAAACACGAGTTTTCATAAAGTTTAATGTGATGTCACATATATACAACTACCTAGCACTATGCAGTGTTGAGTATATTTCCTTATGTGAGTCAAGTTATGTCTTTTTGCGTGTGAGGAATCACCGACCTATCACCGCTGACTTGATTTGTGAGGTCCCTTTAATACGATGTTTAACCTAGAAAGTGTAAAATACAACAAGTCTAATAATCACTAGAATGGACTAGTATTACTTTAATATAAATGCAAGTATATAAATAAAGTAATACAAGACTTAAAGCAATAAACAAATAAAGTGGAACATTATGTAATTTTCAATGGTGTATTTTATTTATGATGTTAAATAAAATACAAGGTTGTGCGGAATCAAGATAATACAATAAGTATGTATCCTAACAACCTATGAATTACAAATGATCTATATTTGTCAAATAACTCTTTTGGATCGAGATACTTAAAGTTGTGAAGTATCCCTGTTTAAGATCGAGAGTATTTAGACAAATTCACTTAAAGCAAAATGTATGCTTAAAAGTATTTTTCTCAAGGAAATGACTTTGTATTTATAGGCAACAAAATTCACCAGTGAATTTTGTGCCGTACAAATATGGTTGCATGCATTTAATGATCCGACAAGAACATTAAATGCATTGGATAAGGAATAAGGATAAAGTCACATCAAATGATTGTGTATCCTTTTATCCAACCACCTTTAAACACGTATACTTTGGTAAAGAACAAGTGGATTGTTCTTTGGAAAGTGTGTAAAGGCAAAAGTCAATCCTCGATATCAGTGTTCAGACTTGTAAGGTCTAGAACACTGACAATCCTCCAGTGTACAGATCTGGTAAGACTTCCAGTGGACTCCGCCATTTGTCAGTCTTCTTTCTTCAGACTTCAGTCTTTGACTTCAGTGAGAATGTCTTCAGTAGAGTTAATCTGGACTGGGGTGAAGTCCAGTGAGCTAATCTGGAGAATACTCCAGATTTCTTATACAAGTATTTGCTCACTGGTCTTCCATTATTTCTGGACAAATCTTCAGAGAGACCCCAGATTCCAAGTCTGGAGTAGGTCCAGTAGAACACGTTTCTGGACAGATCTTCAGTAAGGCTCCAGTAGTCGAGTCTGGAGCTAGTCCAGTAAATCTGGACCTAACAAATTCCCCCTATTTGTTTAGAAATAATGCAAGTGTTTTCAAGCTTATATCTATACAATTTTGTATGCTTGAAAAACACAAGTTTTGATTAGTCTAAAAAATCTAAGTTACTGGAAAACACTTTATAGATCATGAGTGTTTTCAGTTTCATCTTTTAAGTTCTAACTTAGACAAAATCTGATCATTTACTTATATGAATAAAAAATTGCAACTATTATTACATACATCAAATTATAAATAGTTTACAATTTTCATAAAACAATAATTTACAACAAGTAAATGATAAGAGTCAGGCCCTTCTTTTCGATGTCTGTCCCGGAGCATCTTCAGTAGCCTTTCTCTTTGGTGATGGAGAAGATGGTATTGATTCTGGTGATTTTACGCCCATTGCAACTTCCATTTGTTGCTTTCTTCTCCATACCTTTTCAACTCTTTTCAGAAATGCTTTAACATCAGTCGACACATTTGTCTTCCCCCTGAACGTTAAAGCAATTTCTTTCAGTTCACTCCATCCAAATGCTTGGACTGAAGTTCTTTTCCTTTCATCAGTAAAGTTACCCTCCCTGGTCAACTTTACTTCAAACTTAGACATGCCTTCATGATTTTCAGCCAATTTGATCTCAGCACCAGTGATCCTTCTAGCATCAGCCCTGAAATTTAACATTTCATTGTACTTGTCTTTTAACTTGGCTGTCTGGATCAATGCTTCAGTTTCCTTGGACACTCTCTTTTGCTCTACAGCAGATTGGAGTTCTTGACGATTGATTTTTCGAGAAGTGTCCAGGGGAATGAAATTGCTTACATCAGCATCTTTGATTGCTTTGATTTGTCTGGCAGTCAGTTTTGGTAAGCCAGTTACTTTCTTTCTGTACTCGATCTCCAGAGCACCAGCGTTCTTTCTGATCTTTTTCTGGAGGCTTACCAGTTCCTCTTTCCTTTGCCTGATGAGTTCTGGTACACTCACGCCATAAATTAGAGAATCATAAACCTGTTCTTCTTCAGCGTAGAATGAGCGTACATGAACATCATCCAATGCATTCAAACATTGATGAACTCTGGGGTCATCCTTCATCTTTTTATACACTTCAATATTAATGCCTAACCTGCCAGTATTGTAAGAATCCAGAGTACCCATAGTTGCCATCTCCCTTTGATGGGCCAGCAGTTCATCTTTTTGATTTCTTTTGAAAATCTCTATCATGATGCATTCTTGTTCTAGCTTCTTGGATGTTTCATCATCAGCATCTTCAGCAGTTTGCTCTTCCTCTCCAGATTCCATTTATTGTTTTCCCTTAACTGACTTCAGAGTTGATGGAATATCTGGGAAGGACTCAAATTGGGGCTCACTGGCTTCAGTACCAGTAGCTTCTTCAGTTAGCCCGGCTTCAGTGCCATATGCTGTTTGTGACAAGTGCTTCAGTGTCATTTGGTCACCAGACAACTTTTCCCCCTTGGAATGAACTCCAGTTCTTGACTTGAGATCATTCCATAACTGTTCAAGCATAAGTTTGTCCAGTGCACCAAATGTTCTTCCTGCCACTGGAGTTGTATCAGACACAACTTTCTTAAGTGCCTGCACTTCCTTTTGAACATTTGCAACTACTTTAGGCAAGTGCTTTGGCATCTTTTCTTCCAGTAACTTCTCCACTTGGGGTAATACCCCATCTTGAATTGTACGAAGAACAGTTTCAAAAATCTCTTCAGATAATTCTTTCAGCATACTTATTCTAAACTTCTTTGTACATTCATCACTTATTGTACTGACCACTGCATCCTGGTCAAGTATGGATCTACTCTCTAAAGAGCTTACCTTGGAAACCAACTTCTGGACTTCTTCTTTCAGATCTGCCAGTGGTTGAACAAATTCACCAGTCACTACAGTCTGAACAGAACTAACCAGCCTTGTCTCTAAACCCTGGACTGCCACTTTGAAATTTTCAGTATTGTTGTTTGTGGCCAGTACCAGTTCATCAAGCTTTTCAAACACAAGCTTCTCATTCCCATCAAATAGGTTCATCTCAGATGCAAGGTTATTTGATAATAAGGATTTGAAGTCTGAAATAACCTGAGATGATTCCTGGAGTGATCTCTCCAGGTCCGCCACCTTACTTAAAAGGCCTTGGACCTCGGCAGAAGATGAAGTGGAGAGACCACTGGGAGGTTAAAGATGTGAAGGCAATCTGGTCATAAGAGGTACTTGTGCCAGTCCTCTTCAGTTGCAGTTGGTTCAGAAATGGTGACTGGAGTTTCAATTTGTGGAGGTTGAGATGGTGGAGTTTGAGTGGTAGCAGGAGTGAAGTATTGAGTATCTGAAGGAAGTGAAGGTGTGAGTAGAACGAGACGAAGTGAGGATTGGCGCAACTGGTGAGGTGGGTGGGGGCAGTGGGGGTTGTTGATTGTGGTGTGGATGTTCGGGTGGCATTTCAGAAGATGTAATTGGTTGGGTGACTGAAGCAATAGCAGATGTGTCAATATTTTCTTCTTCATCACCCAAGAAATTCATGTTTACATCAAAGCCTTCAGACATTGGGGAATCTACATCATCCCATTCTGGAGCCATCCCAACTGTCTGATCACCAGGCTGTTAACCAACTTGTTCACTAGCCTGTTCATTCAAGTCTATTTGAGCCTCTTGCTCACCAGAAACATGTTCAACTTCCTCAACAACCTGCTCACTAATCTGAGCAACATTTTCAATCTCCTCATCAGTCACCTGCCCAACAACCTCTTGTACATTCTCTTCAGGTTCAAAAATTGGCGACCCATCCAGATTCATAACATCACCAGGATGTCTTTCAGGATTCACCTGAAGTCCTGCTCTCATCAGACGCTTGTTAGTTCTAGGTCGTCTGGAAGGTTCAACAACTTCTGTACCTTGACCTTCAGGAGCCACTTGTCTAATTGGTTGTACAGCTTCAATGATCTGTACATCTTGGTCACCAGATGGTCCTTCACTAACTTGACCTCTTCTTGGAGCCATTTCAACTTCTTCTCTCTGGAAAGAGAGCATGGACTGAGGAATATCTACCTCATCCAGTGGAGATCTGAGGTTGACCAGATCTCTCATATACTCACTCACAGAAAAGTGAGTAGTATCAAAATCATACTGGTCTCCAAGAGCATTCTTAAACATCAGGGAAAGAAATAGAATATAAGGAACAAATGGTTTTCTTCCTTTCACTCTTAGACGCTCTACCAGGTCATCAAAAAGAATCTGGGCAAAATCCACTCTAAGCCCAAACCATAAGCAGTAGGCAATCTGGAGATGGGTTTGATTTATCTGGTCTAACCCTCCAGAACTGCCTCCCAGACATTCAACAATATGGGTGAAGAAATATCTCCATGAGTCTGACAGCTTGCTCATGTAGATAGTTCTTTTCCTGGATAGCTGACCATGCTCATCCATGATATCTGTGTGCCCCATCTGTCTGCACACTTCCCTTGTATTTATACCAGTGGGAAGTTCGATTGGCAACTCATTCTGTTCGAAATAGTTTAACTGGAGAACAGACCTGAGTAGACTAGCAGTGAAACCAAGGATCTGGTACCTCCCTTGAGAGTATAAGTGATTGATGAAGTTGTATCATCATATTTGGCAGTTACAGGACGTGGAACAGAGTAGGGGACGGCAGACCAGAAACACAAAAAGGAGCGTGCGGAAATGAACAAAGACTAGAAGAAACCACTGCACGAATGGAGGATAAAGAAAGGAGCGGCAGGTGGCGGGAGGACCGGGAGGGATCTGGTCCCTTGCTTTAGAGAATAGGAAGTTTCATCATCATATTTTGCAGTGTACCAGAATTCACAAAGGTACTCATGGTACATCTTTCCTGGATGTAGTGTTAACGCACCATATAATGGGCAAGAGAGAAAAAATGTGTTTAATCTCCCAATAATCGATTGGGCATCATGAACACTGGACAGAGAAAGTCTGGCCATCCAGTTATTCATGTTGATTCTAATGGCATTTGCCTCAAGAGTGATATGAGGTGCCCTGTCAACATTTTCAGAAGGGTTATATTCAGTGGCAAGCAGATTTTTAGGAGATCTTGACTGTCTAGGTGCCATTTATAAAGAATAGATGAAGATGAAATTGAATATATATAGGTTATGATGAAGATTTGATGAAGGAATGAATGGAATGGAGTAAATATGAGAGATGATGATGATTGGAAAATGAATGAAGAAATAAATGAAGGAATTTGAAAGATTTGGGAGTAAATATGTTCGAAGTAAATGCAAATGAAATTGAAAGTGGGTATATATAGGAGAGAGAATGTGGAACTCAAACGGTTTATTTGAAATTATCAAATATAATTTTGATCGAAGTTCTGAGATCCGCATTAATTACATCACATCACACATAAATGTGTGACGGTTTACAGCCCACAAACATTAACAAGTTGCACTTTTTGACTTCCCAAGGTAAAAATACCATCATTACGTTGAAAAATTTACATGCCACGTAGGATTAAAATATCTTCAAAAAGATTTGCTTACGTGGCACACACAATGACCAAGTATTTAGAAAATATTATGACATATTTTAGTGCATCTGGAGGTTGACTGGACACTCCAGTATCACTGGTGGATTAGTCCAGTGAACATGTACTGATGGTACACTGGAGGGACACTCCAGTAAAGTACCAGTGAAAACCATTTTGAAAGACTGGTAACCTCAAACGTGCACGTCAACTAATACAGACAAATGAGAGGGACACATTTACAAGGAGACATTAGTCACCTCAAACACGCACTTCAGCCTGTCCAGTTACCAGTGAGAGGGACACATTTACAAAGCACCAGTAATATTTTCTGAAGAGTTTGTCCAGTGAGAAAATAAATTAATAAATTCCCCCTGAACTTAAAACATTTTTAAGAACAAAAATATCTTTCAAGTCTTTCCCTGGAATGTTGATCCAGAAATTTATTAATGCAAAGATAGTACACAAAGGCATTCAATATCTGGGCAGTTATAAATTTATAAATCTTTAAATCAAAGATCCTCAGTAGTACACACTGGCGTTCAATACCAAGGTTCCAGATTTAAGGGTTTAACATTCCCAACTCACCAACAAGATATTCAAAAGTTTTGACATCCAGAGGTTTGGTAACAATGTCAGCGAGTTGTTTGTCAGTGGGAATAAAATGGAGTTCAATGTTGTTTTTCATAATATGATCACGGATAAAATGATACCTGGGATCAATGTGCTTCGTTCTGGAGTGCATGACTGGATTGTTTGAGATAGCAATGGCACTGGTATTATCACAAAAGATTGGGGTCTTTGAATACTTAATACCATAATCAAGCAACTGGTTCTTCATCCAGAGTATCTGAGCACAACAACTGGCTGCAGACACGTATTCAGCTTCAGCAGTGGACAATGAAACTGAAGTTTGCTTCTTACTGGTCCAGCTGACCAGTTTGCCACCAAGGAAATGACATCCACCAGTAGTGGATTTCCTGTCTATCTTACAACCTGCATGATCTGAATCTGAATAACCCATTAGATCCATGCCTGAGCCTTTGGGATACCAAAGACCTAGACTGGGGACACCTTAAGGTACTTCAGTATGCGCTTTACAGCAAGCATATGAGATTCCTTTGGATTAGACTGATATCTGGCACATAAACATGTTGAAAACATAATATCTGATCTACTGGCAGTTAAATACATCAGTGAGCCAACCATGCCTCTATAGACAGTGGTGTTCACTGGTTTTACATCTGGATCGGAGTCCAGTGTCAGTGGTGCAGAAATTGGAGTTGGTTTAGATGGTGAAGAGTTCATATCATATTTCTTTAAAAGATCTCTAACATATTTTTCCTGATTAATAAAAATGCCATCTTTATTCTGTTTAATCTGGAGTCCAAGAAAATATGTTAATTCACCCATCAAACTCATCTCATATTCAGTTGACATTATTTTGAAAATTTCTTGCACATGTTTTCATCAGTAGACCCAAAAATAATATCATCAACATAAATTTGTACCATTAACAGATTACCTTTTTCATGAAGAATAAATAAGGTATTGTCAATTGCACCTCATTTGAAACCATTTTTCAACAAATGTTTAGTCAGAGTGTCATACCAGGCACGTGGGGCTTGTCTGAGGCCATATAGCGCTTTGTCCAGACGATATACCCAATGTGGATGCTTTTCATCAACGAAACCTGGAGGTTGTCTGACATAAACTTCTTCTTCAAGCTTTCCATTCAAGAAAGCACTCTTTACATCCATCTGGTAGACCTTGAACTGATGATAAGCAGCGAATGCTAAGAATATTCTGATTGCTTCAAATCTAGCCAATGGAGCAAATGATTCATCAAAGTCGACATCTGACTGGCAGTAGCCTTGTGCTACCAGTCTGGCCTTATTTTTGATTACGTGGCCATCTTCATCTACTTTGTTTCTGAAGACCCATCATGTTCCAATTGGTTCTTTCTTTCCAACTGGGAAAGGAACCAGATACCAGACCTTGTTCCTTTCAAACTGGTGAAGCTCTTCTTGCATAGCAGTCACCCAACTTGGATCTTCCATAGCCTCATCAATCTTCTTAGGTTCCATCAAAGATAGAAAACTGACATATAAGCATTGATTACTGGAGGCTCTTCTGGTCTGAACTCCTCTACTGGAGTCACCTATGATCTGATCAATAGGATGAGCTTTTGTCCATCTGGAGTCTTGACCAGGATTGTTACTGACGACAATATCAGTGCAAGAATTCAGTTGAGTCTCCTCTGGAGTTGCTCCAGGAGGATCTTGCCAGACTACTTCAGTATCTTCATCTGAGTCATTTAAATCACGATTTGCATCATGAAATTCTTCATTTGAAGGCATTTCCTGAAGTACTGGTTCAGTTTGGAATTCTTCATAAGAAGACATTTCTGGTATATTCTCAACTGACACTGAAACTGGGGGAGCAGTACGAACATCTGATCCAATATTAATTTCAGTGGGTAGTTTGAAAATAATAGAGGGATAAACTGTGTCTTCTGAATCTTCTTTTATGTCGTTTATAGGATCAGATTCACAGAAGACAATTGGAGTTACTAGGGGAGTGTCAAGGGCTGGCTTCTTGTTGATTGCAACATTTGATTCATCAAATGTTACATGAATTGACTCATGGACCTTCTCCAGTCTCTTGTTGAAGACTCTGAAGGCCTTGCGAATGGCTGAATAGCCTAAGAAATACCCTTCATCAGCTTGAGTATAGAAACACTGCTCTGAAGGAGAGCTTTCCATATCCATCACGTACACATTCCCTTTTCTGGGAGAAATCAACACTACCTTCCAGTCCTTGTTGAATACGATACCCTGAGCAATATTGAATAGAACTTGAGAGCCATCATCACACAGTTGGCTTACACTGATCAGGTTATATTTCAAACCATTCACAAATGCAACACGTCTGAACTTGACTTGTCCATTGTTCAGAATACCGTATCCCTCAGTCTTTCCACAACCATCATTTCCAAAAGTAATGGAGGGTCCATCAGAAATGGTGAACTCCTCCAGTAGGGTCTTACATCGGTCATCGTCCTGCCAGCTGCACTGTCAAGATACCAGATATATTTCTTTCGATCGCCCTGCACATACACCAGATATTTATCAGTTAGATTTGGGAACCCATCGACTGATGGGTTCACTGGACCAAAGAGGTCCATATGAAGCATATGAAGAGGTTCAGATATGCTGAAATTCTGTCTGGTCTTGAAACTGGTACGTTTCTGCTTACCCATCTCACATCCTGGACATGGCCTTTCCTTTTTGTAGGAAACTGAAGGTATCCCATCTGCAAGTTGTTTTCTGGACAACTTATTAATATTCTTGAAATTTAAATGGGATAACCTTTTGTGCCATAACCAGTTTGTGTCTTCATCAACTTGAGTATAGAAACACTGCTCTGAAGGAGAGCTTTCCATATCCATCACGTACACATTCCCTTTTCTGGGAGAAATCAACACTACCTTCCAGTCCTTGTTGAATACGATACCCTGAGCAATATTGAATAGAACTTGAGAGCCATCATCACACAGTTGGCTTACACTGATCAGGTTATATTTCAAACCATTCACAAATGCAACACGTCTGAACTTGACTTGTCCATTGTTCAGAATACCGTATCCCTCAGTCTTTCCACAACCATCATTTCCAAAAGTAATGGAGGGTCCATCAGAAATGGTGAACTCCTCCAGCAGGGTCTTACATCCGGTCATCGTCCTGCCAGCTGCACTGTCAAGATACCAGATATATTTCTTTCGATCGCCCTGCACATACACCAGATATTTATCAGTTAGATTTGGGAACCCATCGACTGATGGGTTCACTGGACCCTCCCTTATAGGTCCCTGGGGCAATCTGGCTTAGTTCACTTTCTTCAACAGTGGTCTAAGTTGAAAAGACCACTGGGGTTGATAGTTTTGAAACGTTTTTCTTTTTCTCAACTGGAGAAATAGATTTAACTTTCTTTGCAAAAGGTTTTGTATTTTGTCTAGGGCCAGATGAAGTACCCCCAATAAAGTTTAATCTTGCATTAAAACTTTGAGATTGACGAGTCAGAATTTGAATCTGGCTCTCTAACCTGGACAAAATATTTTCTTCAGATGATACCTTAGCCTTTCCAGTCCTAGGCTTAGGTAGGGGATTGGTCTGAGGCAAAGGTTTATTCCGATAAACCTCTTTAACTGGAGCAGCCATCTGGAATGCTCCAGTCTTAACCTCTGGGATTGATGTGGGTAGATATTGGCCTTGGGAGTTACAGGCTCATCATAAACAGTGGTGGGCCTGAACCCCTCTGGTAATCGATCGATTACTGGTATTAATGATGCTACATGAGTATTTCCATCTAAATATGCACGTTTTTGAGCTGGAAATTGATTTACTCCAGCATCATATGGCTTTTTGGTTTCTAGCAATGATTTCAAGATCTTGTTTTTCTTGAATCAATTGTTCAGTTACCAGAACTTGGGCTTGAAATGCCAGTTCAATGTCTTGAGGTTCTTTTAATTTTGATTTTAAAGCAGTTATTTCAGAAGAATCTGTTTCTAGACCATTTACACAATCAGATCTAACAGTTTCTACAAATATCAAATCAGAATTAAGAGCTTCAGCAATGTCCAGTTTTAATTCTTGGTCAGTTGCATTATCATAATCACTAACCTTTTTGATAACAATGTCCACCCATCGTCCAAATGTGACATCTTCCTTCACCAGGAGCTCTTCGTCTGCCAGAGCCATGTAACAGCAATCTCTTTCTTCTTCTTCATCAGCAGATGAGTCATCAGAAGGAACCCACTTCTCTTCAGTTGTTGCAATCATGCACTTATTATTGTTTTCCATTTGTTGTGCCATGAGAGCAATCTGGGCCTTAAGCTTTTTATATTTCAATTTATAGCTATCATCAGGCTTATTATTTGAAGAGAAAGGACCAGGCTTGGATACAAACTGGTTAGACCTGCAATCTTTCATGAAATGACCCTTTTTGCCACACTTAAAGCATGTCAAATTGGTCTTATCAGTTGAAGAACTGGATGCAAATTGTCCAGATGGCCTATTTGCTCTTGCTTTGAAACGGTTAAACGTTTTAGAAATCATTGCAATGAGGTCATCATCTTCAGTTTCATCACAACAGTCTGGAGAGATTTGACTGGACTCTCCAGAATCCATGAGTTCAGACACCATCTTCTTCATAGAAAATACATTCTCAGAAGATATCAGTGTTGTACTTTGTGGTTCAGTATGACTGACCACATTAGGACTACTGGAGGCATGGTTAAACGCATCTTGTTCTGCCACCACTCTCTGGGCTTGATTTTCTTCAGTGTACCTGAAAGCTCCATATAAAGTTGAGAGAGTGTGTGTGTGCAGAGTTTTACCTTGTCGTAAGACCAGGATCATGTGAGACCATTTGGTGGGTAGAATATCACAAAATTTCTCCAGAAGTATATCCTTGTCCTTCTTAACCCCAAGACCTCTCAACTGGTTTATGATACTCATAAATCTGGTGTAAGTACCAGTGAGAGACTCGTTAGGCTGAGCAAAAAATGACTCATACCTCTTGTTTAAGGAGACCTTTCTGGTGACAATGGTGTCATCTCCTCCTTCATGCTGGTTTAAAAGTTCATCCCACATGGTTTTAGCACTAGGAAAAAGAACTATTGTGGGAATTAGGGTTTCTGGAACGGCCCCGAGGATCATGTTTTTGTGAAGGGTGTCTAGATTCACCAATCTCCTCTCCTCTTCAGACCAATGTTCCTCCCTCTTTTCCCTTCCTCTTCTAGATCCAGAAGGATCAAGAAGGGATTGAGAGGTGATGTAGGGACATAAGGACCTTCATTTAAAATTTTCATCATGTTCCTCTCAATACCAGTGATATGCAAAACCATCCTAGCCTTCCACGTACCAAATTCATCACTGTTCCCACTGAGTTTAGGAACAGGATTATTTGAATAGTGCACATGCACGTGTGGAGAAGCAGGAGTAGGAGGAGGTGGTGGATTAGTGTTATTAACAATAGGTGGTTCATTTTGATCATTAATATTAACATTAGGATCGGGACTAAGATTAAAACTTCCTTGTGTATTTTCTTGGTTAGCCATCAAAGAAACAGATCTAGGCAATGTTTAGCCTTCTGCTTTGATACCAAATGTGAGGTCCCTTTAATACGATGGTTAACCTAGAAAGTGTAAAATACAACAAGTCTAATAATCACTAGAATGGACTAGTATTACTTTAATATAAATGCAAGTATATAAATAAAGTAATACAAGACTTAAAGCAATAAACAAATAAAGTGGAACATTATGTAATTTTCAATGGTGTATTTTATTTATGATGTTAAATAAAATACAAGGTTGTGCGGAATCAAGATAATACAAATAAGTATGTATCCTAACAACCTATGAATTACAAATGATCTATATTTGTCAAATAACTCTTTTGGATCGAGATACTTAAAGTTGTGAAGTATCCATGTTTAAGATCGAGAGTATTTAGACAAATTCACTTAAATGCAAAATGTATGCTTAAAAGTATTTTCTCAAGGAAATGACTTTGTATTTATAGGCAACAAAATTCACCAGTGAATTTTGTGCCGTACAAATATGGTTGCATGCATTTAATGATCCGACAAGAACATTAAATGCATTGGATAAGGAATAAGGATAAAGTCACATCAAATGACTGTGTATCCTTTTATCCAACCACCTTTACACACGTATAAACTTTGGTAAAGAACAAGTGGATTGTTCTTTGGAAAGTGTGTAAAGGCAAAAGTCAATCCTCGATATCAGTGCTCAGACTTGTAAGGTCTAGAACACTGACAATCCTCCAGTGTACAGATCTGGTAAGACTTCCAGTGGACTCCGCCATTTGTCAGTCTTCTTTCTTCAGACTTCAGTGAGAATGTCTTCAGTAGAGTTGATCTGGACTGGGGTGAAGTCCAGTGAGCTAATCTGGAGAATACTCCAGATTTCCTATACAAGTATTTGCTCACTGGTCTTCCATTATTTCTGGACAAATCTTCAGAGGGACTCCAGATTCCAAGTCTGGAGTAGGTCCAGTAGAACACGTTTCTGGACAGATCTTCAGTAAGGCTCCAGTAGTCGAGTCTGGAGCGAGTCCAGTAAATCTGGACCTAACATGATTCTTAAAGACTATCTATAAGATTTTCCCAGTATCGAAATCTTAGTGTTTGTGTCGATTGTAAGAGTATATCTGAAAGTGGGTCACTTAAGTTCGCAAACTTTATAATGTGGCAAATTAGGCTACTGGGGTTACAAGGTGATTGCCCTTGACCAGAGTATGCTAAAAGTGTTACAAAAAATCAAAAGGAAACTGGAAGTACCGAATGTTTAAGAGGACAAACATACTGGTAATCGTTGATGGATCACTGTTCATAACTAATAATAAGAGAATTATTTCTCAAGTGCAGACTTATGTAATGGCTAAACTGATCTAATCTGCAGAGACTTAGCTCATTCAATAAGTTTTATTCATTTGAATTAAATTTTATTTTGATTTTCATTTTGAACTTATCTTATAGTTATATATTATAAAGTTCTTATTGCACGAGAGACAAAGTCAAAATAGAATGTTAATGTTTCAGGAGGACTCAACTACGTTCTTATGAACAATGAATAAACTGAGTGATGTAGTTAAGCAATAGTTTACATGATAAATGCTAAAGATGTTGTTCATGATTGGATTTATTATGTAAAGGAAAAACGATTCAAAATTAATCGTTAGTTGATTTTGAAAGGTTGTGTCAATGATATTTGAAGAAATTTGAATAAAGTTTTTATTTCAAAAGTTTTCAAATAGTCTGAAAATGTTCTTGACAGTGATTGATTTGACCTTGACCATAGGTAGATTGAAAGATTGTTAAGAATATGTTAAGTGTTGCATTCAACGAACAAGACTTTGCTCATGATATTATTTGTCATTTTATCTATGAGAATTTGATGTTTTTGTTGAGATGTGCAGATAACAGAAATAATTTTGATATCAAGTGTAAATGAATGCGGAATATGCATAGATTTACAAGGGTACAAAATTTGAGAGAAATTCGTGTTGTCTTAAGTTATTGACAACAGCTTTAACTCTTGTTTTATCTTACAGTGGTATTAATGAATTATATACGTTTATGTCTCAAAATTGCACAAACACATAACTGATTTTCAGCTACAATCCGTACCTCTTTTGTTTGGGGGTTTGGTTCATCCCCCGTATAGTCCAAGATGCGATGTTATACATTGGAAACCGGCTGAGCAGGAGTGCTTGCCCCTGTATTCTTTTAGGTAAAAGGATTACCCAGGTTATATTAATCATAATAAAAAACAGGCGACAAGGCTAAAGTACCAAGTCGACTATACAAAGTATCACGCACCACTATGCTTACACAGGATCGGAAACAAGTGCTAGAACAAAAAGATCCTAACAGATAGTGTGAACAAATTGCTAAGAAATGAATAAAGAAGTAGGAAGTCTCCAATCTTCAAACCATCTGTCCGTGCCCTGTTTTCTTCTGAACCGAAAAGAAAAGAGCTTCAGCCTCACAGTAGCTAATATTGCTTCACTAAGTTGATTAGGAAGTAGTTTTTTGCCCTTGAACAGCCTTGAGAGTCTCTCCTTCCACACAAAATAAACAGAAGCTGCAAGAATAAGTCTCACAAACACACTCTGGAACGTCTTTTTATGCGCAAAGATATTGATCTGATGGATAATGGCATCCCAACTCGAACCCACATTCCCAAGACCAGCTTTCAACTTAACAGAGTCCCAAACTTGAGATGAATATTGAAAATCAAAGAAAATATGCTCATGTGAATCAGGTTGATTATTACATAGAGAGCACCTTAGCGAGTCTAAATCTCTCCCTGGTACATCCCACGTTTGCATATGATCTTGCATCTTGAGCTTTCTAAGGAAAATGAGCCAAAGAATGAATGCATGTTTTGGTATTTTACCAGCAAACCAAACAATGTTAAACCAATAAACCGGGTCAGCTCTGGGGCAAAGATCCTCCCAAGCCAAGCTAACCGAGAAATTAAGAAAACGACCATGTCTATCTCTCCACATACACAAATCGGCTGATTTGTAATAACAGGAACATTAAGTGCCGGGAACATATTATTCTAATCAGGAGGCCATTTCCAACTTGCATTCTCAATAATATCTGCCACCGAAGAAGATAATGTAAATCCAGCACTCGTAATACGTCTAGCTGATAGTAAATTAATCATCGAAGAATAACCATTCCAAGAATCAAACCATGCTGAAGTAATCTGACCATCACCAATTTTAAACCACATAAAGTGATGAATAAGTGGTCTAATATGAAGTAATTTACGCCAGCTCCAGGCCATATTGCCCCTCATTGGTACATCCCAAAAACTACGACCCTTCAATTTATAAGTATGAATCCATTGCACCCATAAAGTATCCTTACGAGTAAGAATAGTATAAACATGTGCAGCAAGAAGAGCAACATTGAAAGGTTCAATTTTCCTAATACCAATCCCACCTTCCTCTTTTGGGATACAAACCGAGTCCCAAGCTACCTTTGCCTTACCACGTTTAAAAACACCTTGGCACCAAAGGAAGCCCCGCATTACCTGCTCAATTTCATTGATAACACGTGATGGAAGAATAAAAAACAGATGACCAATACACATGTAAGGAAGAAATAACCGAATTAATTAGCTGAAGTCAGCCTGCAAAAGATAGATATCGATTCTTCCAATCCTCAACTCGCTTCTTTATCCGATCAATTAATTCCTTGCAATCCCTATACACAAGCCAAGTAGAAACCAAAGGAACTCCAAGATATTTAACAGGTAATTTACCTTCATCAAACGATAGAATACCAAGAATAGCAATCTTCACATAATTCCTTGCCCCTGTATTCTTTTTATTAAAATTAGCATACTCATCATACACATTTTCCACCTCATCAGCATCACTATCCAGATCATCATCAATATCTCGAGGATCATTTCTTCTATTATGTGAATCTTTCATTGCTGGACCACCCATTGAGAGTTCCTCGTCAACATACTCAGTATCCAACACCGAATAAGTATTACTAGTGCTAATTCCAATATCCAATGGTTGTTTAGAAGAAGTCGATTGTTTAGCAGGATCTAACACAGGTTTACTTGCTGTTAGGACCAGTTCACCTGGAACTGGCCAGTTCCAGGTGAACTGGTCCTAACAAATTCCCCCTATTTGTCTAGAAATATAGTCTAAGTCTTTTCTAGTTCTTGTATCTGTACAAGTGTGAACTGGAGAGACTTATTCGATTTAAATCTATTTAAGTTATCTAAGGCATTTTTATAGATCAATAAATGCCTTAGGTTTTTCTTTTAGGTTTGTTAGATTTTAATCTTTTATCTACCTTGTGGTTACAAACTGGTAACTTCATTTATAAAAGGGAATGAAATTTATACAAGTTACAGAATGTAAATACAAATTACAAGTAGATAAACTGAAGAAAGAACTTAATGAGATGACCCTTCGCCAGTTCTTCTTCTCTTGGTAACTGAAGAGATAGGCTGAGTATCTTCAGGGTCAATATTCAACTTTTGCTCAAGATTTTCTTTATGTTGAATCTTCCCCCTTAGAAAGTTTACCCATGCTTTCTCGAACCTATTCTTTTGTGCCTTAGCATCCAACACATTCACCATCTCCACCCATTCGCTGAACCCATATTGCATGGCACCAGGATCATCAGTTCTAACCAGTGGCCCACCAGTATACTTAACTTCGATTTGAAAAACCTTGGTGCCTGGCTTGATTGTAACATTGACACTACTAATAGTACCACCATGTCTTCTGGTTGACATGATCTGGGAGTAGTAATTTCTAGCTTCAGATTCATTTGTGATTTTTATACTCCCAGCACCAGCAGCCAGTACAGCGGACTTAATGTCTTCATTTGAAACTTCGCCAGTTGGTTCAACGAATGTGCTAAGGTCAGCATCCCTTGCATCTTTTGTCAGTGATCTTCTTGGTTGTGGAATCCTTCTCCTTGGTGGATTCAAAACATCCTTCACAACCTTTTTGACATTTGCAATTCTCTTCAGAATCCCACTGGCCCTCATTTCTTTAGCCTTCTCCACTGAAATGTTTAAACTTCTGGCATCAAATTCTGCCTCATCCTCAGCATAGTGTCTATCCAGTTCTACATCTAGCATTTCATTCAACTGGTCAACTATCCTGGGATGATTTTTAACCCTAAGATACTCCTCCTTAGTGATACCCAACAGATTGGCATCACTCATATCAAGCAACTTGATTTGAGCAAGATGTGCCCTGGCTTCCACTTGGTTTCTTTGTTTCATTTTCTTCTTTTCTTTAATGTCATTTCCAAGTCTGGCCAGTCTTCTGCTATCACTATCTGAAACTGGAGGAAGTATGTCAGTATTTCCAGTTTCTAACATTTCATCAGTGGCCGGCTGGGCAGATGCTTCAACAGCTAAACCTTACCTTTATCCAAACCAACATTCCCACTATCTCCATTACCACCAGATCCACCTACCCTTTGCTCACCAGCTTCAGTACTGGTAGCTACAACCAATTCCCTTCCAGTTGGAGTCCTTCCAGGTGCAACTGGTGCATGAACTTGACTTCTTTCCCCCTTGGCAGTCTCTAGACCTGCCCGAATACTTTCCCATTCAGAGGGGTGAGATGGCAACTGGTCAAGAGGCTGCCATGATTGCAAGTTCTTGCACTCTTTAAAGATCCCACACATCATCCTGAAGGACCTCCATAAGTGGTTCGTCTCCTTTGACTGGGTCAAGACATTTGCAACAACTTGGTCTTGACCAGTTTTCAATTCATTCAAGATTTTGGAGTCTTCATCCAACCCAGAGACAACCCTTTCCTTCACATCCTCATCATTCTTCTTCATATTCTCTACTTCAGTGGTCAGTTTATTCAATGATTCAGCATGTAGAGATACTTGGGTGTTCAAATTTTCAATGCTGCCCCTCAACTGGTTGATCTCACTGGTAAGTGGGGCCAGATCAACCTGAGGAGTGGCCAGCTTGGTGATCTCAGACATCCCCCTTTCAATCAAACGTTCTTCTCTAGCACCCAACGTATCTTCTATCTTCTGACCAACTGAAGACATCAACTGCTCTCCAAGGCCAGTTACATCTAGGCCAGGTCTTTCAATAAGTTCTTTAACCTGCCTTTCAATCTCTCTCAAGTCAACCTCTGAAGTTCTGACAGTATTTCCTAGCAGGTTGGAGATTGAACTGGTGACCTTGGAGTGAGTTAGGTCAAAGGCTTCTTTTAGAGTACCAGCCAGATTGTTGCAGCCAGTGACCAACTCATTAAGCTTTCCAAACACCAAGTCTTCATTAGAAGAAAACTTGTTTATCCCCAGATCGACCACCTTGATGTTTGTCAAAGAGTCCTTGTGGTATCTGGAGAAAGACTTGGTGTTCTTGTCAAGTGTCTTCTGAATCTCCTCCACCCTGGTTAGAAGGTTTTGGAGATCGGCTTGAATGGAGACAACTTGACTGTCCAGTGACAAAGGAGAAGGTGTCACTGGACCACTTGCAGTTACTACTGGAGCAACTGGAGGAGGCAAACTGATGGAAGTCTCCCCAGTTGTCAGGCCAGCAGTTGAATATATAGAAGGAGTGGTGGAAGAAGAAAGGACTGGAAATTCAATGTGTTGTTCATGCTGAGAATGCTCAGGTGTGAACAACGGCGACGGTGGTGGGGGCATTTCTCGAGCAAGTGAGAATTGCCCAGTTGGTAAGGGAGCGGAATATATTGGTAAGGATGTATCAGTAGGAGTATTTACTTGAGGGGGTGAAAATGAAATTGATGCGTCTGGAGGTAAGACTGGAGATGAAGGGTCTTGAGCTTGTACAGAAGCATCAAGAATCTCCTGGTCTGTTTCAGTACCTTCAGAATCCGAAGATTCTAGAAGGATTTCCTCGTCATTAACACTCATGTCCAGATCCATGAATGTGACAGAGGGCTGTTCAGTTACCTGGACAGTCTCCAGATGACCTTCCCCAGTTTCCTGGATGGGTACATCTGTTGGAGGATCAGATACCGAAGTATCTTCACCAGGGATAGACGTGATTGGAGTTGCTTCAGTTATGGTTGCTCTATCCTCAACCACAACTTGAGACGAACTGGAGGGTCCCTCATTATTTTGAGGCCCGCCCAATTGTCTTTCTGATTCACTTTCCAAAGGTGCATCAGTTTTAGCAAATGCCAGTAGCATTCGCTCTGGAATTTCGACCTCTCCAGCTTCAGATACCAGAGAGTCTAGATCCTCAACCACAACTTGAGACGAACTGGAGGGTCCCTCATTATTTTGAGGCCCGCCCAATTGTCTTTCTGATTCACTTTCCAAAGGTGCATCAGTTTTAGCAAATGCCAGTAGCATTCGCTCTGGAATTTCGACCTCTCCAGCTTCAGATACCAGAGAGTCTAGATTCCTCAACATATCTGGCCTTGTGTACGGTGAATCTGTACTTTTATACTCTTCATGGCCCAGAATTTGTTGAAAACAGAGAGAGAGAAACCTTGAAAAGGGGATACACACACCCCTGGAGCCCTTTAGTTTTTGTACTAGGCTTCTATACAAAATATCTGCAAAGTCCACCAGAACTCCCACCCATGCTCTCCACCAGGTGGATGAAAAAATACCTCCATGAAGGTGTAAGGCCCTTCATGGTCATCGCACCTTTTGTCTTCAACACCCCATTCTCCAAACACTCCCTGTGTCCCATTTCAAGGAGTACTTGGCGAAAGTTTATATTAGGGGGCAAGACGACTGGAGATTCACCCTCTCTCCAGTAATTGAGGCGTAAGGCATCCCTCAATGTATCAGCTGACAAGGTACACTGGATTGTTCCATCCTTTAACGTGAAACTGATGGAGGAACAATCGGAAGAAAGAACGGCAGTGTACCAAAACTCACATAAGTAGTTGTGAAACAACTTACGTGGGTTTAGAGAGAATGAGGGTCCTATTGGAGAATTCTTCAAAAACTTTTGAATTCTACCAATAAGGGTATCGGACCCTTGAGATCCTCGTAGGCTGGCCATAGGATTATTTGGATTTAGTTTTATGACCGAAGCACTACTAGGGGCACCAGGTGCCTGTGTGACATCTGGTGAGGGATTGTATGGAACAGTCAAGAGATTTACATCTCTTGAACGTGATGATCTAGGAGCCATAGAAGAATGAAAATGAAATTGATGCGTCTGGAGGTAAGACTGGAGATGAAGGGTCTTGAGCTTGTACAGAAGCATCAAGAATCTCCTGGTCTGTTTCAGTACCTTCAGAATCCGAAGATTCTAGAAGGATTTCCTCGTCATTAACACTCATGTCCAGATCCATGAATGTGACAGAGGGCTGTTCAGTTACCTGGACAGTCTCCAGATGACCTTCCCCAGTTTCCTGGATGGGTACATCTGTTGGAGGATCAGATACCGAAGTATCTTCACCAGGGATAGACGTGATTGGAGTTGCTTCAGTTATGGTTGCTCTATCCTCAACCACAACTTGAGACGAACTGGAGGGTCCCTCATTATTTTGAGGCCCGCCCAATTGTCTTTCTGATTCACTTTCCAAAGGTGCATCAGTTTTAGCAAATGCCAGTAGCATTCGCTCTGGAATTTCGACCTCTCCAGCTTCAGATACCAGAGAGTCTAGATTCCTCAACATATCTGGCCTTGTGTACGGTGAATCTGTACTTTTATACTCTTCATGGCCCAGAATTTGTTGAAAACAGAGAGAGAGAAACCTTGAAAAGGGGATACACACACCCCTGGAGCCCTTCAGTTTTTGTACTAGGCTTCTATACAAAATATCTGCAAAGTCCACCAGAACTCCCACCCATGCTCTCCACCAGGTGGATGAAAAAATACCTCCATGAAGGTGTAAGGCCCTTCATGGTCATCGCACCTTTTGTCTTCAACACCCCATTCTCCAAACACTCCCTGTGTCCCATTTCAAGGAGTACTTGGCGAAAGTTTATATTAGGGGGCAAGACGACTGGAGATTCACCCTCTCTCCAGTAATTGAGGCGTAAGGCATCCCTCAATGTATCAGCTGACAAGGTACACTGGATTGTTCCATCCTTTAACGTGAAACTGATGGAGGAACAATCGGAAGAAAGAACGGCAGTGTACCAAAACTCACATAAGTAGTTGTGAAACAACTTACGTGGGTTTAGAGAGAATGAGGGTCCTATTGGAGAATTCTTCAAAAACTTTTGAATTCTACCAATAAGGGTATCGGACCCTTGAGATCCTCGTAGGCTGGCCATAGGATTATTTGGATTTAGTTTTATGACCGAAGCACTACTAGGGGCACCAGGTGCCTGTGTGACATCTGGTGAGGGATTGTATGGAACAGTCAAGAGATTTACATCTCTTGAACGTGATGATCTAGGAGCCATAGAAGAATGAAAATGAAATTTGGGATTTAGGGTTTTTGATTTGTGAAGCAAAGAGAAGAATGAAGCAATATTGATGATTGGAAGTAAATGAAGGAATGTAAGAGAAAGAAAAAATAAATGAGTTACGGAGTAAATAAGGGTATTTATAAGGGGATTCAAGATCCCAATGTAAAACCAAAATTTATATTTTATTAAACCAAATCAATTTTGAAGATATTTTGACAAAATGAGTTTGAGTTTTGAAATAAAAATATAACTTTCCATGTAAGCATTAAATGTTACCATGTCAGCATTAAATGCTACGACGGCTTACTTTACCCATGTCCCCACTCACATTTTGTTTTCCCAATACAAACAGTTGTCAAGTACTAAAATGGTTTCAAACACGTCAGATCACGATATCAAGTGGTTTAAAAACACTCGAGTATCATCACGTGTCACACATATTGACCAAGTATTTGTAACGTTATAAAAATTTAGACAAAGACTAAACCTGGTAACTGGAGGATCAGTCCAGTACCAGTTTCCAACTGAAGAGTTCTCCAGTTGCATTTTCAAACAAAAACGAATTTTAGTCAGAAAATTATTTTGAGTCTTTCCCCCTAAAATGATGATCCAGAAATCAATTAGTGCCAGGATAGTATCACAAAGGCGTTCGATAGCCTGGCGAGCAAAGATTATCTGGACCTCCTCAACTGGAGAACTTCATCAGTGTCACTGACGCGTTCAATAACAAAGAAAGCTCCAGTTAAGGGTTTAACATTCCCAGTTCGCTGATGAGATGTTTAAAAGTTTTCTCATCGAGAGGTTTAGTAAAAACATCAGCTAACTGTTTGTCAGTGGGGATCAAATGAATTTCAATATCTCCTTTCATAACATGATCTCGAATGAAATGATACCTGATGTCAATATGTTTTGTTTTGGAGTGCATCACTGGGTTGTGAGATATAGCAATTGCACTGGTGTTGTCACAAAAGATTGGGGTCTTAGTAAACTTCTGACCATAATCTAGTAACTGGTTCTTGATCCAGAGAATCTGGGCACAGCAACTGGCCGCAGAAATGTACTCTGCCTCAGCAGTGGACATAGAGACTGAAGTCTGCTTCTTGCTGGTCCAACTTACCAGTTTTCCTCCAAGGAAATGACAACCACCAGTTGTTGATTTTCTATCTATCTTACAACCTGCATGATCAGAATCTGAATAACCCATTAGATCTAATCCTGAGCCTTTGGGGTACCAAAGACCAAGATTAGGACACCCTTTCAGGTATCTAAAGATACGCTTTACAGCGTGCAAATGTGATTCTTTAGGGTTAGCCTGAAACCTGGCACATAAACATGTTGCAAACATTATATCTGGTCGACTGGCAGTTAAGTACATCAGTGAACCAACCATACCTCTATAGTCAGTTATGTTAACTGGTTTGCCAGTTGGGTCAGAGTCCAAATTTAATGGTGCTGCAATAGGTGTGTTTTTTGATGGGATTGAATCATATTTGTATTTTCTTAACAAATCTCTGACATATTTTCCTTGGTTTATGAAAATTCCATTTTCAGTTTGCTTAATCTGAAGACCTAAGAAAAATGTTAATTCACCCATTAAACTCATCTCATACTCAGATGACATGATTTTAGAAAACTTTTTACACATTGCATCATCAGTTGAACCAAAAATAATGTCATCAACATAAATTTGTACCAATAAGATATTACCTCTTTCTTTCAAGATAAACAAGGTATTATCTATTGCACCTCTTTGAAAGCCATTTTTAAGAAGATGTTTAGTTAAAGTATCATACCAGGCTCTTGGGGCTTGTCTTAGACCATACAATGCTTTGTTCAGTCTATAAACCCAATGAGGATGCTTCTCATCGATGAAACCTGGAGTCTGCTTAACATAAACTTCTTTTTCCAATGTTCCATTAAGGAACGCACTTTTGACATCCATCTGGAAGACCTTGAACTGCAGATGGGCTGCATAAGCCAAGAATATTCTTATGGCTTCAAGTCTTGCAACTGGAGCAAAAGTTTCATCAAAGTCAACGCCCTTTGCTTGACAATAACCCTGGGCAACTAGTCTGGCCTTGTTTCTTACAACATGGCCATCTTCATCCATTTTGTTTCGGTAGACCCATCTGGTACCAATAGGTTCTTTCTTTAACCCTGGTGGACAAGGAACAAGCTCCCAAACATTGTTCCTTTCAAACTGGAGGAGCTCTTCTTGCATAGCTTCCACCCAGCTTGGGTCTGCCATAGCCTCGTCAATCTTCTTTGGTTCAATTAAAGATAAGAAGGTGACGTTTAAGCATTGCTCACTGGTGGCTCTTCTAGTCTGAACCCCACTAGTTGGATCACCCACAATCTGTTCAATTGGGTGGGCTTTAGTCCATCTAGTGTATTGACTAGGCTGGTGTACTACAATATCAGTGCAAGTCACCTGGTGATCTTCTTCAGTTGCAACAGCGTCTGGAGAAGGATCAGTCCAAACAACTTCTACATCCTCATCAGAGTCAATGAGGTCTCGATTAGCATCATGAAATTCCGCAGTTGAAGGTATTTCATGAGTAACTGGAGAAGTAGGTGCTTGAACTGGTGCTGATATTGGAATGGCACGAACATCAGATCCAATCACCAATTCTTTTGGTAAGTTGAAATTGATAGAAGGATAAAATGATGTGTCACTGGTGCTTTTCTTCTTCTTGACTGGTTCCAGTTTGTTGTAACTGGAAGCATCTTCTGGTGAAACAACTGACCGATGAACTTGGTCAGTTTCACCAAAGTTGATTGGAATGACTGGAGAAATATCAAGGCTTGGTGTCTTGTTGATTGCTTCAGTTGATTCATCGAATGTGACATGAATTGTCTCATGCACCTTTTGGAGTATATAATTATAAACTCTAAAGGCCTTTCGAATATCTGAATAGCCTAAAAATACCCCTTCATCAGCTTTTGCATCAAACTTTCCAAGCTGACTGGAATCGTTCAGTATATAAACTGGACAACCAAATACATGGAAATATCCAATATTGGTTTACGATTCCTGAGTACTTCGTAGGCAGTCTTCTTATGTCTTTTGATGTAGACTGACCAGTTTTGGGTGTGACAAGCAGTTGCAACTGCCTCAGCCCAAAAACTGGTGGGAAGACCAGATTCAGATAGCATACTTCTGGCGGCTTCTATCAGTGTACGATTCTTTCTTTCAACAACTCCATTTTGCTCTGGAGAGTGAACTGATGAGAAGTTTTGAGAGATGCCAGTGTCATTGCAAAATGTTTCAAGTACTTTGTTTTGGAATTCAGTACCATTATCACTTCGCAACTGACAAACTTTTCGAGTATACTTGAGCTCAATTCTTTTGATAAGAGAGATGATTTCAGCCAAAGAATGAATGCATGTTTTGGTATTTTACCAGCAAACCAAACAATGTTAAACCAATAAACCGGGTCAGCTCTGGGGCAAAGATCCTCCCAAGCCAAGCTAACCGAGAAATTAAGAAAACGACCATGTCTATCTCTCCACATACACAAATCCGGCTGATTTGTAATAACAGGAACATTAAGTGCCGGGAACATATTATTCTAATCAGGAGGCCATTTCCAACTTGCATTCTCAATAATATCTGCCACCGAAGAAGATAATGTAAATCCAGCACTCGTAATACGTCTAGCTGATAGTAAATTAATCATCGAAGAATAACCATTCCAAGAATCAAACCATGCTGAAGTAATCTGACCATCACCAATTTTAAACCACATAAAGTGATGAATAAGTGGTCTAATATGAAGTAATTTACGCCAGCTCCAAGCCATATTGCCCCGCATTACCTGCTCAATTTCATTGATAACACGTGATGAAAGAATAAAAAACAGATGACCAATACACATGTAAGGAAGAAATAACCGAATTAATTAGCTGAAGTCAGCCTGCAAAAGATAGATATCGATTCTTCCAATCCTCAACTCGCTTCTTTATCCGATCAATTAATTCCTTGCCCCTGTATTCTTTTTATTAAAATTAGCATACTCATCATACACATTTTCCACCTCATCAGCATCACTATCCAGATCATCATCAATATCTCGAGGATCATTTCTTCTATTATGTGAATCTTTCATTGCTGGACCACCCATTGAGAGTTCCTCGTCAACATACTCAGTATCCAACACCGAATAAGTATTACTAGTGCTAATTCCAATATCCAATGGTTGTTTAGAAGAAGTCGATTGTTTAGCAGGATCTAACACAGGTTTACTTGCTGTTAGGACCAGTTCACCTGGAACTGGCCAGTCACCAGTTCACACTGACCAGTCACCAGTTGCATCTGGTGACCCAGTAAACTGGTGACCAAGATGATTTGTCGAGAAATATATTGAAGTCCAGTTGCAATGTACAGTTAACGCAACTGAAGACTTCCTCCAGTTGAGAACTGACCAAGTTGAAGAAGCATTCCAGTTGAAGTCGAAGACAACAAATGGAAGATAGAGAATGGCAATGGCAGCGAAGCCTAGTTGACATTCTAGTCAGTTACAAACTGGAGACCATCAGTGGAAAGCCCTTACAAAAATTTACACTGATTACGAGGAATTGACTTGTATGCTTTATGTACCTTTACCCGGATAATAAGCCTTATCTTATTATTTAAGTATTAAAAGGTACATAAAGGTGGTTATGTAAAGTCACTTTAACATGCGACTTTACACTGCTTTTAAGGAATTAAATGCTATTCCTTAAATGCTCCCAACCACATTTGTACGGCTAAAGTTAACATCACAATGTTAACTTTGCCTATAAATACAAGTCATTGCACAACCAAGAATATTAACTCTTCAAATAAACTTCGATAGAATTCACACTTTGCAAACCTGCAATATTCTTGGTGAACTTGTGCAATCTTCTCTCAATCGCTAAAAGGAACATTTCACAACTTTAAGTGTTTCGATTGTCTTGAGAAATTCCGAGTATAGATCAATTGTATTTCATAGGTTGTTAGGATATTTACATTCGTGTATTATCTTGGTTCCGCATCAACCTTGTAATTTGTTTAATATCAATAAATAAATTACACATTGAAAAATACATATTGTCTCATCAAGTTATCTTACAAGTTATTTGTATTATTGCATTGTTCTTTACTTATTGTCTTTTATATAAGTAATCTATCTAGAACTTGGTATATACACACTGTAACTGGTCGTCTCCAGTTCAGTGCATATATTGCAAAGTAACTCCACCATCGACATAGAGGTGTCTTCAGTAGTACCATCTAACGAGTTGGGACTTACACTTGCACTAGCCTGTTTTTGTGAATTCGACTCCCCTTTAGCCGATTGCCCAGATAGCTTCTGACGATATACAAATTGAGGTTTAGGTTTCGAAAATTTAATGCCCTCCACCTACTTACCCTTATTTTTATCTTTCTTCCTATTAACCGTGATGAATGCATCCTCCTTAGGCTTTTCAGGAACCTCATTAACTTGCACAGGACAGTTCTTACCATTATGACCAAAAACATTACAATGTGTGCAATGAGGTGGTCACCATTCATATTCAATAGACACCTTCTCCTTAGAAAAACCCTCACCATTAACATTAGGAATTCCAATTACCAAGCTATCTTTAAAACCACGAGTAGCATCTATCTCAATTAAAGCTCTTGCATACAAATGCCTACCCCAAGAGTTTACACACATATGGTTGGTATAAGAGTCCAACAGAATTGGTTTACCCAACTTTGATGCCAACATTCTAAGCCCATCCTCTATATAAGCAGCCAACGCAACATCATATAATTTGACCCACACCGGAACATTAGTCATATCCAATTTAGACAATGAAATATTCGGATTCCATTCACTTAAGAAAATAGGTGTGGAGCGTATCATCCAACGTCCTTTTTACTTGAAGCATACCATCTTTTGACTCGTATTGAAAGAAAAAGAAACCAACCGTATTCATCATAACCTTTTTTAATCCAAATTTCGCCAAAGCATTTTTAACATACATCTCAACAACGAGAAAAGCCAGACTATCACCCAAAAAATAACCATAAAGAGAATTTAAAAAACGACTATTAACCTCAATAACAGAAGCAAGAGGGATCAATAGATCAACACCTTCAGTTGAAGAATCCACATCAATCAATCAAAAATTCACCTTTTTAGCAGTTGTATTATTCTTCAAGGCAGAAACATACGAACCAGCTAGCTTTTTCTCCTCCCCGTGCATAACCTCTTTCGACTTCAAACTAGTCGAAGTAAATATATTCATATTATCAGATTTATTATCATTCCCATGCAAACCCTAAAAACCGATGCATCAACAGGACCTTGGGACGAAGAAACAGCCCCCTCCATACCAGAAGGGAAATCAACATAAACTTTGCCCAACCCACTAGCATTAGTTTTTCCCATTCCAGGATCATCCATCGGATTGCTAACCGAATGCATTGGATCCTGAGTAAAAACCCTAATCGGCTTCCTACTACTCAGATTGTTCAAACGATTCAGTGAATTACGAAAACTAGTTAATTTAAAACTACTATCTCTCATTCAACCACAACGAAACAGAAAGAAACAACTAACCCATCACAATAATCACGACCACAAAAACAACATGACGAACAACAAAAACAAAAGAAACCCTAACCTTGATCGACATTTTTAACAACCAGCGTAACGAAATCAATTAGAAAACCAGGTTAATTCAAAGATGCTACCTTGAAAGCAATCCAAAAGAACCCAATCTGCTAATCAATCAGCTAAACTAGAAGAAAAAATGTCGGGCGAGAAAAAAGAAAACAGAAACCCTAGAACGAAAATCACCTCAAACGTGCACGTCAACAAATCCTCAAACTCAAAAGAATTCAAGGATCTATGAGAGGGACATATTTACAAGATGATCAAATCGAAATAGGGTTAGCAGGCAAGAGAGACAGAATCGCCATAGGCCGGGAGAGGGTTTCACTATATGGATCTTATGGCGAAAGAGGATTGATGAATCTGTTCATACCAAGAAGAAGCCAATGGGTACCACAGGGGCAAGCACTCCTCCTTCATTGGCTGTATTTAACAAGAACGAAAGAGTTAACTTTTTCTTTTTTAAAAGGTTAATTTTGCTTGAAGCTTCGTTTCGCGATTTGACAGTGAGAGGTTTAACATATGAAATAGTTAATTAGTATAGATTTTAATAATGAAATGTTGTATTGTAATTAGAATCATTCAACATACATAATTAAAAATTCGGTACAAATGTTGCGAATAAAGAATTCAAAAACACATTCATATTATAACTAGAGGGTTGTGATCATTTAAAAACTAAAATTTTCGTGAAAACTATAAAACTTGCCAAAACACACTGTGATCCGAATTTAACCCAATGTGTTTTTAATGTGTTTTTAGAAAACACATTGTATTAAGTTCATATCACAGTGTGTTTGAACAATTTTCTGATTTTCAGGCGTTATCAAAAACACACTATGATTTAAAACTTAACACAATGTGTTTTTAAATTACACAACAAAAACACATTGTGTTCTTTTAAAACACATTAAAAACACATTGTGTTAAATTCAGATCACAGTGTGTTTTGGCCAGTTTTCTAGTTTTTACAGAAATTTTAGTTTTCAAATGAACATTTCACTATAACTAGAAAGCATAATTATTTGGTTTATACGACATCCCTAACTGGAAAAAAAATGGTTTATTACTTTACGGATAATTAAATTATCTAACTTAATTAAAGAAACAAAACAAGGAGCTAACCTATAAGCATCTACCAATTATATATATTCTAGAAAGCAATATGAAATTTACAACTTTTTATGCATCACGTAATACAAGTTTTTAAGCTTAAAGTATAACATTTTCTTTAACTTTTACTAATTTCATTTGAAACCCTAAACTTTTAACTTTTAACTTTTTAACTTTTAATATGAATTTTGTGTCTCTTCATTTTTAACCCTTAAAGTTTTCATCTTTTAACTTTTGTCTCCCACCAAACTTTTTATTTTTAGTCTTTTCACACCAAACTTTCGAATTCTCATGTTTTTATTAAACAACTTTCACATATTTCGGGTTCTCATGTTTTTATAAAACAAGTGTCTTTTCATTCTTTTGTTTCGCTATATATAATGTTTTTTTAGTTTATAATAACTTTCATCATTAATATTATGTCTTACGTTCATGTAACATTTAAAGTAAGATACCATATTATATCACCGTCGTCATTAGAGTGTCATTATATGCATTAATATAGTTATTGATTTGTTCTATGTTTTTATATGTCTTATTATTCTTATGGTTCTTATACGTTATTTTTCTTAATTCAGCATTTTTTTTACTCTTTTTAAATTTGGGTTCAAAGATATGAAATAAATGTATTTGCTCTAATACTAATATAGATTATTCGTATCCAATTTTTTGTCGTGTAAAAAATGTATTCCGCAGCAACGCGCGAGTAAATTACTAGTCTATACTATACTATATATAAATTAAATGAATTTTTTTAATTTTAAGTTTCAACTTTTAACAATTAATTTCAACAATTCATCAAAACCACTTACATCAATAACTAAACTACTCGCGCGAGTCACCGCCACCACCACCACCACCAATAATTGCTCACCATCGTCGCCACCGCCACCATCACCAATCGCCGCCGTCACCACCGCCACCGCCACTACCACCGCGCGCCACCACCACTTGTCACCGCCGCCACCGCTATTACACAGCTGCCACCTCCACCACTGTTGCCGCCATTACACTGCCGCATAAAACGAGTACCGTTCTAGTAAATTAAAATAGGATTATGGCTTTTATTGATCCGACACATTAAAGTTACGTAAACTACAAAGTTATCTATATTATAACTAAAAGAGGATGTTGGGGGTACACTTCGCACCCCTAAAAGCCCTTTTTAGCTAAAACTCTCTCCTAATTACTAGCTCTCTCTTTTTCTAGATTTTTTTTATTTTTTATTTGCTTATTAAATAGATAATTATATTTAAAACTCTATCATAAATCTTTTTCTATCAAAACAAATCTTTTTAAATTTTAAAGATATATAATATCATTAAAACTCTCCCAATAAATATATATACAATTACCATACCAATTACCCTTTTTTAAAAATTTATTATATATACAACCTAAATTTTTATTAATCATTCTCATTCATATTATTCCTCTCCTTCCTATCTTTAATAAACAAATCAAATTCAATAAAGTTTTCAACAAAAAAAACATACCGTTTATTTTATATCACTTTGATTTTATTTTTGGTATTTTGTTCATGTTTGTTTATTATTTGATATTGAATTATTATGTTATTTTTATTTTTCATCTTTTTTAATTTAGTTTGTTGTCAATTGTTGTTTGATTATGGCTTCTTCTTATACTACAAAAAAGTTTATTCTTTTAAATTTGTTTTATTCATGTTTTGTTATTTTTCATCTGTTTTGTTATTTATTATTTTGATATTTACCTTTGATATATATATTTTGAGACTATCCGTCCATTGGATGAGTCTGAATACTAGTATTTTCAATATAACTAGGTTTATCTAATGTTATAGTACTAGATTAACTAATTTAAAAATTGAAAAAGGAAAATATACTTCATGCTCCAAAAACCTGTCTACAAAGTTATAACTTCCAATAAATAATTATATAATAGGTTTATCTTATAGCAATATAAATAATTAATTTAAAAAACAATACTTCATGCAATGCCCCATAAACCTGTCTCCAAAGTTATAATTTCCAATAAATTACTATATAATAGGTTTATCTTAATTGATCAAATAGAATTTAAGACAAATGCTTTATTAATGTTAAGATCTACCAATTTATATCTATTATTATTTATTAATATATATATATCCAAAGAATGTTAAAACATGTATATAATCTTTATATATAACTAAAAAAGATATAAAAAATTTAAAGTGCATATTTATCTTGTTGACAAATAAGATTTTTGCTTAGTTGTAAATTTTTTAAATAACTTGTATTTTTTTCATGCCATATAAATTATTAATTAATAAACTAAATTTTGTACTTATCTTTTCGTAAGCTTTCAATTTATTTAATCTTTTATATTTAATATGTATATAAAGTAAATTTATTTAATCTTTTTATATTTAATGTGGATAATTTAGGGCTAATATGATTTATTTCTTTGAGTGTCAACTAAGTTTTTCGCTTATTTATCATTTTTATTTCTTTTTGGTTCTTTGTGATATAATTTAATGAAACTACTTAATCAAATATATTATTTAAGGATTATACAATGAATAAAAACTTACAAATTGTAAACTTAGTCGCTTACTTATTTAAGTTATTATCTAAAGTAATAATTACATATCGATTATATCGAATTATATTAGCATTGAATGAAATATGATATAGTGATTTATTTTTCTTTCATCCTTTGAATTTAGAGATCTAATTTATCTTTTAATTATTAAAATAAAAATTCAATTTATTACTCAAATTAAATAAATTATTCATTTCCTGGAAATCCTTTCCGTTTAGGCTTTATACATTTGAATTGAACTTATGTTAATGGTTTATTTATGAAAGTATATTTTATAGACTTTATTCCTTAAATTTATTTGTTGTTACATGATTGTACATTATTAAAAATAAGTCTATTGATTAGAATTAAAATATATTCATCTATGTTGTAGCTGTCTTTAATAAGTAAGTTTACATTTTAATACATTGTTGCTACAATATTGTATTTATACTTTAAATTTGGAAGATGTATTATTTATTTTTAACAGTTTTACAACAACAATTTTCACCATGCAATGCATGGGTTTAATCTAGTATATTTATTATGGGGTATCAATCACAAAAGTAAGCAACAATGGTTATAGTTTAAATATAAATATCTAATATAATTAACTTTTCATTAATTTGATTTTTGAAGATCTTATTTTAATTATTAAAATAAAAATTCAATTTATTACTCAAATTAAATAAATTATTCATTTCTGGAAATCTTTCCGTTTAGCTTTATACATTGAATTGAACTTATGTTAATGGTTTATTTATGTAGTATATTTTATATACTTTATTCCTTAAATTTATTTGTTGTTACATGATTGTACATTATTAAAATAAAAATCAATTTATTACTCAAATTAAATAAATTATTCATTTCTGGAAATCTTTCCGTTTAGCTTTATACATTGAATTGAACTTATGTTAATGGTTTATTTATGAAGTATATTTTATATACTTTATTCCTTAAATTTATTTGTTGTTACATGATTGTACATTATTAAAATAAAAATCAATTTATTACTCAAATTAAATAAATTATTCATTTCTGGAAATCTTTCCGTTTAGTTTATACATTTGAATTGAACTTATGTTAATGGTTTATTTATGAAAGTATATTTTATAGACTTTATTCCTTAAATTTATTTGTTGTTACATGATTGTACATTATTAAAATAAAAATCAATTTATTATCAAATTAAATAAATTATTCATTTCCTGGAAATCTTTCCGTTTGGCTTTATACATTTGAATTGAACTTATGTTAATGGTTTATTTATGAAAGTATATTTTATAGACTTTATTCCTTAAATTTATTTGTTGTTACATGATTGTACATTATTAAAATAAAAATCAATTTATTACTCAAATTAAATAAATTATTCATTTCTGGAAATCTTTCCGTTTAGCTTTATACATTGAATTGAACTTATGTTAATGGTTTATTTATGTAGTATATTTTATATACTTTATTCCTTAAATTTATTTGTTGTTACATGATTGTACATTATTAAAATAAAAATCAATTTATTACTCAAATTAAATAAATTATTCATTTCTGGAAATCTTTCCGTTTAGCTTTATACATTGAATTGAACTTATGTTAATGGTTTATTTATGAAGTATATTTTATATACTTTATTCCTTAAATTTATTTGTTGTTACATGATTGTACATTATTAAAATAAAAATCAATTTATTACTCAAATTAAATAAATTATTCATTTCTGGAAATCTTTCCGTTTAGTTTATACATTTGAATTGAACTTATGTTAATGGTTTATTTATGAAAGTATATTTTATAGACTTTATTCCTTAAATTTATTTGTTGTTACATGATTGTACATTATTAAAATAAAAATCAATTTATTATCAAATTAAATAAATTATTCATTTCCTGGAAATCTTTCCGTTTGGCTTTATACATTTGAATTGAACTTATGTTAATGGTTTATTTATGAAAGTATATTTTATAGACTTTATTCCTTAAATTTATTTGTTGTTACATGATTGTACATTATTAAAATAAAAATCAATTTATTACTCAAATTAAATAAATTATTCATTTCTGGAAATCTTTCCGTTTAGCTTTATACATTGAATTGAACTTATGTTAATGGTTTATTTATGTAGTATATTTTATATACTTTATTCCTTAAATTTATTTGTTGTTACATGATTGTACATTATTAAAATAAAAATCAATTTATTACTCAAATTAAATAAATTATTCATTTCTGGAAATCTTTCCGTTTAGCTTTATACATTGAATTGAACTTATGTTAATGGTTTATTTATGAAGTATATTTTATATACTTTATTCCTTAAATTTATTTGTTGTTACATGATTGTACATTATTAAAATAAAAATCAATTTATTACTCAAATTAAATAAATTATTCATTTCTGGAAATCTTTCCGTTTAGTTTATACATTTGAATTGAACTTATGTTAATGGTTTATTTATGAAAGTATATTTTATAGACTTTATTCCTTAAATTTATTTGTTGTTACATGATTGTACATTATTAAAATAAAAATCAATTTATTATCAAATTAAATAAATTATTCATTTCCTGGAAATCTTTCCGTTTGGCTTTATACATTTGAATTGAACTTATGTTAATGGTTTATTTATGAAAGTATATTTTATAGACTTTATTCCTTAAATTTATTTGTTGTTACATGATTGTACATTATTAAAATAAAAATCAATTTATTACTCAAATTAAATAAATTATTCATTTCCTGGAAATCCTTTCCGTTTAGGCTTTATACATTTGAATTGAACTTATGTTAATGGTTTATTTATGAAAGTATATTTTATAGACTTTATTCCTTGGATACATTTAATGATCCGACAAGAACATTAAATGTATTGGATAAGGAATAAGGATAAAGTCACATCAAATGCAAGTGTATCCTTTTATCCAACCACCTTTACACACGTATACTTTGGTAAAGAACAAGTGGATTGTTCTTTGGAAAGTGTGTAAAGGGAAAAGTCAATCCTTGATATCAGTGTTCAGACTTGTAGGATCTAGAACACTGACAATCCTCCAATGTACACATCTGGTAAGACTTTCCAGTGGACTCCGCCATTTGTTAAGTCTTCTTTCTTCAGACTTCAGTCTTTGACTTCAGTCAGAATGTGTTAGGTCCAGATTTAGTCCAGATTTACTGGACTCGCTCCAGACTCGACTACTGGAGCTTACTAAAGATCTGTCCAGAAACGTGTTCTACTGGACCTACTCCAGACTTGGAAACTGGAGTCCCTCTGAAGTTTTGTCCAGAAATAATGGAAGACCAGTGAGCAAATACTTGTATAGGAATCTGGATTATTCTCCAGATTATCTCACTGGACTTCACCCCAGTCCAGATCTACTCTACTGAAGACGTTCTCACTGAAGTCAAAGACTGAAGTAAGAATAAAGAAGACTGACAAATGGCGGAGTCCACTGGAAGTCTTACCAGATCTGAACACTGGAGGATTGTCTGTGTTCTAGACCTTACAAGTTTGAACACTGATATCGAGGATTTGACTTTAAGCCTTTACACACTTTCCAAAGAACAACCCACTTGTTCTTTACCAAAGTATACGTGTGTTAAGGTGGTTGGATAAAAGGATACACTTGCACTTGATGTGACTTTATCCTTATTCCTTATCCAATACATTTAATGTTCTTGTCGGATCATTAAATGTATGCAACCATATTTGTACGGCACAAAATTCACTGGTGAATTTTGTTGCCTATAAATACAAAGTCATTTCTTTGAGAAAATCACTTTTTAGCAAATTGGTGAACTTGTTTAAATACTCTCGATCTAAACAGTTATACTTCACAACTCTAAGTATATCGATCAAAGGAGTTTATTTAGCAAGTATAGATCACTTGTAATTAAAAGATTGTTTAGATACTTACATACGTGTAATATCTAGGTTTCGCAACGATCTTGTATTTTGTTTATACATCAATAAAGAAAATACACTTGAAAACTACATTTGTCTTCCACCATTTATTTACTTGTTTAAATATTGCTTAAGTCATTTATTACTTTGTTTATATTCTTGCATATTTATATTGAAGTAATACTAGTCCGATTCTAGTTCATACTTGTCTTGTATTTTACACTCGTGGGTTAAACCATCGTGTGAGGGACTTTACAATTGGTATCAGAGCAGAAGATTAATATACTTACCTAGATCTGTTTCGCGATGGCAATCCCAGAAAATCAACAAGAAACTCATGAAACTATTTTTAATGAACCACCCACTGGAAATAACAATCCACCTCCTTCTCCTGCTTCTCCACATGTGCATGTGCATTACTCGAATAATCCTGTTCCTAAATTCAATGGGAGCAGTGATGAATTTGGTACGTGGAAAGCTAGGATAATATTGCATGTTACTGGTATTGAAAGGAATATGATGAAAATTTAAACGAAGGACCCTATGTGCCAAGACTTCCTATCAATGCACTCCTTGACCCTACAGGATCAAGAAGTGGGAGGGAAAAGAGAGAGGAACACTGGTCCGAAGAGGAGAAAAGATTAGTAAATCTTGATACACTTCTTAAAAATATGATCCTCGGGGCTGTTCCAGAAACTCTTATTCCCACACTAGTTCTCCATCCCAGTGCCAAAAGCATGTGGGATGAACTAGTGAACCAGCATGAGGGAGGTGATGATACTGTTGTTACCAGAAAAGTCTCCTTAAACAAAAAGTATGAGTCATTTTTTGCTCTCCCCAATGAGTCCCTTACTGGTACTTACACCAGATTTATGAGCATCATAAACCAGTTAAGAGGACTAGGGGTAGAAAAAGACAAGGATATACTTTTGGAGAAATTTTGTGATATTCTTCCAACAAAATGGTCTCACATGATTCTGGTCTTGAGGCAAGGTAAAACCTTGCATTCCCATACTTTGTCAACATTGTATGGAGCCTTCAGATTCACTGAAGAAAATCAAGCCCAGAGGATTGAGGCAGAAAAAGATTCTTTTAATCATGCTTCCAATAGTTCCACAGTGGTCACTAATACTGCACCACCTTGTGCGGCATTAATATCTTCTGAGAATGTATTTTCTATGAAGAAGATGATGTCTGAACTAATGGATTCTGGAGTCTGTAATGATATCTCTCCAGACTGTGATGAAACTGACAGTGATGACCTGGTTGCAATGATGGCCAAAATGTTTAACCGTTTTAAGGCCAGAGCAAATAGGCCCACTGGACAACATGCACCCAGTTCTTCCACTGACAAGACCAATCTGACATGCTTTAAGTGTGGCAGAAAAGGTCATTTCATGAAAGAGTGCAGGTCCAGTCAGTTTGTCTCTCAGTCTGGTTCAACTGCTTCTTATAACAAGCCTGATGATAGCTATAAGTTGAAATACAAAAAGCTTAAGGCTCAGATTGCTCTCTTGTCTAAACAGATGGAAGACAATAACAAATGCATGATAGCAACTACTGAAGAAGCATGGGTTCCCTCTGATGATTCATCAGTTGAAGAAGAAGAGGAAAGAGATTGTTGTTTTATGGCTCTGGCAGATCAAGAGCATCTGGTGAGGGATGATGTCACATCTGGTCGTTGGGTCGACATTGTTATTAAAAAGGTTAGTGAGTATGATCTTGAAACTAATCCTGAACTTAAATTGGACATCGCTGAAGCTCTAAATTCTGATTTAATTTTTGTGGAAACTGTTAGATTTGACAGTCTAAATGGTCTAGAAACAGATTCTTCTAAAATAAATGCTTTAAAATCAAAATTAAAAGAACTTCAAGACATTGAACTGGCATTTCAAGCCCAGGTTCTGGTAACTGAACAATTGATTCAAGAAAAACAAGATCTTGAAATCATTTTAGAGAAAGAAATACTGGTAATAAAATCATGGCTAGAAACCAAAAAGCCATATGATGCTTGTGTGAAACAATTTCCTGCTCAAAAACGCGCATATTTGGATGGAAATACTCATGTAGCATCATTAATACCAGTAATCGATCGATTACCAGAGGGATTCAGGCCCACCACTGTTTATGATGAGCCTGTAACTCCGAAGGCCAATACTTTCCCAGTTCTTTGCCCAGAGGTTAAGACTGGAGCTGTCCAGATGACTGCTCCAGTTAAAAAGGTTAAGCAGAATAGACCTTTGCCTCAAAACAATCCCCTACCTAAGCCTACAACTGGAAAAGCTCAGGTATCATTTGATGAAAATATTTTGTCCAGGTTAGAGAACCAGATTCAAACACTGACTCATCAATTTCAAAGTTTTAATGCAAGATTAAACTTTATTGAGGGTACTTCATCTGGCCCTAGACAAAATACTAAACCTTTTGCAAAGAAAGACAAATTTATTTCTCCAGTTGAGAAAAAGAAAAAGGTTTCTAAACTATCAACTCCAGTAGTGTTTTCAACAAAAACTACTGTTGAAGAAAGTGAACTCAACCAGATACCCCAGGGATCCATAAGGGAGGATCCAGTGAACCCATCAGTCGATGGGTTCCCAAATCTAACTGATATATCTGGTGTATGTGCAGGGCGATCAAAAGAAGCATACCTAGTATCTTGACAGTGCAGCTGGCAGGACAATGACCGGATGTAAGACCCTACTGGAGGAGTTCACCATTTCTGATGGACCCTCCATCACTTTTGGAAATGATGGTTGTGGAAAGACTGGGGGATATGGTGTTCTGAACAATGGACAAGTCAAGTTTACACGTGTTGCATTTGTGAATGGTTTGAAATATAACTTGATCAGTGTAGACAACTGT
>CM067167.1:197094324-197112936 GCA_034093135.1 Erigeron breviscapus | reverse complement strand
TGGATAAGGAATAAGGATAAAGTCACATCAAATGACTTTGTATCCTTTTATCCAACCACCTTTACACACGTATACTTTGGTAAAGAACAAGTGGAATGTTCTTTGGAAAGTGTGTAAAGGCAAAAGTCAATCCTCGATATCAGTGTTCAGACTTGTAAGGTTTAGAACACTGACAATCCTCCAGTGTGCAGATTTGGTAAGACTTTCAGTGGACTCCGCCATTTGCAAGTCTTCTTTATTCTGACTTCAGTCTTTGACTTCAGTGAGAACGTCTTCAGTAGAGTTGATCTGGACTGGGGTGAAGTCCAGTGAGCTAATCTGGAGAATACTCCAGATTTCCTATACAAGTATTTGCTCACTGGTCTTCCATTATTTCTGGACAAATCTTCAGAGGGACTCCAGATTCCAAGTCTGGAGTAGGTCCAGTAGAACACATTTCTGGACAGATCTTCAGTAAGGCTCCAGTAGTCGAGTCTGGAGCGAGTCCAGTAAATTTGGACCTAACAATGATCCAGATGACTTGGAAGAAATGGATCTGAACTGGCAATTAACTATGTTAACATTGAGAGTTCAGCGTTTCACAGATAGAACCAGAAGGAAGGTTGTGAATGGCAAAGTAGGGTTTGACAAGACCAAGGTGAAGTGTTATAACTGTGATGGTTTTGTACATTTTGCAAGAGAGTGTCAGAGGCCAAGACGGGACAACAATTCAGCTACAGGCCGTCAGAACTTCAATCAGAGTGGTTCTATAGTGAGTCAGAATTCCGGACATCAATATGCTAATACTGGGAACCGAAGCTCAGGAGAAACGGACAACTCAAGAGCTTTAGTTGTTCAATCTGATGGTACTTATAATTGGGGTTCGACTAGTACTGATGATCAGAATCATGCATTCTTGGCAGAAATTCAAGACATTGATGGAGGAATGAACGATCTTGTTGATAATTCATTCGACTATACATTGTATGCCAGCACAAATGATCATGGTAGTGTTCATCAGAGGGTAGAAGAAGAACCTGAATCATCAGAACCAGTAAGATCTGAGAACGAAGATGTCGCCGAAGCTGAGACGAGCTTTATGGCACATCTTGAGGTTGTTGGTTATGTTATATGTCAGTTCCAGAAGTGCACTAGTTTAATCACAGGGATGAAGAAATTGGTGTTCTTGAGGAAGTAGACATCAGTGGATGTTTGTCTTAGGGGAGAGATCGGATTACATAACAGCAAGTGAATACTCATTCACCGGCTTGGGCTATCACGGTTAGGTTTTATTTTGTACTCTCATAAAGACAGACTGTAAATCCACTATATCCATAACTAATAATCCTGTTAAGCACAGTAGACTAAGCACATAGACATAAGGTTTCATTTTATACGTGATTGTGCTGAAAAGAAATTAATAGTCCTAGAAAAAGTGCCAAGTGACTTTAATTTAGCTGATCTGTTCACTAAGGCTTTCGACCGAACTCGTTTCGAGTTGTTAGTCCAACTGATTGGAATGAGAAATCTATAGTGACAGTGTCTCTCAAAAGGAACTTTGTAAAAAGAGTCAGTGTTTGTGTCATAATGTATGTGTATCATATAGTGTCAGAAAAACAAAATAAAAATGAGAAAAATCAGAAAAGAAAAAGAAATATAATAAAAGGAGTAAGGTCACTGCATCAAGACGATTAGACGTGATGATACTTTAGCTTTTAAGCCTACTTAATTGTACTTTAAAATGCTCAGTTCAGTGATACCATTATATGATGTATCGGTAGGCACAAAGTACCAAGGTTTTCTTATAATCTGAACTTAGTATATACAATGTTCTTATGGGAAACGTATTCAGATATATGGCTAAGAATACTTGTTCTAAAATAGACAAGTCCTTTAAATCTTATGAAAGATCTTGCATTGTAATTATGTATATTTGGTCTTTATATAGAAGGTCTCGGGTACATATATGTGTATGTATTGCTTTTTCGGATGTATATTTGTGACAAGATATGCAAATATCTAATAAATCTGTTGAAAATATGAAGCTAATGTGGCCTTTGAGATTCGAACAAGTAAGTCCTTGGGGTGTCTTTGTATACCTAGCCTACCTAAAGCTTCCAACTTGGGATAGGTTGTCAGAAAGTTCGCTACACGGGTCTTATCGAAAGTCACGGGTTTTCATAAGTGCTTAAAATAATGTCACAAATATGCAAGTACTTGGCATTATGCAATGTTGAGTATATTTCCGTACGTGAGTCAAGTTAAGTCACTTTGCACGTGAGGAATCACCGACCTGTCACCGCTGACTTGATTCTTAAAGACTTTCTCACTTTACTCACCAAATGTCTTAATTTAGTGCTTGTGTCGATTGTGAGAGTGTATCTGAATATAGGGCACATAAGTTCGCAAACATGATTAAGTGACATATTAGGCTACTCGGGTTGCATGGTGACTGTCCTTGGCCAGGGTATGTCGAAAGTGTCACAAACCAAAAAGGAGACTGGAAGTAGCGAGTGTTTAAGAGGACAAACATATTGGTATTCGTTTTTGGATCACTGTTCATAACTAATAATAAGAGAATTATTTCTCGCTAGTAGGCTTATGTAACATGCTAATCTGATCTAATTAGCAGTAACTTTAGCTCTTGTAACTATGTTATTCGTTTATGTTTAGTGTATGTGTGTGTGTGTATTATGTTTTTCATGAAATGTTTAACTTTTGTTTGTAATTGTATTGTTTAAATAAAAGTTCCTATTGCACGAGAGACAGAGTCAAAATAGAATCTAGTTTCCAAGAGGACTCAACTACGTTCTTATGGAACACTGAATAAACGAGTAGGGTAGTTAAGCAATAGTGTTGTGATCAAAAGCTAAAAGAAAGTATGTCACATTAACAGAATATGGGTTTAAGGAAAAGAACACAGAGTTGTTAATTTCAATAAACAGATATTGAGTTAATGCTTCTGCATTGATTCTTAGAAAGAAGATTTTCTTAAGAATGAACACAGAGATGTTCATAGTTTTGAATTTTATCTTTAAAAGAATCATTTTACATCTTAGAAAGAAGATTTTCTTAAGAATGAACACAGAGATGTTCATAGTTTTGAATTTTATCTTTAAAAGAATCATTTTACATCTTAGAAAGAAGATTTTCATTAGAATGGACACAGAGATGTTCATAGTTTTGAATTTTATCTTTAAAAGAATCATTTTACATCTTAGAAAGAAGATTTTCTTAAGAATGAACACAGAGATGTTCATAGTTTTGAATTTGATCTTTGAAAGATTTTTGAATCAAAAAGATTTGGAACATAGTTTCTAAATAATTTTGATAAACTATGTGCATAATTTGAAAGTGCTTGCAGTGAATTATTAGTCTAAATTACTCTAATAATAGATTGCTAAGTATATTCAATTTTATCTTGCTATTTTATTCATTTCTTCAGATTGTATGTTATTACTTTGAGAAGATTTGATGTGTATGTGTTGAGATGTGCAGGACAGCGGACAAATATTCTTTTTTGTAGGTTGTCGAGCAAGATTTCACAATGGAAGCAAGATATAGATCATGCAAATATATCCGTAACAAAGATAAATACTAATTTGATAAGAAAATCATAGGAGTATTTATAATTGTTTAACCAAGATGAATACTAGGTTGATGAGGCAATCATAGGAGTATTTCATATGGTTTAGGATTTTGCATTATCAAATTTCATTTGCAAAAATATAAGAGATTAGGTTTCAGTTAGATGTTTTTACAGAGTTAAAGACAAGTGACTTTAGAAACAGAATCTTTATAAGTTTGTATAATGAAGGATATTTTGCGTTGGAAGACCTTAGCTTAGGTTATCCAAAGAATGATAAGACCGAGATCTTAAGATTCTATATTTTTTATAAGTATCCGTAGAATGATAAGACCGAGATCTTACATTGTTTAGTTTGGTTCAAGTTCTTGAAGATTTGTAGTTCTAGACTAAGATAATGTCATATGTTTATGACTTATGATAGTGAAGAATAACAAATTTGGAGAAGAAAATGAAGAATGTAGTTCTAGATTAAGTCGTTACTATCAAATGTAATAGTGATGAAATAATGAAGAATAACATTATCATTTTCATTTTTATTTTTTTTACGCTTATATAAAACCTGCACATACAAGTGTGAAATATTTTTTTTAGCAGGTATTAACACAAGAAAGCACAATGATTTATATATGTCTCCATAAATCAAGACATTGAGACTTCGAGACAAAGTATTGCTTTTGAAACAGGTTCCATGTTCCTGAAGTTTGTGATTCAAGTTTCAAAGTTTCTGGTTTTCATGGGAGTCAACTAATTCAGGATTGATTGTTGGAAATTCTACTTCTCTATTACATGCCGGTTAGGCAAGGCGAGCAGGGACTCGAGATATGCTTAATTCGGAGAGATTTATTGTTGAGGGGGAGAACTACAACAAGCTATGGTGCATTAGTTGATTATCATGACGATACAGAGAGTTTGAAGTTTGCTTCTCAAATCTGAAGTTTCAGAAGATCAAGTTTCGGGTATGGCAATTGCATTTGTTGTCTCGAAATGATTATTTTTAAGTGTATTTGCAGAGAAGTCGATCCAAATGAAGGATTTCTAAGCAAAAAAAATTGAAGTGTTCAAGACAAAGGCATTGTCTTGATATTCAAAGAGCTAAGAACATCAAGTATAAGTTATATTATAAAAACCTGATGAGAAGATCTTTGGGCTAAAATATGAAGTTTTTTATAATATATTATTTATATAGTAATTACAGATGTTGATAGCAAGGTCATTATTAGTTGAAGATCTTAGATATAGAAATAATTTTATTTTAATATGAAAGATTATCAACTTCATACTTGTGAAACCTTAGACATAGACATTAAGTGAATGTAGAAGATTATTAAAATCTTAGACATAGACATAATGTGAATGTAGAAGGTTAAATAAATCCTTAGATATAGACTTAATGTGAATGAAGAAGATTAAGAAAAATCTTAGTCATAGTCGTTAAGTGAATATGAAAGGTTATTGACTATATTGTGCCTTAGACATAGAAATGTCATGTTTGAATGTGAAAGGCTACATAGTTAATATTTTATGCCTTAGACATAGATATATTGTTTGAATATGAAAGGTCGTTGCTACCTTAGATATAGAAACATATATGAATGTAAAAGGTTTAAGCATTGATTATTTAGATCATATAGTTATGAAAACATGTCATAAATTGAGGAGGAGTACCTAGTCAATTGTGTTTTCATAAGAATATGAAGTATTTAATCAATATTTTGTTCTATCATAGTTATGTATCCAAGTCATAAATTGAGGGGGAGTACATAAGAATGATGGTTGTTATAATGATTAGTCATCGTTATACTTCCTAGTCATAAAATTGAGGGGGAGGTATAAGAATGAAGAATAAATTTTATAACTGGTTAGAAATATGGATTGTTGCAAGTGGTACAGATTCGGGAAAGCTAAATTCAAGAATGTTTTGGAAAGATTGATCATTGAAAAGTTGAAGATCAAGGAAAAGATGAAAATTTGATGCTTACAGGTTTGATCTTTTAAAGTTTCATATTTCCAGGAAGTTCGTGGTAATCGTTGATCAATTATTCAGAAACTTTAACGAAAGTTTGATTTTAAAGTGTGCAGGAGGTAATTACGACCTCGTAATTGCAAGAAGCAGAATACGACTTCGTAATTGGTCGATTGAGCCTTGTGCAGATACGACCTCGTAATTGGGCCGGGTTGACCCAGATCCATTCGGGTCAAGTGGGTATATAAACCCATTTTAGCCAAACACGACCTCACATTTTATTTTATCAAAATTAAGCTTTACGACCCCGAAAATACTACTTTGCTACCCCGATTTTGAATTTGATAGATACAATTAGATCGAGAGTTTTTTATTGATATTTTTGTGTTCATCTCAAAATTCTGAATCTAGGTATACCATCTAATCGTAATATAGTTATCCATGCAACAAGAAAATCAAGAAAAAGAGTTTCGAAATTTTCGAATTGGGTTTCCATATTTTCTTCGATTTTGATGTTTTCTGGGTAAAAATAAGGGTTGGGGTATCTTTATCGTTTGAATACGAGTATAAAGAAACAAATTTTACCAGTTTTGGTTGGGTAAATCGCGAAATCGCGTTGGGGAAGACGAACAGTGCGACGGACTCGCATTTGGGGTTTTGCTAGCCCAGAATTGCGACCTCGTAAATGTCAATTTATTTTGACTTGGTTTGTCTTTCGAAATACGATACCGATTTACAACCTGGACTAATACGTGGCCAAATTGGAAAATACGACCTCGTATTTTAGAGTTTGGTTGACCGTATTTTGACCTTGAAATACGGCCTCGTACAGGGATACGACTTCGTGTTTTTGACTTAACAGAATTTCAAAAGTTTATTTTTATAAAAATTTGAAAATGAGTTAATCTATCTATAACTAAATTACAGAGATAATTTATGTTATGTTGTAAATTACAGGGATAATTTATGCTTTTGACTAAATTACCGGGATAATTTTAGTTGTGTTTGTTATGCATATGAATTTTGATGTCATATTTGAGTAATTAATTATTTGTTATTGATTACAGAAATGGCAAGAGAATTTGTATCAGGTCATAACTTTCTGATTAATTTGGACGAGAATCAAGATGGAACAGAGTATTATCATGATATTTTCAGATTTTTGAAGCGGTCAAGAATTAATCACATTCTTACTCACTCACCTGTGCTATATGAGTCATACCTGGTAGAGTTCTAGAGAAAATGCAAGGCATAAGAAGACTGCTACTCAGGAGTGGATTGCAAGAGTGGTTGCGGGCAAGACCATTAAGTTCTCAGCTTCCGATCTTATTGATATCTTGAAGTTAGGTACAGTAGATGTTAGGTCCAGATTTAGTCCAGATTTACTGGACTCGCTCCAGACGCGACTATTGGAGCCTCACTGAAGATCTGACCAGAAACGTGTTCTACTGGACCTACTCCAGACTTGGAATCTTGAGTCCCTCTGAAGATTTGTCCAGAAATAATTGAAGACCAGTGAGCAAATACTTGTATAGGAAATGTTTGTTATGCATATGAATTTTGATGTCATATTTGAGTAATTAATTATTTGTTATTGATTACAGAAATGGCAAGAGAATTTGTATCAGGTCATAACTTTCTGATTAATTTGGACGAGAATCAAGATGGAACAGAGTATTAGCATGATATTTTCAGATTTTTGAAGCGGTCAAGAATTAATCACATTCTTACTCACTCACCTGTGCTATATGAGTCATACCTGGTAGAGTTCTGAGAAAATGCAAGGCATAAGAAGACTGCTACTCAGGAGTGGATTGCAAGAGTGGTTGCGGGCAAGACCATTAAGTTCTCAGCTTCCGATCTTATTGATATCTTGAAGTTAGGTACAGTAGATGTTAGGTCCAGATTTAGTCCAGATTTACTGGACTCGCTCCAGACGCGACTACTGGAGCCTCACTGAAGATCTGACCAGAAACGTGTTCTACTGGACCTACTCCAGACTTGGAATCTGGAGTCCCTCTGAAGATTTGTCCAGAAATAATTGAAGACCAGTGAGCAAATACTTGTATAGGAAATCTGGAGTATTCTCCAGATGAGCTCACTGGACTTCACCCCAGTCCAGATCAACTCTACTAAAGACATTCTGACTGAAGTCAAAGACTGAAGTATGAAGAAAGAAGACTTAACAAATGGCGGAGTCCACTGGAAAGTCTTACCAGATCTGTACACTGGAGGATTGTCAGTGTTCTAGATCCTACAAGTCTGAACACTGATATCAAGGATTGACTTTTCCCTTTACACACTTTCCAAAGAACAATCCACTTGTTCTTTACCAAAGTATACGTGTGTAAAGGTGGTTGGATAAAAGGATACACTTGCATTTGATGTGACTTTATCCTTCTTCCTTATCCAATACATTTAATGTTCTTGTCGGATCATTAAATGTATGCAACCATATTTGTACGGCACAAAATTCACTGGTGAATTTTGTTGCCTATAAATAGGAAGTCATTTCCTTGACATAAATACTTTTAAGCATTCTTTTTGCATTGAAGTGAATTTGTCCAAATACTCTCGATCTTAAACTGGGATATTTCACAACTTTAAGTATCTCGATCCTAAAGAGTTATTTGACAAATATAGATCATTTGTAACTCAGAGGTTGTTAGGATACATGCTTAATTGTATTATCTTGATTCCGCAACAACCTTGTATTTTATTTAACATCATAAATAAAATACCCATGAAAAATACATAATGTTCCACTTTATTTGTTTATTGCTTTAAGTCTTGTATTACTTTATTTATATACTTGCATTTATATTAAAGTAATACTAGTCCAATCTAGTGCTTATTAGACTTGTTGTATTTTGCACTTTCCTGGTTAACCATCGAACTTAAGGGACTCACATTTGGTATCAGAGCAGAAGGCTAATCATTGCCTAGATCTGTTTCTTGATGGCTAACCAAGAAAATACACAAGGTTTTAGTCTTGGTCCGATCCTAATGCAAATATTAATGATCAAAATGAACCACCAATTGTTAATAACACTAATCCACCTCCTCCTCCTACTCCTGCTTCTCCACACGTGCATGTGCACTACTCAAATAATCCTGTTCCTAAATTCAGTGGGAACAGTGATGAATTTGGTACGTGGAAGGCTAGGATGGTTTTGCATGCACTGGTATTGAGAGGAACATGATGAAAATTTTAAACGAAGGTCCTTATGTCCATACATCACCTCTCAATCCCCTTCTTGATCCTTCTGGATCTAGAAGAGGAAGGGAAAAGAGGGAGGAACATTGGTCAGAAGAGGAGAGGAGATTGGTGAATCTAGACACCCTTCTCAAAAACATGATCCTCGAGGCTCTTCCAGAAACCCTAATTCCCACACTAGTTCTTTTTCCTAGTGCTAAAACCATGTGGGATGAACTTTTAAACCAACATGATGGAGGAGATGACACCATTGTCACCAGAAAGGTCTCCTTAAACAAGAGGTATGAGTCATTTTTTGCTCAACCTAACGAGTCTCTCACTGGTAGTTACACCAGATTTATGAGTATCATAAACCAATTGAGAGGTCTTGGGGTTGAGAAGGACATGGATATACTTCTGGAGAAATTTTGTGACATTCTACCCACCAAATGGTCTCACATGATCCTAGTCTTACGACAAGGAAAAACTCTGCACACACACACTCTCTCAACTCTTTATGGAGCTTTCAGGTACACTGAAGAAAATCAAGCTCAGAGAGTGGTGGCAGAACAAGATGCCTTTAACCATGCCTCCAGTAGTCCTAATGTGATCAGTCATACTGAACCACAAAGTACAGCACTGATATCTTCTGAGAATGTATTTTCTATGAAGAAGATGGTGTCTGAACTCATGGATTCTGGAGAATCCAGTCAAGTCTCTCCAGACTGTTGTGATGAAACTGAAGATGATGACCTTATTGCAATGATTGCTAAAATGTTTAACCGTTTCAAAGCAAGATCAAATAGGCCATCTGGACAATTTGCATCCAGTTCTTCCACTGACAAGACTAATTTGACATGCTTTAAGTGTGGCAAAAAGGTCATTTCATGAAAGAGTGCAGGTCCAACCAGTTTGTATCCAAGCCTGGTCCATTCTCTTCTAATAATAAGCCTGATGATAGCTATAAAATGAAATATAAAATGCTTAAGGCCCAGATTGCTCTCATGGCACAACAAATTGAAACAAATAATAAGTGCATGATTGCAACAACTGAAGAGAAGTGGGTGCCTTCTGATGAATCATCTGCTGATGAAAAAGAAGAAAGAGATTGCTGTTACATGGCTCTGGCAGACGAAGAGCTCCTGGTGAAGGAAGATGTCACATCTGGACGATGGGTGGACATTGTTATCAAGAAGGTTAGTGATTATGATAATGCAACTGACCAAGAACTAAAATTGGACATTGCTGAAGCTCTTAATTCTGATTTGATTTTTGTAGAAACTGTTAGATTTGATTGTGTAAATGGTCTAGAAACAGATTCTTCTGAAATAAATGCTTTAAAATCAAAATTAAAGAACTTCAAGACATTGAACTGGCATTTCAAGCCCAGGTTCTGGTAACTGAACAATTGATTCAAGAAAAAACAAGATCTTGAGATCATTTTAGAGAAAGAAAAACTGGTAATAAAATCATGGCTAGAAACCAAAAAGCCATATGATGCTTGTGCAAAACAATTTCCTGCTCAAAAACGTGCATACTTAGATGGAAATACTCATGTAGCGTCATTAATACCAGTAATCGATCGATTACCAGAGGAGTTCAGGCCCACCACTGTTTATGATGAGCCTGTAACTCCTAAGACCAATTTTTACCCAGTTCAATCCCCAGAGGTTAAGACTGGAGGACTCCAGATGACTGCTCCAGTTAAAGAGGTCTCTCAGAATAGACCTTTGCCTCAGACCAATCCCTTACCAAAGCCTAGGACTGGAAAGGCTAAGGTATCATCTAAAGAAAATATTTTGTCCAGGTTAGAGAGCCAGATTCAAATTCTGACTCGTCAATCACAAAGTTTTAATGCAAGATTAAACTTTATTGAGGGTACTTCATCTGGCCCTAGACAAAATACAAAACCTTTTTGCTAAGAAAGACAAATTTATTTCTCCAGTTGAGAAAATGAAAAAGGTTTCAAATCATCAACCCCAGTGGTCTTTTCAACTAAGACCACTGTTGAAGAAAGTGAACTGAACCAGATTGCCCCAGGGACCTATAAGGGAGGGTCCAGTGAACCCATCAGTCGATGGGTTCCCAAATCTAACTGATCAATATCAGGTGTATATGTAGGGCGATCGAAAGAAATATATCTGGTATCTTGACAGTGCAGCTGGCAGAACGATGACCGGATGTAAGACCCTACTGGAGGAGTTCACCATTTCTGATGGACCCTCCATTACTTTTGGAAATGATGGTTGTGGAAAGACTGAGGGATATGGTGTTTTGAACAATGGACAAGTCAAGTTCACACGTGTTGCATTTGTGAATGGTTTGAAATATAACTTGATCAGTGTAAGCCAACTGTGTGATGATGGCTATCAAGTCTTATTCAATATTGCTCAGTGGTATCGTATTCAACAAGGACTGGAAGGTAGTGTTGATTGCTCCCAGAAAAGGGAATGTGTACGTGATGAATATGGAAAGCTCTCCTTCAGAGCAATGTTTCTATACTCAAGCTGATGAAGACACAAACTGGTTATGGCACAAAAGGTTATCCCATTTAAATTTCAAGAACATTAATAAGTTGTCCAGAAAACAACTTGCAGATGGGATACCTTCAGTTTCCTTCAAAAGGAAAGGCCATGTCCAGGATGTGAGATGGGTAAGCAAAAACGTACCAGTTTCAAGACCAGACAGAATTTCAGCATTTCTGAACCTCTTCATATGCTTCATATGGATCTCTTTGGTCCAGTGAACGTTCAGACTCGTGCTGGTAAAAGATACACCCTGGTGATCGTAGATGAATTCTCCAGATATTGTTGGGTGATCTTTCTTAGGTCTAAAAGTGAAGCTGCTGCTAAAATCATCAGTCTTATCAAGCAAATTGAGCTCAAGTACAGTCGAAAAGTGTGTCAGTTAAGAAGTGACAATGGAACAGAATTCCAGAATGCAACTCTGGAGTCATTCTGTACTGACACTGGCATCTCCCAGAATTTCTCATCAGCCCGCTCTCCAGAACAAAATGGAGAGGTGGAAAGGAAGAATCGAACGCTGATAGAAGCTGCCAGGAGTATGCTTGCTGAATCTGGTCTGTCTACCAGTTTCTGGGCGGAAGCAATTGCAACTGTTTGCCACACCCAGAATCGATCAGTGTACATCAAAAGACACAAAAAGACAGCCTATGAAGTCTTAAGAAATAGAAAACCAAATATTGGTTATTTTCACGTTTTTGGATGTCCAGTTTACATCCTGAACGACTCCAGTCAGCTAGGCAAATTTGATGCAAAGCTGATGAAGGGTATTTCTTAGGCTATCAGCCATTCGCAAGGCCTTCAGAGTCTACAACAAGAGACTGGAGAAGGTCCATGAGTCAATTCATGTCACATTTGATGAATCAAATGCTGCAATCAACAAGAAGACAGCCCTTGACACTCCCCCAGTAACTCCAATTGTCTTTTGTGAATCTGATCCTATAAACGACAAAAATGAAGATTCAAAGACACAGTTTCCAGTCATCCTGATCTGGAACCTGTTCAGAAAGAAACTCTCCAGTAGTACTCCATTCTATCCCTCTATTATTTTCAAACTACCCTCTGAAATTAATATTGGTTCAGATGTGCGTACTGCTCCCCCAGTATCAGTGTCAGTTGAGAATAGACAAGAAATGTCTTCTTATGAAGAATTCCAAACTGAACCAGTACTTCAGGAAATGCCTTCAAATGAAGAATTTCATGATGCAAATCGTGATTTAAATGACTCAGATGAAGATACTGAAGTAGTCTGGCAAGATCCTCATCCAGAAGCAATTCCAGAGGAGACTCAACTGAACTCTTGCACTGATATTGTTGTCAGTAACAATCCTGGTCAGTACTCCAGATGGACAAAAGCTCATCTATTGATCAGATCATAGGTGACTCCAGTAGAGGAGTTCAGACCAGAAGAGCCTCCAGTAATCAATGCTTATACGTAAGTTTTCTATCTTTGATGGAACTAAAGAAGATTGACGAGGCTATGGAAGATCCAAGATGGGTGACTGCTATGCAAGAAGAGCTTCACCAGTTTGAAAGGAACAAGGTCTGGTATCTGGTTCCTTTCCCAGTTGGAAAGAAAGAACCAATTGGAACAAGATGGGTCTTTAGAAATAAAGTAGATGAAGATGGCCACGTAATCAGAAACAAGGCCAGACTGGTAGCACAAGGCTACTGCCAGTCAGATGTCGACTTTGATGAATCATTTGCTCTAGTGGCTAGACTTGAAGCGATCAGAATATTCTTAGCATTCACTGCTAATCATCAGTTCAAGGTCTACCAGATGGATGTAAAGAGTGCTTTCTTGAAGGGAAAGCTTGAAGAAGAAGTTTACGTCAGACAACCTCCAGGTTTCGTTGATGAAAAGCATCCACATTGGGTATATCGTATGGACAAAGCGCTATATGGCCTCAGACAAGCCCCACGTGCCTGGTATGACACTCTGACTAAACATTTGTTGAAAAATGGTTTTAAACGAGTTGCAATTGACAATACCTTATTCATTCTTCATGAGAAAGGTAATCTGTTAATGGTACAAATTTATGTTGATGATATTTTTTGGGTCTACTGATGAAAACATGTGCAAGAAATTTTCAAAAATCATGTCCACTGAATATGAAATGAGTCTGATGGGTGAATTAACATATTTTCTTGGACTCCAGATTAAACAAAACAAAGATGGCATTTTTATTAATCAGGAGAAATATGTTAGAGATCTTTTAAAGAAATATGATATGAACTCTTCACCATCTAAACCAACTCCAATTTCTGCACCACTGATACTGGACTCCGATCCAGATGGTAAACCAGTGAACACCACTGTCTATAGAGGCATGGTTGGTTCACTGATGTATTTAACTGCCAGTAGACCAGATATTATGTTTCAACATGTTTATGTGCCAGATATCAGTCTAATCCAAAGGAATCTCATATGCTTGCTGTTAAGCGCATACTGAAGTACCTTAAAGGTGTCCCAGTCTAGGTCTTTGGTACCCCAAAGGCTCAGGCATGGATTTAATGGGTTATTCAGATTCAGATCATGCAGGTTGTAAGATAGATAGGAAATCCACAACTGGTGGATTTCATTTCCTAGGTGGCAAACTGGTCAGCTGGACCAGTAAGAAGCAAACTTCAGTTTCATTGTCCACTGCTAAAGCTAAATACGTGTCTGCAGCCAGTTGTTGTGCTCAGATACTCTGGATGAAGAACCAGTTGCTTGATTATGGTATTAAATATTCAAAGACTCCAATCTTTTGTGATAATACCAGTGCCATCGCTATCTCAAACAAATCCAGTCATGCACTCCAGAACGAAGCACATTGATCTAAGGTATCACTTCATTCGTGATCATATTATGAAAAACTACATTGAACTCCATTTTATTCCCACTGACAAACAACTCGCTGACATTTTTACCAAACCTTTGATGTCAAAACTTTTGAATATCTTGTTGGTGAGTTGGGAATGTTAAATCCTTAAATCTGGCGACTGCTCAGATATTGAACGCCTATGTGTACTATCTTTGCATTATTAGATTTCTGGAACAACATTCCAGGGAAGACTTTGAAAAATATTTTCTATTAAAAATGTTTTAAGTTCAGGGGGAATTTATTTTCTCACTGGACAAATTCTTCAGAAAATATTACTGGTGCCTTGTAAATATGTCCCTCTCACTGGTAACTGGACAAGTTGAAGTGCGTGTTTAAGTTGACTTATGTCTTCTTGTAAATGTGTCCCTCTCATTTGTCTGTATTAGTTGACGTGCACGTTTGAGGTTACCAGTCTTTCAAAAATGGTTTTCACTGGTACTTTACTGGAGTGTCCCTCCAGTGTACCATCAGTACATGTTCACTGGACTAATCCACTAGTGATACTGAAGGTCCAGTCAACCTCCAGATGCACTGAACTATGTCATAATATTTTCTAAATACTTGGTCTTTGTGTGTGCCACGTAAGCAAACCTTTTTGAAGATATTTTAATCCTACGTGGCATGTAAATTTTTCAACGCAATGATGGTCTTTTTACTTTGGGAAAACAAAAAAGTACAAGTTGTTACTGTTTGTGAGCTGTAAACCGTCATGCATTTATGTGTGATGTGATGTAATTAATGCGGATCTCAGAACCCGATCAAAAATGTTATTTGATAATTTCAAATAAACCGTTTGAGTTCCACATTCCTTCTCCTAAATATACCCACTTTCAATTTCAATTGCATTTACTTCGAACATATTTACTCCCAAATCTTTCAAATTCCTTCATTTACTTCTTCATTCATTTTCCAATCATATTATCTCTCTTATTTACTCCATTTCCATTCATTCCTTCATCAAATCTTCATTATAACCTATATATTCAATTCATTTTCATCTATTCCTTATAAATGGCACCTAGACAATCAAGAACTAAAAATCTGCTTGCCAATGAATACATTCCTTCGGAAAATGTTGCTAGGGCACCTCATATCAATCTTGAGGCGAGTGCCATAAGAATCAATATGAATAACTGGATGGCAAGACTCTCTCTGTCCAGTGTTCATGATGCCCAATCGATCATTAGGAGATTAAACTCATTTTTTCTCTCTTGCCCATTATATGGTGCATTAACATTGAATCCAGGAAGGATGTACCACGAGTATTTGTGTGAATTCTGGTACACGGCTACATATGACGATGAAACTTCATCGATCAATTATACTCTCAAGGGAGGTACCAGATCCCTTGGTTTCACTGCAAGTCTGCTCAGGTCTGTTCTACAGTTAAACTATCTTGACCTGAATGAGTTGCCAATTGAGCTTCCCTCTGGTATAAGTACAAGGGAAGTATGCAGATTAATGGGGCATACAGATATATTGGATGAGCATGGGCAGCTATCAATAAAAGGGACTATCTACATGAGCAAGCTGTCAGACTCATGGAGATATTTCTTTACACATATTGTTGAGTGTCTAGGAGGCAGCTCTGGAGGATTAGACCAGATTAATCAAACACACCTCCAGATTGCCTACTGTTTATGGTTTGGGCTTAGAGTGGATTTTGCCCAAATTCTTTTTGATGACCTGGTCGAGCGCCTAAGAGTGAAAGGAAGAAAGCCATTCGTTCCTTATATTCGTTTCCTTTCACTGATGTTTAAGATTGCTCTTGGAGACCAGTATGATATGGATACGACTCACTTTTCTGTGAGTGAATATATGAGAGATCTGGTCAATCTCAGGTCTCCAGTGGATGAGGTAGATATTCCTCAGTTCATGCTTTCCTTGCAAAGGGAAGAAGCTGAAATGGCTCCAGTTGAAGGACCATCTGGTGATGATGTACAGATAATAGAGGTTGTACAACCAATAAGACAAGTTGCTCCAGAAGGTCATGTACAAGTTGTTGAACCTTCCAGATGACCTAGAACTAATAGGCGTCTGATGAGAGCTGGACTCCAGGTGAATCCAGAAAGACATCCAGGTGATGTTATGAATCTGGATGGGTCACCAATTTTTGAATCTGAAGAGGTTGTTGGGCAGGAAACTGATGAACAAACTGAAAATATTGCCCAGATTGTAGAACAGGTTGTTGAGGAAGTTGTTGAAGATGTTCAGACTGATAACATGCTTCTGGTGAGCAAGAGGCTCCACTGAATTTAAATGTAGAGGCTGGTGAACAACATTCCAGGGAAGACTTGAAAAATATTTTCTATTAAAATGTTTTAAGTTCAGGGTGAATTTATTTTCTCACTGGACAAATTCTTCAGAAAATATTACTGGTGCCTTGTAAATATGTCCCTCTCACTGGTAACTGGACAGGTTGAAGTGCGTGTTTGAGTTGACTTATGTCTTCTTGTAAATGTGTCCCTCTCATTTGTCTGTATTAGTTGACGTGCACGTTTGAGGTTACCAGTCTTTCAAAAAATGGTTTTTCACTGGTACTTTACTGGAGTGTCCCTCCAGTGTACCATCAGTACATGTTCACTGGACTAATCCACCAGTGATACTGAAGGTCCAGTCAACCTCCAGATGCACTGAACTATGTCATAATATTTTCTAAATACTTGGTCTTTGTGTGTGCCACGTAAGCAAACCTTTTTGAAGATATTTTAATCCTACGTGGCATGTAAATTTTTCAACGCAATGATGGTCTTTTTACTTTGGGAAAACAAAAAGTACAAGTTGTTACTGTTTGTGGGCTGTAAACCGTCATGCATTTATGTGTGATGTGATGTAATTAATGCGGATCTCAGAACCCGATCAAAAATGTTATTTGATGATTTCAAATAAACCGTTTGAGTTCCACATTCCTTCTCCTAAATATACCCACTTTCAATTTCAATTGCATTTACTTCGAACATATTTACTCCCAAATCTTTCAAATTCCTTCATTTACTTCTTCATTCAATTTTCCAATCATATTTATCTCTCTTATTTACTCCATTTTCATTCATTCTTTCATCAAATCTTCATCATAACCTATATATTCAATTTCATTTTCATCTATTCTTATAAATGGCACCTAGACAATCAAGAACTAAAAATCTGCTTGCCAATGAATACATTCCTTCGGAAAATGTTGCTAGGGCACCTCATATCAATCTTGAGGCGAGTGCCATAAGAATCAATATGAATAACTGGATGGCAAGACTCTCTCTGTCCAGTGTTCATGATGCCCAATCGATCATTAGGAGATTAAACTCATTTTTTCTCTCTTGCCCATTATATGGTGCATTAACATTGAATCCAGGAAGGATGTACCACGAGTATTTGTGTGAATTCTGGTACACGGCTACATATGACGATGATACTTCATCGATCAACTATACTCTCAAGGGAGGTACCAGATCCCTTGGCTTCACTGCAAGTCTGCTCAGGTCTGTTCTACAGTTAAACTATCTTGACCTGAATGAGTTGCCAATTGAGCTTCCCTCTGGTATAAGTACAAGGGAAGTATGCAGATTAATGGGGCATACAGATATATTGGATGAGCATGGGCAGCTATCAATAAAAGGGACTATCTACATGAGCAAGCTGTCAGACTCATGGAGATATTTCTTTACACATATTGTTGAATGTCTATGAGGCAGCTCTGGAGGATTAGACCAGATTAATCAAACACACCTCCAGATTGCCTACTGTTTATGGTTTGGGTAGGTGGATTTGCCCAAATTCTTTTTGATGACCTGGTCGAGCGCCTAAGAGTGAAAGGAAGAAAGCCATTCGTTCCTTATATTCGTTTCCTTTCACTGATGTTTAAGATTGCTCTTGGAGACCAGTATGATATGGATACGACTCACTTTTCTGTGAGTGAATATATGAGAGATCTGGTCAATCTCAGGTCTCCAGTGGATGAGGTAGATATTCCTCAGTTCATGCTTTCCTTGCAAAGGGAAGAAGCTGAAATGGCTCCAGTTGAAGGACCATCTGGTGATGATGTACAGATAATAGAGGTTGTACAACCAATAAGACAAGTTGCTCCAGAAGGTCATGTACAAGTTGTTGAACCTTCCAGATGACCTAGAACTAATAGGCGTCTGATGAGAGCTGGACTCCAGGTGAATCCAGAAAGACATCCAGGTGATGTTATGAATCTGGATGGGTCACCAATTTTTGAATCTGAAGAGGTTGTTGGGCAGGAAACTGATGAACAAACTGAAAATATTGCCCAGATTGTAGAGCAGGTTGTTGAAGTTGTTGAAGATGTTCAGACTGATGAACATGCTTCTGGTGAGCAAGAGGCTCCACTGGATTTAAATCTAGAGGCTGGTGAACAAGTGATTGTAGAGACTGGTGAAGAGACAGTTGGGATTGCTCCAGAATGGGATGATGTTGACTCCCCAATGTTTGAAGGCTTTGATGTTAACTTGAATTTTCTGGGTGAAGATGTACAAGAA
>CM067167.1:196897843-197093324 GCA_034093135.1 Erigeron breviscapus | reverse complement strand
TTAACAAAATAATTTTTTTAGATTTATATAAAAATAATTTTTTAGATTTATACAAAATAATTTTTTTAGATTTATATAAAAATAATTTTTTAGATTTATACAAAATAATTTTTTTAGATTTATATAAAAATAATTTTTTAGATTTATACAAAATAATTTTTTTAGATTTATATAAAAATAATTTTTTAGATTTATACAAAATAATTTTTTTAGATTTATATAAAAATAATTTTTTAGATTTATACAAAATAATTTTTTTAGATTTATACAAAATAATTTTTTTAGATTTATATAAAAATAATTTTTTAGATTTATACAAAATAATTTTTTTAGATTTATATAAAAATAATTTTTTAGATTTATACAAAATAATTTTTTTAGATTTATATAAAAATAATTTTTTTAGATTTATATAAAAATAATTTTTTAGATTTATATAAAATAATTTTTTTAGATTTATACAAAATAATTTTTTTAGATTTATATAAAAATAATTTTTTAGATTTATACAAAATAATTTTTTTAGATTTATACAAAATAATTTTTTTAGATTTATATAAAAATAATTTTTTAGATTTATACAAAATAATTTTTTTAGATTTATATAAAAATAATTTTTTTAGATTTATATAAAAATAATTTTTTAGATTTATACAAAATAATTTTTTTAGATTTATACAAAATAATTTTTTTAGATTTATATAAAAATAATTTTTTAGATTTATACAAAATAATTTTTTTAGATTTATATAAAAATAATTTTTTTAGATTTATATAAAAATAATTTTTTAGATTTATACAAAATAATTTTTTTAGATTTATACAAAATAATTTTTTTAGATTTATATAAAAATAATTTTTTAGATTTATACAAAATAATTTTTTTAGATTTATACAAAATAATTTTTTTAGATTTATATAAAAATAATTTTTTAGATTTATACAAAATAATTTTTTTAGATTTATATAAAAATAATTTTTTTAGATTTATATAAAAATAATTTTTTAGATTTATACAAAATAATTTTTTTAGATTTATACAAAATAATTTTTTTAGATTTATATAAAAATAATTTTTTAGATTTATACAAAATAATTTTTTTAGATTTATATAAAAATAATTTTTTTAGATTTATATAAAAATAATTTTTTAGATTTATACAAAATAATTTTTTTAGATTTATACAAAATAATTTTTTTAGATTTATATAAAAATAATTTTTTAGATTTATACAAAATAATTTTTTTAGATTTATACAAAATAATTTTTTTAGATTTATATAAAAATAATTTTTTAGATTTATACAAAATAATTTTTTTAGATTTATATAAAAATAATTTTTTTAGATTTATATAAAAATAATTTTTTAGATTTATACAAAATAATTTTTTTAGATTTATACAAAATAATTTTTTTAGATTTATATAAAAATAATTTTTTAGATTTATACAAAATAATTTTTTTAGATTTATATAAAAATAATTTTTTTAGATTTATATAAAAATAATTTTTTTAGATTTATACAAAATAATTTTTTTAGATTTATATAAAAATAATTTTTTAGATTTATACAAAATAATTTTTTTTAGATTTATACAAAATATTTTTTTTTTGTGCAGAAATGGTCCTATGAGCAATAAATGGACGAAACTACCCCTCATGTGACAAGCACATGGGGGCATTAACGACTGAATTCTAACGGCACGTTAGTTTTGGACCAAAATTGCAACAGGTGTGATATGACAGGGATGAGTTTCGCGACTTTTCACACTTTTGTATCAAACTTGCAAAATATGTGATAACACAGGGACCAAAAATGCAATTCGTTCTAGTCTAAATAAATTAATCAATGGAGAACATATATAATAATCTAGTGAGCACGTATGATTCTGATCGAGCAAGTGATCTCGTGAACTTTGGTGGCGGCCTTGTGATGATTAATTGATTACGATGTATGTCCCTTAAAACATGATTGATTTAAATATCTGTTTGCGATAGCGACGCCTTGCTAGTGCAACTATGTTATTAACAGCTTGTTTTGAGGAAAAAGTTTATAAAACGTATTTTTCTTTTTTAAGTTGCACCTTAAAATTATTTATTGATCAAGTTATCTAACGGACTTTTAAATTGTTTACATATGCACATCGTATTTGATTATTTCCATCAGATTTTCAATTATCGATTAAAAATGCCCATAAACTATTAAAATTCGTTCACATATATGGTCATTGAACTTTGAATTTTATAATAATCACAAATCTTGATAAATTTATAAGTTTAATGATCAATATGCGAACAATTTTAAAAATTTGATGATAACATAAAATTATAATATGCATATTTAAATTTTAAACAAATTTTAAAAGTTCACTACACAACTAATTAAGTGAATAGAAACTTTTGTCCTACAGTTATATACAAAATGAAAAATACTTTGACATATGAAGTATTTACCCCGGAATTTAAAAGAACATATCATTTTCTCAACCAATATCTTATCAGCCCCCCGGCCGGGAAGAAGATAAAAGTGGCAGTAATTTAATAAATTACCGAATACGTGAAGATTGTACGCTTTCATGAACAGTTTTCAAACATTAATAGATTAACTATTAGCAAGTTAATTCCAAATAAATGAAAGGTACAATGCATTGGTAAATAAAAGTACTACAACGACACGAACAATTGACCTTTTTTGAACCTCAACAAAACGTCTAAATGGAACAACATTAGAAAATAAAGAAAAACTAGACAATGTTTTTTATGCCAACAGAAATGCCATTAATGTGATTGGTCATTTCTTTCTCATTTAATTTAGGCACAAACGAAGTCCTTGGGGACCTCTTTGGCACAAGAGCTAAGAAGCAAGCTAAGTGAGATTGGGATATTAATGTTGATCCCAAGAACATTGGCTTTCAAAGCAGTGCAAAGGCAGATTGCAGCTTCAAGGTTGACAAGGTCACCGAGGATCGAGCAACATGGGTGGCCAAGCGGTTGCCCAACGACAGTCCCTACGGAATCGTTAAGCAACTTAGCACATACTCCCAACTTTAAGGCATCCTTTGGGCAAGTGCCCTTAGAAGGAGTTGGCTTTTGAGGGGCAGGAATTGTTGGAGTTTGGCAAGTGAAACATGCTTGTGTAGCAACAAAGAAAAGAAGGTTAGTGGCTAGGAAAAGAGTGGAAGATTTAGTGAAAGCCATTGGTTGAAAATAACTATCTGCCAAAATAAAGGTTTAGTTGGAGAATTTTCTTTTATTGAACAACAAAAATGTTGTCAATTGATAAAGAACAATTTCAATTTGAAAAATTTCAAATTGTACTGTTTGCCGAGCAAAATGCTCTGCAAATAAGCAGTTCAGATTCACTCCTTTGAGATGTATGAAATTTTCTTTTATTGAACAACAAAAATGTTGTCAATTGATAAAGAACAATTTCAATTTGAAAAATTTCAAATTGTACTGTTTGCCGAGCAAAATGCTCTGCAAATAAGCAGTTCAGATTCACTCCTTTGAGATGTATGAAATTTTCTTTTATTGAACAACAAAAATGTTGTCAATTGATAAAGAACAATTTCAATTTGAAAAATTTCAAATTGTACTGTTTGCCGAGCAAAATGCTCTGCAAATAAGCAGTTCAGATTCACTCCTTTGAGATGTATGAAATTTTCTTTTATTGAACAACAAAAATGTTGTCAATTGATAAAGAACAATTTCAATTTGAAAAATTTCAAATTGTACTGTTTGCCGAGCAAAATGCTCTGCAAATAAGCAGTTCAGATTCACTCCTTTGAGATGTATGAAATTTTCTTTTATTGAACAACAAAAATGTTGTCAATTGATAAAGAACAATTTCAATTTGAAAAATTTCAAATTGTACTGTTTGCCGAGCTCAAAGCTCTGCAAATAAGCAGTTCAGATTCACTCCTTTGAGATGTATGAAATTTTCTTTTATTGAACAACAAAAATGTTGTCAATTGATAAAGAACAATTTCAATTTGAAAAATTTCAAATTGTACTGTTTGCCGAGCAAAATGCTCTGCAAATAAGCAGTTCAGATTCACTCCTTTGAGATGTATGAAATTTTCTTTTATTGAACAACAAAAATGTTGTCAATTGATAAAGAACAATTTCAATTTGAAAAATTTCAAATTGTACTGTTTGCCGAGCAAAATGCTCTGCAAATAAGCAGTTCAGATTCACTCCTTTGAGATGTATGAAATTTTCTTTTATTGAACAACAAAAATGTTGTCAATTGATAAAGAACAATTTCAATTTGAAAAATTTCAAATTGTACTGTTTGCCGAGCAAAATGCTCTGCAAATAAGCAGTTCAGATTCACTCCTTTGAGATGTATGAAATTTTCTTTTATTGAACAACAAAAATGTTGTCAATTGATAAAGAACAATTTCAATTTGAAAAATTTCAAATTGTACTGTTTGCCGAGCAAAATGCTCTGCAAATAAGCAGTTCAGATTCACTCCTTTGAGATGTATGAAATTTTCTTTTATTGAACAACAAAAATGTTGTCAATTGATAAAGAACAATTTCAATTTGAAAAATTTCAAATTGTACTGTTTGCCGAGCAAAATGCTCTGCAAATAAGCAGTTCAGATTCACTCCTTTGAGATGTATGAAATTTTCTTTTATTGAACAACAAAAATGTTGTCAATTGATAAAGAACAATTTCAATTTGAAAAATTTCAAATTGTACTGTTTGCCGAGCAAAATGCTCTGCAAATAAGCAGTTCAGATTCACTCCTTTGAGATGTATGAAATTTTCTTTTATTGAACAACAAAAATGTTGTCAATTGATAAAGAACAATTTCAATTTGAAAAATTTCAAATTGTACTGTTTGCCGAGCAAACTTCTCGGCAAACTTGAGAAAACTCAAAACTGGCACCAAGTCATCGTTTATTGGAGATGAACCTTGTAAATGCCGAGCTCAAAGCTCTGCAAATAAGCAGTTCAGATTCACTCCTTTGAGATGTATGAAATTTTCTTTTATTGAACAACAAAAATGTTGTCAATTGATAAAGAACAATTTCAATTTGAAAAATTTCAAATTGTACTGTTTGCCGAGCAAAATGCTCTGCAAACAGTTGGATTTAAAACTTAGTGAAAATTTTCATTTTGTACTGTTTGCCGAGCAGAATGCTCTGCAAATAAGCAGTTCAGATTCACTCCTTTGAGATGTATGAAATTTTCTTTTATTGAACAACAAAAATGTTGTCAATTGATAAAGAACAATTTCAATTTGAAAAATTTCAAATTGTACTGTTTGCCGAGCAAAATGCTCTGCAAACAGTTGTTTGACCAAGTTGGAAAAAGTTTTATACAAAATGCACTGTTTGCCGAGCAAATTGCTCTGCAAACAGTTTTTTTTTTTTTTTTTTTTTTTTTTTCTTTTCTTTTTTTTTTTTTTTTTTTTTTTTTTTTTTTTTTTTTTTTTTTTTTTTTTTTTTTATTTTTTTTTTTTTTTAAGGCTTGAAAGACTTGGAATTCAACAAGGCCTGTTTGCCGAGCTCAAAGCTCTGCAAACAGTTGATTTTAAGACTTGGATTCATTTTGAACAAAATGCACTGTTTGCCGAGCAAAATGCTCTGCAAACAGTTGTTTTTAAGACTTGGATTCATTTTGAACAAAATGCACTGTTTGCCGAGCAAAATGCTCTGCAAACAGTTGTTTGACCAAGTTGGAAAAAGTTTTATACAAAATGCACTGTTTGCCGAGCAAATTGCTCTGCAAACAGTTGATTTTAAAACTTGGATTCATTTTGAACAAAATGCACTGTTTGCCGAGCAAAATGCTCTGCAAACAGTTGTTTTTAAGACTTGGATTCATTTTGAACAAAATGCACTGTTTGCCGAGCAAAATGCTCTGCAAACAGTTGTTTTTAAGACTTGGATTCATTTTGAACAAAATGCACTGTTTGCCGAGCAAAGCTCTGCAAATAAGCAGTTCAGATTCACTCCTTTGAGATGTATGAAATTTTCTTTTATTGAACAACAAAAATGTTGTCAATTGATAAAGAACAATTTCAATTTGAAAAATTTCAAATTGTACTGTTTGCCGAGCAAAATGCTCTGCAAATAAGCAGTTCAGATTCACTCCTTTGAGATGTATGAAATTTTCTTTTATTGAACAACAAAAATGTTGTCAATTGATAAAGAACAATTTCAATTTGAAAAATTTCAAATTGTACTGTTTGCCGAGCAAAATGCTCTGCAAACAGTTGGTAACAAAGATTAAGGTTAAGTATATTACCTTGAAATGGATATTATGATCGATGAACAGAAAGAAAATGGTAGCACACTGATGATCAAAGTAACAAATTCACTTTAAGTGATACTCAAATGATGATCGATTTGATTGATTAATGACAAGTTAAAAACTAATGATGAGAGAGATAAAGTAAAACTTTTGGTTTGAATTCGAATTGTGAATGAGGTTGACCCGCCCATTTTCCTTTTAAGACTCATATTCGGGTCGAGGGTCTGGGTATGACCCGCGTGTTGACCCGAAATAAAAAAAAAAAAAAAAAAAAAAAAAACAAAAAACAAAAAACAAAAAAAAACAAAAACACAAACACAAATCAAAAACCAAAATCAAACAAAAAAAAAAAAAAAAAAAAAAAAAAAAAAAAAAAAAAAAAAAAAAAAAAAAAAAAAAAAAAAAAAAAAAAAAAAAAAAAAAAAAAAAAAAAAAAAAAAAAAAAAAAAAAAAAAAAAAAAAAAAAAAAAAAAAAAAAAAAAAAAAAAAAAAAAAAAAAAAAAAAAAAAAAAAAAAAAAAAAAAAAAAAAAAAAAAAAAAAAAAAAAAAAAAAAAAAAAAAAAAAAAAAAAAAAAAAAAAAAAAAAAAAAAAAAAAAAAAAAAAAAAAAAAAAAAAAAAAAAAAAAAAAAAAAAAAAAAAAAAAAAAAAAAAAAAAAAAAAAAAAAAAAAAAAAAAAAAAAAAAAAAAAAAAAAAAAAAAAAAAAAAAAAAAAAAAAAAAAAAAAAAAAAAAAAAAAAAAAAAAAAAAAAAAAAAAAAAAAAAAAAAAAAAAAAAAAAAAAAAAAAAAAAAAAAAAAAAAAAAAAAAAAAAAAAAAAAAAAAAAAAAAAAAAAAAAAAAAAAAAAAAAAAAAAAAAAAAAAAAAAAAAAAAAAAAAAAAAAAAAAAAAAAAAAAAAAAAAAAAAAAAAAAAAAAAAAAAAAAAAAAAAAAAAAAAAAAAAAAAAAAAAAAAAAAAAAAAAAAAAAAAAAAAAAAAAAAAAAAAAAAAAAAAAAAAAAAAAAAAAAAAAAAAAAAAAAAAAAAAAAAAAAAAAAAAAAAAAAAAAAAAAAAAAAAAAAAAAAAAAAAAAAAAAAAAAAAAAAAAAAAAAAAAAAAAAAAAAAAAAAAAAAAAAAAAAAAAAAAAAAAAAAAAAAAAAAAAAAAAAAAAAAAAAAAAAAAAAAAAAAAAAAAAAAAAAAAAAAAAAAAAAAAAAAAAAAAAAAAAAAAAAAAAAAAAAAAAAAAAAAAAAAAAAAAAAAAAAAAAAAAAAAAAAAAAAAAAAAAAAAAAAAAAAAAAAAAAAAAAAAAAAAAAAAAAAAAAAAAAAAAAAAAAAAAAAAAAAAAAAAAAAAAAAAAAAAAAAAAAAAAAAAAAAAAAAAAAAAAAAAAAAAAAAAAAAAAAAAAAAAAAAAAAAAAAAAAAAAAAAAAAAAAAAAAAAAAAAAAAAAAAAAAAAAATAAAAAACAATCATACAAACTAACAACAAATAACACAGAAAAAAAAAAAAAAAAATAAAAAAAAAAAAAACAAATAAAAAAAATAAACAAACAAAAATTTTCATACATTGCACACTCCCCCTCAAAATAAGCATATAAGACTATACTAAATTTACAAACTCCCCCTTAAATCATGCATTCTACCCTTTTTCTCCCCCTCAAACATTGCATGTAATATCAAGTAAAACACATCAATGTTTGAAACAGAAAATGAACATAGAATACATGGCATGAAAGCATTTAAGTTTGTAAATCAAGCATTCCTAACTTGGTTTTCAGAAAATTGAACCTGTTTTCATCCAAAGGTTTGGTGAAAAGGTCTGCAAGTTGGTAGTCTGTTGGGACAAAATAGAGTTCGATGTTACCTTTCTCGACATGATCTTTAAGAAAATGGTACCGAACATCTATGTGCTTGGTCTTGGTGTGCTGTACAGGATTGCAAGAAATAGCAATAGCACTTTTAGAGTCACAGTAGATGGGAATCCTGTTGAACTGAAATCCATAATCAGTCAACTGTGTCTTCATCCAAAGAACTTGTGAACAACAGCTTGCTGCAGCTACGTATTCAGCTTCTGCAGTAGATGTGGATACACAATTCTGTTTCTTTGAAGACCAACTGACCAATCTATCTCCTAGAAACTGTACACTCCCAGAAGTACTCTTTCGATCAAGCTTACAACCTGCATGGTCAGCATCCGAATATGCAATTAACTGAAACCCGGTATCCCTTGGATACCAGAGACCAAGGTTCACTGTGCCTTTCAGGTATCGGAAGATCCGTTTAACGGCCTGGAAATGACTTTCCTTAGGATTGGCCTGGTACCTGGCACACATGCATGTGGCGAACATAATATCCGGGCGACTAGCAGTCAAATACATGAGTGACCCTATCATACTGCGATATTTCTTTTGATCAAAAGATTTTCCATTTAAGTCAGCATTAATCTTTGTCCGAGCTTCCATGGGTGTTCCAATTGTTTGACAATCCATCATATCAAACTTTTTCAACATGTCAAGAATGTACTTAGATTGACAAATAAAAGTACCATTTGACAACTGTTTTACTTGTAGACCAAGGAAAAAGTTTAATTCACCCATCATGCTCATTTCAAATTTCTTGATCATTAAAGCAGAGAAATTCTTGCAGTATTTAGGATTAGTTGACCCGAAAATTATGTCGTCAACATAAATCTGGATTAGAATGATATCACTCCCTTGTCGTTTGATAAACAAGGTAGTGTCAATCGAACCTTTGCTAAAGCCAGATTTCACAAGATAAGAGGATAGAGCATCATACCATGCACGAGGCGCTTGTTTCAGACCATATAATGCCTTGTCTAACCTGTAAACGTAGTCTGGATGTTTGGAACTCACAAAACCTTCTGGTTGTTCAACGTACACTTCTTCTTTGAGAATTCCATTTAAGAAGGCAGTTTTAACATCCATCTGATAGACTGTGAAGTTCTTGTAGGCAGCATAGGCAAGAAACATCCGAATAGCCTCAATTCGTGCAACTGGTGCGAATGTCTCATCGTAGTCAATTCTATCTTGTTGGCAATATCCCTTTGCAACCAATCGTGCTTTGTTGCGTACAACAACTCCAGTTTCATCCTTTTTATTCTTGAAGATCCACTTGGTTTTAATTGGCTCCTTGTTCTTGTAAGGATTGGGAACCAATTTCCACACTTCAAGTCGTTCAAATTGATTCAGTTCCTCCTGCATAGCTTTCACCCAATCTGGACAACTTAGAGCTTCATTAACTGTCTTTGGTTCAACAATGCTCAGAAAATTCACAAACAGACATTCATTCGCGGAAGCAGATCTTGTCTGAACTCCAGTTGTTGGATTACCAATGACTTGTGAAATTGGATGAGCTCTTGTCCATTTGGTTGTATGAGGAATTGGATCAAGTGGATCACCAGATTCTTCAGAATCAATAAAATCCGGAGAATGTTGTTCTGTCAATTGTTCAAACGAGGTTGCAATTGGTTCAACAAAGTTGTCATGAACATAATTCTCAGGATTGGTTGTAGGATTAGTCACTTGTGAGATAATATGAGGTTGAGTATGCAACTCTGACATATCAGTAGGTGGAGGAGAATCAGATGATGAGTTAACATCTGTTGATTGTGATGGAGAAGACTCATTGGGATCCATTTCTTCTGAATTTGAACTGGTTGGTTCATTGTCATTTCCATCAGATTCAGGAACTTTCTTCGAATCATGGAAAAATTCTTCGAACAAGATATCCAAATCTTGTGTTGTTGGAGTAGAGAATGATGATTTGAGATTAACTTGGGTCTTCTTGATGAAAGCAATAATCACTAGCGAAGTATCACTCTTTGCGTGAAGAAAGAATCAATTGTAGAATTCTTGAATTCAGTTCCATTGTCTGAGCGAACAATTCTAACTGATGATTTGAGATTAACTTGGGTCTTCTTGATGAAAGCAATAATCACTAGCGAAGTATCACTCTTTGCGTGAAGAAAGAATCAATTGTAGAATTCTTGAATTCAGTTCCATTGTCTGAGCGAACAATTCTAACTGATGATTTGAGATTAACTTGGGTCTTCTTGATGAAAGCAATAATCACTAGCGAAGTATCACTCTTTGCGTGAAGAAAGAATCAATTGTAGAATTCTTGAATTCAGTTCCATTGTCTGAGCGAACAATTCTAACTGATGATTTGAGATTAACTTGGGTCTTCTTGATGAAAGCAATAATCACTAGCGAAGTATCACTCTTTGCGTGAAGAAAGAATCAATTGTAGAATTCTTGAATTCAGTTCCATTGTCTGAGCGAACAATTCTAACTGATGATTTGAGATTAACTTGGGTCTTCTTGATGAAAGCAATAATCACTAGCGAAGTATCACTCTTTGCGTGAAGAAAGAATCAATTGTAGAATTCTTGAATTCAGTTCCATTGTCTGAGCGAACAATTCTAACTGATGATTTGAGATTAACTTGGGTCTTCTTGATGAAAGCAATAATCACTAGCGAAGTATCACTCTTTGCGTGAAGAAAGAATCAATTGTAGAATTCTTGAATTCAGTTCCATTGTCTGAGCGAACAATTCTAACTGATGATTTGAGATTAACTTGGGTCTTCTTGATGAAAGCAATAATCACTAGCGAAGTATCACTCTTTGCGTGAAGAAAGAATCAATTGTAGAATTCTTGAATTCAGTTCCATTGTCTGAGCGAACAATTCTAACTGATGATTTGAGATTAACTTGGGTCTTCTTGATGAAAGCAATAATCACTAGCGAAGTATCACTCTTTGCGTGAAGAAAGAATACCCAAGTGTAACGAGAATAATCATCTACAATCACTAGAATGTATCGCTTTCCATGGATACTTTGAACTTTCATTGGGCCACACAAATCCATATGAATAAGGTGCAAAGGACCTTCTGTACTTAAGTGCTTCTTTGGTTTGTGTGAAGCTTTCTTCATCTTTCCAATTGCACAAGCTGGACAAACATGTTCACTTTCATACTTGTAGTCCGGTAGACCTTCAACAAGTTGTTTATCCACGAGAGCATTAATTGTTTGAAAATTCAGATGAGAAAGAAATACCCAAGTGTAACGAGAATAATCATCTACAATCACTAGAATGTATCGCTTTCCATGGATACTTTGAACTTTCATTGGGCCACACAAATCCATATGAATAAGGTGCAAAGGACCTTCTGTACTTAAGTGCTTCTTTGGTTTGTGTGAAGCTTTCTTCATCTTTCCAATTGCACAAGCTGGACAAACATGTTCACTTTCATACTTGTAGTCCGGTAGACCTTCAACAAGTTGTTTATCCACGAGAGCATTAATTGTTTGAAAATTCAGATGAGAAAGACGGCGATGCCATAACCAAGAGTTTTGTGCAGTTGCTTTTGAAAGTAGACAAATCTCTGAAGAATTAGATGGAATGTTGTTGAGATCAATAGTGAACAGGTTATTGTCCCTTGTTCCAGTAAGAATATCCACACCATCTTCAGTCTGCACTTTGCATTCATATCTCCTGAATAATACTTGAAGATCATTGTCACAAAATTGTCCAACACTGAAAAGATTGTGTCCTAATCCTTCAACATAGGAAACTCTCTTTATAGTGACACCATTTTTAACAATGTCTCCGTAACCGAGAATAGGAGCAATATGATCATTTCCAAATCTGACAGTTCCCATAAACTTTTCAACAAAGTTCGAAAGAATGGACTTGTTTCCAGTAAGAATATCCACACCATCTTCAGTCTGCACTTTGCATTCATATCTCCTGAATAATACTTGAAGATCATTGTCACAAAATTGTCCAACACTGAAAAGATTGTGTCCTAATCCTTCAACATAGGAAACTCTCTTTATAGTGACACCATTTTTAACAATGTCTCCGTAACCGAGAATAGGAGCAATATGATCATTTCCAAATCTGACAGTTCCCATAAACTTTTCAACAAAGTTCGAAAGAATGGACTTGTTTCCAGTAAGAATATCTACACCATCTTCAGTCTGCACTTTGCATTCATATCTCCTGAATAATACTTGAAGATCATTGTCACAAAATTGTCCAACACTGAAAAGATTGTGTCCTAATCCTTCAACATAGGAAACTCTCTTTATAGTGACACCATTTTTAACAATGTCTCCGTAACCGAGAATAGGAGCAATATGATCATTTCCAAATCTGACAGTTCCCATAAACTTTTCAACAAAGTTCGAAAGAATGGACTTGTTTCCAGTAAGAATATCTACACCATCTTCAGTCTGCACTTTGCATTCATATCTCCTGAATAATACTTGAAGATCATTGTCACAAAATTGTCCAACACTGAAAAGATTGTGTCCTAATCCTTCAACATAGGAAACTCTCTTTATAGTGACACCATTTTTAACAATGTCTCCGTAACCGAGAATAGGAGCAATATGATCATTTCCAAATCTGACAGTTCCCATAAACTTTTCAACAAAGTTCGAAAGAATGGACTTGTTTCCAGTCATATGACGTGAACATCCCGAGTCAACATACCAAACACAAATGAGAAATTCCTGCAAAGACAAGGTATCTGATTTAGGTACCCATGTAAATTGGGTCCTTGCAGGTTAGAGGGATAACATGCAAGTACACATTAAAAAATAAACATCAAGCAAAATAACACGCATACAAACAATTTATTCTAATAACAAACAAGCACACATAATTGTTCAAAATACAAATACGAATTACAAACAAAGAAATGTAAAGGTTTATACACAAGTTTTGATACAAGCAGGAATAGTCCTAGATGTAGTAGCATTATCTAATGTATTTGATCTACGGACAATCCACACTTGTTTGACATGGGTAGTGTTTCCATCAAGTTTAACATTTCTAGTAGCATGCAAGAATCTATCTTTTGGAATCCATTTACTGCTACTTTTCATGCACAAGTCACCTGAAACACGAACATTTTTAGAGTTAGAAACTAATTTAGCTTTTATGTTCTGAACAGGTTGCTTCTTGATTGGTTCTGTGATCTTATTCACTTTCTTTATGTCTACATTCTCATTTTGAACATGAATTGGATGATTCTCTTCAAACACATTGGTTTTCTTTTTCATGGATAAAATCTTCTCATTGATTTTTTCAAATGATTCAGAAAACTTTCGGTCAAAAACAATTTTGCACATATCAAAGATCTGAGATTCTTTTTCAGTTTGGACTGAAGCATTTACACTTTCACATATAGAACTCACAGAACATCCAGATGGATCACAAACTTTGGAGTCTATCTTGGGTTGGTCAATGACATAATGATTTTGAGCCTTCAAATTTTCTATCAAAGATTGCTTTTCCTCAAGAGACTTTTGCAGATCTTCAATTACCTTTTCCAAAACTTTTTGTGGTACATACGGTCTCAAATTTTCAGGTTTTGGAATAGGATTAGGATTTTCCAAAGGTTTTTCAGTAAAACACTCAAGAATTTCGGGTATGATAGCCTCATGATTGTCTTTGATTGTTTTATGTGTAGAGTTAGCGAAGAAATCATATGACTCATCCATTAACTCATAGTTAAAATAGACTTTTGCACCCTTTTCTAGAAAATCATCAGCCTCATAATCACTATCAGTCGGTCTCACAAATTGGTCTGTCATCCCACATCTCAAATAAGATTCGTTGTATAATGATGGGACTTCTTCTTGTGCTTCGAGCAAACATTTTGGATTGTTATAACCCAACCCTGATGTGAATATTGTTTCTGAATTTCTTGGCCTATTTAAAAAGACTTGTTGATATGAACGATTGATCTTATACAACTTTTCTTGATAAGACTTGATTTCAGCTTTCAGTTCATCATTTTCTTTATCAAGTTTTTGTTTAAGAGAATCTTTTATACAACATTCATATTTTAGGTCAGAAATTTTGTTTTCAAATTCAGGATCAAAATCATGATTTTCTTCCAAAAAATTTGTCAAATCTTCAGTTTCCAACTTCACACTAACTTCACTTTTCTTTATCGGACATGGACTTTGCTTGAGTGAAATTGATGCTTTTTCCTTTTCTTTATGAAATTGAAGTGCTATTTTCTGAAATTGGAATTCAACTTTTAAATCATTAAGTTCCTTTAGCACACTTAATCTCTGTTCTCTTTCTTTTTCAAACTTTTGTTTGAAAGCATCAATTTCATTCAAGTATGATTGAGTTCCCTCAGAAAACTTGGTAAAAGTCTGGGTTTCAGAAGTAATCGGGAAGAAATAATCATCAACATCATGAACATCATCTAAATCACCATCAGTTTGCACAGACACATGAACAACTTTCTTTATGTCTACATTCTCATTTTGAACATGAATTGGATGATTCTCTTCAAACACATTGGTTTTCTTTTTCATGGATAAAATCTTCTCATTGATTTTTTCAAATGATTCAGAAAACTTTCGGTCAAAAACAATTTTGCACATATCAAAGATCTGAGATTCTTTTTCAGTTTGGACTGAAGCATTTACACTTTCACATATAGAACTCACAGAACATCCAGAAATTCTTTGGAATTTCTTCTTGAAGAATTTCTTCTTGAAGAATTTCTTCTTGAAGAATTTCTTCTTGAAGAATTTCTTCTTGAAGAATTTCTTCTTGAAGAATTTCTTCTTGAAGAATTTCTTCTTGAAGAATTTCTTCTTGAAGAATTTCTTCTTGAAGAATTTCTTCTTGAAGAATTTCTTCTTGAAGAATTTCTTCTTGAAGAATTTCTTCTTGAAGAATTTCTTCTTGAAGAATTTCTTCTTGAAGAATTTCTTCTTGAAGAATTTCTTCTTGAAGAATTTCTTCTTGAAGAATTTCTTCTTGAAGAATTTCTTCTTGAAGAATTTCTTCTTGAAGAATTTCTTCTTGAAGAATTTCTTCTTGAAGAATTTCTTCTTGAAGAATTTCTTCTTGAAGAATTTCTTCTTGAAGAATTTCTTCTTGAAGAATTTCTTCTTGAAGAATTTCTTCTTGAAGAATTTCTTCTTGAAGAATTTCTTCTTGAAGAATTTCTTCTTGAAGAATTTCTTCTTGAAGAATTTCTTCTTGAAGAATTTCTTCTTGAAGAATTTCTTCTTGAAGAATTTCTTCTTGAAGAATTTCTTCTTGAAGAATTTCTTCTTGAAGAATTTCTTCTTGAAGAATTTCTTCTTGAAGAATTTCTTCTTGAAGAATTTCTTCTTGAAGAATTTCTTCTTGAAGAATTTCTTCTTGAAGAATTTCTTCTTGAAGAATTTCTTCTTGAAGAATTTCTTCTTGAAGAATTTCTTCTTGAAGAATTTCTTCTTGAAGAATTTCTTCTTGAAGAATTTCTTCTTGAAGAATTTCTTCTTGAAGAATTTCTTCTTGAAGAATTTCTTCTTGAAGAATTTCTTCTTGAAGAATTTCTTCTTGAAGAATTTCTTCTTGAAGAATTTCTTCTTGAAGAATTTCTTCTTGAAGAATTTCTTCTTGAAGAATTTCTTCTTGAAGAATTTCTTCTTGAAGAATTTCTTCTTGAAGAATTTCTTCTTGAAGAATTTCTTCTTGAAGAATTTCTTCTTGAAGAATTTCTTCTTGAAGAATTTCTTCTTGAAGAATTTCTTCTTGAAGAATTTCTTCTTGAAGAATTTCTTCTTGAAGAATTTCTTCTTGAAGAATTTCTTCTTGAAGAATTTCTTCTTGAAGAATTTCTTCTTGAAGAATTTCTTCTTGAAGAATTTCTTCTGATCAAATCTTCTTAGGAGCATTCGCATTTTTGACATATGAAGAGACTGATGAAGTCCTAAGCTGATTGTTTGTTGGTTTCTTCTTGAAGAATTTCTTCTTGAAAGCCTTAGTGAAATAAGCGAGTTCTTTGTACATCTCTTTTTGTTTCTCATCCAGATCAGAATCACTCATCTCACTCGAATCAGAATCAGTTTGAACTTCAACAAAACTGTGTCTTGACAATCTTGAAGTCTTCTTTTCAGCAACCAAGGCCAATGGATCTGAATGTACACTCTCTTCTTTCTTCTTCTGAATTCTCTGAACATCCTCAACATTAAGTTGTAGTTTTTCAAACAGAGTGTGAATGGTGAGTTTTCCGAAGTCTGATTGTTGGTTGTTGGGTTCCATACACTTGCCATTCTTCTTCCAGATTTTTGATGAATTTGATGTTCTTGAAGTTCCATGTTTGTTCTCTTCACATCATTCTTCTTGAAGAATTTCTTCTTGAAGAATTTCTTCTTGAAGAATTTCTTCTTGAAGAATTTCATACTTAGGAGCATCCGCATTTCTCATATGAAGAGACTGATGAAGTCCTAAGCTGATTGTTTGTTGGTTTCTTCTTGAAGAATTTCTTCTTGAAAGCCTTAGTGAAATAAGCGAGTTCTTTGTACATCTCTTTTTGTTTCTCATCCAGATCAGAATCACTCATCTCACTCGAATCAGAATCAGTTTGAACTTCAACAAAACTGTGTCTTGACAATCTTGAAGTCTTCTTTTCAGCAACCAAGGCCAATGGATCTGAATGTACACTCTCTTCTTTCTTCTTCTGAATTCTCTGAACATCCTCAACATTAAGTTGTAGTTTTTCAAACAGAGTGTGAATGGTGAGTTTTCCGAAGTCTGATTGTTGGTTGAGTTGAGTTCCATACACTTGTCATTCCTCTTCCAGATTTTTGATGAATTTGATGTTCAGTTCCATATTGGTTCTCTTCACATCATTCTTTCTCAGCTCATTGATGACATTGCAGAATCTGATGTATACCTCATTCAATGGTTCACCTTTTTATTGTTTGAATGTTTCATACATGTTCAGAACAGTCGACAACCTTATGGTGTTTGACACATCAGATCCTTCCATCTGCTTCTCCACTTCATCCCAAATGTCTTTTCCTGTTTCATAGGAATCCACATTGCAGTAGATGTCATCAGGAAGTGCTTGGTAAAGAAAGGCAATTGCACTTTGGTCAGCCTCAACTCTGTTTCTCTGATCTGTGTTCCAACTCACTTCAGGTAAAACTTCTCCATTAACTGGGTTCTTTGGAATTTCAGGACCATCTTTGTAAGATTTTCTCAGCAGTTTTCCATTCTTCTGCCTGTCTATCCAGTTCAGAAACCTTTTCTTCCATTGAGGATAAGATCCTCTAAACAAGACAGGTGGTCTTCCTTCAGAACCAAGTGCTAAAGCTTCCCTTGAAGCCATTTCAAGCAATTAACAGACTTAGAAAAATTTGGGAACTTTCAATTTCAACTAAATGCAGAGCTTAATCCTCTGCAAATACGAGTAACCACAACACGACAAAATAGTCGGTTAGGTTATCTTCTATGTTCAGCCAACCCCTTATTTGTAGAGAAGACTGAAAATCTTCGATATCTTCTTCGTTTTTGCGAATTAGAACTCGAATTTTATATCAAAATGTTTAGAAAATCAATGCGCACAAATCCTCAAACAAATTAGATGTTAATTTCAACTGGAAATCAAACCCTCACGAACATGCGATTTGTAGAGCTCGATCAAAAATAACTATTTGCCGAGCAAAAAGCTCTGCAAATAGTACAAGTAAGATCCAGTACTTAGCCAAAATTTCTGAAACACGTATTTGCCGAGCAATAGCTCTGCAAATAGAACAAGTGAACTTCACACTTAACCAAATTTCTTGAAATAACTATTTGCCGAGCAAAAAGCTCTGCAATTAGTACAAGTAAGATCCAGTACTTAGCCAAAATTTCTGAAACACGTATTTGCCGAGCAAAATGCTCTGCAAATAGTACAAGTAAGAATACCACTTAGCCAACGACCTCTGCAAATACGAGTAACCACAACACGACAAAATAGTCGGTTAGGTTATCTTCTATGTTCAGCCAACCCCTTATTTGTAGAGAAGACTGAAAATCTTCGATATCTTCTTCGTTTTTGCGAATTAGAACTCGAATTTTATATCAAAATGTTTAGAAAATCAATGCGCACAAATCCTCAAACAAATTAGATGTTAATTTCAACTGGAAATCAAACCCTCACGAACATGCGATTTGTAGAGCTCGATCAAAAACAACTCAAATGATGAAATTAGCTTCTGAAATTGATAGCGAAGGAAGATATACTGATATTAAATCGATCGGTGAACAAAATTAGAACAGAAACACACTTAATTTGCAGGAATCACTGAAACAGTGAGCTCTGCAAATGAACCTTTCAAAAAAATTACTCAAATTCTGAAATTAAGCACAAATTAAGCTTGTAATTAGCTTGTGGATCGTTCAGCAACTCTGATTGTGCTCTGACACCAACTGTAGAGTTAAGAATTCGAGCTTTTGTGTGTGTGTGAGTGTGTGTTAATGGCAGTTACTAGAGAGAGAAAGTAGAGAGAGAGTAGAGAGATAGTAGAGAGAGAGTAGAGAGAGAGTAGAGAGAGAGTAGAGAGAGAGTAGAGAGAGAGTAGAGAGAGAGTAGAGAGAGAGTAGAGAGAGAGTAGAGAGAGAGTAGAGAGAGAGTAGAGAGAGAGTAGAGAGAGAGTAGAGAGAGAGTAGAGAGAGAGTAGAGAGAGAGTAGAGAGAGAGTAGAGAGAGAGTAGAGAGAGAGTAGAGAGAGAGTAGAGAGAGAGTAGAGAGAGAGTAGAGAGAGAGTAGAGAGAGAGTAGAGAGAGAGTAGAGAGAGAGTAGAGAGAGAGTAGAGAGAGAGTAGAGAGAGAGTAGAGAGAGAGTAGAGAGAGAGTAGAGAGAGAGTAGAGAGAGAGTAGAGAGAGAGTAGAGAGAGAGTAGAGAGAGAGTAGAGAGAGAGTAGAGAGAGAGTAGAGAGAGAGTAGAGAGAGAGTAGAGAGAGAGTAGAGAGAGAGTAGAGAGAGAGTAGAGAGAGAGTAGAGAGAGAGTAGAGAGAGAGTAGAGAGAGAGTAGAGAGAGAGTAGAGAGAGAGTAGAGAGAGAGTAGAGAGAGAGTAGAGAGAGAGTAGAGAGAGAGTAGAGAGAGAGTAGAGAGAGAGTAGAGAGAGAGTAGAGAGAGAGTAGAGAGAGAGTAGAGAGAGAGTAGAGAGAGAGTAGAGAGAGAGTAGAGAGAGAGTAGAGAGAGAGTAGAGAGAGAGTAGAGAGAGAGTAGAGAGAGAGTAGAGAGAGAGTAGAGAGAGAGTAGAGAGAGAGTAGAGAGAGAGTAGAGAGAGAGTAGAGAGAGAGTAGAGAGAGAGTAGAGAGAGAGTAGAGAGAGAGTAGAGAGAGAGTAGAGAGAGAGTAGAGAGAGAGTAGAGAGAGAGTAGAGAGAGAGTAGAGAGAGAGTAGAGAGAGAGTAGAGAGAGAGTAGAGAGAGAGTAGAGAGAGAGTAGAGAGAGAGTAGAGAGAGAGTAGAGAGAGAGTAGAGAGAGAGTAGAGAGAGAGTAGAGAGAGAGTAGAGAGAGAGTAGAGAGAGAGTAGAGAGAGAGTAGAGAGAGAGTAGAGAGAGAGTAGAGAGAGAGTAGAGAGAGAGTAGAGAGAGAGTAGAGAGAGAGTAGAGAGAGAGTAGAGAGAGAGTAGAGAGAGAGTAGAGAGAGAGTAGAGAGAGAGTAGAGAGAGAGTAGAGAGAGAGTAGAGAGAGAGTAGAGAGAGAGTAGAGAGAGAGTAGAGAGAGAGTAGAGAGAGAGTAGAGAGAGAGTAGAGAGAGAGTAGAGAGAGAGTAGAGAGAGAGTAGAGAGAGAGTAGAGAGAGAGTAGAGAGAGAGTAGAGAGAGAGTAGAGAGAGAGTAGAGAGAGAGTAGAGAGAGAGTAGAGAGAGAGTAGAGAGAGAGTAGAGAGAGAGTAGAGAGAGAGTAGAGAGAGAGTAGAGAGAGAGTAGAGAGAGAGTAGAGAGAGAGTAGAGAGAGAGTAGAGAGAGAGTAGAGAGAGAGTAGAGAGAGAGTAGAGAGAGAGTAGAGAGAGAGTAGAGAGAGAGTAGAGAGAGAGTAGAGAGAGAGTAGAGAGAGAGTAGAGAGAGAGTAGAGAGAGAGTAGAGAGAGAGTAGAGAGAGAGTAGAGAGAGAGTAGAGAGAGAGTAGAGAGAGAGTAGAGAGAGAGTAGAGAGAGAGTAGAGAGAGAGTAGAGAGAGAGTAGAGAGAGAGTAGAGAGAGAGTAGAGAGAGAGTAGAGAGAGAGTAGAGAGAGAGTAGAGAGAGAGTAGAGAGAGAGTAGAGAGAGAGTAGAGAGAGAGTAGAGAGAGAGTAGAGAGAGAGTAGAGAGAGAGTAGAGAGAGAGTAGAGAGAGAGTAGAGAGAGAGTAGAGAGAGAGTAGAGAGAGAGTAGAGAGAGAGTAGAGAGAGAGTAGAGAGAGAGTAGAGAGAGAGTAGAGAGAGAGTAGAGAGAGAGTAGAGAGAGAGTAGAGAGAGAGTAGAGAGAGAGTAGAGAGAGAGTAGAGAGAGAGTAGAGAGAGAGTAGAGAGAGAGTAGAGAGAGAGTAGAGAGAGAGTAGAGAGAGAGTAGAGAGAGAGTAGAGAGAGAGTAGAGAGAGAGTAGAGAGAGAGTAGAGAGAGAGTAGAGAGAGAGTAGAGAGAGAGTAGAGAGAGAGTAGAGAGAGAGTAGAGAGAGAGTAGAGAGAGAGAGAGAGAGAGAGAGAGAGAGTAGAGAGAGATGTGTGTGTGTGAGTGTGTGTTAATGGCAGTTACTAGAGAGAGAAAGTAGAGAGAGAGTAGAGAGATGTCAGGGAAAGTTTGGTTTGTATTATATGGTGAAAGGTTACAATTAACATAATGGAGGGGGTTTATATACATATGAGCTATTTACACTATGCCCCCTTCCATATTAACAATGTTATATTCTAAGTACAAAGTTACATAAGGTATACAAATCAACTACTACAAATTATATTTCTAACAATCTCCCCCTTAGTAGTGATTTGTCAAAATATCCAATCTTGTCTTTCTTTAAGCTCTTGTATGTGGTCTACCCTTGTTTGGATGCCAGAACCAGTTATCTCCTTCGGGTCTGTTAGCTGGAACATTCATATTTGCTTCAAAGTTTATTGGAGGAATGTTATGTGGTCCTGGAAGATGGCTAGGTTCGTATTTGATCCAACAACCTCCTTGTTGACGTACGACGTACTTAGACTTCTTAGCATTCTTTGCTTCTCTCATCATTCTAATGCTGTCTCTGTACTCGAGTCTTTGGTTAATCTTGGAGATTACTTTATCAAACACTTCCCTTTTCTTTTCATCTTGCTCATCTTCTTGCAGGCACAGCAATACATTCTTACAAAATTCCAACGTTCCATCAGAATAGGAAGCAAGTTCATCCATGCGAATGAAAATCTTCTTCTTTCTGCTATTCAAAAACACAACTCCGAAGGATGGTTCTTCAATGATATGACCAATACTTAGCTTTTCTATATCTGCAGTGTATAGACTTTGATCTGGATAGGGTACATTGATCTTTCTCTTCACAACTTCAAATCCAATCTGAAAATCTTCCAATGAAGCATATTGGATACAGCTAGACATATATCGTTTAACAGCTTCAAAAGCAATAACATCTTCTTGATATCTCTGCATAGCATTCAAGAAATGGTTGTAGAGAAAAATAATGTCATCCACTGGCAGCAGCTTGAACTGAGCTTCTGTGAATCTGTAGATTTTATTGTTATCTCTTTTTACATGAAAGCAAGGGATAGAAATAGAAACTCTCTTAATCAAGATCACCCTGATCAGCACCAATATCTTATGATTTCTCTGTTCTTTCAACAACTTTGGGTTATATTGTTTTGTAAGTTTAAGAAGCGCTGTATATTCTTCGATTTGTCTCGCTTCCTTAAACTTGTACATTGATTCCAATTCAGGTCTTTTGGTTTTAGTCACTTTTGTAGCTCCACAGAAAATTGGGTAAGCCCTTTCTTCCAGATATCTCGATTTCTTTGCTGCTTCTTTAGGTTTAATGCCAAGAGCAACCATTCTTTCTCTATCCCTCAAGAAGTATCCTCGATTAATAAAGTTTAATTGTTCTTCAGTTAGCTCAGTTGGAAAATAATCAGGGAGGACTTCCTCGGATGTGATTGCCTCTCGCAAAACCTGCTTGTAAGTAGATTTCTGGAAATTCTGACTTGCAGCTTCTGGAGTCTTTCTGAGTTCATCAAAATTGTTGAAATCTTCAAAATTATAATGTTGAGGAGTTGAGCTAGCACGAGCAGATGTTTCTTCAACTTCTACTCTGCTTGAAGGACCTGTTTCAAAATAATCTAGATCTGCAAATTCTTCAAACACAGGTTCTTCAACAACTTCTACATTCGTTGGATTCTCGACAATCTCTGGTTCATCAAATGTTACATTATCTTTCAATGCTTCAACATCTGCATCATCTTCAGCAAATTCAACAACCTCATCTTCAATCACAAACTCTTCATCATCATCAACATTTTCAATTCCTTCATCATTATCATCCACATCAGAATCATCACCAAAAGCTTCTACTATCCTTCTTCCAACCTCATCATTCAAAGCATCATTTGCATCATCTTCATCCAAGATTTCTTCAGCAGCGTCTTCAAGAATTTGTGCAACTTCCTTTTCAATTGCTTCATTTACCAGATCTAACATGGCAGCATCAATATTTTCAATATTTTCACCCTCTGCTCTTTCTTCCATTACCACATCTCCAACATTTACTTCAACACTTGCCGATGTATTTTCAATATTAGCTTGACCTTCTCCTTGGTTCTCCCCCTCGGGGTGATCATCAGAATCAGGATCATCCCGACGAGAAGGAACCGAGGCCGGTCGGCAAGATTCTAAAGCCAACAGTCTGAGTTCAAAGGCAGCAAGCTTTGCATCATACTCTGCTTTTTGACTTGCAACTTGATCTTGTAAATCTTTAACCCTCCTTTCTGTTGCCTTTTCCCTTTCTCTCACTTCAAGAGCATTTAACACCCCTCTTTCCGTAACACTCAACAAATCTCCTTCAGACCTCAAAATATTCAATAACACTTCACACGCCGAGTCTTTTGTAGGTAAATTTGTTGATGTTGATGGATTTTCATTTTGTGTTGGTGCTCTTTGTGTTTGTGTGGGAAGTGGAGTATCCAACCCGGGGGTTGTTGGCACACTTGTGGTGTGACCTAAATTCAGCGATGCTGATTCAGGATTTCCTGCGGATCCTCGGGATATACCCTCACCAGCAGTTGGAGATTCAGTGGCTTTGCAACCAGAATCGGATTGTGTCCTAGACTGTGATAAATCACTGTCCTGGACTTGTTGTTGGGCAACACCACTAACAACACCGGGGTCACTGAGAATGCCCGTTAATACAGGCTCAGGTTGATCCTGAGGAACAGCAGTGTCACTATGGCGTTCATACTGCTCCCCAGTCTCGGTCTGAGACCTGTTACCTGCGGCTAAAGCTGGCGTGATGGTAGCTAAGGCAGGATTTCCAAGCTGTCCTTGAGGGTCACACAAAGTGGGTCCCTCTCCGCTTGTTCCGGCACCAGTACTCAACTGGGCTTGTGAATCAGTGTCCCTAGGGGATCTAGACTCTTGTGCATCAAATGAAGGCGAGAGGTGGGGCTGGTCCTCTCTATTTTCAACACTCTCATCCTCCAAATGAGGAGAGTGTGGTGAACGTGGCTGTTCCCCGTGAATATCTGAGACTAACCCCTGTTGTGAGGAGTTAGAATGGCGAGGAGAATCCGGTGCAAGCGAGAATGGGCAGTTCCCGACTTCTACCCTAGGGTAAATAACCCGGCTAGACTCAGTTGGTTGAACTATCGGAGGGCCATCGTTTTCTTTTTGCCCTTGTCCTAACCCTGACCGCTCATCCTCTCCGGTATTTTCAACTCCTCCCTCATTCCTTCCTTGTTCCTCCAGCACAACATCATCGCCAGTGCTCACATGCTCAGTCTCAATATCAGATTCATCATTATGCACAATATTTGTTGCCTGTTCAACATCAAACTCCACCGAGGCACCAGGTTGTTCTGTTACATCTGCAGAGGTAGATTCAACTGTGTGCCTTGCAGATCTAGACGACTTATGTTTTCGTTTCTTTTTCTTTGATCTCTGCTTTAACACACTTCGTGCAGACATTTTCAGTCGTCTCCCTGGTGGTGGAGTTGGTTCAGAAGGTAAGGCTGAGGCAATAGGTGTTGGATCAAAAACAGGTGTAGTATGAGGTGGTGTAAAGGTTGGTGGAATCGGTGAAACAATGGATGGTAAAGGCGTTGATTGCGAAGGTGAAGATTGAGAAATGTTAACGGTTGGTGTTGATTGGGTAGATTGTGAAATAGGTGAAGAAATAGGTACAGGTGAAGCAACATCTTGCTCAAAAATAACTCTTTTAGTCTTTCTTCTCCTCTGCTCAGAGGCCCTTTCATCACTAACCCCTCTTTTTCTTTTTGACTTACTAGGACCCTCACTTGGCGACCTATGCTCAGTTTGGGCAGGAGTCTGTTGGCTTTCAGACCCCATCACTGAGACTAACCACTCAAGATACGCCTTAAGGTGAGGACTCTGAGCAGGAACCAAATTTATCAGGAATGGTGGAATCGGAAAAGGTCTGACATTGTCACTTCCAGTGCCTCTCATGTTCGATTTGTACATAGCAATAACGCACTTGAAACTATCTTCCAACTTTGGAATATTGTCATTGTTGTCAAGAACATCATCCACAATCAATGTAAAGAATCTGATGTAAGGAATGTACTTCCTTTCTTGTGCGTCCTTCCCTTTGACAACTTGGGCCATCTTATCCCATATAATCTTGGCAAAGTCACACTCAACATTGTGAGTGACTGCATAGAAGATGGACAAGGAATGTTTTGTCATTGCATCAATTCCTTTTTGTGAAGGCATCAGACATGTAACCAGAACATTATACATCGTATGCCAGAGAGAAGCTATTTTCATTCTTTTAAAGTCTCTCATTGTGGCCAATTCTCCGTCATAACCCAGAGCATGAACTGCATCTAGCATCTCTTCAATAGAAGGCAGTTCTTCATATACTTCATGTTCAGGAAAGCCAATTACAGTTCTGAACTCATTTAAATTGAATGTGCATTCAACTTCATTATTTCCAGATCTAAGAGTGAATCGGAAGAAATCTTCAGTCTTTCTTCTCTTACTTGCTTTGACATATTCAATCGATTCCCATAGATCAAAGATATATTGCTCTGGAACTACTGCACCATTTGTTAAAGCAACTCTCAGAGGATGATGACTTAAAATCTCAGTAATGATTGGAAATCTTGTATTGAAAGGAATGTGCAGAGCTTGATTTGCTTGCATTTTCATTGTAGCTCCTTCTTGAAACATCACCATCTTATTTTTCTCTTTTTATGAATTTTCTGAGAAAATAAACTGACCAAAAGAAAATTTTGACCAGACATTTATTTTAGTAAACAACAAATACACACAACTAATTTTTTATTTTTTTATTTTTTTAAAATAATATAAGAAAAAAATATAAGATAAAAGAAATGACATATAGAATCTCATAAGTATTAAAAGATAAGATACAGAAGGTAGTACACAAAGGCGTTCGATACCTTGTTTCTTACCCTAACACTTATGAAAAACTATATAGACAGCAAAACATACACACATACATACATACACTTAGACAATATATCAACAAACAAGAATGAAAACAAAATAGAAAGAAAAAAAATTTAAAAAAAATGTTCATTTGCCGAGCTTAGATCTCGGCAAATGACATGTTCAAACAGAAGGTTTTGCCCAGATAAATGACAAGTTATGAAAATTGGTTTTGGGCAGCTGGTTTGATAAAAGTATGATTTGCCGAGCTTATATCTCGGCAAATGCGAGTGTTGAGATTAGCGACCAGCATGTAAGCAAACCATTGAGTGTTTGAAGTCAATTCTCGTAAATGCCGAGCTTATATCTCGGCAAATAAGCATTTCAGAATGAACTTCAAATTGATATATGAAAAATCCTTTGATTTGAATAACAAGAATGTTATCAAAGTTTAAAGGATGTTTTTCAATGAAAAATATGTGCATTTGCCGAGCTGGGAGCTCTGCAAATGACCTTTTCAGTACTTAAAAATGCATTTGCCGAGCTGGGAGCTCTGCAAATGGCCTTTTCATTACTTAGAAAAATTTCAAGTAAATCAAATACAAGTAAAACATGCATTTGCCGAGCTGGGAGCTCTGCAAATGGCCTTTTCATTACTTAGAAAAATTTCAAGTAAATCAAATACAAGTAAAACATGCATTTGCCGAGCTGGGAGCTCTGCAAATGGCCTTTTCATTACTTAGAAAAATTTCAAGTAAATCAAATACAAGTAAAACATGCATTTGCCGAGCTGGGAGCTCTGCAAATGGCATTTTCAATGAAAAACTTGTCAAGACTTATACAGCATTTAAACCCAGTTAGAATGAAGATATGAAGGCCAAGATGAACAAACATGGCATTTGCCGAGCTGGGAGCTCTGCAAATGGACTAAATCTTCAAACATTCATATAGATACCCAGCCCTTAAGAGATCCGCCCAGAAACATCAATCACAAGTAAAGTAAGACAGTTATATCAATCAAAACCACATGTATTAATCCTAAACATGTACCTAACATACTTAAACCATGAATACAAACATCATTTCAAGCATAAAAATCAACAAAATCATCTTGGCATTTAATCAAACAGTTGGTAAACAAACTGAACACGAAATCTCACCTCAAAATCTGTTGATATGATGGATGAATGGATATAATATGGACCGAAAATGAGTTCTCTTGTTATTCTTCCTTTGATTTTTTTGGCTTAAGAAAAAAATATGATTGATTGATGTGATGGATGTTGATCAGTTTGAGAGAAAAGAAAAACAAACTTGATTTGAATTTTGGTAAATTGATTTGACCCGCCCACACTTTCTATTTAAAGTCAAATCTGGGTCGCGGGTCTGGGTGTGACCCGCGTCTCAACCCGGATTCTAACCGGTCTTGGGCTATTCATATCAATTGGGCTCTTATGTAGTTTGGGCTTGTTTTGGATTATGGGCTTTACCTGGTTGTTGGGCTAATCATGCTAGTTGGGCTCAAATTCATTTTGGGCTTAAACAATCACAAGAAAAATAATAACAAATGAAAAAAAAAAAAAATACACAGATTAAAAAATTTAAAACAAACAACAACAAAAAATTTTTTAGAATTTTAGTATTTTCTATTTTTGTATTTGATTTTTCAATTTTAAAAATAACAAACACACATACAAATTATAAAAGAAAAAAAATTTAAACAAATGAAACAAACAAACAATTAACAATTAAACAAATACTTATTCACATGCATTTGCACACTCCCCCTCAAATTAAGCATTTTTAGACTATACTAAATTTACAAACTCCCCCTAAAATCATGTATTCTACCCTTTTCTCCCCCTCAAACATTGCATGCAATATCAAGTAAAACACATCAATGTTTGAGACAGAAAATGAACATAGAAAACATGGCATGAAAGCATTTAAGTTTGTAAATTAAGCATTCCCAACTTGGTTTTCAGAAAATTGAACCTGTTTTCATCCAAAGGTTTGGTGAAAATATCAGCAAGTTGGTAGTCTGTCGGGACAAAATAGAGTTCGATGTTACCTTTCTCGACATGATCTTTAAGAAAATGGTACCGAACATCTATGTGCTTGGTCTTTGTGTGCTGTACAGGATTGCAAGAAATAGCAATTGCACTCTTAGAATCACAGTATATGGGAATTCTGTTGAATTGAAATCCATAATCAGTCAACTGTGTCTTCATCCAAAGAACCTGTGAACAACAACTTGCTGCAGCAACGTATTCAGCTTCTGCAGTTGATGTAGATACACAGTTCTGTTTCTTTGAAGACCAACTGACCAATCTATCCCCTAGAAACTGTACACTCCCAGAAGTGCTCTTTCGATCAAGCTTACAACCTGCATGGTCAGCATCTGAATATGCAATTAGCTGAAACCCGGTATCCCTTGGATACCAGAGACCAAGGTTCACTGTGCCTTTCAGGTATCGGAATATCCGTTTGACGGCCTGGAAATGACTTTCCTTGGGATTGGCCTGGTACCTGGTACACATGCATGTGGCGAACATAATATCCGGGCGACTAGCAGTCAAATACATGAGTGACCCTATCATACTGCGATATTTCTTTTGATCAAAAGTTTTTCCATTTAAATCAGCATTAATCTTTGTTCGAGATTCCATGGGTGTGCCAATTGTTTGACAATCCATCATATCAAACTTTTTCAACATGTCAAGAATGTACTTTGATTGACAAATAAAAGTTCCATTTGTCATCTGTTTTACTTGAAGACCAAGGAAAAAGTTTAATTCACCCATCATGCTCATTTCAAATTTCTTGATCATTAAAGCAGAGAAATTCTTGCAGTATTTAGGATTAGTTGACCCGAAAATTATGTCGTCAACATAAATCTGGATTAGAATGATATCACTACCTTGTCGTTTGATAAACAAGGTAGTGTCAATTGAACCTTTGCTAAAGCCAGATTTCACAAGATAAGAGGATAGAGCATCATACCATGCACGAGGCGCTTGTTTCAGTCCATATAAAGCCTTATCTAACCTGTAAACATAGTTCGGATGTTTGGAACTCACAAAACCTTCTGGTTGTTCAACGTACACTTCTTCTTTGAGAATTCCATTTAAGAAGGCAGTTTTAACATCCATTTGGTAGACTGTGAAGTTCTTGTAGGCAGCATAGGCAAGAAACATCCGAATAGCCTCAATTCGTGCAACTGGTGCGAATGTCTCATCATAATCAATTCCATCTTGTTGGCAATATCCCTTTGCAACCAATCTTGCTTTGTTACGTACAACAACTCCATTTTCATCCTTTTTGTTCTTGAAGATCCACTTGGTCTTAATTGGCTCCTTGTTCTTGTAAGGATTGGGAACCAATTTCCATACCTCAAGGCGTTCAAATTGATTCAGTTCCTCCTGCATTGCTTTCACCCAATCTGGACAACTTAGAGCATCATTCACTGTCTTTGGTTCAACTATACTCAGGAAATTTACAAATAGACATTCGTTCGCGGAAGCAGATCTTGTCTTAATTCCTGTTGTTGGATTACCAATGACTTGAGATATCGGATGAGCTCTAGTCCATTTGGTTGTGTGAGGAATTGGATCAATTGGATCACCAGATTCTTCGGAATCAATAAAATCAGGAGTATGTTGTTCTGTCAATTGTTCAAGTGAAGTAGCAATTGGTTCAACAAAGTGATCTTGATCATAAGCTTCTGGATTGGTTGAAGGATTTGTCACTTGAGAAATAACAGGAGGTTGAGTATGCAACACTGAATTATCAGTCGGTGGAGGAGAATCAGATGTTGAACTTTCATCTGATGTATGTGTTGGTGAAGACTCACTTGGATCCATCTCTTTCGAATTTGAACTTGATGGTTCATCGAGATGTACTTCAGTTTCAGGAACTTCTTTGGAAACTTTGAAAAATTCTTCGAACAAGATATCCAAATCTTGTGGTGTTGGAGTAGAGAATGATTTGACATTTGATGTAGGTTTAGGTGCGGAAGCTTGTGGACATTGAAGTTCGGGTCTTGAACTGTGTTGTTCAAGAACCATTCCTGAGAGTTCATCAAATCGAACATTCATACTCTCGTCTATTCTCTTGGTTCTCCGGTTATATACACGATATGCAATCGATTCTCTCGAATAACCGATGAAATATGCCTCATCGCCTTTAGGTTCAAATTTGCCCAGATTGTCTCGATCATTGAGAACATAACATACACATCCAAAAATGTGTAAAAAGTTCACATTGGGCTTTCTTTTGTTGATCACCTCATACGGAGTTTTATCAAACCTCTTGTTGATTATTGATCTGTTTTGTGTAAAACATGCAGTAGCAACAGCTTCAGCCCATAGATTCAGTGGCAATCTTGAATAGGCAAGCATTGTTCTAGCTGCTTCAACAAGAGTTCGATTTCGACGTTCAACTACTCCATTCTGTTGAGGTGTTCTGACAGCGGAAAATTGTTGTGAAATACCCATGGACTTGAAGAAAGAATCAATTGTTGAATTCTTGAATTCAGTTCCATTGTCTGAGCGAACAATTCTAACAGATGATTTGAGATTGACTTGGGTCTTCTTGATGATATCAATAATCACTTGCGGAGTTTCACTCTTTGCATGAAGAAAGAATACCCAAGTATAACGAGAATAATCATCTACAATCACTAGAATGTATCGCTTCCCATGGATACTTTGAACCTTCATTGGGCCACACAAATCCATATGAATAAGGTGCAAAGGACCTTCTGTACTCAAGTGCTTCTTTGGTTTGTGTGATGCTTTCTTCATCTTTCCAATTGCACAAGCTGGACAAACATGTTCACTTTCATACTTGTAGTCCGGAAGACCTTCAACAAGTTGTTTATCCACGAGTGTATTAATCGTTTGAAAGTTAAGATGAGAAAGACGGCGATGCCATAACCAAGAGTTTTGTGCAGTTGCTTTCGAAAGAAGGCAAATATCTGAAGAATTGGAAGGGATGTTGTTGAGATCAATTGTAAACAGATTATTGTCTCTTGTTCCAGTCAGAATATCCACACCATCTTCAGTCTGCACTTTGCATTCATATCTCCTAAATAAAACTTGAAGATCATTGTCACAAAATTGACCAACACTAAAGAGATTGTGTCCAAGTCCTTCAACGTAGGAAACTCTCTTTATAGTGACTCCATTTTTGACAATGTCTCCATAACCAAGAATAGGAGCCATATGATCGTTTCCGAATCTGACTGTTCCCATAAACTTTTCAACAAAGTTCGACAGAATTGATTTGGTTCCAGTCATATGTCGAGAACATCCAGAGTCGACGTACCAAACACAAATTAGAAATTCCTGCAAGGACAGGGAATATGGTTTAGGTACCCTTTTAGATTGGGTCCTTGCAGGTTAGGTGGATAACATGCAAGTACACATTAAAAAATAAGCAATATAACACACAAATAAACAATTTATTCAAATGACAAACAAGCACGCACAAATGTTCAAAATACAGATACGACATACATACAAACAAAATGTAAAATGTTAAACTCATGTTTTGATACAAGCAGGACTAGTCCTAGATGTAGAAACATTATCTAATGAAGTTGATCTACGGACAATCCACACTTGTTTGACTTTTACAGGTTTTCCATCAAGCTGAACTTTACTAGAAGCATTCAAAAATCTATCCTTAGGGATCCATTTACTGCTACTAGCTAAGCACACGTCACCTGAAACACGAACATGTTTTGAGTTAGCAATCACTTTGTCAACTTTGTTCTTAACAGGTTTCTTCTTGATGGGTTCTATGGTCTTATTCACTTTCTTAATGTTATTAGGTGACAACCATCCATACTGGTCTTTGTATTTAGTTATGCCTGTAACAGTATCTCTAACCCTATGAAAAGTGCATGTAGGATTCTTCTGAGAGTACCTAGGGAAACTAGAATACTTAACCTGCTTAGATTGTTTGTTACCTAACGAGAAAGTTTCTTTCTTAACAGTCTTCGGACCACTGTTTGGTTTGACTTCTTTTTGTGCCTTGTGTTCAGATTTGACCTTGTACATCTGTGTTTGCCTAGAAGTCTTTGATTTCATTGTGACATTGGTACTTGTCTTTGGTTTTGGATATGAGGTAGTCTTTGGTGATTGGGTGGTCTTGGGTTTTGAAACAGTCTTTGGTAATGGACTGGTCTTTGATTGTGGAATGGTCTTTGGTAATTGGTTGGACTTAAGTTTAGAAACATTCTTGGGTAATGGGTTGGTCTTTGGTCTTTGAGACTTATCGGATGAAGAATGTGATGAGTGTGACTTTGAAATCTTCTTTAGATTTAAATCAAGTTTTTCCTCCTTTTTGACAAACAGTTTTTCAAATTCGGGTTCAAACTCATGATTATCTTCTAAAAATGTTGACATTTCATCAGTTTCCAACTTCACACTCAGTTCACATTTCTTTATCGGACATGAACTTCCCTTGAACGGAATTGATGCTTTTTCTTTTTCTTTGTGAAATTGAAGTGCTATTTTCTGAAATTCGAATTCAACTTTTAAATCATTGAGTTCCTTTAGCACATTTAATCTCTGTTCTCTTTCTTTTTCAAACTTTGTTTGAAAGCATCAATGTCATTCAAGTACGACAGAGTTCCTTCCGAAAACTTAGTAAAGGTCTCAATTTCAGAAGTGATTGGAAAAAAACAATCATCAACATCATGAACATCATCTAAATCACCTTCAGTTTGCACAGAAACATGCACAACATGACTCTCAATTTGCACAGATGTATTCATGATTTGGTGAACTTGACTTTCAGAACATGCATTTTGTGGAGTTTTCTCATTATTTCTCACAGATTTGGTTGGTGGAATTGGAGTGGCCATAACTTCACAAATAGGACAATCGGGGTGGTCACAATCATTTTCATGATTCTTGGGTGGGTCTTTGACATAGTGATTTTGAGATTGTAGATTTTCTATCAAAGATTGCTTTTCATCAAGTGACTTTTGCAAATCCTCTATTACCTTTTCCAAGACAATTTGTGGAACATAAGGTCTCAAATTCTCAGGTATTGGAATTGGAAAATTTTCCTCTAAAGGTTTTTCTTTAAAACACTCAAGAATTTCAGGAATTATGGCCTCATGAGTTTCTTTTTCGTCCTTTTCTTTCTCAATTTTATGTGTAGGGTGACTGAAAAAATCATATGAGTCGTCCATTAACGAATAGTTAAAATAGACTTTTGCACCCTTTTCTAAAAAATCTTCAGCCTCATAATCACTATTCGTTGGTCTCACGAATTGGTCGGTCATCCCACATCTCAAATACGATTCGATGTATAGTGGTGGGACTTCTTTTTGTGCTTCGAGCAAGCATTTTGGATTGTTATAACCCAACCCTGATGTGAATATTGTTTCAGAATTTCTTGGCCTATTTAAAAAGATTTGTTGATATGAACGATTGATCTTATACAACTTTTCTTGATAAGATTTGATTTCAGATTTCAATTCATCATTTTCTTTATCAAGTTTTTGTTTAAGAGAATCTTTTATACAACATTCATATTTTAGGTCAGAAATTTTGTTTTCAAATTCCGTCACATCAGGAATAGATTCTTTCATCTTGACATTCAACGACTCAATGTCTTCAGCCAAAGCATTTGCTCGAAACATTTCATTGGTCTTTTCCACTTGAAGTTGTCGGACAGTCTTGCTCAGTTCAAGAACTTTGGTCTCAAGTTCTTGTTTTTCAAGATGCAGTTTGGAGTTTTGAGTAAAAGAGACTGCAGATTTTTCTGATTTCAAATTTTCAATTTCCTTTTTGAAGTGAATCAATTTTAATTTGAAAATCCTTTTCTTTGTCCTCCAAATCTTTCTTTAAAGTACAGTTCTTTTTACTCAATTCCCTGCAGTTTTTCCTTGCAGTTTCAGACATGTCCATGTAATGTTTAAGAACAGATTTTGGAAAAGAAATTACCTCATCCTCAACTTCAGAAGAGCAATCTTCATCTTCCTTCAACTCCTTCGACTTCTTTATTTTCGTCATGAAGCACACATTTGCTGCAAGCTCATCTGTCTCTTCATCTGAAAGATGTAACCACTTGTCATCTTCAGCGAGTAGTGCAATTCCGCTTTCCTCTTGTCTTGCCAGCAACAGTTTGTACTTGTAATAGTCGGAGTTCTTCTGTCGAGGTTTGGTGCAGTTGATTGCAAAATGTCCAGTCAAGCCACAGTTATAACACTTTCTGTCATCAGATCTCTTATCCATGACCTTCTTCTCAAACTTTTTCTGATTCTCAAACTTCTTTTCACCACCAACAGAAACTTTCTTCTGATCATACTTAGGAGCATCCGCATTTCTAGCATAAGAAGACACTGATGATGTCCTAAGTTGATTGTTTGTTGGTTTCTTCTTGAAAAATTTCTTCTTGAAAGCCTTGGTGAAATAAGCGAGTTCTTTGTACATCTGTTTTTGGTTTTCATTCAGATCAGAATCACTCATATCACTCGAATCAGAGTCAGTTTGAACTTCAATAAAGTTGTGTCTTGACATTCTTGAACTCTTCTTTTCTGCAACCAAAGCCAATGGGTCTGACGGTACACTCTCTTCTTTCTTCTTCTGAATCCTCTTCACATCTTCCACATTCAGTTGTAGTTTCTCAAACAGTGTGTGAATGGTGAGGTTTGCAAAATCTGACTGTTGGTTGAGTTGTGTTCCATACATTTGCCATTCTTCTTCCAATTCTTGATGAATTTGATGTTGAGTTCCATATTGGTTCTCTTTACATCATTCTTTCTCAGCTCGTTGATGACATTGCAGAATCTGATGTACACTTCATTCAGTGGTTCACCCTTCTGTTGTTTGAATGTTTCATACATATTTAAAACAGTTGACAACCTGATAGTGTTGGATACATCAGATCCTTCCATTTGTTTTTCCACCTCATCCCATATGTCTTTTCCTGTTTCGTAGGAATCAACATTGCAGTATATGTCATCTGGAAGTGCTTGATAAAGAAAGGCAATTGCACTTTGGTCTGCCTCAACTCTGTTTCTTTGATCAGTGTTCCAACTTTCTTCAGGTAAAATTTCTCCATTCACTGGGTTCTTTGGGATTTCAGGACCTTCTTTGTATGATTTCCTGAGCTTAGATCTCTACAAATGGCCAGTTCGTCCAACACTTAGAAAAATTTTCTTGAAATGTTGATTTGCCGAGCTTAGATCTCTGCAAATAGCACTATTCGTCCAACACTTAGAAAAATTTTCTTGAAATGTTGATTTGCCGAGCTTAGATCTCTACAAATGGCCAGTTCGTCCAACACTTAGAAAAATTTTCTTGAAATAGTGATTTGCCGAGCTTAGATCTCTGCAAATAGCACTATTCGACCAATACTTAGAAAAATTTTTCTTGAAATGTTGATTTGCCGAGCTTAGATCTCTGCAAATAGCAAGTTCGTCCAACACTTAGAAAAATTTTTCTTGAAATAGTGATTTGCCGAGCTTAGATCTCTGCAAATAGCACTATTCGACCAATACTTAGAAAAATTTTCTTGAAATAGTGATTTGCCGAGCTTAGATCTCTGCAAATAGCACTATTCGACCAATACTTAGAAAAATTTTCTTGAAATAGTGATTTGCCGAGCTTAGATCTCTGCAAATAGCACTATTCGACCAATACTTAGAAAAATTTTCTTGAAATGTTGATTTGCCGAGCTTAGTTCTCGGCGAATGGTACTTTTACTTAGTCACAAGTACGAGATTTCTGAATCAAACTTCAATCACTACTAGATGCCGAGCTTAGATCTCGACAAATAGCACAAATTCCAACTTGACCTCAAACACTTAGATGAATTTAAGCTGAACAACGTGTTTGCCGAGATAATATCTCTGCAAATGAACCAAATCTCAATGACTTAGTCACACCAGAATTGAACTTAGTGTTTGCCGAGCTTAGTTCTCTGCAAATGGAACAATTTGTCTAACACTTAGATAAATTTCCTTGAAATAGTGATTTGCCGAGCTTAGATCTCTGCAAATAGCACTATTCGTCCAACACTTAGAAAAATTTTCTTGAAATGTTGATTTGCCGAGCTTAGATCTCTACAAATGGCCAGTTCGTCCAACACTTAGAAAAATTTTCTTGAAATAGTGATTTGCCGAGCTTAGATCTCTGCAAATAGCACTATTCGACCAATACTTAGAAAAATTTTCTTGAAATAGTGATTTGCCGAGCTTAGATCTCTACAAATGGCCAGTTCGTCCAACACTTAGAAAAATTTTCTTGAAATAGTGATTTGCCGAGCTTAGATCTCTGCAAATAGCACTATTCGACCAATACTTAGAAAAATTTTCTTGAAATAGTGATTTGCCGAGCTTAGATCTCTGCAAATAGCACTATTCGTCCAACACTTAGCCTACGACCTCTGCAAACACGAGAATACACTAAAGGACAAAATAGTCGGTTTCCAGTTGTCTTCTTCGTTCAGCCAAACACTCAAATGCCGAGCTCACACAAAAACTTAAAATTCTCACTCATTCTTGTGAATTAAAACTTGAAAATTGTTTCAAAATGTTCAGAATTAGATCGCGAACCAATCCTCGAACAAAATTTGAACAAATATCCACTCGATTCAAATCCCAACGAAACCTCTATTTGCCGAGCTCGAACAATACATGATCAAATATTGAAATTGAAGTCTGAAATTGATACAGAATGATGATTTACTATCAACTAATCGATCGGTGATCAAAATTCTAACCAAAACACACTCAAATTGCTGAATTAACTCGAACAGTTAACTCGGCAAATGGCAGTTTAAAAAAAACTCAAAAATACCAGAATTAAGCACATAAACAACTTGATTCAAGCTTGTAGATCGTTCAGATATACTGATTGTTCTCTGATACCAATTGTAGTGATTAGAATATGAGTTTTAGTGTGTGTTTAGTGTGTTTTAATGGCGGTTTCTAGAGAGAGAGTAGAGAGAGAGTAGAGAGAGATTCAGTGAAAGATTGGATTGTATTTAGTGTCAAAAGGTTACATAATGCATGTGGAAGGGGGTTTATATACAAGAGCACAATTTACACTATGCCCCATTCCATATTAACAATGTTATATTCTAAGTACAAAGTTACATAAGGTATACAAATCAACTACTACAAATTATATTTCTAACATCGGTCATGAATACGCAAAGATTCTGATTCCATAAACATTGTGAAAAGCAGGAATTAATTAAATTGTGTTTTGCAGATGATCTGTTTATTTTCTCTCGAGGTGAAACTAGATCAGCAAGAGTTATCATGGATTCTTTAAAAGAATTTAGTGATATGTCGGGTTTACTACCGAGCCTACCCAAAAGCTATGCATTTTTCTGTAATGTTCCTAACCATACCAAGCAGGCGATTCTAGCTATCATGCCATTTTCTGAAGGTAGTCTTCCAGTAAGATATCTTGGTGTTCCACTAATCTCTTCTCGGTTAGTGTATAAAGATTGTCAAATCCTGGTGGAAAAATGGAGAAAAGAATTACTGATTGGAGAAATAAGTCCTTGTCTTTTGCAGGCCGACTCCAACTGATCAGGTCTGTGCTTTCATCGTTTCATATTTTTTGGGCTTCTGTCTTTATTCTACCACAACGAATTCTGGATGATTTAGAAGCAAAAATGCGGGGATTCCTTTGGAATCAGGGTAAGTTTATTAAAGGCAAAGCTAAAGTATCTTGGAAGAAACTATGTGTTCCTAAGTTAGAAGGGGGGCTTGGGATTAGGAGGATTGTGGATGTTAATAAAGCACTGATGGTCACTCATATTTGGAGTATATTGAATAATAGGGAATCGCTTTGGGTAAAATGGATTCACTCATATAGGTTAAAAGCAAGAAACTTTTGGGACATCCGGATTCCATCTAATTGTAGCTGGGGTTGGCGTAAAATGCTACAACTTAGGCACCAAATTCGTCCATATATTTGGTCACAAATTGGTAATGGTCTCAACACCTCAACTTGGTTTGATAAATGGGCGGACGCCTGCCCAATTCGAACATATGTGACAAATCGACAGGTTGTTCAGGTCAGTTACACTTTGAATACTAAGGTTGCTAACTTATGATATGATGGGGTGTGGCGATGGCCGATGGCCTGGCTGGACTTATATCCAGTTTTAATTTCGCTTCCTGTCTTCACCATGGTTCCAAATAAACAAGATTAACTGTATTGGAAAGACTCTAATGGGAAAGAAGTAGAGTTCTCATCATCAGTAGTATGGGATACTTTAAGGGAGAAAAGAAGTGAAGTTCCTTGGTACAAGATTGTTTGGTTCTCACAAGCGATCCCACGACATTCGTTTTTGATGTGGCTCATTGTTAATCGTAAGTTGAAGACCCAAGATATAATAATGCAATGGCATGGTGGAAGAAATATGAACTACAACCTTGTTTGCTGCCCCCTATGCAAACAAGGTCCGAACTCACATAATCATTTATTTTTTGAATGTGGGTTTTCTTCACAGGTTTGGTGTCATGTGCGTCATTTAGCACAAATGGAGCGTGTTGATTCAAGATGGGATGACATTTATGCTATGTTGCGGATACATTCCACTTCCAATTCAGCAAGAAGTGTCATTAGACGACTACTAGTAGCAGCTTCAGCATACTTTATTTGGCAAGAGAGGAATCAAAGATTGTTCACTAGTAGTGTCCGTCCTCCTGAACATATCGGTGATCTTATTGCTACAACAGTTCGGCTCAAGTTAGTTACTTTGAAGTTCAAGAAAACTACTCAAGTTGATCGTTTAGTGCAAGCTTGGAATCTACCACAAGACATGGTGGTATTTGATCATAATCGGCGCTAATTAGATTAATATTTTCTTGATTTTTTACTCATATTAGTTGTCTAGGGCTGATATGTAGTAGTATTGATTAATTGGTTGCGTTTGCTTGTTTTACATATGTATGGCATGTCATACATATGAACTAGTATGGTATCTCAGCCATGCTACTTGTTCTGTAATGTTTCTTTGGTGATGGTATAAAATTTACAGGGGTATACCCATTAGTCAAAGTGCTAGAATGATTATAAAGAGGCATTGCTTGATGAGGAGCGTTTCCTGAAGCAAAAGTCTAAGGGTGAATGGCTGAAAGTTGGTAATGCAAATTCATCTTATTTTCATAATTCAGTTAAAGCAAAAAACCATAGGAGCTGCATTAATATGATTACAGATTCAGATGGTGTTATTCATGAAGGCAGTGAGGTACATTCAATCTTTGTTGATCATTATATGAACTTTTTGGGAGTTGAGGGTGCTACGAACTAGTTGCCAACTCAAGGTGTCTTCTCGAAAAAACTCAGCCCTATGAAAGCTGAGAATATGGTTCGACGGGTCACTAATGATGAGATAAAGAGCGCTATGTTTTCGATTGGTGACAATAAGGTGCTGGGTCCTGATGGATACTCCTTAGCTTTTTTCAAAAGTGTTTGGGATGTGGTGGGTAATGTTATCAAGGATTTCTTCAGGAATGGCTGCCTACTCAAGGAATTAAACCATACTATTTTGGCTTTAGTTCCAAAGGTTCCTATGCCTTTTTGAGTGTCTGGTTACCGTCCCATCTCCTGTTGTAATGTGGTTTACAAGTGTATCAGTAAGATTCTTGCTAATAGAATAAAGGAAGGCCTTCAAGATGTGGTAAGTATTAATCAATCTGCTTTTGTCCCCAATCGACGAATTTCTGACAATATCTTACTTACGCATGAGTTGATGCATGAATATCACCGGGAGAGAGGACCACCACGTTGTGCTTTCAAAGTTGACATTCAAAAGGTTTATGACACCGTGGATTGGCAACTTTTACAGGTTATTCTATCTGAGTTTTGGTTTCATGCAACTATGGTGAATTGGATCATGGCTTGTGTATCTACTGCTTCATTCTCTACATCAATTAATGGCAATCTTAATGGTTACTTCAAGGGTAAATGTGGTCTACGCCAAGGTGATCCCTTGTCACCATACTTATTTACATTAGTCATGGAAGTGTTAACCCTTTTGCTACAACAATCTGTAATAAACTGCCTCAAGAGATTCATTTGGCATTTTGGAGAAGTTGTCAAACTCAGTCAAAATGTTGGTCAATCTGATTGTCGAAGTCACGTCAGCTCCTTCCATCTGTCTTGCCACCTCATCCCATATCTCTTTTGCTGTATCATAAGAATCAACAGACCCATAGATTTCATCCGGTAGAGCTCTGTATAAACATGACCTTGCTCTGTTATCTGCAGCTGTTCGATCCTTTTGCTCAGCATTCAAAAGTTCATGAGTTAGAATAACTGCACCAGTAGTGGGATGGAGATGAACAGCAAGTCCATTCAGAATGGAATCTTTCATCATATGACCCTTTGTTTGACTTTCCACATAGTCCATGAATCGTTTCTTCCATAGTCCGTAAGAACCACGGTAGAGAACTGGAGGTCTTGTATCAGAACCTAATGCCAATGCTTCACGAGAAGCCATTTGAGATTGATTTGAATTGAAAGAGCAAATGAAACGATCTTGGTAAGAAAATGAAACGATCTTGATTTAAACAAGAATTGAAACGATCTTGATTGAACCAGGTAAATGAAACGATCTTGATTAACAAGGAAATTGAAACGATCTTGAAACGAATAGAAAATGAAACGATTTTGACAAAATCGTTCTGGGTGAGATCGTCTTTGAGTAAGATCGTCTTGGTACTTTTGATGAAAATTTGGTTAAGTATAGACAGTGAAACGATCTTGAAACGAATAGAAAATGAAACGATTTTGACAAAATCGTTCTGGGTGAGATCGTCTTTGAGTAAGATCGTCTTGGTACTTTTGATGAAAATTTGGTTAAGTATGAAAATTGAAACGGTCTTGAAGAACTGGGACGATCTTGTTTGAAGATCGTCTTGGAAATTTTGGTGAAATTTGGCTAAGTATGAAAATGAAACGATTTAGATGAAGATCTTCTTAGGTGAAACGATCTTGGTTTGAAGTTCGTCCTGGGTAAAAAAATGAGACGATCTTGGTATGAAGATCGTCTTGTTTTCTTTCTTCAAAACTTCTAAGTGTTTGAAATGACCAAACCAATCCTTTTGGATTAGTTAGCCAGAATCAACACTACCACAACACACTCTTTACTAAAACGATCTTGTGAGGATCGTCTTAATCAAGCCACAACTTACTGAACTAAAACGATCTTAGGAAGATCGTCTTAGTCATCTTCTTCATCTGAACACATTTCCAGAAAAACTCCATTTACAAGTTTTTAAAACTTCGATTTCTTATGAATTACTAGGAGTTAGATCACGAAATCACTTGCAAACTGTTTTAATTCACGTCCGCAACACGATTATGAACAAAATTCAACACAAAACACAACAGATTCAAATCCCTGAAATTACGCGCCAAAACTCAAAATTCAATCTCGAGTTTTAGATCGAATTGGAAGTTGAAAATTGACAGGATTATGTTATCAAAAGCCACGAATCTATTGATGAACAAACAACTGTGATTTTATGAGATTTGATGTGTGAATTTTGAAGAACCAGTAGGTGAGATATTATGAACAGAATTTGAGATTAAACTTGATTTTGATGAAATTGTGATCGAATTCAGTTATGGATCGTCATCAGATTGATGTTTCGCTCTGATACCACTTGTTATAACACGATTTTAGCTCTGAATTCAATCTAACAATGGCGGTTTGCTAGTGTGTGTTCTTGGTGTGTGTGTGTGTGTTTTGAGAGAGAAATATCGATTAAACTGAAAGATTGGAATTAATTGTGTAAGTAATGAATTGTTTTTTATGTCCTTGTTATGATTTCTAAGGTATGAGGGCTATATATAGTCTAACAATACAACTATTCTAATTATCACAATTAGCCCCTCAACCTTAGTAATCATTTATCTATGACTTAACAACAAGAATGTCTTCTAATATTAATTACAATTTATCACTATTTTTGGATTTCTAACAAGAATGCTTTTGCATTTTGGTGGGATAGAGAGGTATATGTTGAAAATCCTTAAGGATGGACCATATATACCCATGTCTCTTGGGGTAAGTCCTCTTCTAGATCCAACTGGAAGAAGAGGTTCTAGAGAAAAGCTCTAAGACCACTGGTCTGATGAGGATCGTAGACTTGTAGATCTGGACACCAGACTCAAGAACATGATCTTTGGAGCTGTTCCTGAAGATCTAATTCCAACACTTGTGTTGTTCCCCAGTGCCAAGTCAATGTGGGATGAATTAGTTATTCAGTTTGAAGGAGGTGATGACACTATTGTCACCAGAAAAGTTGCCTTGAACAAGAAGTATGAATCCTTCTTTGCTCTACCCAATGAAAGTATGTGATTATGACAATCAGGTGGATCCAGAACTGAAACAGGACCTTGCTGAATCATTAAGTGGTGATTTGGCTTTTGTGGAAACTGTTAGAGCAGATAGTGAAAGATATCTGGACACTATCTTAATTAAACTAAATAATGTTAAGCCACAACTTAATGATTTACAAAGTGTCCAGTTGGCTCTCAAGGAGTCAGTTTTAAAAATTGAGGCTTTGGAATTTGATAATCAAAAATTAATTTCTGATCTTGAAAAAGAACAAATGATTATCAAGTCATGGGTAAAAGCATCTGGAAAGAACTATGATGCATTTTCTAGAACAATTGATGCCCAGAAAAATGCATGGAAATCTGGAGATCTGGAAATGGCAGCTCTCATACCAGATCTTCATGCATTGCCTCCAGCTCTCAGGGTTCAAACTTCTTATGATCAACCTGAAGTTGTTGAAACTGAACCCATTGAGACCACCCCCATTGAGGTTAAACCTGGAGCCAAACAGGCTAGTGCTCCAGTTAAAAAGGCCACTGGTAACAAGCCTTTACCTCAGAAGTCTAAGGAGCCCAAGACTCAAAAGACTAAAACTCCAGCTGAACCAAGGTCCAAGGTTCAGCAGCCTGATGAAAACAATATTTTGTTTAAACTGGAAAGTCAACTCCAACTTTTGTCTCGACGGGTTCAGAGTTGTACTGCCCGGATTAAAAATCTGGAAGGAGGTTCATCACCTCCAGTTTTAAAACAAAATATTAAACCCCCTTCAAAACCAAAACAAAAGAATGTTCCATCTGGAACTAAATCTGATAAGAAAAAGGGGAGCAGGTATCAAATACCAATCGTTTTTACTCCTGCACCTGGATCTGGTGAAAAAGATCCAGATGTAGTCTCCAGTTTACCTCCACAACAATCAACTGTGACTTCTGTAGAGAAGTCCAGTGAACCCATCAAGAAAAGATGGGTTCACAAAAATAACTGATGATTTTTGTGGGTGTGCAGGGCGATCGAAAGAAGAATATCTGGTATCTGGACAGCGCTGTTGGCCGGACTATGACCGGATGTAAGCCCCTGCTTGAAGAGTTCACTGTCTAAGATGGACCGGCAGTGACGTTTGGTAATGATCAAAGTGGAAAGACTGAAGGATATGGTGTGCTCAATAATGGACAGGTCGAATTCAAGAGAGTTGCATTTGTGAATGGTTTGAAATATAACCTGATCAGTGTCAGCCAACTTTGTGATGATGGCTGCAGAGTTTTGTTCGATATTGCTCAAGGCACCATATTTAACAAGGATTGGAAAGTGGTGATGGTTGCACCAAGAAAAGGTAATGTATACATCATGGATATGGAACCAGCTCCAAAAGAGCAGTGCTTCTATACCAAAGTTGATGAGGACACCAACTGGCTGTGGCATAAAAGATTATCCCATCTTAATTTCAAAAATATTAACAAGTTGTCTCGTAAACAACTGGTTGATGGGATACCTCAAATTTCTTTCAATAAAGAAAAGCCATGTCCAGGGTGTGAGATGGGCAAGCAGAAAAGGGCCAGTTTCAAGACTAGGCAAAACTTTAGCATCACTGAACCTCTTCACATGCTACATATGGATCTCTTTGGTCCAGTGAATGTTCAAACTAGAGCTGGAAAGAAGTACACTCTAGTTGTGGTCGATGAATTCACCAGATACTGTTGGGTGGTATTCCTCAGATCCAAAAGTGATACACCTGCTGAAATCGTCTCTCTCATCAAAAGAATTGAACTCAAGTATACTCAAAAAGTCTGTCAGTTGCGAAGTGATAATGGTACTGAATTTCAAAATAAGGTACTTGAAACATTTTGCAATGACACTGGCATCTCTCAAAACTTCTCATCAGCACACTCTCCAGAGCAGAATGGAGTTGTGGAAAGAAAGAATCGCACACTGATAGAAGCAGCCAAAAGTATACTATCTGAATCAGGTCTTCCCACCAGTTTCTGGGCGGAAGCAGTTGCAACTGCTTGTCACACCCAAAACCGGTCAGTCTACATCAATAGACATAAAAAGACTGCCTATGAAGTACTTAGGAATCGTAAACCAAATATTGGATTTTTCATGTATTTGGTTGTCCAGTTTATATTTTAAACGATTCCAGTCAGCTTGGAAAGTTTGATGCAAAAGCTGATGAAGGTGTATTTTTAGGCTATTCAGATATTCAAAAGGCCTTTAGAGTTTATAATTATAGACTCCAAAAGGTTCATGAGACAATTCATGTCACATTCGACGAATCAACTGAAGCAATCAACAAGAGACCAAGCCTTGATATTTCTCCAGTCGTTCCAATAAATTTTGGCGAAACTGACCAAGTTCATCAGTCAGTTGTTTCACCAAAAGATGTTTCCAGTTACAACAAATTGGAACCAGTTAAGAAGAAGAGTACCACCAGTGACACTTCATTTTATCCCTCCATCAATTTCAATTTACCACAGGAATTGGTGATTGGATCTGATGTTCGTGCCATTCCAATATCAGCACCAGTTCAAACTCAAACTTCTCCAGTTCTTCAAGAAATGCCTTTTAATGAAGAATTTCATGATGCAAATCGTGACCTCATTGACTCTGATGAGGACGTAGAAGTAGTTTGGACAGATCCTCCTCCAGAAGCTGTTGCAACTGAAGAAGATCGCCAGGTGACTTGCACTGATATTGTAATTCACCAGCCTAGTCAATACACTAGATGGACTCGAGCACATCCCATTGAACAGATTGTGGGAGATCCAAATAGTGGGGTTCAGACTAGAAGAGCCACCAGTGAGCAATGCTTAAATGTCACCTTCTTATCACTAATTGAACCGAAGAAGATTGACGAGGCTATGGCAGACCCAAGCTGGGTGGAAGCTATGCAATAAGAGCTCGTCCAGTTTGAAAGGAATAATGTATGGGAGCTTGTTCCTTGTCCACCAGGGTTAAAGAAAGAACCCATTAGTACTAGATGGGTCTACCGAAACAAGATGGATGAAGATGGCCATGTTGTAAGAAACATGGCCAGATTAGTTGCCCAGGGTTATTGTCAAGCAGAAGGCGTTGACTTTGATGAAACTTTTGCTCCAGTTGCAAGACTTGAAGCCATCAGAATATTTATGGCTTATGCAGCCCATCTGCAGTTTAAGGTCTTCCAGATGGATGTCAAAAGTGCGTTCCTTAATGGAACATTGGAAGAAGTTGTGTATGTTAAGCAGACTCCAGGCTTCGTCAATGAGAAGCATCCTCGCTGGGTCTATAGACTGAACAAAGCTTTGTATGGTCTTAGACAAGCCCCAAGAGCCTGGTATGATACTTTAACTAAACATCTTCTTAAAAATGGCTTTCAAAGAGGTGCAATAGATAATACCTTATTTATCTTGAAAGAAAAAGGTAATATCTTATTGGTACAAATTTATGTTGATGACATTATATTTGGTTCAACTGATGATGCAATGTGTAAAAAGTTTTCTAAAATCATGTCATCTGAGTATGAGATGAGTTTAATGGGAGAATTAACATTTTTCTTAGGTCTTCAGATTAAGCAAACTGAAAATGGAATTTTCATAAACCAAGGAAAATATGTCAGAGATTTGTTAAGAAAATACAAATATGATTCTATCCCATCGAAAAACACACCTATTGCAGCACCATTAAATTTGGACTCTGACCCAACTGGAAAACCAGTGAACATCACTGAATATCGTGGAATGGTTGGTTCACTGATGTATTTAACTGCCAGTCAACCAGATATAATGTTCGCAACATGTCTATGTGCCAGGTTTCAGGCTAACCCCAAAGAATCACATTTGCACGCTGTAAAGCGTATCTTTAGATACCTGAAAGGGTGTCCTAATCTTGGTCTTTGGTACCCCAAACGCTCAGGGTTAGATCTAATGGGTTATTCAGATTCAGATCATGCAGGTTGTAAGATAGATAGAAAATCAACAACTGGTGGTTGTCATTTCCTTGGAGGAAAACTGGTGAGTTGGACCAGTAAGAAGCAGACGTCAGTCTCTATGTCCACTGCTGAGACAGAGTACATTTCTGCGGCCAGTTGCTGTGCCCAGATTCTCTGGATCAAGAACCAGTTACTAGATTATGGTCAAAAGTATACAAGGACCCCAATCTTTTGTGACAACACCAGTGCAATTGCTATATCTCACAACCCAGTGATGCACTCCAAGACAAAGCATATTAACATCAGGTATCATTTTATTCGTGATCATGTTATGAAAGGAGACATTGAAATTCATTTCATCCCCACTGACAAACAGCTCGCTGATGTTTTTACAAAACCTCTAGATGAGAAAACCTTTAAACATCTCATCAGCGAACTGGGAATGTTAAATCCTTAAAACTGGAGATTTTTGTCATGAACGCGTCAGTGACACTGATGAAGTTTTCCAGTTGAGGAGGTCCAGATAATCTTTGCTCTCCAGGCTATCGAATGCCTTTGTGATACTATCCTGGCACTAATCGATTTCTGGATCATCATTTTAGGGGGAAAGACTCAAAATAAGTTTCTGACTAAAATTCGTTTTGTTTGAAAATGGCAACTGGAGAACTCTCCAGTTGGAAACTGGCACTGGACTAATCCTCCAGTGACCAGATTCAGTCTTGTCTTAATTTTTTATAACGTTAGAGATACTTGGTCAATATTTGTGACACGTGATGGCACTCGAGTGCTTTAAACCACTTGATATCGTCATCCGACGTGTTTAAAGTCATTTTGGTATTTGAAAACTGGTTTTATTGGGAAAATTAAAATTAGTGGGCGCGTGGGTAAGTTAAGCCGTCGTAGCATTTAATGCTGACACGGTAAATTATGTTTTTATTTCAAAATTCAAACTTATTTTGTTAAAATATCTACAAAATTGATTTTGTTAATAAAATATAATTTTTGGTATTTCATTGGGATCTTGAATTCCTTATAAATACCCTTATTTACTCCGATCACATTTACTTCCCTTTACATTCTTTTCATTTACTTCCCAATCATCTAAAAATTGCTTCATTTCTCTCTCTGCTTCATAAATCAAGAACCCTAATTCCAAAATTTCAGTTTCATTTTCCAATGGCACCTAAATCTTCCCGTTCAAGAGATGTAAATCTCTTATCTGTCCCATATGCTCCTTCACCAGATGTCAAACAGGCACCTGGTGCTCCTGGTAACACTTCGCTCATCAAATTAAATCTAAATAATCCGATGGCGAGTTTACAAGGAACCCAAGGGTCCAATACCCTTATTGGAAGAATCCAAAGATTTTTGAAGGATTCTCCAATTGGACCCTCATTCTCTCTAAACCCACGCAAGATGTTTCTAGACTACTTGTGTGAGTTTTGGTACACTGCTACTCTTTCTTCTGATTATTCTTCCATCACTTTCACATTAAAAGGTGGAACAGTCCAGTGTACCCTATCAGCAGATGTGTTGAGGGATGCTTTACACCTCAACTACTGGAGAGAAGGTGAATCTCCAGTTGTCATCCCCCCAAACATTAATTTTCGCCAGGTCCTCCTTGAAATGGGACATAAGGAGTGCCTGGAGAAAGGGGTGTTGAAAACTAAAGGTGCGATGACCATGAAGGGTCTTACACCCTCATGGAGGTATTTTTTCATCCACCTTGTGGAAAGTATGGGTGGGAGTTCTGGTGGACTTGACCAGATTAACTCCGCACAAGCAGAAATGGCATACTACTTGTGGAATGGATTGAGAGTGGATTTTGCTGATATCCTTTACAGAAGCCTGGTTCAAAAACTGAAGGGCACCAGGGGACTATGTATCCCCTTCTCCAAGTTTCTCTCTCTTTGTTTTCTACAAATTCTGGGCAGTGAAGCTTATTCAAGCACAGATTCACCTTACACTGTCCCAGATTTGTTGAGGAATCTAGACTCTCTAGTATTTGAAGCTGGAGAGGTCGAGATTCCAGATCGAATGCGGCTGGCATTCGCAAAAACCGATGCACCAATCCAAGGTGAGTCAGAAGGACAACTGGGCGGGCCTCAAAATAATGAGGGACCCACCAGTTCGTCTACTGGAATTGTTATGGTTGTGGATAGAGCAACTATAACTGAGGCAACCCCACTGACCTCTATCCCTGGTGAAGATACCTCGGTATCTGATCCTCCAACAGATGCACCCAACCAGGAAACTAGGGAAGGTCATCTGGAGACTGACCCATCTGGTCAGCCCTCAGTTACATTCATGGATCTGGACATGAATGTTAATGACGAGGAAATCCTTATAGAGTCTTCGGATTCTGAAGGTACTGAATCAGACTTAGAGATTTTTGATTCTGCTATACAAGATCAAAACCCTTCATCTCAAGTCTCGCCTCCAGATACTTCAATTTCACTTTCACAAACTCAAGGAAATGAGCCTACAAATATTCCTTTTCCCACTTATAACTATATGTCTGGAAACAGACGTATGGCACCATCACCATCTGGGCAATTCTCACTCCTTAGAGAAATGCCCCCACCACCACCGCCATTGGACACACCTGAGCATTCTCAGCATGTCCAACAATTTGAACTTCCAGTCCTTTCTTCTTCCACCATTCCTATTATTACTTCAACAACTGCTGCGATGTCAACTAGGGAGACTTCTCTAAATTTGCCTCCTCCAGTTGCTCCAGTAGAAACTGCTGCTGGTCCAGTGACACCTTCTCCTCCGTCACTGGACAGTCAAGTTGTCTATGTTCAAGCCGATATCCAAAACCTTCTCACCAGGGTGGAGGATATTCAAAAGACACTTGACAAAAACACCAAGTCTTTCTTCAGATACCACAAGGATCACTTGACCAATAAAGTGGTTGATCTGGGGATTAACAAGTTTTCATCAAATGAAGACTTTGTGTTGAAGAAGCTGAATGAGCTGGTCACTGGATGCAACAATCTGGCAACATCTTTAAAAGAAGCCTTTGACCTCACTCAGTCCAAGGTCACAACCTCAATCTCCAACTTGCTGGGCAACACTGTTAGAACATCTGAAGTGGATTTAAGGGAGATTGAAAAACAGGTAAAAGAATTGGTTGACAAACCTGGGTTGAATGTGACTGAACTTGGGCAGCAGTTAATGACTTCAGTTGGTCAGAAAATAGATGATTATGGTTGTGGATAGAGCAACTATAACTGAGGCAACCCCACTGACCTCTATCCCTGGTGAAGATACCTCGGTATCTGATCCTCCAACAGATGCACCCATCCAAGGTGAGTCAGAAGGACAACTGGGCGGGCCTCAAAATAATGAGGGACCCACCAGTTCGTCTACTGGAATTGTTATGGTTGTGGATAGAGCAACTATAACTGAGGCAACCCCACTGACCTCTATCCCTGGTGAAGATACCTCGGTATCTGATCCTCCAACAGATGCACCAATCCAAGGTGAGTCAGAAGGACAACTGGGCGGGCCTCAAAATAATGAGGGACCCACCAGTTCGTCTACTGGAATTGTTATGGTTGTGGATAGAGCAACTATAACTGAGGCAACCCCACTGACCTCTATCCCTGGTGAAGATACCTCGGTATCTGATCCTCCAACAGATGCACCAATCCAAGGTGAGTCAGAAGGACAACTGGGCGGGCCTCAAAATAATGAGGGACCCACCAGTTCGTCTACTGGAATTGTTATGGTTGTGGATAGAGCAACTATAACTGAGGCAACCCCACTGACCTCTATCCCTGGTGAAGATACCTCGGTATCTGATCCTCCAACAGATGCACCAATCCAAGGTGAGTCAGAAGGACAACTGGGCGGGCCTCAAAATAATGAGGGACCCACCAGTTCGTCTACTGGAATTGTTATGGTTGTGGATAGAGCAACTATAACTGAGGCAACCCCACTGACCTCTATCCCTGGTGAAGATACCTCGGTATCTGATCCTCCAACAGATGCACCAATCCAAGGTGAGTCAGAAGGACAACTGGGCGGGCCTCAAAATAATGAGGGACCCACCAGTTCGTCTACTGGAATTGTTATGGTTGTGGATAGAGCAACTATAACTGAGGCAACCCCACTGACCTCTATCCCTGGTGAAGATACCTCGGTATCTGATCCTCCAACAGATGCACCCATCCAAGGTGAGTCAGAAGGACAACTGGGCGGGCCTCAAAATAATGAGGGACCCACCAGTTCGTCTACTGGAATTGTTATGGTTGTGGATAGAGCAACTATAACTGAGGCAACCCCACTGACCTCTATCCCTGGTGAAGATACCTCGGTATCTGATCCTCCAACAGATGCACCAATCCAAGGTGAGTCAGAAGGACAACTGGGCGGGCCTCAAAATAATGAGGGACCCACCAGTTCGTCTACTGGAATTGTTATGGTTGTGGATAGAGCAACTATAACTGAGGCAACCCCACTGACCTCTATCCCTGGTGAAGATACCTCGGTATCTGATCCTCCAACAGATGCACCCAACCAGGAAACTAGGGAAGGTCATCTGGAGACTGACCCATCTGGTCAGCCCTCAGTTACATTCATGGATCTGGACATGAATGTTAATGACGAGGAAATCCTTATAGAGTCTTCGGATTCTGAAGGTACTGAATCAGACTTAGAGATTTTTGATTCTGCTATACAAGATCAAAACCCTTCATCTCAAGTCTCGCCTCCAGATACTTCAATTTCACTTTCACAAACTCAAGGAAATGAGCCTACAAATATTCCTTTTCCCACTTATAACTATATGTCTGGAAACAGACGTATGGCACCATCACCATCTGGGCAATTCTCACTCCTTAGAGAAATGCCCCCACCACCACCGCCATTGGACACACCTGAGCATTCTCAGCATGTCCAACAATTTGAACTTCCAGTCCTTTCTTCTTCCACCATTCCTATTATTACTTCAACAACTGCTGCGATGTCAACTAGGGAGACTTCTCTAAATTTGCCTCCTCCAGTTTCTGAAAGTGATAGCAAGCGTCTGGCAAGGCTTGGTAATGAAATAAAAGAAAGAAAGAAAATGAAACAAGCCAACCAAGCTGAAGCCAGACAACATCTGGCCAAGATTAAATTGCTTGATATGAGTGATGCTCATTTATTGGGAATCACTAAGGAGGAGTATGCCAGAGTAAAGAATGATCCCATGATAGTTGACATGTTGAAAGAAATGCTTGATGTTGAATTAGACAGACACTATCCTGATGATGAAGCTGAACTGGATGCCAGAAATTTTAATATATCAGTGGAGAAGGCAAAGGAGAATAGGGCCAGTGGGATCATGAAAAGAATTGAAAATGTTAAGAAGGTTGTAAAAAGGGTATTGAATCCACCAAGAAGGAACCCTCAACCAAGAAAACCACTGACCAGAGATGCTGACCTTAGTACATTCATAGAACCAACTGGCGAGGTATCGAATGATGACATCAAGTCTGCTGTACTGGCTGCTGGAGCTGGGAGTATTAAAATATCAAATGAATCTGAAGCAAAAAGCTATTACTCCCAGATCATGGCAACCAGAAGACATAGTGGGACTATCAATGGTGTTAATGTAACAATTAAGCCAGGCACCAAGTACTTTCACGTTGAGGTCAGTTATACCAGAGGGCCACTGGTTAAAACTGACAATCCTGGTGCAATGTAATATGGGTTCTCGGAATGGGTTGAGATGGTAAACTTTTTGGAGGCCAAGGCACAAAGGAATAGGTTTGAGAAAGCATGGGTCAACTTCTTGAAGGGCAAGATTCAACACAAAGAGAATCTGGAGTTGAACATTGATCCTGAAGACTCACAACCTATCTCTTCAGTGACCAAGAAAAGGAAAATTGGTGAAGGGCCATCAAGCTAAATTTTTCTTCCAGTTTATCTACTTGTAACTTTATTTACATTCTGTAACTTGTGTAAATTTCATTTCCTTGTATAAATGAAGTTACCAGTTTGTAACCACAAGGTAGATAATAGATTAGATCTAACAAACTTAAAAAGAAAAACCCAAGGCATTTATTGATCTATAAAAATGCCTTGGAAAACTTAGATAGATTTAATCGAACAAGTCTCTCCAGTTCACACTTGTACAGGTACAAGAACTGAAAAAGACTTGCTAATATTTCAGGACAAATAGGGGGAATTTGTTAGGACCAGTTTCAGTGAAACTGGCCAGTCTCCAGTTGCACCTGGAGACCAAGAAGATTTGTCCAGAAATATATTGAAGTCCAGTTGCATCGTACAGTTAACGCAACTGAAGACTTCCTCCAGTTGAGAACTGACCAGTTGAAGAATCCTTCCAGTTGGAGTCGAAGACAACAAGTGGAAGATAGAGAATGACAATGGCAGCGAAGCCCAGTTGACATTCTAGTCAGTTACAAACTGGAGACCGTCAGTGAAAGCTCTTACAAAGCTTTACACTGATTACGAGGAATTGACTTTTATGCTTTATGTGCTTTTACCCGGATAATAAGATTTATCTTATTATTTAAGTACAAAAAGGTACATAAAGCTGGTTGAGTAAAGTTGCTTTATACTGCAACTTTACACTGCATTTTAAGGAATTAAATGTTATTCCTTAAATGTTCTCAACCATATTTGTACGGCCAAAGTTAACATCCCAATGTTAACTTTGCCTATAAATACAAGTCATTGCACAACAAGAATAATAAGTGAGAAAACACTTCGAAAGATTTCACACTTTGCATACCTGCAATATTCTTGGTGAACTTGTGCAATCTTCTCTCAAACGTAAAAAGGAACATTTCACAACTTTAAGTGTTTCGATTGTTTAGAGAAATTCCAAGTGTAGATCACTTGTAGTTCATAGGTTGTTAGGATATTTACATACTTGTATTATCTTGGTTCCGCAACAACCTTGTAATTTATTTAAAGTTAATAAATAAATTACACTTGAAAATTACATATTGTCTCACCAATTTACTTTACAAGTATTTTGTATTATTGCATTGTTCTTTACTTATTGTCACTTAAATAAATAATCTATCTAGAACTTGGTATATACTCTCTGTAACTGGTCGTCTCCAGTTCAGCGTTTATATTGCAAAGTAACTCCACCATCGACATAGAGGTGTCTTCAGGTAGTACCATCTATTGAGTTGGGACTTACACAAGGAGCCACCCAAGCAACAACTACGTTAACGCACTCGTCCGGCTAAGACCAGTACGGGTTAAGCTTAACACTTTCCCTGCATTATATTTATGAGCTCGGTTTCACACATATGGTTTAGGTAACACACATTCCTAAACCGTCACACACATATAGTCTAGGTAACACACATTCCTAGACATTCACACACTTTATCTTCATTACGTTTGGATCCTTAAACGTGCAAGTGACATGGCAACCTAATAAGTCTAGTGAGCTAGGTGTACAAGCCATGTAAGCATGAATATATCACACATCAACTTCATTTCTACATTTCATGCATAATGAGATACTTCGTAATACTACATAAACTGCATAACAATACACTACATTAAGCAATACTTCATTTCACTACATTAGGGACTGCATTTCAGGTCTCATGGTCAACTACATAACCCATATTACCTCCCGTGTAACCCCATATGCCCACATGCAATATAAAGATACCAAATGGAAGTATTTATGATTTGAAACCAGCTTTTCGTTGAATCCCCCAGCGTGTCAAAGTAGTGTATCTTACCTCGGCGTAATCCACAACAATCAACAACTAGTCATTGTGTAAAGCAACTATGCTCGTCTACCTATAATTAGTAAACGATTATTAGACAAGCTACATACTCACGTCATTAAGGCCAATAGCTAGACCCACACACTTTAAAGACTCACTTAAGATTCAGGTCTAATCTACGTGTCAAAACGAAGTTACGGTTCAAAACTATAATTTTGCTGAAAACTGATGAGTTGCGCCGCAACTGCGCCGCAACATAGAGTTGCGCCGCAGCTCAAGCCTCCAGTTGCGCCGCAACACATTATGTTGCGCCGCAACTTATTCTTCTGGAATTGAGTTGCGCCGCAACTAGGAGTTGCGCCGCAACTAGGAGTTGCGCCGCAACCCGTTGCGATTCTGCACAACATCGAACGATTGAACCCCAAACCAACACCAAACGATTCCAAATCAAATATCAGACCTTTATACATCAAAATCCTTCATTTTATGACCAATCAAATGCAATAAACTTCCCTATTAAACAACATATGATTTTCTTCATAAAAACAAACGTTATTACGACATCGATTGATCCTCCAATGACCTAAACCACTTCTTAATAATCCATACAATTGAAAAGATAATAAATCTACATTACAATACCTTTTCTACCTGTAGATCACAAATAGGATGCAAAACTCTTGACAAAATACACCCGAATCACACGTTGGAAGACTTTTCGGCTTGCAATTGATGAAGGAATGCTATGGGGCTGCTAGGGTTTGTTTAGGGAATGAATTTTCTGCAATTGACAACCTAATGACACCCCCCTAACTCCCTAAACCCGTTTTTGACTTTGCCTCTATGTCAAAACTAGTTCCTAAGCTTCCTAATCCTTCATTACTAGTCACAAACTACCATATGAACCATATATAACATAGTTACTTCTTTAAATACCACTACATAGGCATTTAGCTACATTTTACACACATAAACACTTCATTATTCATTTAGGCTTTCAAGCCTCACACATATCACACAATAACTACATATATGCATTAAATCGAGAATAGACTTAACGACACACTATGTTGACTTAACGACACTAGTCAACTGTTAACTAAAAAGTTTGGGATGTTACAATTACCTCCCCCTTAAGAGGATTCCGTCCCCGGAATCTCATCAGAAAGGAATAACTCCGGATACTTCTCCTTCATTACTGCTTCAGTTTCCCACGTTAAGCTTTCCCCATGATTATGCTTCTACTTTATCAACACTAAATCAATCACTTTCCGGCGTAGCTTCTTTTGCTTCCTTCCAAGTATCGCCACTGGTTCATCTACCATTCTCTTCATTGGGTCAATACTCACATCTTTAATAGGAATCACACTTGACTCATCGGCTAAACATTTTCTCAAGTAAGATACATGAAAGGTGTTGTGAATTCCATCCTATTCTGGAGGCAATTCCAACTGATATACTAGGTCCTTAATGCGTTTCAAGATTTTAAAAGGTCCAATGAAAGGTGGACTCAACTTTCCCTTCTTTCCAAATCGAATGACTCCTTTCCATGGTGAGACTTTCAGCATCACTAAGTCCCCAACATTGAACTCAATCGGTCTCCTTTTCTTATCTGCATATGTTTTGTCTTTCTCTAGCCACACGTAAAGCTTCTTTAGCCACATTAACTTTTTCAGAGGTGATCTCAATGATTTCGGGACCGGTTAATTGCTTCTCACCGGGCTCCATCCAACAACTGGGAGTCCTACATCTTCTTCCATATAACATCTCAAATGGTGGCATTCCAATACTTGCATGGTGACTATTGTTGTAAGCAAACTCAATCAACTTCAAATGATCATCCCATGCTCCACCATACTCTAGTACACACGTCCTCAACATATCTTCCAATGTTTGAATAGTTCTCTCACTTTGCCCATCGGTTTGAGGATGATAGGCGGTACTCAAATTTATTCTACTACCCAACTCCCGTTGAAGACCCTTCCAAAAGTTTGACACAAATCTCGAGTCTCGGTCCGAAACAATAGATAAAGGAACTCCATGTTTTGAGACTACTTCATCAATGTATATCTTTGCCATCTTCGTTAAGGGTACGTCTTGTCGGGTTGCTAGAAAATGTGCACTCTTCGTTAATCGATCCACAATGACCCATATCATATCATTCCCTTTTGGCGTCTTTGGTAGCTTCATTACAAAATCCATGGTGATATGATCTCATTTCCACTCCGGGATCTCCAATTGATGTAACAATCCATACGGCTTTAGGTGGTCGGTTTTCACACGTGCACACGTCAAACACTTTGCTACAAAATGAGCTACTTCTCCTTTAATATCCGGCCACCAATAAATCGGCTTCAAATCTGCATACATTTTGGTGACACCAGGATGAACCGAATATCTACTTCTATGGGCTTCCTCAAGGATCAATTCTCGGTTACCACCAAGCAATGGCACCCAAATTCGACCCTTGTATGTTTTGAACCCATGGCTATTAGTCTCCATCACAAGACGTTTCTTCTTTCCAATGCTTTCTTTGTCAATGTTATCCTTCATTAATGCCCTCGCTTGTGCTTCTTTAATTCGATCAAGTAGCCCCGACTTGGCTTGAACTTGCATGCTCATCAACTTACAAGAAGAACTTTGCATCTTCCTACTTAGTGCATCCGCCACTACATTGGCTTTACCCGGATGGTATTTTATTTCACAATCATAATCCTTAAGTAATTCCATCCACCTCCTTTGTCTCACGTTCATCTCCTTTTGATTAAAGACATACTGCAAACTTTTATGATCGGTAAACAAAGTGCATTTTGTACCATAAAGGTAATGTCTCCACAATTTCAATGCAAATACAACTGCTGCCAACTCAAGATCATGGGTAGGGTAATTCTTCTCATGTGGCTTCAACTGGCGTGAAGCTTAGGCGATCACCTTGTCCCTCTGCATCAGGACACAACTCAAACCTGTAATAGATGCATCACTATACACAACCAAATCATCAGTACCTTCAGGCAAGGCAAGTATAGGAGCTTCACACAACTTCTTTTTCAATGTTTGAAATGCATTCTCCTGTTTATCGGTCCACTCAAACTTTACTCCTTTCTTCGTTAGTTCAGTCATAGGCTTGGCTATTCGGGAGAAATCCTGAATGAATCTTCTATAATATCCAGCCAAACCAAGAAAACTTTTAATCTCAGTAGGAGTCCTTGGCTGCTCCCACTTTGAAACAGCTTCAATCTTTGAAGGATCTACTTTAATACCTTCTGATGAAATGACATGACCAAGAAACTGCACTTCTCGAAGCCAAAACTCGCATTTAGAAAACTTGGCATACAACTTCTTCTCCCTCAACACCTCCAAAACTGCTTTCAAGTACTCACGGTGCTCATCTTCTGACTTAGAATAGATCAAAATATCATCAATAAACACAATAACAAAATGATCTAGAAAGGGACGGCATACCCGATTCATTAAGTCCATAAACGCGGCTGGAGCATTAGCAACCCAAATGGCATGACCAAGAACTCATAATGCCCATATCTAGTCCGGAAAGCTGTCTTTGCTACATCCTCCTTCTTAACCTTCAATTGATGATAACCGGACCACAAATCTATCTTTGAAAAAAAATGAAGCACCATGTAGTTGATCAAAGAGATCATCAATTCGTGGGAGAGGATATTTATTCTTAACCGTTCGCTTATTCAACTCACGGTAGTCTATGCACATGCGCATAGATCCATCCTTCTTTTTAACAAAGAGAACCGGAGCTCCCCAAGGCGAGGAACTTGGTTGTATGAACCCTTTGTCAAGTAATTCCTGAAGTTGAGCCATTAACTCCTTCATTTCTGTAGGAGCTAATCGGTAAGGTGCTTTAGCAACAGGTGTAGCACCGGGAATAAGATCTATCTGAAAAGTAACTTCACGATCGGGAGGAATTCCGAGAAGATCATCGGGAAACACATCAGGAAAATCGGATACTACATCAACACTAGCAATAGACGGCTTCTCCTTTCTTGCATCAATAACATAGGCCAAGAAATGACTCTTATTCTTCCTTATACATTTAATAGCCTTCATCATACTAATGATCTTTATTCCCCCTCTCTTCTTATCTCCATAAACCGTTACCACTTTACCATCGGGTATAGGAATCCAAATAATCTTTTGGGAACACAAAATATTAGCTTCATTTCTAGACAACCAATCCATACCAATCACTACATCGAAACCGGCTAAGGTAGTAGGCAATAACTGGACCGGAAACAAACGACCTTCAATCTCAATGTCACAATCATCATATCCCACACGTATATCACTAACCGTACCATTAGCAATCTCTACCTCTATTGAGCAATCTAAGGGAGTAGTGACTCTTTCTAGATTAGGAGCAAATAATGTGGACACAAACGACCTATTTGCACCCGAATCAAATAAAACAGAGGCAGGTTTTGAATTAACAAGGAAAGTACCACTTACCACCTCGTCGTTGTTCTTAGCATCATCAACAGTCATCTGCAAGGCTCTCACTTTTGTTGCTGTCGTGGCTGTCCTCTTTCCGTCGTTCTTCATTTGTGGACAATCAGCAATGAGATGACCCGTTTCTTGACACTTGTAGCAACGAGTCTTGTCCCTACATTCTGTTGCAAGATGTCCGGACTTCCCACACTTATGACACCTTCTTGTCTTGTCGGAACATTAACCTTCATGAACAGTCTTGCAAAAAGCACACCAAGAACCATTCTTCTTTTTATCTTTGTCACCACTTGAGCTAGAATTCCCACGTAACTTCTTCTTATTATTGTTGTTGTTAGATGACCAATTTGACCTTCTTTTGAACCCTTCTTTCTTGTCATCAACTTTCTCCACAACTTTCTCGCTTTTGAAGTCATCATCCAACCTCTTTGACTCCTTAATAGCCGCCGACAAAGTCACATGCTGTCTACATAATCCACGATAACTAGTGGGGAGACCATCACAATAAGCCTCAATTTGGTCCTCCTGCCTTCGAACCAAGTGTCCAACAAACTTCAACTTCTCCATAAATGAATGTGCATATTCAGAAATTGCACCGGGTTTCGCAACCAACGATCTAAACTCCTTTTCAATCAGTCTTAACTCACGAGTTCCCACATACTCCTCTAGAAACTTCTCCTTAAATGTTCCCCAAGGCATAACTGCAAGTACCTCAGGAGCCATAGAAACTGTAGTAGCCCTCCACCAATTACGGGCATTCTTCTTCAACATCCTGCTTGCACACAAAACCTTCATATCATCTATACAGTAACAAGATGCAAATACTACCTCAATATCTTCAATTCACTCCATAGCACCCACTGCATTTTGGGTACCATCAAACTCCTTGGCACCACATTTCTGAAAGCTCTCATATTTAAAGTTGCTAATGCGTGGTTCATTCACAACTCTAGGTCCACCACCATTCACCCCATTAACACCTACTGCTGCAACAACATTCACTTGAGCATGTTGTGATCTCGCCATTGATGGTGCAGCACTTTGGGAGGGATTAGAGTAATTCCCATCCGAATGCTCACCCCTTTGTTCACTCCCATTCCTTTCAGCATCTCTTTCTGCCCTCAATTGTGCTAACTCTTCTTCATTTCTCATCAGAAGAGCTCGAATAGTTCTCAACTCTTCATGTAATTCTGCTTGATTGGGAACTTGTTCAATCACCGGGTTTGCCCTATCAGCTTCCGACCTTGTGGGTTGTGCACCCGGGAGTGGCCTTCGCGGAGGCCTTTGGTTAACTCCATCTCCAGCCCCATTCCCATTAGGAGGAACACCACCACCATTTCCTCCTCCTCTCTGGCTACTAGCTCTAGTTTTTGCCATTATCTCTACAAGGCAACGACGACGGTTAGCAAGAGTTAAAGTGAGACTACATTTATCAAGGCCATACTTCATTTAGCTACATTATCACACATAATATTCAAGCCTTAAATTTACACTCTCACTCACTCCCCAACCCGTCCTATAGTACTTCATCTCAAAGCTAGGCACACCTGCATAAGCCTAACTTATCCTACATCGGTCTAAGTCCAAAATCCTACGGTCAAAGTCGAATCTTGGTTCACTTAAACCATTGCTCTGATACCAACTTGTAACACCCGTCATTTAAAAATATGGGTTTTCAAAAACTTTCACCTAACGGTGTCAAATTGCGAAAGAAAAGATTTTAAAAGTCAAAACCGATAGGAACTGTTCGGTTTCTACGTTAGTTGGTGTTACATGCAATACCATCAAATAGTTTAAAATGAAAACCCAACGGTTGCCCAACACAAAACAACCGTTCCACAATATTACATAAATTCGACATCAAGTACGAAATGTAAATAAATGTCCAAAGAGATAATCGACTATGGGTAGTTAAGTTCTCACGCATGCATCTACCCAACTCTCACTCTTCCTGCATCAACTAGTCCTTCAAGCTAAACCTGAGGGAACAACCACATTTAAGAAACAAGTGTTAGCTAACGAATTAGCTAAGTAAGATAACACTATGTTATTAAAACATTTGTCCAATTAAAACAATCTTCATTATTAGACAAGTTTATTTAGGCACAACACACATCACCCGTTCACACATAGCTGCATATCAACTTCATATCAATTAGGATGAATCTCCTAAATGTGCCTATCCTTCATTTTATTCACACATTATCACACGTATCTTCGTTAACTGCATGTAAGTGTAACATAAGTCACACCCGAGTAGATGCTTCACCAAAAGGCGAGTCATACTTCGTCGTTAAGGAATGGCAAGCCAATCCAAGAGTAATCCGTATGTGGAGGTTGGTCAAACCCCTCGTATTACTCGCCCTGCATTACAATGACCATGTTGCAAGGAGCCACCCAAGCAACAACTATGTTAACGCACTCGTCCGGCTAAGACCAGTACGGGTTAAGCTTAACACTTTCCCTGCATTATATTTACGAGCTCGGTTTCACACATATGGGTTAGGTAACACACATTCCTAAACCGTCACACACATATAGTCTAGGTAACACACATTCCTAGACATTCACACACTTTATCTTCATTACGTTTGGATCCTTAAACGTGCAAGTGACATGGCAACCTAATAAGTCTAGTGAGCTAGGTGTACAAGCCATGTAAGCATGCATATATCACACATCAACTTCATTTCTACATTTCATGCATAATGAGATACTTCGTAATACTACATAAACTGCATAACAATACACTACATTAAGCAATACTTCATTTCACTACATTAGGGACTGCATTTCAGGTCTCATGGTCAACTACATAACCCATATTACCTCCCATGTAACCCCATATGCCCACATGCAATATAAAGATACCAAATGGAAGTATTTATGATTTGAAACCAGCTTTTCGTTGAATCCCCCAGCGTGTCAAAGTAGTGTATCTTACCTCGGCGTAATCCACAACAATCAACAACTAGTCACTGTGTAAAGCAACTATGCTCGTCTACCTATAATTAGTAAACGATTATTAGACAAGCTACATACTCACGTCATTAAGGCCAATAGCTAGACCCACACACTTTAAAGACTCACTTAAGATTCAGGTCTAATCTACGTGTCAAAACGAAGTTACGGTTCAAAACTATAATTTTGCTGAAAACTGATGAGTTGCGCCGCAACATAGAGTTGCGCCACAGCTCAAGCCTCCAGTTGCGCCGCAACACATTATGTTGCGTCGCAACTTATTCTTCTGGAATTGAGTTGCGCCGCAACTAGGAGTTGCGCCGCAACCCGTTGCGATTCTGCACAACATCGAACGATTGAACCCCAAACCAACACCAAACGATTCCAAATCAAATATCAGGCCTTTATACATCAAAATCCTTCATTTTATGACCAATCAAATGCAATAAACTTCCCCATTAAACAACATATGATTTTCTTCATAAAAACAAACGTTATTACGACATCGATTGATCCTCCAATGACCTAAACCACTTCTTAATAATCCATACAATTGAAAAGATAATAAATCTACATTACAATACCTTTTCTACCTGTAGATCACAAATAGGATGCAAAACTCTTGACAAAACACACCCGAATCACACGTTGGAAGGCTTTTCGGCTTGCAATTGATGAAGGAATGCTATTGGGCTGCTAGGGTTTGTTTAGGGAATGAATTTTCTGCAATTGACAACCTAATGACACCCCCCTAACTCCCTAAACCCGTTTTTGACTTTGCCTCTATGTCAAAACTAGTTCCTAAGCTTCCTAATCCTTCATTACTAGTCATAAACTACCATATGAACCATATATAACATAGTTACTTCTTTAAATACCACTACATAGGCATTTAGCTACATTTTACACACATATACACTTCATTATTCATTTAGGCTTTCAAGCCTCACACATATCACACAATAACTACATATATGCATTAAATCGAGAATAGACCTAACGACACACTATGTTGACTTAACGACACTAGTCAACTGTTAACTAAAAAGTTTGGGATGTTACAATAAATACAAGACTTTTTCTTACATGGAAAACTCTTAAAGGAACTAAACCACACTTCATGTTGTAATGTACGTATAAGTGCATTAGTAAGATTATAACTAATCGTATTATGGAAGGGTTACATGAGATTGTGAGTCTTAACCAATCAGCTTTTGTCTCTGGTAGAAAGGTATCGGATAACATTCTCCTCACCCAGGAACTTATGCTCAATTATCATAGAAATGTTGGACCACCTAGATGTGCATTCAAAGTGGAAAGCATATGACACTGTTGATTGGAAGTTTTTGAGGGAAATATTGTTGGGATTTGGTTTTCATCATACCATGGTCAATTGGATAATGGTTTGTGTTACTTCAGCCTCTTTCTCTTTGAGCATAAATGGCCACTTGAATGGATATTTTATGGGCAAGAGAGGATTAAGACAGGGTGACCCTATGTCTCCATACTTATTCACTCTTGTAATGGAGGTTCTAACACTTACATTGCAACATGCTACTCGTATTGACTCTTCTTTCGGGATTCATAACATGTGTGAAAAAAGAAGAATGGTGAATCTATGCTTTGCTGATGATCTATTCTTATTTGCAAGAGGTGATGTCTTTTCAGCCAAGCTGATCATGACTCATTGAATACATTTTAAGAGATGTCAGGTTTGGTCCCAAGCATACCCAAAAGCACAACTTTCTTTTGTAATGTTGTAAGGCACATTTTGAGGATTATGCCGTTTGAGGAAGGTAGTCTCCATGTTTGTTATCTAGGTGTCCTTCTTATCTCATCAATACTTTTGTATAATGATTGCAACATCTTGGTTGAACGATTAGAGAAGAGGATTACCGATTGGAAAACTAAATATCTCTCGTTTGCCGGTCAATTACAACTAACCAGGTCTGTTTTATCATCAATGCATATATCACGGCCTCTGTTTTTATTCTTCCAACTCGAATTGTTAAAGATTTAGAAAAACGGATGCGAGACTTCCTCTGGACCCAAGGGCCGATGAAAAATGGTAAAGCTAAAGTGTCTTGGAAGGCAGTTTGTGTGCCAAAATATGAAGGTGGGTTAGGGATTCGACGCATAGCTGAAATGAATAAATCACTCATGACTAGCCATATTTGGAGTATTCTCACAAATAGGAAGTCCTTATGGGTTGAGTGGATTCAATGATTATAAGCTTAAAGGAATGAATTTCTAGGATGTACCGATTCAGCCAGGTAGCAGTTGGGGGTAGATGAAAATCCTCCAAATTCGACCGCTGATACGTAAGTTCATTTGGTCAAGGATTGGAAATGGGCAAATGACATCGGTTTGGTTTGATCAGTGGTGTAATACATGCCCAACTCGAAGCTATATTACTCCAAAAGATATGAAGAATGCTGGCTGATATAAATAGAAATGAGCTTAATTGAGTAACAATGGAGGATTTAGGATTAGTGTGTGTAATGTGTGTATGTGTGTGAAAGGGAGGTTGAAGATGATAGGGAGGAGAGAGAAAGTAATTTAGAAAGATGTATGTGTGGGATTAATGAAAGGCTTTGTTACATAATGAGGTGGTTAGGGGTTTATATACAAATCATCCTATTTATACTAAAACCCCTTCCACAATAACTAATTTACAATTTAGCACCATTTTATATTTCTAACAATCTCCCCCTTGGTGTTGAATTGTAAATGTTGCATCGTCTTCGGTCTTTAAATAAACATGATGAGCCCATTTGTTGAAAATCTTCAATGTTGATTGGACTTTGAAGCTTTCTCATTGTCTTCAACGTCTTGTATCAACCTTGACTTTGAATCTTCTCAACAAACATATATTCTTGACGATGACTTTCTAAAACTTGATCTTCTCTTGCAACTTTGAATACTTTGGAAGCATCTTTGAAATATTTGTAGCTCTTGAGCTTTGACAACTTGAACTTTTGAATGTTGATTTCAAATTGATATTGCTTGGAGAAGTAACTTGAATGTTTGAGTAGCATGCGGAAGCTTGGTTTTGACTTTGAATTCTTTGAATTCTTTTGGTATTGCGGAAGCTTGATTTAACTTTGAATTCTTTTGGCTTTGCGGAAGCTTGGTTTTGACTTTGAAATCTCTTGGCATTTCGGAAGCTTGGTTTTGGAATGCGGAAATTTGATTTGACTTTAAAACTTCAATTCTTGATCTAACTTGTCTTTGATCAATAAACATCTTGGAGCACTTGATTCTTTGATCAATAAACATTTGCTCCCCCTCAATCAAACAACTATCTCGGAGCAAATTATTCAATAACAAATCTTTAATCTCTTGCTCCCCCTCGAACAAACAATCATTTCGGAGCATATTTAACGACTCAAGAGTTTACTCTTGCTCCCCCTCAAATGAACAATCTTTGGATCTTAACAATCCAAGTATCTATCAAAAGAACAATCTTCATTCAATCTCAAACTTTTCTAATCATCAAACAAATGGTCAATTATTCAATAAATCTTTCAAATATCGACCATGTACATCATCTTGAATATACTCGATCTCGAATCAATCCTTCAAGATATCACGATAATTATTCACTCCCTTCACCTAAAATAAGAATCCTTTGAACATCCAAACACAACAATCATCCTCGAACAAATTCTACCTATATCCTTGAACTCTATATATCAATCATATATTCATTTCTCCCCCTTATGATGAAAATGTGAAACGGTTTCATCATACAATAATGATTGATAGCATAAACGGTAGATCACAACAAACAATATTCAACCAAATTAACCCAACCCAATTCCCAATTCCCAATGAACCTATTGGTGAACTAGAATGTAAGGTTGCGTTGTTGGAAAAAGATTTTATAATGGTGTTTGTGTTCTTTGTGTTTGTGTGAAGAGAAATGAAAACCGGATAATAATGATCCGTTGACACAACCAAAAATCAAAAGGATTAATGGTGTGGCCTAAAATACGATTACTATTTTTAGAACTTCCCATTATCATCGAGAAATGCACAAAGCTTATCTCTAAATGGTTCGGTCTATGGCTTTTCAACCGATAGATTGCTTTAAAGAATGTAATTCATGGTCAGTGTCACAAAAGCGTTCGATAACCATGTCTTACTATCCTTAAAGACTTTTGGGAAAATAAATCCGAGGTCACATAGACTTCTCGTTTACTCAACAAATTCATAAAATGAAAATGTGAGACCTACGTTCAACGTTGGAAAAGATGTTAGCATTGGTAGGATTTCTATTCGATCATCGTGGAATATCAAAAAGATGATATCACTACGAATATTCCGGCAATATCACAAAGATATGCAATGTCACAAAGACATATAATGACTCTATGTGTCCTAGTCAAAGAATAATATTTCAAGTACGCTCTAGACTCAATAGTGATCAAATGAAGTCGGGGACCGGAGCAGAGTGTCTCCCTTTTTCAATATCAACGTCTTCCAAATCAAAAGTCAATAGAAATGTGAAAATCTCCGTGAGAATAAAACAAGCATTTGTTAAGAAATACTTGAGTGGTTAGGTAAAGATGTGCATTGCTTCACTGGGTCCATGAAGTCTTCTTCAATATCGAGAAATCAACAAATGAAATCCGATAGGAACGTGTTGACCCGACTTTTTGAGAATTTTGGGGAGGGCTTTCATTTCTTTTAGCCCTTTCTCACATCATCATTTCACCTTAACCTCTCACTTTTCGACTACTCCTCATGTCCTATTTGCACAAACATCATCACCACGCTCATAAACCCTCACAATCTAAAATTGAGAATATAACTCCGGGGTTAGATCTCGTCGGCGATAACAAAATCATGGAGTATTTATGAGTGGCCTAAACTCTCATGTGCAAATCGAACACCGAACTTCTTTGAATTTGATCGAAAATGGTTTGAAAAGAATCCAAAGTGTTTTAAAATGAAAAATGAGTTTAAACACTTGGAAGTTTTGGTTTTATAAACAAACTCCCCCTAAATATATGCATGATATGAACAAAGTTTTTGCATATAAAGGGTGAGTAAAAGGTTTGAAAGTTGCTCACAAACATTAAAAATGAGACTACAAAGGCAGTACACAAAGGCGTTCGATGCCTTGCATCTCATCCTAATACTTTGTGAGTAACTAAAAGACAAAGTAAAAATGATGAAAATGGAAAATCTTTTTGGATTTTTTAAAAATAAGAAAATGAAAATCTTTTTGGATTTTTTAAAAATAAGAAAATGAAAATCTTTTTGGATTTTTCTAAAAAGTGATGAAATAATAAACACGATTTTAGAACGGGTTATACACTGAAGTGTGTATAAGCCACTATTCATCAAATCACTTGGAAATCACTTTTGGAACCCATTTGAGATTGGGTCCAATGGTTTTTGAATTCTTGAAAGTCCAAATGTAAGTCTCATCGATTTGATGAATAGAAGTTGCATTCCACGGAGAACTAAAACCCGGTGGTTTAGTTGAAAAGAGTTTTCTGAAAAATCATTCTTTTTCTTTGAAAAACTTGCAATCTTGGGAGATTGATTTGAAAAATGATTTTTCGAAACAAAATCATTCACTTTTTGCACGACTGCTTTCACAGGTTTTGGTGCAAGATCAAAAAGTTCCGAAAAAGAATATTTGAATGATTTTGACTCAGTTGACTGATCTTTTAAAATTGGTTTCCATTTTGATTTTGTCAACTGAGATTTGGCTTGCGAAATATGAGATGATTTATCCTCAAAGGATAGAAAAGAGACCAAAGTAGTTGTTCCATCAAAATTTGGTTTCTTAGCGTACTTCTTACCCTTTTGTAAGGAGTAATTAGTAAACTGAGAAACCTTTTTTTCAAAAGGTTTTGAAGATTTACCCGTGTAAACCCTCTTTGGAACATCAACTTTTGGTTTTGTTTGACAACAATCAACTTTTGGCTTTGTTTGCAATTCAATCTCAAGGTCGGATATTCTTTTTGTCAAAAAATGATTTTTCGAAACAAAATCATTCACTTTTTGCACGACTGCTTTCACAGGTTTTGGTGCAAGATCAAAAAGTTCCGAAAAAGAATATTTGAATGATTTTGACTCAGTTGACTGATCTTTTAAAATTGGTTTCCATTTTGATTTTGTCAACTGAGATTTGGCTTGCGAAATATGAGATGATTTATCCTCAAAGGATAGAAAAGAGACCAAAGTAGTTGTTCCATCAAAATTTGGTTTCTTAGCGTACTTCTTACCCTTTTGTAAGGAGTAATTAGTAAACTGAGACACCTTTTTTTCAAAAGGTTTTGAAGATTTACCCGTGTAAACCCTCTTTGGAACATCAACTTTTGGTTTTGTTTGACAACAATCAACTTTTGGCTTTGTTTGCAATTCAATCTCAAGGTCGGATATTCTTTTTGTCAAAAATGCTTCGTTTAATTGAAATTGCAAACACTTGTCTTCAAGACACTTGATTTGAGCAGAAAGATTTGTTCTTTCTTTTTCAACATTGCTCACATCAATTCGAAGTTGTTCAAAAACTTTGAAAAAATTTCGCTCTTTGCTCACAAAAATGGTGGACTTATTTTGCAACTCATGGTTAAGCTCAGAAATCTTTTGTTGCCAAACAAGTTCTTTGATTTGAGTGTCCAAAACATTTTGATTGAGCTCTGTGAACGAATTGTCCAACTCATTTGTCAATTTAGAAATCTTGGATTGCAAATGATCATTTTCTTTTTGAAGACTTTCCTTGTTGGACAAAATGAGATCATTTGCAGATTTGAGTGCTTTATTATCAGATTTGAGTTGATCATTAACAGATTTAAACTCTCATGTTCCTTCCGAAGATCTCTGTATTTTTTGAAATATTCCGTAAACTTTTGTAGCATTTGAATATACAAGCATGACCTCGAAAACATGAACACTCTCGACTTTCATGAAGATGATACGACTCCGTGCTTGGTTTATACTTGAACGTGATAGGCATTTTGAATTTAATCTTGATGACAGCCCAAAAAAAAAAAAAATCAGCCCAACAAATAGAAAATGTAAGCCCCAAAAAAAAAAAAAAAAAAAAAATCAGCCCAACAAATAGAAAATGTAAGCCCCAAAAAAAAAAAAAAAAAAAAATCAGCCCAACAAATAGAAAATGTAACCCCAAAAAAAAAAAAAAAAAAAAAAAAAAAAAAAAAAAAAAAAAAAAAAAAAAAGAAAGAAAGAAAAAAAAAAAAAAAAAAAAAAAAAAAAAAAAAAAAAAAAAAATGAAATTACTTAAAAAAAATTAGATCACGTGAACTACAACACACCAAAAAAAAATATCACTTATTAAAAAACTTGAATATGAAAAGAACAAATCACGTGAAGAGAAATTTTCAAATGAAATTGAATACGCTATCCTTCTGACAAAAGTACATACGGTTTCTTGCACTCCACAAAGTAACAACTCTTTTGATATATCACGAGGCAACAAAATGAAAATTAGACAAACTTTGGATACTTTTGAAAATGAAAAAAAAACAATACAGCCTTTTACTTCACACTTACAATCAAATTGAATCCTGCTGTTGGTTTCCAATCAAAGTACACGCGTGATATGTAAACCACTGCCACACGGTTTTCCTCTGAGAACACTCCTTTTCTTGAAATATGAATTCAATTCAAAATTGAACCACATACATTCACACTTTGACAGCAAAAAAAAACCACGCGTACTTTTCTTTCCAAACAACACGGTTTTCTTTCTCTCACGTGTTTCTTCTTTTCTTTTAATCTCAAAACAACTGATCTCTGTCTTGAACACTTTAGATTCACAAAACAACAATCAAGAAATTCTCTTATTTCTTTCCTTATTTCTTATACAAAACCAACTTCACATAAGATTTTTAATCTTATGAAACCATAAAAATCACTGCAATATTGTGAACCAAACACGAGATTAAAGACACTGAAAAACGGGACAAGTAAAAGACTCAATCAAATACTACACACACAGCCAAGATTCAAGAAATGAAGAACAAAAGTGCTATTTGCCGAGTTTTTTGCTCGGTAAATGGGGTTTTCAGAAATAAATTTCTTCAAATTTCACACCAAAGATGGGAAAAGAAATTGACAAGTAAGTGTGAAAACTTAAAAAAAAAAATTGAAATTTTTTGTTGATTTGCCGAGATATTTGCTCGGCAAATGGGATTTGCAGAGGTTTAATCTCTGCAAATGGGGTGATTGATAGAAAAATGGTTAAGTGTTGAAAAATAGATCGATTTGCAGAGGTAAAATCTCTGCAAATAGGTGATTGGAGAAAAATATTGATTTGTCTTTGAAAAATTGTATGGTTTGCCGAGGTATTTGCTCTGCAAATGAGGGTTTGGGAAAAAATTACTAAGTGTGAAATGTAAAGGATGCCGAGATAATATCTCTGCGAATGAGGGTTTGGGAAGAAATTTTGTCTAAGTGATTTTGTATGGGTTGCCGAGGAATAATCTCTGCAAATGAGGTATTGGGTTGATTTGGGTGGTTTGGCCGAGAAAGAAGTCGGCAAACACGAGTATGAGTTTGGGTGATCGGGTTTAGGTTTGGGTGAGTGGTTTGGCCGAGTAATTATCTCGGCAAACACGAGTATTGGGTCGAGTCGTTGAAATCAAGTCGGCAAATGGAGTTTTGGGAGATCGGTTAGCTCGGCAAATGGTGTTTTTGGGACTTGAAAAACTTCAACAATAACCACGGCGGCCGGAAAAACGGTTATTTGGCCGGAATCCTTCAAAATTCGATTACTTCCTCAATTCTTCGAATTAGAACTTGAAATCACCACCAAAATACTCAGAAATACACCGTGAACAAACCCTGGTGAAATAATTCTGAAATCAAGTTCGCCGGAAAACTCAACCTCTCGCCGGAAATATCAACCGTCACTAAAAGATCACGAATCGAGAAATTGAAGACATCATCATGCTCAGAAAATGATCGTGATCAAAACCTCATGATTTTCCAATTGATTTGACAACAAACAATGAAGAAATCTAAGAGAGAAGTTCAAGGAAACTTTTGTTAATTTTCTTCTTTTTCTATTTTTTATTTTATTTTATTTTTAATTAAAATGTATCGATGTATGTAATGTAAGGAAAATTGAAAGAGAAATTCTGAACAATACACGTGATTGATTACTGTAGCAACAGTAGCAGAAAAAAAAGTCAAACTTTTGACTTTTTCTTATTTTAACTGTTTGCCGAGATTTACGATTAATCACACAAAATCAATCAGATATTTGAAATTGATCACATATCCATCAAATTCAACAATAATCCACTCCTAATATGTGATTATAACACTGAAACAGCCTCGAAATCCGTGAAAAACAGAAATTTTCAGATTCAAAATTAAGCTCAAAACTCGAATTTTCGAACAAAATCAGTTATAGATATGATCGTGGATCGCTCAGGTTAACCGATTATGCTCTGATACCAATTGATATAAATAGAAATGAGTTTAATTGAGTAACAATGGAGGATTTAGGATTAGTGTGTGTAATGTGTGTTTGTGTGTGAAAGGGAGGTTGAAGATGATAGGAATGAGAGAGAAAGTAATTTAGAAAGATGTATGTGTGGGATTAATGAAAGGCTTTGTTACATAATGAGGTGGTTAGGGGTTTATATACAAATCATCCTATTTATACTAAAACCCCTTCCACAATAACTAATTTACAATTTAACACCATTTTATATTTCTAACACTGGCTTTACCCTTCAATCGACAATTTCTGAGTTGATAAATGAAGAAGAATGGCAATGGCCTACAGCCTCGTATGATTTATTTCCTGTACTTTGTTCCAAATTTACAACTTCATAGTGACCAAATGGATGAATTGTATTGGAAAGATGCAACTGGAAAAGAACAGCCATATTCAGCTACTATCGTATGGAACTCGATACGAAATAGGGAGCCGGAGGTGAATTGAGTTAATGTTATATGGGCTGCCAACTCTATTCCTCGTCATTCTTTTCATATGTGGCTTATTCAAAGAAACAAGTTGATTACACAGGACAAGCTGCAAAAATGGAATATCAAGAAAGGAAACATGAACATGATGTGTTGCGGCTTATGCAAAAACGGCCTAGACTCCCATAACCATCTATTTTTTTATTGTGACTACTCTAAACAGGTTTGGAATCGAGTTCGAGAACTTGCATATATGCAATCTGTGCAACCAAGCTGGATTGAAATTATGGATTGGCTGATTAGTAAAGCAAGTTCAAGATCAGCCAAAACCGTGATTGGTAGGTTGCTTGTGGCTGCTTCAACGTACTTTGTATGGCAGTAACGTAACGCGAGATTGTTCACAGAGGTTACAAGATCTCCCACACAACTGCGTGAGGTTATTGTCTCTACTGTTCACCTAAAATTGATGACTTTGAAGTTTAAAGCAACTGCTCGTGTGGAACGGATACTTAAAGCATGGAATTTGCAGGAGTGATATGAGTTTACAGCACTAGTGCGCAATTCAGTTTCTATTTGTGTAGCTTAGTACTGTTTGTTTTCTTTGCTTGCTTTTAGCTTGATTAGACATGTGTGGTCTGTCACATATGTGAACTAGTATGGTAAGTCAACCACATTACTTGTAACAAACGGTTTTTGTTCTTATATAAAAGTCATCAGGGTAACCTTTACCCATAACTAAAAAAACTGCATTTCTTATCATTAATTCAACTGTACATATCAACATTCCCGTATTACATTACTTTGTTCTCATTTTTCTCACATTTTTCCCTTTTGTTTCATTTGGTTTACATATTTGCATCCACATTTTCCCATCTGAATAGAACAGTGATTTTTTGATATATATTATAAATTCCAAGTTAGAAGCTTTGACATATTAAATATATGAAAATCTAATATTGATAATGTTAAGCCTCATGTCCAGTGTTGAAAACGGGTCTAAAATCTAATATTATATTATTATGGTATATTAGTTTTATGTTGTTTCAATAATCAATATTTTATTTTATTTATTTTACTCTAATATTAATAAATTGACGGGTGAATATTACAAAATCATTCAATTTTAACCATTTTTACCCTTCTATCTTTCTTCATGTAAAAAAAATCAGATAAATTAAAGTATAAATTTTTTGAAAATACTAATAATAATGATAATGAAAAATAATGCACACAAGGGCACGTAAATATATCCATTTATTACAAGAAAATAATATGTAATGGATTCGTTTCGATTTCTGCAATACGTTTCTTTTTTCCTCTTGTCTCTTCCTTTCTTGGTCTCTTGTTTCCAAATTTCATGTAATAATTTCATTTATTTTTGATAAAATTGTGGTTTCAAAAATAATTTCAAATTCTCTTGTTCTTTATATTTCTGGAATGTTATAATTGATGTGTTATTGATGTTATGAAACCTGGACAGATAATGCCCTTGAATCTTATAAGGGAGCTACGCGTAATCTTCTTCAACAAAAACAATGTACGTGCTTCTTTCTTAATTCTTGTCAAGAATGCTTTAAAATTTTCTATGTATTATTTGAAGCGTCTCCAACAAGAATGGAAGGTGATACGTCTACTACTTTTTTATTTATTTATTTTTTTGTCATATATCATCAAACTTCTTTCACATTATTGTACATTATAACACTCTAAAAACATGTCTTGTAATGTTTAACTAAAAAAAAGCTGTTAACGGATTATCATCTTTTTAAAAAGGGGGCAAAACTAATGATTTTGTTGTCCTAAGGTTTTTTTTTATTGTTGTTATATGCAGTCCCCGTCAAGCCTTGAACCTTACAAAAAAAGCCCCCATAAAAAAGCCCCCATCCTCCATCCGTCCCGGTCAAGCCTTGAACCAAGGACGGAGCACACCGTTGTTGGTGTGCCGTCCTCCGCCCGTCCCTGTGCCATCTGTCCCTCCAAGGACAGGCTCGTCCTCTTATTTTATATGGTTCATGTGAGAACCATTTGAATTGGAAAAACCATGAGAATAGTATATGTGAACATATTCGTTCACATATGAATACTTATAAATACCTATGTTCATATGTGAATAGTTCTCAGATGAGTGTTACCCTATATATATAATATCTATTGTTACTAGTATATGTTCCATCTAGCTTATATATATATATTATATATATATATATATATTATATATATATATATATATTATATATATATATTATATATATATATATATATATATGTGTATATATCTGTTTGTGAGATGGTTGGAGGATACAAACAAAAAAGCTCCATGTTTTTCGGCCTAATCCGACGTGCGTTTCAGACTCTCAGGAAGATGGCGGGTGGGGGTGTCTTGATTAATGTTTATTAATAGTTTTCAATTTCAACCCCTATAGTTTTTGTTATTTTCAAAACCACCCATAAATAAATATATTATGTATATTATGTATATTATTATTTTTATTATTATTATTATTTAAAAGTGTAAAATTAGATAAATGGTGTGTCCTTGACTAATGTTGGCATTGTGATTGTTTTGGGGGCACATGTCCTTGGAGGATATGTCTTCAGAGCTGGGTAAGGTCTAAAGGAGTTGGTTAAGTGCTAAAGTAAAATAAATATGATTAGATCTTGACCATTAATTCATGATAAAACTAATGCACGAAGATTCAAAAAACACAAGTACATACATTGATGCATGGATATTTGCATGATGTACGATGCACGAATACTTTCATGATGTACAACTATTATCAGTTAAGAGAAAATGACTATTTTATTTGAACCAAATCCTATATCTATATTCATATGCTACCTTATAAACCATTTACCCCCTCCAAACTAACTCTCCTTTATTCATTAATTTAAATATTTCTATCTAATATATACTTTTAGGAAAGGAAGGATATACCCCCCGTTGATTCATTAAAACAACCATAAGAAATAGTTACAACCAAGTAGTGTGATTGAATACACACTAGTTCATATGTGGGACAGACCCCATATATGATAAAGAAAATAACCACCATAAGGAAACAAAAAGAGCAAGCCCATACTATCCAATAAGCAATACAAGAAAGGTAAATCAATGCAACTAAAAAAATCAACCTCTATCTTGATCAACGTGTAGAGGTAGATGTATGCTCGCAGATTTCAATATGTTTATCTTCATCCGCATCACATTTTGGTGGTTGTCCTTTTGTAGAATCCGAAGCCTTTTGGAACAATGGACCTAAGTCTTCACCATAGTCGTTTAGAAGTTCATATTGGTTTGTTGATGCGAATTTTGAAGTCCTAACTCCTTTCTTAAAAATTGAAGCATGGTTTGGAGATCGGCATGTATACCAAGGTTTGTTGACTCCCTTTCTGTCCTTTTTAACCTCCTGAAATCCATCATTTTTTACCACTTTTTCTCCTCTTGAACCACCCTAATATTTTTAGGACATTGCACATCACAATGGCCAAAAATGCGAAAACTTTTACATCTGGTGGTTTCCATTCATATTCAACCCGTATAGTTTTCTTTGAATATCCTTCAACCTCGAGATCTGGAATACCCATAATAATTTCTTCTTTGAAGTCCTGTTCACCTGAAATATCAATTGAAGCTCGAGCATAGTTGCTCCTTCCACTTAATGAATATATTTACAACATACGTCATCCAAACTATTAAAATAAATACATTACCCCCTTTATATAAATCATATTTACATTAATAATCACACTTCCACCAACGTTGGCATCACATCGCCGCCACCATCCGTCGCCACCGCCACACCATTGAATCGCGCGGGCACATGTTATATATATATATATATATATCTTTGCACAGTGATAATCGTTATGCATACAACTTTGTTTAGATCAAATCCGATAGCAAAGGCGGATCCAATTATGTTATCCAAAATACTGGACTTGTTTTTTTCCAACTAGACTGGACACACATGATTTTTATTCATTAATTTGATAATTTGACTAACAGATACTGAACTTGGGTAAAGGGATACCCCGTTTCACTTTTATAACAACAACCAAACAGTAATACAAGTAATGTAGCAAAGTGCTACATTAGTTCATATGCACAACAGACCGGATATATATAAACAAGCTGATAGCATACAATGAAACTATTACATACTAACAAGAGACAAAACAACACTGTACTTTACATGTATTTAATCTATACTTCAAATCCATAATGGAGAACTATGAATAATTTGTAAATTTTAATACATGATCATGACTGATTGAAGAGTTTTGATCTAAACCTTATTAAAGATCGAATCTCAAACATTATTTATATATGCAGCTTGTCCAGTGAACTTTGAGAACGAGAATTACACGATCATAACGAGCCAATGCAAAGGACCAGTCTATCCTCGTGATCTATGTTGTGAGTCATTTTTGCAAATAGCCTGCCCTCACTGGGAACAAGTTAATGACGAGAAAACCAATTGTGCATCGACTTTGTTTAGTTACATAAACTTGTATGGGAAGTACCCACCCGGCCTTTTCGCTAGCATGTGTAAAGGAGGTAAGGAGGGACTTAGTTGTGAAAAGGTCGAGAAATCGGCTGACCATAACTCAAACAATAGTTGCGCTACAGCCACATCGGCTCATGTACCGTTCGTTGCATTAGTTGTGGTCTTTGTGTTCGACTTGATGATGATACATTGAATGAATTCGTTAATTTTAATAGTAGTGAGACATATATGGATGAAAGATAATGATACATAATGCATTGTCATTGTTAAATCTTTCATTTTGAGATAGAATAATTATGACTTTCACCCCGAAATTGATGTAACACTGTAACTTTATATCCGAATGAATCGATCTATCATACTAGCTAGTTTGTTTACTTGAAGACATTGACGGAACTATGAAGAGGCAGGCAGGGCATGTTCCTAGCCTCCTAAAGTATCTATTTTCGTACGATGTATTTATAAACATTAAATATAATAATAGCACTTAGTATATACACTTTATAACTATTGTCTACTTATATGAAGTTTGTAGTGTTATATAAATTATTCTCAAATTTGCGAAGTGTTTAATATTTCCATTCAGATATTAAAGCTTGGTTCAGATAACGTATAGAATAGAAGTACACATTATATAAAGTTTTCTTTTAGTTGTTTGTTATGTTATCTACATTTATATCTAAATCAATAAAATTGATTTCACAATGGGATCTGACTGGTGCAACAATGGTGCTTTGCTGCCCCTTATGCGAACTCCTACCTGATTCACATAGCCATCTGTTTTTTTATTGTCCTTAATCCGCTCAGATTTGGAACTCTATCAAGATGAAAGGTGAATTATCGAATACTTCTTCTGATTGGGGATCGATTATTGGTGCGTTGATTCCTATGGCAAGTAAGAATTCGGTTAAGAGTGTGGTGGCGAAATTGATTACGGCAGCCACTACTTATTTCATTTGGCAAGAAAGAAATTCAAGGTTATTTTGTCAACAAAAGAGGACTACTGATCAGCTCTTGGGTGCAATTACTCACACAATACGCCTTAAGCTCCTCACATGTAGATTCAAGAAAACAAAACGGGTCGAAAGGTTCCTCAATGCTTGGGATTTGCCTGTCTCTCTAATTCGACATTAATTTTTGATTTATTCGCTTCCTAGTTGTTATGTATCTATAATAGCTAGGTTGATATGGTGTTTTGCATTGTTTGCATGAATGTTAAGTCAACTGGCATTTCAGCCATGTTGTCTGCTTTTATTGGTGATGATTAATACAAGTTAACTGGGGTGACGGCCTTTTACCGAAAATATAAAAACCTTACCCATTCTTTTAGAAACCCAACATGTAATTATTTTTGGTTCAAATGCTTGTAATAATTATCGTTAGAAACGTATGTAAAGTTCGTTTTCAACATACACAATTTATAGACACAAAGAAGCACCAAATCTATAATAAAAAAAAAACAAAAAAGGCATGGCCATTTAAGAAATCTGTATCAATTCAAAGAAGCATGAAAGTTAGTTAGATATATAAGAATATAAGATGAGTCTGACGGTTCTTTAATAGTCATCATACACATTTTAATATTGAATACAAGTTATTAGTTGAAAGCAAAAAATAATAATAAGAAAAAAAAATTAAAAAAATTAAAAAATAAAATAAAATAATATGATATGTATAAGCATGAATGTCATAACGTATTAGACCTCAAAAGATTGAATTTTACGAACATGGTTAGAAAGATATTCATTTATGCCAAATTCCAATTATTAATCTATGTTATATATAGAGATTGAAAGTTCATCACAAGTTTCTAAAACAACGCAACCGAATCAACACGACAACTGAAGCCCCGCTACACGAGGCCCGAATTTTGCTAGTTATATAACATTATACAAGAAAATCAATGAATCCCGTGGATTTGAAAAACTACACGGTTGCACATAGTTTTTGTTATAATTGGTCATTATGTTGTATATATGGCTGATACGAACGAGAACCTGAGTTGCCCTGAACTCAGCTCAGACCGAGTCAACTTGGACTCAACTCAGGGCATGATGATGTTTCCCATGACGGCACAATTTTGGGAAGATAATTGGTAATCCTATATGCCCCCTAGTATTCACCTTACTTAAATGGGAGAACTGAAATATGAGGGATGTTTGAAAATCAGCTTGCAAGTTCGTTCAATCTGAGCCAGCTTGGAAGAAAAGTCGGCTTGGGACACCCGGTCTGGGTCAGCTTGGAGCAGGGTCAGCCCAGAACTGAATCAGCTTGGGATTTTCAAACACTTATCTATTTTAATGCTTTCGAAAACCAGGTCAAGTCATGTGATTAGCACGTGTGTATGGTTGTTCTAGATTGCTCTAAATAGGGATAAGAATTTTTTCGGTAAAAGGTTGTCACTCTAGTTAACTTTATATATAATCAAAAAGAAGAGCAGACATACTAACTGAATGCCAATATGACTAAGTATAAGACCAAGTTAAAAACTACAACCAAGATCATGAACAAGTGACATACGATACTAAATGAATGCCAATACGACTAAGTATAAGACCAAGTTAAAAACTACAACCAAGATCATGAACAAGTGACATACGACTTTCATGATCACCAACAAAACCTAAGTATAAAACCTAGAAACAAGATGTGAAGAAACAAAAAAAGTTATAAAGAATCTAAACAAAGCGACTTAGGTACCTTCCAGGTGACCATAATTCTTTCCAGTCAAGCCTTCTTATTGAATCTGAATGAGAGTAGCTTCAAGCGAACTGTTGCTTTAATTACCGCAATCAATTGTTGTGGAGATCTCTTTGTTCGCTGAAATAGCCTGGTATTTCTTTCCTGCCACACAAAATACATAGTTGCTGCAAGTACCAACTTAGCAATAACGAAATCAACCTTCTTACTAATGGCAAACTGAATGACATTTGCCATAATTACATTCCAATGAGCAGAATAAGAAGCAAGACCTACACTAGTGCAAATCCCTTTCCAAACTTCCCAAGCAAATTGACATTCAAAGAACAGATGGTCGTGAGAATCAGGTTGAAGGTCACTTAACGAACAAAAATGTGGTGTAGTCGAGCTCGTATGTATATCCCATGATTGTAATAGATCCCGAGTCTTCAATTTGCGTTTTATAACCAATCACAGATGAAAAGCATGTTTTGGAATACAATGACTAAACCATACAACATGATACCAGGGAACCTCTACCTCTCTAGCACGAATAACTTCGCAAACATTAGCAACCGAGAAATGTATAACTCAAACATAGTTTATCACATTTATCCTCAACAAGTGTAGGGGGTACAATATTTGTGAACTGATCGCGTACAGGCCATACCCAGTTACCTCCCACCACAAGATATGACACTTTAGAATTGAGCTGAAAACCTGCAGATGAAATAGCACGAGCAGAAAACTGATTAGAAAGTGGACTCAATTTGCACCAGTTGTCAAACCAAGCTAATGTTGATCCACCATTCCCAATTTGACACCAAAAAAACCGACGTATAGTGAGTCGAACTTGAAGTATTTTCCTCAAACTCCAAGTCATATTACCACGACAAGGTATCTCCCAAAAGTTTTTGTCTTTAATTTTATACATATGAATCCATCGAACCCAGCGAGACTATTTTCTACATGTGGCAAAGCATGTGATTGGAAGACTACTTGTGGCTGCTACTGCTTACTACATTTGGCAAGAAAGAAATAATCGACTATTCTCCAACCATGTGCGACCCCTGATCAGATTGTAGAACTCATTACTTCTACGATTAGATTGAATTTGGTAATGTTGAGATTCAAGAAAACACATGCTGTGGATCGTATGCTTGAAGCTTGGAAGATACCACAAGATATTGTGGTAAATGTTCGTTAATTGGAGCTGAATATAGTTGGATCGTAATACATTAGCCATGTAATCTCTAGTGTATAGGTTGTTTCATATTGTTTGCTAGATGATATCTTGTTAACATTGCATGGCATGTCATGTATATGAACTAGTATGGTACACTACCCTTACTACTTGTTTTGTAATGTTTTGGTTATGGTATAAAATTCACCGGGATATCGCACTAACCAAAAAAAGAGAGACTTTTTTCTAGTTAACAGGATTCATACATGCACAGATAGCAAACCCACATTGAAATTATGAAGTCGTCGAATACCCAAACTGCCTTCTGATTTTGGCAAACACATAACCTCCTTAGACTTGCCTTTCTGAAGACGCCCTTGAAACCAAAGAAAGCCCCTCATTACTTGCTTTATCTCCTGAATAATGACTGATGGTAGCATAAACATTGTACTCCAGTAAACGTGCAAAGAAGAGGAACTGACTTAATATTGAAGTCTACCAGCAAAAGATTAAATTTATTCTTCCAATCCAAAACTCTACTCTTCACCTGTTCCACAAGCTCTCGACAATCATTATAAGTCAATCGTGTAGAAACTAATGGCGGACCCAAGTATTTGACGGACATAGATCCTTCCTAAAATGGAAAAACAGCTAAAATAGTAAGCTTAACATGATTTAGGATATTACAAAAAAAAGTTCTACTTTTAGGAATGCTTCGCGCCAAACCTAATACCCCTTTGAACTCTTCTAATGCCTCCATAATTACGTTTGCTGAATGAACATCACCATGTAAGAAGATAATTACGTTTGCTGAATGAACATCACCATGGAGATGGATACTCAAAAGAAACTATGCAGGTGGAATATGAATGGAAACCGCCAAGATGTGTCCATTGTAGTGTATTTGGTCATCACTCGAATGAATGTAGTAAGAATGGGCGAAACATTAAGCAAAAGGCGAAAGTTGATGAAGAGGGTTTCACTGAGGTGGTTGGAAAAAAGAAGAAAACAGGTTTCAGATTAATAAGCAAAAACCTAGGGTAGAATATAGACATGTGGTTAATCAGAAGAACTTGAAAGAAAAGTCGAGTACTTCTAGTACTGGACCGAATTCAATTAAAACTAGTAATTCATACTCAGCTTTATCTGTGGATGATGATGGTAAGAAAGTTGCGGCTGCTTAGAAGTCGACTGATTCGGATGATGATTCTGATTCGGAGGTGGATGAACATATTATTATAATGGAAAATGAGACTGCAGCATTCATGGCATCGGGTACAACTCCAAATGATACTTCTACAGGGGCAAGCACTCCTACTACTAAGGTATCCAATGGGTAGTATAGCCTCTTGGAATATAAGGGGGTTGAACCGCCCTCTGAAACAAAAAGAGGTTCAACAGGTAGTGCAGGAAAATCAACTTAATGTGTGTGCAATACTTGAGTCACATATGGATGTCTCCCAACTTTTTAATGTTTGTAAGAAGATATGTAGATCATGGGACTGGATATCTAATGGAGGTGTTTGTAGTAAAGGAACGCGTATCATTCTTGGTTGGAACTCTGATGTGGTTGATGTTATGATGTTGTCCCAGATGGACCAAGTGATGCATGTTCATGTAATCTTTAAAGTTGATCGGAAAGCTTTTTTCTGCTCTTTTGTGTATGCTGATAATTACTGTAAGAATAGAAGGGCTCTATGGCAAAATTTATGTTATCATAAGGCATTTGTAAAGGATCGGCCTTGGTGTATACTTGGAGACTTTAATTCGGCACTAGAACTAGAAGATAGTTTTTTGGGTGCTTCTACTATTAGTATTGGCATAAGGGATTTCCAGGAATGTGTTAATAATTTGGAAATGTTTGATATTAATAGTTCGGGGCTGCACTATACTTGGAATCAAAAGCCGAAAAAAGGAGTGGGAATTCCTAAAAAGATTGACCGTGTTATGTGGAATATTCATTTTACTGATTGTTTTCCATCTGCATGTGCTGTTTTTCAACCTTATAGAGTTTCTGATCACTCTCCTTGTGTGTTGAAGCTACCTAATATTGCTCGAGGTCGGAAACCACCCTTTAAATTTGCTAACTTTTTGACTACTAAGGCTGAATTGCAGGGGATTGTTAAGAAGGCATGGGATACTAATATTGATGGGTTAATCAGTTCAGAGTTGTAAAGAAATTAAAATAGCTAAAGAATCCTTTTCAAAATCTCTTATTTAAACAGGGTAATTTGCATAAGAAGGTGGAGGGATTGCGTACTGAACTTGATGATATTCAGAAATCTATTGATCAGGAGCCTGCTAGTGTTAGTTCGCGTGAAAAGGAAAGTGCTTGCCTTCAACGATTCCAGGAAGCTGTACTAGATGAAGAGAACTTTCTCAAGCAGAAATCCAAGGTAGATTGGTTGGCGACAGGTGATGCTAATACATCTTTTTTTCTTAACTCTCTTAAATGCAGGAACCATGAAAGTCGCATTGATGTGATCAAAGATGTACATGGTGTTCTACATGAAGGAGGTAACATTTCAAAGGCCTTTGTAAAGCATTATGAGATGTTCTTAGGTAAAGAAGGTGATGTATCCTTACAACCAGCACCGGATTTATTCGTCAATGTAGTAGATAGACAAATTGCACTCAATATGATCCGTGAAGTTTCTGATGAGGAAATTAAGGATGCAATGTTTTCGATTAGTGGACCTGATGGGTTTACTTCAGCATTTTTCAAGAAATCATGGTCTATTGTTGGGAAAGAGGTTTCTTTGGCAATTCACGACTTTTTTAACAAGGATAAGCTGCTCAGGGAACTAAACCATACTATTCTTGCTCTTATCCCCAAGGTTACAACTCTTTCTTGTATTACTGATTTTTGACCAATATCTTGTTGCAATGTGTTGTTTAAATGCATTAGCAAGATTATTGCCAATAGAATTAAGGAGGGTTTGGATGGGGTGGTTAGTGTGAATCAGTCAGCTTTTGTTCCGGGTAGGAAGATTTCTAATAACATTCTTCTCACTCAATAAATTATGCATAACTATCATAGAAAGCAGGGACCTCCATGATATGCGTTAAAAGTAGATATCCAAAAGGCATATGATACAGTTGATTGGGGTTTTTTACGGGCTGCTATGTTTGGTTTCGGTTTTCATCCGGTTATTATTAACTGGGTGATGTTGTGTGTTTCCTCCACGACATTTTCCTTGAGTATTAATGGGCAAGCATGGTTATTTTAAGGGAAAGCGGGGTTTTCGTCAAGGTGATCCTATCTCCCCTTATCTTTTTACTCTAGTCATGAAGGTGTTAACCCTTATTCTACAACAATCTGTTCGGCTGGACACTTCATTCAGATTCCATAATAGATGTGTTAAGCAGAAAGTTATCAATCTATGTTTTGCAGATGATTTATTTCTTTTTGCTAGGGGTGATATTAACTCGGCCAAATTAATTCTGGAATCCATTGACTCTTTTAAAAAGATGACAGGCTTAATTCCAAGTACTCAGAAAAGCACGGTTTTCTTCTGCAATGTGCCTGATTTGTTTAAAAGTCTATTCTAAATATCATGCCTTTTGAAGAAGGTAAACTCCATGTTCGATACTTAGGTGTTCCTCTTATTTCTTCTAGACTTTTATATAAAGATTGTAAAATATTGATTGAAAGAATGGAGAAAAGGATTAAGGATTGGAGAAACAAGTTTCTATCATTTGCAGGAAGAGTGCAGCTGATTATGTCTATTTATACGTATTGGTCGTCTGTTTTTATCCTACCCTCAAGAATTATGGCAGATCTGGAGAAGACTATGCTGGATTTCTATGGTGTCAGGGTCCTATGCAAACAGGTAAGGCTAAGGTTTCTTGGAAAGCTTTATGTGTGCCAAAATATGAAGGAGTCTTAGGATTGAGGAGAGTGTCTAAAATGAACAAAGCTTTGATGATTTCTCACGCTTGGAGTATTGTGTCTCATAGAAGATCACTTTGGGTTGATTAGATTTAAGATCACAAGCTAAGAGGACGAAGCTTTTGGGATATACCTAGTCTGTCAGCAGGTAGCTGGAGCTGGAGAAAAATTCTATCTCTAAGACCTTTGATCCGTAATTTTATTTGGAAAAAACTAGGGGATGGACAAGACACATCAGCTTGGTATGACACTTGGAGTGATATAGGACCTTTATCGAATGTAATTCAACCGCAGGACATTAGAAGGGCTGGATTGTCACTACAAGCAACAGTGGCTGATATTAATCGGAATGGGGAATGGATTTGGCCATCTGAATGGCTCGATTCATTTCCTATTCTTTCTAACCTTTCGATTTTATCTTTGCAGGCACATAAAAAAGATGAGTTGATCTGGAAGGTTGAACATGAAGAAAAACCTTTTTCTTCATCCATGGCGTGGGATACTATTAGAAGTAGAGAACAACCTGTTGATTGGGTAAAGGCTGTATGGTTTACGCAATATATACCACGACATGCTTTCAATTTATGGCTTATTATGCGTAGAAAGTTACTCACTCAAGATCGAATTCTACTATGGCCACCAGCTAGAAGGAAGAACATGAACATGATGTGTTGCTCGCTATGCAAGGCTGATTTTGATTCACATTCACATTTGTTTTTCGATTGTTCATATTCTTCACAGGTTTGGGATGCTGTCAAAGAAGTTGCAAACATACCGTCTACCTCGGTTTCCTGGGATGATATCACAGCTTGGTTGATTTCGCATGCTAAATCGATCTTTATTTCATGTTATTGGAAGACTTGTTGTTGCAGCCACTGCTTATTTCATCTGGCAGAAGAGAAATAATAGAATGCTTGCTAATCATGCTCGCCCAACTGATGTTTTTTCCAATCCCATTAAAGATACACTCGATGCTTGGAAGGTTCGGGGTGACTACTTCTTTCAAGATGGCTGTTAATCTAGTATATCTTTAGTCTCATTGTCTATTTCTAAATGTATTTTTGTTTAGAATAGGCTAGGTTCGATTGTTAGCTGATATTTTTTGTACTTTCTTGTTAACATATATAGGCATGTCCTATATATGAACTAGTGTGATAACCAAGTCACACTACTTGTTTTGTAATGTTTTTAAGTGATATAAAAGTTAACGGGGAAAATCCCCATTTGTACTTTCTTGTTAACATATATAGGCATGTCCTATATATGAACTAGTGTGATAACCAAGTCACACTACTTGTTTTGTAATGTTTTTAAGTGATATAAAACAAAATCACTCGCCTCACGAACCCTCCATTTAAGTATTAAAGTAAGAATCTAATTATTTCCAAGATTGGAAACCCCTCTCTCTCTCTCACCTAGGGCGATTGGTGACTCATGGCTGATTATTATATGATCTTCTTTTATTCGTTAATATTATTTGTCTATTGCATCGGATTATTGTTCTTTCAATTTTCCGGTGCGATTACATTAGGGTTTTCATTTTAGAGCTTTTCTTTTCTTTTTCAAGTTGCTATCGCTGGCTCTATTCCTTCATCTCTTTTTAATTAGCATGATTCTTATCGTGGCTAACATTGATTACTTTAGCTAGATCGCTTGAATCCTGTTAATTGATACAGATTGTGTGAGTCGTGTTTTAGGGTTTTTGGCGGAAAGGTTTTTCTTTTTCTTTTTCGCTGCTCTTTCTTGTTCGTGGGTTTCTAGGGTTTTTGGTTTATTTTGTTTGCATGATTAACGAGTAATAGAGGGATTGCATTCATCTAAAGGCCCTAAAGGGCTGGCTGTGAAGATTAAACATATTGATGGTACGAGAAAACCACCTATCTGATCTATTTTAAAAAACCCTAATTCCAATAAGGGTTCCAAGGATGGAAAAAGTTGAACTATGGGGTCACCTGCAAGTGATGACTCTGCAAATTGATGATGAGAAGAAAAAACATGTTGAATTTTCTTTTGCTTCGGTTCAACCTGACCCGATCATTGAGGAGCTGAAATTTGACAAACAGCCTCCCGAGACATCAACAAGCTGTGTAAAACCCTTTTCTCTCCCCCTGGCGAATGGCGATTTTTTCAACTTCTTTTTCCTTGATTCGATCTGATTAATCTTGTAAATATGTCCCTCTCATAAGCTCTTTAATCCCCTAGGGTTTGAGGGCTTGTTGATGTGCACGTTTGAGATTGATTTTTTCATTTCTAGGGTTTCTTTTCTGAACTCTCATAAGAATATTGGTTGCATGGTGATTAGTGTGTAGGGTTTTATTGGTTTGCTTTCAAAGTAGCAGCTTTGATTTAACCTTGCTCCCTAATTGCTTTTGTGATTTGATTGTTTATGTAGGGTTTTAGCCGTTTTGTTTTGCCTAGGGTTAGGGTTTTATTTGGTTTGTTCTTCATCTAGTTACTGCTTTTGTTGATCTAGTTATTTTGTTTGCATGGTTTCGTTGTAATGGAGGGTTTCAATAAAGCTAAAATCACTTCCAATACGGGGGGTGGCTTGGCTGGGAAGATCAAGAACATTGATGGAAGATGGGTTCCAGTTCGTACTATTATAAAAAATTTGTCCAAGGATGGAAGTGCAGGTTCCAAAAAATCTGTTAAAATTAATACTGAAGATACTACAGCTACTTCTGTTGAAATGAATACATCTGGGGGTGGTAATGTCGAAACCCTAGGTAAAGATCCTAAGCTATCTGATGAAATTCCTATGGGTTTGAGTAAGATGGCAGGCCCGACTGAAGATGGTTTGCCCACGGTTGAGGAAGATGCTATGAATTAGCCAAAGGTTAACATTAATTTACAATCTACTCCTGATCAATCCAATGATGATGATATTGAATATGATGTTAGAAATCCAAAAATGGTGTTAAAATGCAATTATTTTAATTATGGAAGGAGTATTAGTGAAAGTTAGTCAAGTGTATAAATACTCCTTTCCATACCCAAAATTGTAAGCTTTTCCCCCATTTCCTTAATTAATCACAACAATTCAACCTCAATTCTCTCTGATCTTCATCTTCAACCTCCAAAACACACACTACACCTTTTCACACACTAACTCCATTATTGCACAAATCAAGCTCAAATTTCTACTTAACAAGTGGTATCAGAGAAAAATCAGTTAATCTGAACGATCCATAGCTCGATTTGTTGCAATTTTCATTCAATTTTCGAATTTTTTTTTATTCAAAATCGTTTTCACTGTTCATCAAAATTCACACTCTCAAATCACATAAAATCACAGTTATTTGTTCACCAATAGATTCGTGATAGTTGTAAACATAATCCTGTCAAGTTTCAAGTTCCAATTCGATCTAAATCTCGAGATTGAATTTTTGATTTTGGCGCGATTTTTTGGGTTTTGAATCTGTTGTGTTTGGTGTTGAATTTTGTTCATAGATTTGTTGCGGAGGTGAAAACAAACAGTTTGCAAGTTATTTCGTGATCTAACTCCCACTAATTCAAAAGTTATTGAAGCTTTTAAAGTCATTAATGGAGTTTTCATGGAAAACTGGTAAAATGATGAAGATGAACCTAAAACGATCTTCACTAAGACGATCTTCATAAGATCGTTTTGGTATTTGAAAGTTAATTGTAATACCTGTGCTGTGTGGATTGTTGAGTTGAGAAGTATTTGTTTTTGGCTAACTAATCCAGAAGGATTGGTTTGGTCAATACAAATTCTTGAAAAGAAAACAAGACGATCTTCACCAAGATCGTCTCATTATTCTGAAACCAAGACGATCTTCAACAAGATCGTCTCATTTCTTTTGAAGTTAAGACGATCTTCAATTCAAGACCGTCTCATTTCCTGATCGTTTCACTTTTCATACTTAGCCAAATTTCACCAAAATTTCCAAGACGATCTTCAATCAAGATCGTCCCAGTTCTTCAAGACCGTTTCACTTCAAGACCGTTTCATTATTCCAAGATCGTTTCATTTTTTAGACTTAACCAATTCTCACCCAGGACGATCTTCTCAAGATCGTTTCATTTTCTGCTTCACAAGATCGTTCCAATTCCAATTCCAATATAAAAAAAAAAAAAAAGGGATAATTCATGAAGATTTAAAATTTGATAGCATTAAAAAAAATTTCAGGCCAATTTTCATCCGTTATCGACGCGGTTTTGGCGAAAATTTTTAGAAATTATCAAATTTTTCCTATGATCATGATATCCAAAGTTTACATGAAATTCTAAGTTTCGTGAGAACATATTTCGGCGGAAAAATTTGGAGGGAAACCTGAAGTACAAAATCTCCAAATTTCAATTTTAATTCTTTCACTTCAATTTCAATCACAATTACCTTTTCATTTCATTTCACCCTTTGCTAAACAAAATGTCAAGTCCAAGTATCTCAAATTCAGTCAAAAATGATTTCGTCTTCAATTTGTGGTTAACTTCCTCACCCAAGACACCTACTTCATCTGAAGCGAAACTTCATAAAGGTGGACTGTGCTCATGTTGTATGACTACTCATTTGCGATCTGAAACAACTCCTTGTCAAGTGATGAAGATATTGATTCATTCGATTGCCACTGAAAATGTCAAGTTTCAAGAGGAAGTAGTCACGTTACAAGCTGAGAATGTCAAACTGAAAGAACAAATGATCTACTATCGAGCTGGAAATGTGAGACTTACAAATAAGATGAAAGAACTTCAAGTTGAATTTGGAAACCTTGCAGTTTGGAATGAAATTGACAAACAAACTTTGAAGAAGAATGATGAGTTGAAGTCACAAATGAAAGCTGCGATAAAAGAACTTCAAACAGAATTGAAAACTTCCAACAAGAAGCTGAATGATAGTATCTTGGAAAGCAAATCAAGAGAACTTATTTTGCAAGAACAGATTTCAAGTTTTCAATCTCAGTCAAAAATGAGACATCTATATTCTTAACCATGGAGAGCAAGTTTATTGATGAGATGAACAAAGTTGAGAAAGAGAGACAAGATGTTTGCAACAAAATCAAGACTCTTGAAGAGAATTGTTTGCAATATCAATCAAATGAAACATCTCTACGAAAGAGAATCTCTGAACTTGAGATGGAATTGCAAACACAATCAACATCTTGTGACACTCAAAGTGATGATGGCTCAGTTTATCATGATGCAAGTCCAATATTTCCAACTGAACTTGATGCTCAAAAGAAAGTTTGCACTGAGTCCATCCCAAAGAGCTCAAAGATCAAAGTTTCATCTCCTGCTAAACATAAAGCTTCTCAATTTACTAACTATGCCTTATTCAAGGATAGAAAGTATTCGTCGAAGCCTACTATAGATGGAACACAGACTCTCATTCCATTCTTGTCATTTGAAGACAATACCAAGTTCATCTCTCAAGCAAAAGCTCAGTTGACCAAGATCAAATGGAAACCTGTCTACAAACCAAAGTCAACTGAGTCAAAGACAATCAAATACTCACTTTGGCAACTCTATGAACTTGCACCAAAACCAATTACCGTGCAAGAAGTGAATGTTTTGCATCTCCACTGCGTCCACAAAAACTCAACTTTTTCAACAACCTCGAGTTTTCACCTACCATGGACTGCAGATTCTATTCGTCGAATCGATGACACGTACATTTGGAATGTCAAGACAAAAACCGTTGGGCCTACACAAAAATGGGTCCCAAAGGTTGTTCATAAGTGATTCGATGAAAATGGCTTATACACATGTCAGTGTATAACCCGGGCTAAAGATGTTGTTTATTGGACTACTACTTCATAATGGTTGATTCCCCAGTTTCGACTTCAAAGAGACATGATGAACATGTTGTCACACATTCATCATGAGGGGAAGAAAGAGGATAATAAAGTCGAACAAGTGTGTGTGCTTTCTTGAATTTTGATGGGGAGAAAGAAGAATTCATCAGTTAAGGGGAAGAAAGATAAATTGTTGACTAAAGTGATCCCCAAATTATTCTTTGAAGATAGTTATCGCCAACGTGGTGGGTACGCTGAGGGTACACCCTATACATAAGCGTTGGTGGTACGCAAATATGATTGTTTGATCGAGGGGAAGTTTGTGATGAAAAAGATGTTTGTCCAAATGCTTCAAGAGAAAGATTCATTAATTAAGGGGAAGTGTGACAAAGTTAAGATTGTCAAGAAGATGCTTTCATGTTCAAATCTAAAGAGCCAAGATCAAGTTTCCGCAATGCTCATACTCTGAGAAGTTCAAGACTGAAAGATACATCTTTAAGGTAAGTGTGAAGATTAAAGACGTAAAGCCAAGTTTGATGGAAGATCTTGAAGACAATGAGAAAGCTTCGAAGACCTTCATCAACAAATTCGTATTTATAGATAATATCGTGCATGAATTACATTTCAACACCAAGGGGAAGAATGTTAGAAATCCAAAAATGGTGTTAAAATGCAATTATTTTAATTATGGAAGGAGTATTAGTGAAAGTTAGTCAAGTGTATAAATACTCCTTTCCATACCCAAAATTGTAAGCTTTTCCCCCATTTCCTTAATTAATCACAACAATTCAACCTCAATTCTCTCTGATCTTCATCTTCAACCTCCAAAACACACACTACACCTTTTCACACACTAACTCCATTATTGCACAAATCAAGCTCAAATTTCTACTTAACATATGATGAGCATGTTTTTATAAAAGGTATGCCAAAAGCAGTGGATGAGGTGATTCTTGATGATCCTCAAGCTATGTCGGGTAAGAGTCCTTTGGTTTATGGGGAAGCATGTGATGATAAAGTACCAATTAATAGTGATAAACCTGAAATTGCAACACCTGCTCCACCTTCGTATGCAAAAGCTGTTCAAACAGAAAAGACTTCTTCAAAGGTAAACTTTCTTTTTTTGAATTCGGAGAGTTCCATGGAAAATATTGATGTGATAATCCCACTAGATTCTGTTAAGAAGATACATGATAAGTATGCTAATACGCTATATGGTAATTTCTTGGGGAAGAGGTTGGCATTTACTGTGGTTGAAAATTTTGTAAGGAATGCATGGGCGAAATATGGACTTAACCGTATTATGATGAACTCCCATAGTTTTTTCTTTTTCAAGTTTAGTACTCAAAAAGGGATGGAGATGCTTCTTGAAGAGGGTCCTTGTATGATTCAAAACATTCCTATTATTCTGAAAACTTGGACTCCCACGGTGGATTTAAAGAAAGAGGATACTAAAACTATTCCTTTTTGGGTAAAGTTTCATGATGTCCCTCTTGTAGCTTTCTCAGAGGATGGTCTAAGTATGTTGGCATCTAAAATTGGTAATCCTTTGAGGTTAGATTCTTATTCAACGACCATGTGTGCTGAATCTTGGGGTAGGAGTAGTTTTGCTCGTGTAATGGTTGAAATTAAAGCTGAGAATGAATGGAAAGAGCATCTCAACGTTGCTATTCCATCCCTTGATGGCTATGGTTACTCGACAGCTAAGGTATCGATAGAATATGAATGGAAGCCTCCGCGTTGTTCTACTTGCTGTAGCTTTGGTCATACTTTATCTGAATGTCCTAAACGCATTGTGATGGAAAGAACTAATGAGCAGCCAATAAATGATGGTTTAGAAATTGTTTTGCGTAAGAAAAATAAAAATAAAGGAAAACAGGTTGAGGGTGTATGACTTAATAAGCATAAGCCACAATTTGTTTATCGCCCAAAACAGCAAACTACTTCGTCTCAAGGTGCTTCTTCTAGTGCACCTAAACAAGCAAGTAATATGGGTACGAGTTCTTCTACTATGCCAAGTCAACCTGGTTTTCAAACTAATAATCCTTATTCGGTGTTGGATGGTGGAGTTGATGAATTTGGGAAGATAACTAAAGATGATAACTTAGATACTCGTGGAGGTGATCAACCACTAGAAAGGAGGGGTTTTTGTCAGACAGTGATGATGATGAGGTGATTTTTGAAGAACAAAAGGAAACGAGTCATACAGGGGCAAGCACTCCTGCTCATTCGGTTCCCAATGTATAATATCGCATCATGGAATATAAGGGGGATGAACCAACCCCCAAAACAAAAAGAGGTTCGGCATATTGTGTTAGAGAATAAATTGTGTGTTTGTGCAGTTTTGGAATCACATGTGAGTTCATCTCGTCTACAAGATTTGTGCTCTAAATTGTTTTCAAGATGGCATTGGATTTCGAATGCTTCATTTTGTTCTAAAGGTTCTAGGATCATTTTGGGTTGGGATCCAACTGTTGTTGATGTGATGCTTATTTCTCAAACGGACCAAGTGATGCATACTCAGGTGGTTCTTTAAGATGTGAAGAAAACTATTATGTGCTCCTTTGTTTATGCTCATAATCACTATGTTCAAAGAAGGGCTCTTTGGGACAGTTTGGGAGCACATAAAGTGTTTGTGCATGATCAGCCTTGGTGTATCTTAGGCGATTTTAATGCAGCTCTAAATTTAGAAGATAGTTCAATGGGAAGTTCGAAATAGGATATTGCCATGAGAGAGTTCAAAGAGTTCGTGGACAACATAGAAGTTTCAGATGTTAATAAAATTGGGCTGCACTTCACTTGGGATCAAAAACCAAGTGGTGATCAGGGGCTGTTAAAGAAGATTGACCGTATCATGGCTAATACTGAATTTGTGGATGCATTTACGGGTGCTGTTGTGGTTTTTCAGCCTTACAGGATTTCAGATCATTCGCCTACTATTTTGCGAATTCCTTTGAAACCAAAGTTTACCATAAAACCGTTTAAATTCTCTAATGTTCTTGTTCATAATGATGATTTTAAAAAGGTGGTTTCGACAGCTTGGGAGCAAGAGTTTAATGGTTTTTGTTTCAGAAGGGTAATTTGCATGCCAAAGTTAATACTCTTTGAAGTGAATTGGATGAAGTACAACGTGCTCTTGATGCTGATCCTTTTAACTCTCTTTGAGCAAATGGGGAAGCTTTACATAGTTCGGCGACTTGGAGAAAGAGAGCAGGAAGAAGCGGACCGAAATTGTAAGGAAGTGAAAATGGAATCATGCAAAATTGAAAAATCGGATACCGCCAAGGAGCCACGAGCGCCGCTCGTGTGGAGCACCAGCGCCGCTCATAAGGTTCGGTTTCAAATAGACTATAATGAGCACTGCTTGTCAGCCTTGACCAACGCCGCTCAAACCTCCTGCAGCTCCGAAAATCACGAACATTCATCTGTTACCACCCGAACCGATTTTGGAAAGCAAGTATCCAACGATGTGGAAATGGTTGAAGCAAATGAATCACGAAGGAACACGGGATGCTTGGAGGAGAAGAAAGAAAAGAACGGTTATTTCAATCGTTACCAAACGGAAACCGGCCCGCGGCCGAACCCCCTTTCTTCCTTTACCTAGTTCCTAGGCCGAGTCCGGATGAAATCTCGTTAAATTTAGCGCTTCTCGGGAGACAACCTAAGCTTTGTTTTAGTTTTTATTTTTATTTTTATCTTTTATTTTTATTTTTATTTTTATTTTTATTTTTATTTTTGTTTTTATTTTTATTTTTATTTTTATCTTTTTAGGAATTTGTGACTAATTGCAAAATAAAGTTTTTGTTTTCAATAAAATCATTTGTGATATGTTTTGTATGAGATTTATCTTTAGATTCATAGATGCAAGCTTAAATGGATTCAAGGAAACAAGTAACTTATATGCAATCGTATTTGCTTTTCATTTTATTTTGTTTATTTTAGTTTTAGCTTGTTATTTCCATTTTCATATTTTCATTGAAGTGTGCAGGAGCATTTTATTTTAGCATCAGAAGGATAAGTTATCCACTTACTCAAGAGCTAAGTGTAGGGGAGTGTCGGCACCGAGCCTTGAGGAAAGTCAGACATCGAAGCAAACTGCAGGCGCTTCCAGTGCCGCTACGTGGAGTCACCAGAGCCGCTCATGCCTCCGAAAGGCATCTTCAGCACCGCTCAGATACACTGGCAACGCCGCTCGTATCTCCGCCAGCACACCTAGATCGTGAAAAAACTATATAAAAAAAACAGAATAACCCAAAAATACAAAAAAAAAATCAGAAAAAAAAATACCAAAAAGAAAAAAAGGTGGAGTCACCTCAATGGATCACCATCAAAGGAGCCGACTCAAGATTTATGAAGTATCATTCGCAGTCACTCAACATATGGCATCTTCAACATCAAACAGCAAAAACCCCAGTAGTTTCGTAATTCCTTATCTTTTTATTTGAGTTTTTCCTATTTCCCATTTCTTTTCAATGTCTAGTACAATGAGGGCGTTGTACAATTTAAGTTGGGGCGATGGAATAGGGTAAAGGGGCAAGATAACCCCGTTATCTTTATAACAACACCCAAACCATTACAGTACAAGTAGTATGACAGAGTATCATACTAGTTCATATATAGGACATGCCCTATATATGTGAAACTATAAATGCTAGACATAAATCAAACTACACAACATGTATGCTAATACACATACACGAAGACAAAACAATAGAAAAACTAATCATGCTCCATTTTGAAAGATATAATCTCCTCGTACTCCCCAAGCTTCAAGCTTTCTAACCACACGAGTAGTTTTCTTAAAATTCAACTTCCATAATCTAGCTCGAACCGTGTCTTTAATGATCTTGTCCAGGATATCAGGAGGACGGGCATGATTGGAAAAAAGCCGGTTATTCCTTTCTTGCCAGATAAAGTAAGCAGCAGCTACAATCAATCTTCCTATAACATTAGAAACCGATCTTTATTTTGCTCGAGCAATGAGATACGCCACAATAGCGTTCCATGTTGGTGGCACATGTTGCATGTCCACTACATCTCTAACAGCAAACCAGACCTGTTTAGCATAGGTACAACCAAAAAACAAATGTTTATGAGATTCAAAATCTGCTATGCATAAAGCACAACACATCATGTGATGTAAATACATTCTCCACATTATTAACTTTCCAAATCAGTTCATCTTGCTTATCATTACGGTGAATAATTGGAGCATTCCTTAGAATAGGATAACGATTCAACCATGCCTGTGGCCACACCCAATCTCCATTGCTGTTTAGATCAGCTACAGTTGAGTTCAAGGAGAATCCAGCACGTCAAATTTCACTAGGTTGAATAACATTACCTAGTGGACCCATATCACTCTATGTATCAAACCAAACTGAAGTAGATAGACCATCACCAACCTTATAAACTGCCGTATTGAAGGCCGAAGTTGAAGCAACTTACGCCAACCCCACGAACAGGAAGCTTTCACTGGAATATCCCAAAAGCTACGTCCCCTTAAATGATGATCATGTATCTAATCTACCCATAATGACTCCCTATGTGATAAAATACTCTAAATGTGGGAAGCCATAAGAGCGTTATTCATATCAGCAATCCGACAAATACCCAAGCCTCCCTCATACTTTGGAACACAAACAGATTTCCAAGAGACTTTTGCCTTACCTTGTTGCATAGGACCTTGGAACCATAAGAAACCTCTCATCAACTTTTCCAGGTCTTTAATGATTCTAGCTGGAAGGATTAGACAGAAGCCCAATAGACGTGCAAAGAAGATAGAACTGAAACTATCAACTGTACTCTACCTGCAAAAGACAAACATTTATTTCTCCAGTCTGTGATTCTCTTTTCCATCCTTTCAACAAGAATTCTACAATCTTTATAAAGTAGACAAGAAGAAATAAAAGGTACTCCCAAATATCTAACCGGTAGTTTTCCTTCCTCAAATGGCATAATACTGAGAATAGAGTTCCTTGTGGCTTCAGGTACATGACAAAAGAAGACCGTACTTTTTTGGATACTTGGAACCAACCCCGACATCTTCTTAAAACAATCAAGTGATTCCATTATAATACTTGCTGATCGAATATTCCCTCTTGAAAATAAAAATAAATCATCAGCAAAGCATAGGTTAATAAGTTTACGCTTTTCACATCTGTTATGAAATCTAAATGATGAATCCAATCTGACAGAGTGTTGCAAAATAAGAGTAAGCACTTCCATAACTAAGGTAAACAAATACGGTGAGATTGGGTCACCTTGGCGAAGCCCTCTTTTCCCTTTAAAATAACCATGAAGCTGCCCATTAATACTTAAAGAAAAAAAAGTAGTGGAAACACAGATCATAATCCAATCAACCATAATCTGATTGAAACCAAATCCCAACATAGCCGCACGTAAGAACTTCCAATCAAAAGTATCGTAGGCCTTTTGAATATCCACTTTAAAAGCGCATCTAGGGGCCCGAATCTCTATGATAGTTATGCATAATCTCTTGTGTAAGCAGTATGTTATCTGAGATTTTTCTATTAGGCACAAAAGAAGATTGGTTTATACTCGCCACCTCTTCCAAACCATCTTTGATTCTGTTGGCGATAATCTTGCTAATACATTTGTATAAAACATTACACCAAGAGATAGGACGATTGTCATTAATAGAAGATGGTGTAGACACCTTGGGTACCAAAGCAATAACAGTATGATTCAATTCTTGTAACAGCTTACCCTTTTTAAAGAAATCTTTCACAACAAGTGTCACATCATTACCCACAGTAGACCAAGACCCTTTAAAAAACGTTGAAGTGAAACCGTCAGGTCCCGGTGCCTTGTTTTCACCAATAGAGAACATAGCATCTTTGTATGTTGTAAAAATAACAAGTTTTCTACTACTTAATTGATGCAAAAAATTTCAAATGGAATAGGAAAAACCCTCTGTATGTTGTAAAAATGTCAAGTTTTTTACTACTTAATTGATGCAAAAAATTTCAAAATTTTAATTTATGTTGTGTCAAAACAATATTTGAGAAATAAGCTATGCTAGTAAACAAAAGATGACGATAAATAAGCAATATTAACTTTGGTAAGATGAATTCTTAGTCAGAACTGTTAGTTTAATCATAAATTTGTGGTTGTTCATTTTTCCAAATAATTTAGAGCTTAAACTGAAACGGTATGCGATTTAGTTTTTCATGGCACATTTAACCGAACTTTAATATGCCTAGCAATTGGAACTATCTAGTTATTTGGTATAAGTATATTAATTGAACTTTAATGCTTTAAGTGCTTGTGTAAGATCTACTTTAGATGTATAATTTATCCTTAATTCTTACACTATTAATTGCTAAATAGTTGCATACTAAGTAAACGTTATGAGTCATCTGGGGTCTCTGATTATGTCTAACATAGGAATAATGTAGAATATCTTAAGAAAGACAATCGGTAGATTAATAAAAGAGTTCTATGAGCTATTATGTGAGTCCCAAACTCTCTAGATGGTTTAACCCAAAGTGTAAAATACAACAAGTCTAATATGCACTAGATTGGACTAGTATTACTTGAATATAAATGCAAGTATATAAACATAGTAATACAAGACTAAAAGCAATAAAGTAAAGGTGGAACACAATGTAATATTTTCAAGTGTATTTTATATATGATGTTAAATAAAATACAAGGTTGTGCGGAATCAAGATAATACAAATATGTAAGTATCCTAACAACCTATGAATTACAAATGATCTATATTTGCCAAATAACTCTTTTGATCGAGATACTTAAAGTTGTGAAGTATCCCTGTTACGATCGAGAGTATTTAGACAAATTCACCTTAATTGCTAAAAGTAATTTTAACAAGGAAATGACTTTGTATTTATAGGCAAACAAATTCACCAGTGAATTTGTGCCGTACAAATATGGTTGCATGCATTTAATGAACCGACAAGGTCATTAAACGCATTGGTTAAGGTACAAGGATAAAGTCACATCAATATGACAATAATCCTTTTAACCAACCACCTTTACACACGTAAGCACTTTTGTAAAGACAAGTGGAATGTTCTTTGAAAAGTGTGTAAAGGCAAAAAGTCAATTCCTCGTAATCAGTGTTCAGACTTGTAAGGTCTAGAACACTGACAAACCTCCAATCGTAGATCTGGTAAGACTTCTAGTGGACTCCACCATTTGTCAGTCTTCTTTATTCTGACTTCAGTCTTTGACTTCAGTGAGAATGTCTTCAGTAGAATAGATCTGGACTGGGGTGAAGTCCAGTGAGCTAATCTGGAATACTCCAGATTTCCTATACAAGTATTTTGCTCACTGGTCTTCCATTATTTCTGAACAAATCTTCAGTAGGACTCCAGACTTCTCGTCTGGAGTGGGTCCAGTAAAACTGACCCTAACAAATTCCCCCTATTTGTTTAGAAATAATGCAAGGTTTTTGAAGCTTCTATCTATACACTTTTGTATGCTTGAAAAACACTTGTTTTGACTTAGTCTAAAATTTTTTGAAATTACTGGAGAACACTTTATAGATCATCAGTGTTTCAGTTTCATCTTTTAATTTTTACTTAGACTAAATCTGATCACTTACTTGTGAATCAAAATATGCAACTATATTTACACCATCAACAGAAAATAAGTTACAATTTTGGGAAATAAAATACAAGGTTGTGCGGAATCAAGATAATACAAATATGTAAGTATCCTAACAACCTATGAATTACAAATGATCTATATTTGCCAAATAACTCTTTTGATCGAGATACTTAAAGTTGTGAAGTATCCCTGTTACGATCGAGAGTATTTAGACAAATTCACCTTAATTGCTAAAAGTAATTTTAACAAGGAAATGACTTTGTATTTATAGGCAAACAAATTCACCTTAATTGCTAAAAGTAATTTTAACAAGGAAATGACTTTGTATTTATAGGCAAACAAATTCACCAGTGAATTTGTGCCGTACAAATATGGTTGCATGCATTTAATGAACCGACAAGGTCATTAAACGCATTGGTTAAGGTACAAGGATAAAGTCACATCAATATGACAATAATCCTTTTAACCAACCACCTTTACACACGTAAGCACTTTTGTAAAGACAAGTGGAATGTTCTTTGAAAAGTGTGTAAAGGCAAAAAGTCAATTCCTCGTAATCAGTGTTCAGACTTGTAAGGTCTAGAACACTGACAAACCTCCAATCGTAGATCTGGTAAGACTTCTAGTGGACTCCACCATTTGTCAGTCTTCTTTATTCTGACTTCAGTCTTTGACTTCAGTGAGAATGTCTTCAGTAGAATAGATCTGGACTGGGGTGAAGTCCAGTGAGCTAATCTGGAATACTCCAGATTTCCTATACAAGTATTTTGCTCACTGGTCTTCCATTATTTCTGAACAAATCTTCAGTAGGACTCCAGACTTCTCGTCTGGAGTGGGTCCAGTAAAACTGACCCTAACAAATTCCCCCTATTTGTTTAGAAATAATGCAAGGTTTTTCAAGCTTCTATCTATACACTTTTGTATGCTTGAAAAACACTTGTTTTGACTTAGTCTAAAATTTTTTAAGTTACTGGAGAACACTTTATAGATCATCAGTGTTTCAGTTTCATCTTTTAATTTTTACTTAGACTAAATCTGATCACTTACTTGTGAATCAAAATATGCAACTATATTTACACCATCAACAGAAAATAAGTTACAATTTTGGGAAATAAATACAAGTACAAGTAAAATGATACAAGAGTCAGGCCCTTCTCTTCAACGTCTGTCCTGGAGCATCTTCGGAAGCCTTTCTCTTTGGAGATGGAGAGGATGGTACAGACTCTGGTGGTTTCATGCCTATTGCAACTTCCATCTGTTGCTTTCTCTTCCATACCTTCTCAATCCTCTTCAAAAATGCTTTAACGTCAGTAGACAAATCAGTCTTCCCCCTGAACGTTAAGGCTATCTCCTTCAGTTCAGTCCATCCAAAAGCTTGGACTGAAGCACTCTTCCTTTCATCAGTAAAGTTACCCTCTCTGGTCAACTTTATTTCAAACCTGCTCATGCCTTCATGATTTTCAGCTAATTTAATCTATGCACCATGATCCTTCTGGCATCAGCCTTGAACTTCAACATATATTCATACTTGGCTTTTTGCTTTGCCATCTGGATCATGTATTCAGTTTCCCTGGATACATTCTGCTGTTCGATGGCAGACTGGAGTTCTTCACGATTGATTCTTTGTGAAGTATCCAAGGGAATGAAGGTGCTCAGATCAGCATCTCTGATTTCCTTAATCTGTTTGGCAGTGAGTTTTGGTAAGCCCTTTATCTTCTTTCTGTACTCTATCTCCAGAGCACCAGCATTCTTTCTGATCTTTTTCTGGAGGTTCACCAGTTCCTCCGTCCTTTGCCTGATTAGTTCCACTACACTGACACCATAAGTTACAGCATCATAAGTTTGTTCTTCTTCAGAGTACCTGGAACGAATGTAGACATCATCCAATGCATCCAGACATTGATGAATTCTGGGGTCTTCCTTCATTCTTTTATAAACATCAATATGTATGCCCAACCTGCCAGCATTGTAAGAATCAAGGGTCCCCATATTTGCCATCTCCCTTTTATGGGCCAGCAATTCATCCTTTTGATTTTTCTTGAAAATTTCTATCATAATGCATTCTTGTTCCAGTCTCTTCGAAGTGTCTTCATCAGTAGTAGGAATTTCTGATGACTTCCCAGCAGTTTCACTTTCTTCTCTAGATACCATGTGTTGCTTTCCTTTTACAGACTTCAGAGTTGTTGTGATATCTGGGAAAGATTCAAACTGGGGCTCACTGGCATCAGTACCAGTAGCCTCTTCAACCTGCACAATGGCTTCAGTGCCAAGTGCTTTCTGCACTTCTTGTGCACTGGCATCAGTACCAGTCACTTCTTCTTGTTGCACAATGGCTTCACTGCCAAAGGCCTTTTCGATAGCACTTACAACCACTTCTTTCTTTTTCTTTATCAACCCTTCTGGAACAGACTCAGTGGCAGACTTTTCAACAACTTGTGCTTCAGACTTTTCCCCCTTGGAATGTCCACCAGTTTGAGACTTGTGGGCACTCCATAACTGTTCAAGCATGTATCTGTCTGTAGCACCAAAAGTTCTTCCAGCCACTGGAGTTGTGATGTTCACTGTCTTCCTTAGCTCAGTCACTTCCTTCTTAATGATTTGAATTTCTGAAGACAAGTGCTTTGGCATTTCATTTTCAATCATTTTTACCACCTGTGGCAACAACCCATCTTGAATGGTTCTAAGAATAGACCCAGAAATTTCTTCAGTAATTTCTTTTAACATGCCATGTCTGAACTTCTTAGCACACTCATCACTGATGATGCTAACAACAGCATTCTGATCAAGAGTTGGCCTGCTTTCCAAATTACTAACCCTGGTAATCAACTTCTGAACCTCATCTGTCAGACCTGCCAGTGGTTGAACAAGTTCAGCTTTCACTGCAGTCTGAACAGAATTTACCAATTTTGCCTCTAATCCCTGGACTGCCACTTTGATATTTTCAGAATTGTTATTTGTGGCTAGTACCAGCTCATTCAACTTCTCAAACACCAGCTTCTCGTTACCAGCAAAAAGATTCATTTCTGATGAAAGATTATTCGATAAAAAAGATTTGAAATCAGAAACAACCTGTGATGAAGACTGGAGTGATCTCTCCAGGTCCGCCACCTTACTTAAAAGGCCTTGGACCTCGACTGAAGACGAAGTGGAGAGACCACTGGGAGGTGCCAATCCAGAAGCCAATCTGGTCACCAAAGGTACTTGTGCCTGGACCTCTTCAGTTAAAACTTCAGATGTTACTACAGTGGAGTCCAGCACACGGTGTTCAGATAAATCAATTGGAGTTTCAAGTGGTGGTGGTTGATTTTGTGAAATTTGAATTGAAGGTGGATTGAAATATGGAGTGTTTTGTGGAATTGAAAGTGGTGGTGGTGGTGGTGGCATTTCAGTAGATATAAGTGGTTGGGTGACTGAAGCAATAACAGATGTGACAACATTTTCTACTTCATCACCCAGGAAATTCATATTTACATCAAACATGTTTCCTTCAGACATTGGGGAATCTACCTCATCCCAATCTGGAGCCGTCCCAACTGTCTGATCATCTGTCTGATCACCAACTTCTACATTTAAATCTATCTGAGCATCTTGCTCACCAGTCACCTGCTCATCAATCTGTACAATGTTTTCTTCCTGCTCAACATCTTGTACAACATTCTCTATCTGCTCAACAATTAGTGACCCATCTTCATTCATTATGTCACCTGGATGGCTCGATTCAGCTCTATTTAGATTGACCTGAACTCCACCCTTTCTAAGGCGTCTGGAAGTTCTGGGTCGAGTAACATTAGAAGTCTGTTGAACTTCAGGAGCCACCTGGGTTACTGGTTGCACAATTTCAACATTTAGGACTCCAGAGGGTCCTTCACCAACCTGGTTCCCTCCTGGAGCCTCTTCTGGCTCATCAGATGATGAAGCATCGTTTTCTTCCCTTTGGAAGCTAAGCATGGTCTGAGGGATATTTACCTCATTTGGTGGAGATTTAAGGTTGGTCAGATCACGCATATACTCACATACAGAAAAGTAAGTGGTTTCAAATTCATACTGGTCACCTAGAGCTCTTTTGAAAATTAGTGAAAGGAAACGAATATAAGGTACAAATTCTTTTCTACCTTTCACCTTAAGACGCTCTACCAGATCATCAAATAAAATTTGAGCAAAATCCACTCTGTATCCGAACCAGAGGCAGTAAGCAATCTGGAGATGTGTTTGATTTATCTGGTCAAGTCCTCCAGAACTGCCTCCCAAACATTCAACTATATGAGTGAAAAAGAATCTCCATGAGTCTGACAGCCTGCTCATGTAGATTGTTCCCTTTCTGGATAGTTGGCCATGCTCATCCAGTATGTCTGTGTGCCCCATCAATCTGCACACTTTCCTTGTATTTATGCCAGAGGGAAGTTCAATGGGCATCTCATTCTGTTCAAAATAGTTCAATTGAAGAACAAACCTGAGTGTATCAACAGTGAAAGCCAAGGATCTGGTACCTTGCTTAAGAGAATAAGAAATTGACAAAGTTTCATCATCATATACTGCAGTGTACCAGAATTCACAGAGATAGTCGTGGTACATCCTCCCAGGATTTAGGGTCAATGCACCATATAGAGGACAGGAGAGAAAAAAGGTATTTAATCTCCCAATAATGGATTGGGCATTATGAACACTGGAGAGTGAGAGTTTGGCCATCCAGTTATTCATGTTTATTCTTATTGCCTTTGCCTCTAATGTAATATGAGGTGCCTTTACAATATTTGGAACGGGAGCATATTCAGCAGCGAGCAGATTTTTCAGTTAACTAGATTGTCTTGGTGCCATTGAATATGATAGATAGATGATATGGAACAAAAAATTAGGGTTTATGAAGATTTGATGAAGTAAATATGAGAGAGATTTATGATTGGAAATTGAATGAAAAAGAAATAAATGAAGGAATTTGAAGAATTTGGGAGTAAATATGTTCGAAGTAAATGCTAATGAAAGTGAAAGTGGGTATTTATATAGGAGAGAGAATGTGAAACTCAAACGGTTAAATTTGAAATTATCAAATATAATTTTGATCGGGTTTTGAGATCCGCATTAAATACATCACATCACACATAAATGTGTGACGGTTTACAGCCCACAAACATTACCAAGTTGCACTTTTTGTCTTCCCATGGTAAAAATACCATCATTTCTTTGAAAAAATTACATGCCACGTAGGATAATAAGATAAATATCAAGATAAATATCTTTTCAAATATTTTGCATACGTGGCACGCACAATGACCAAGTATTAAAAATATTATGACTGACATACCAGTACATCTGGAGGTTGACTGGACACTCCAGTATCACTGGTGGATTAGGCCAGTGATGCATGCACTGATGGTACACTGGAGGGACACTCCAGTAAAGTACCAGTGAAAACCATTTGAAAGAGACTGGTAACCTCAAACATGCACATCAACTAATACAGACAAATGAGAGGGACACATTTACAAGGAGACAGAAGTCACCTCAAACATGCACTTCAACCTATCTAATTACCAGTGAGAGGGACACATTTACAAGGAGACAGAAGTCACCTCAAACATGCACTTCAACCTATCTAATTACCAGTGAGAGGGACACATTTACAAGGTACCAGTGATATTTTTCAGAAAATTTGGTCCAGTGAGAAAATAAATTAATAAATTCCCCCTGAAATTAAAACATTTTTAAGGACAAAAATATATCATTCAGTCTTCCCCCTGGAATGTTGATCCAGAAATCTATTAATGCAAAGATAGTACACAAGGCGTTCAATATCTAAGCAGTTATAGATTTATAAATCTTTTTAAATCAAGGATCCCCAGTAGTACACAAAGGCGTTCAATACCAAGGTTCCAGATTTAAGGGTCTAACATTCCCAACTCACCAAAAAGATATTCAAAAGTTTTAACATCCAGTGGTTTAGTAAAAATGTCAGCGAGTTGTTTGTCAGTGGAATAAAATGGAGTTCAATGTTGCCTTTCACAATATTATCACGAATGAAGTGATACCTGAGATCAATGTGCTTTGTCTTTGAGTGCATGACTGGATTGTTCGAGATAGCAATGGCACTGGTATTATCACAAAAGATTGGGGTCTTTGAATACTTAATAGCATAATCAAGCAACTGGTTCTTCATCCAGAGTATCTGAGCACAACAAATGGCTGCAGACACGTATTCAGCTTCAGCAGTGGACAATGAAACTGAAGTTTGCTTCTTACTGGTCCAGCTGACCAGTTTGCCACCAAGGAAATGACATCCACCAGTAGTGGATTTCCTGTCTATCTTACAACCTGCATGATCTGAATCTGAATAACCTATTAGATCCATGCCTGAGCCTTTGGGATACCAAAGACCCAAACTGGGGACACCCTTAAGGTATTTCTGTATGCGCTTTACAACAAGCATATGAGATTCTTTTGGATTAGACTGATATCTGGCACATAAACATGTTGAAAACATAATATCGGGTCTACTGGGAGTAAAATACATCAGTGAACCAACCATGCCTCTATAGACAGTGGTGTTCACTGGTTTACCATCTGGATCTGAGTCCAATGTTAATGGTGCAGAAATTGGAGTGGGTTTAGATGGTGAAGAGTTCATATCATATTTCTTTAAAAGATCTCTAACATATTTTTCCTGATTAATAAAAATACCATCTCTGGTCTGTTTAATCTGGAGTCCAAGAAAATATGTTAATTCACCCATCAAACTCATTTCATATTCAGTCGACATTATTTTCAAAAATTTCTTGCACATTTTATCATCAGTAGAGCCAAAAATAATATCATCAACATAAATTTGTACCATCAGAAGATTACCTTTTTTATGAAGAATAAATAAGGTATTGTCAATTGCACCTCTTTTGAAACCATTTTTCAATAAATGTTTAGTCAGAGTATCATACCAGGCACGTGGGGCTTGTCTGAGACCATAAAGTGCTTTGTCCAGACGATATACCCAGTATGGATGCTTTTCGTCAATGAAACCTGGTGGTTGTCTGACATAAACTTCTTCTTCAAGTTTTCCATTCAAAAATGCACTTTTAACGTCCATCTGGTAGACCTTGAATTGACGATGAGCAGAGAATGCTAAGAATATTCTGATCGCTTCAAGTCTAGCCACTGGAGCAAATGATTCATCAAAATCGACATCTGACTGGCAGTAGCCTTGTGCTACCAGTCTGGCCTTGTTTCTGATTACGTGGCCATCTTCATCTACCTTGTTCCTGAAGACCCATCTGGTTCCAATTGGTTCTTTCTTTCCAACTGGAAAGGAACCAGGTACCAGACCTTGTTCCTTTCAAACTGGTGAAGCTCTTCTTGCATAGCTATCACCCAACTTGGATCTTCCATAGCCTCGTCAATCTTCTTTGGTTCTATCAGTGATAGGAAACTAACATATAAGCATTGATTACTGGAGGCTCTTCTGGTCAGAACCCCTTGACTGGAGTCACCTATGATCTGATCGATAGGGTGAGCTTTTGTCCATCTGGAGTATTGACCAGGATTGTTACTGACAACAATATTAGTGCAAGAGTTCAGTTGAGTCTCCTCTGGTGTTGCTTCAGGAGAAAGATCATGCCAGACTACTTCAACATCTTCATCTGAGTCATTTAAATCACGATTTGCATCATGAAATTCTTCATTTGAAGGCATTTCTTGAAGTACTGGTTCAGTTTCAACTGGGACTGATACTGGGGGAGTAGTACGCACATCTGATCCAATAAAAATTTCAGAGGGTAGCTTGAAAATAATTAAAGGATAGAATGGAGTACCACTGGAGGGTTTCTTAGTCTGAACAGGTTCCAGATCAGGATGACTGGAAACTGTGTCTTCTGAATCTTTATTGTAGTTATTAGGATCAGATTCACAGAAGACAATTGGAGTTACTGGGGGAGTATCAAGGGTTGGCTTTTTATTGATTGCAGCATTTGATTCATCAAATGTGACATGTCAATATTGACTCATGGACCTTCTCCAGTCTCTTGTTATAGACTCTGAAGGCCTTGCGAATGGCTAAATAGCCTAAGAAATACCCTTCATCAGCTTTGGCATCAAATTTGCCTAACTGACTGGAGTCGTTCAGGATGTAAACTGGACATCCAAAAATGTGAAAATAACCATATTTGGTTTTCTATTTCTTAAGACTTCATAGGCTGTCATTTTGTGTCGCTTCACATACACTGATCGATTCTGGGTGTGGCAAGCAGTTGCAATTGCTTCAGCCCAGAAACTGGTAGACAGACCAGATTCAGCAAGCATACTCCTGGCAGCTTCTATCAGCGTTCGATTCTTCCTTTCCACCACTCTATTCTGTTCTGGAGAGCGGGCTGATGAGAAATTCTGGGAGATGCCAGTGTCAGTACAGAATGACTCCAGAGTTGCATTCTGGAATTCTGTTCCATTGTCACTTCTTAACTGACACACCTTTCGACTGTACTTGAGCTCAATTTTCTTGATAAGACTGATGATTTCAGCAGCAGCTTAATTTTTAGACCTGAGAAAGATAACCCAACAATATCTGGAGAATTCATCTACGATCACCAGGGTGTATCTTTTACCAGCACGAGTTTGAACATTCACTGGACCGAAGAGGTCCATATGAAGCATATGAAGAGGTTCAGATATGCTGAAATTCTGTCTGGTCTTGAAACTGGTACGTTTCTGCTTACCCATCTCACATCCTGGACATGGTCTTTCCTTTTTGAAGGAAACTGAAGGTATCCCATCTGCCAGTTGTTTTCTAGACAACTTATTAATATTTTTGAAATTTAAATGGGATAACCTTTTGTGCCATAACCGGTTTGTGTCTTCATCAGCTTGAGTATAGAAACACTGCTCTGAAGGAGAGCTTTCCATATCCATCACGTACACATTCCCTCTTCTGGAAGCAATCAATACTACCTTCCAGTCCTTGTTGAATACAATGCCTTGAGCAATATTGAATAGAACTTGATAGCCATCATCACACAGTTGACTGACACTGATCAGGTTATATTTCAAACCATTCACAAATGCAACTCGTCTGAATTTGACTTGTCCATTATTCAGAACACCATACCCCTCAGTTTTTCCACAACCATCATTTCCAAAAGTAATGGAGGGTCCGTCAGAAATTACGAACTCCTCCAGCAGGATCTTACATCCGGTCATTTTCCTGCCAGCTGCACTGTCAAGATACCAGATAAATTTCTTTCGATCGCCCTACACATCCACCAGATATATCAATTAGATTTTGGAACCCATCGACTGATGGGTTCACTGGACCCTCCCTTATAGGTCCCTGGAGGTATCTGGTTGAGTTCACTTTCTTCAACAGTAGTCTTAGTTGAAAAGACTACTGGGTTGATAGTTTTGAAACCTTTTTCTTTTTCTCAACTGGAGAAATATATTTATTTTTCTTGGAAAAAGGTTTGGTATTTTGTCTAGGGCCAGATGAAGTACCCTCAATAAAGTTTAATCTTGCATTAAAACTTTGAAATTGACGGGTCAGTAATTGAAACTGGTTCTCTAACCTTGACAAAATACATTCATCAGATGACACCTGAGCCTTTCCAGTTGACTGGGCTCGAGGCTTAGGTAGGGAACTGGTCTTCTTCATTTGAACCTGGGTTCATTGAAAGCAGTCTGAGGCAAACGGTTTATTCCGATTAACCTTTTTAACTGGAGCAGTCATCTGGAATACTCCAGTCTTAACCTTTGGGGATTGAACGGGGAAAATATTGGCCTTAGGAGTTACAGGCTCATCATAAATGGTAATGGGCCTGAATCCCTCTGGTAACCGATCAATTACTGGTATTAATGATGCAACATGAGTATTTCCATCTAAATAAGCTCGTTTTTTAGTGGGAAATTGATTTACTCCAGCATCATATGGCTTTCTGGTTTCAAGCCATGATTTAATCACCAGTTTTTCTTTTTCTAAAATGACTTCAAGATCTTGTTTTTCTTGAATCAGTTGTTCAGTTACCAGAACCTGGGCTTGAAATGCCAGTTCAATGTCTTGAAGTTCATTTAATTTTGATTTTAAAACTGTAATTTCAGAAAAATCTGTTTCTAGACCATTTACACAGTCAGATCTAACAGTTTCAACAAATATTAAATCAGAATTAAGAGCTTCAGCAATGTCCAGTTTTAATTCTTGGTCAGTTTCAGTATCATAATCACTAACCTTTTTGATAACAATGTCCACCCATCTTCCAGATGTGACATCTTCCTTCACCAGATGCTCCTCGTCTTGCCAGAGCCATGTAACAGCAATCTCTTTCTTCTTCTTCATCAGCGGATGAATCATCAGAAGGAACCCATTTCTCTTCAGTTGTTGCAATCATGCACTTGTTATTATTTTCCATTTGTTGTGCCATTAGAGCAATTTGAGCCTTAAGCTTTTTGTATTTAGATTTATAGCTATCATCAGGCTTTTTATTTGAAGAAAATGGACCAGGCTGGGATACAAACTGACTGGACTTGCAATCTTTCATGAAATGACCTTTTCTGCCACACTTAAAGCATGTCAGATTGGTTTTATCAGTAGAATAACTGGATGCAAATTGTCCAAATGGCCTATTTGCTCTTGCTTTGAAACAGTTAAATGTTTTAGCAATCATAGCAACCAGGTCATCATTTTCAGATTCATCACAGTCTGGAGAGATTTGACTAGATTCTCCAGATTCCATGAGTTCAGACACCATCTTCTTCATAGAAAATACATTCACAGAAGATATTAGTGATGTACCTTGTGGTTCAGTATGACTAACCACAATAGGACTACTGGAGGCATGGTTATAGGCATTTTGTTCTGCCACAACTCTCTGAGCTTGATTTTCCTCAGTGTATCTGAAAGCTCCATATAGAGTTGACAGAGTGTGAGTGTGCAGAGTTTTACCTTGTCTTAAGACCAGAATCATGTGAGACCATTTGGTGGGTAAAATATCACAAAATTTCTCCAGAAGTATATCCTTGTCTTTCTCAACCCCCAGTCCTCTCAACTGGTTAATGATACTCATAAATCTGGTGTAAGTACCAGTGAGACACTCATTGGGCTGAGCAAAAAATGACTCATACCTCTTGTTTAAGGAGACTTTTATGGTGACAATGGTGTCATCTTCTCCTTCATACTGGTTCACCAGTTCATCCCACATGGTTTTAGCACTGGGAAAAAGAACTAGTGTGGGAATTAGGGTTTCTGGAACAGCCCCGAGGATCATGTTTTTGAGAAGGGTATCTAGATTTACCAATCTCCTCTCCTCTTCAGACCAATGTTCCTCCCTCTTTTCCCTGCCTCTTCTAGATCCAGTTGGATCAAGAAGAGCATTGAGAGGTGATGATGGGACGTAAGGTCTTTCATTTAAGATCTTCATCATGTTTCTCTCAATACCAGTGATATGCAATATCATCCTAGCCTTCCACGTACCAAATTCATCGCTATTCCCACTGAATTTAGGAACAGGATTGTTTGAGTAGTGCACATGCACATGTGGAGAAGCAGGAGTAGGAGGAGGAGGTGGTGGATTAGTGTTAATGACAGGTGGTGGTTCATTATTTTGATCATTGATATTAGGATCAGGACCAAAATTAAAACTTCCTTGTGTATTTTCTGGGGTGGCCATCAAGAAACAGATCTAGGCAAGTTTGTTTAGCCTTCTGCTCTGATACCAATTGTGAGTCCCAAACTCTCTAGATGGTTTAACCCAAAGTGTAAAATACAACAAGTCTAATAAGCACTAGATTGGACTAGTATTACTTGAATATAAATGCAAGTATATAAACAAAGTAATACAAGACTAAAAACAATAAAGTAAAGGTGGAACACAATGTAATATTTTCAAGTGTATTTTATTTATGATGTTAAATAAAATACAAGGTTGTGCGGAATCAAGATAATACAAATATGTAAGTATCCTAACAACCTATGAATTACAAATGATCTATATTTGCCAAATAACTCTTTTGATCGAGATACTTAAAGTTGTGAAGTATCCATGTTACGATCGAGAGTATTTAGACAAATTCACCTTAATTGCTAAAAGTAATTTTAACAAGGAAATGACTTTGTATTTATAGGCGCACAAATTCACCAGTTATGGCGCTTTGCGTGTGGGGAACCACTGACCTATCACCGCTGTCTTGATGTAAGCTATAAACTCTAACCATTAGTTGAGTTATGTCGCTCTGCGAGTGGGGAACCAACGACCTGTCACCGTTTTCTCAACTATTAAAGATGATAATTATTGTACAATTGCTTTAGTGTCTAGCTAGGAGGCATGTCTGTAGTGTGAGAGTATATCTAAGTAGTGATTCACAAGTGTAACCAATAATAAGATAAAATGCCTTACTAGTAGCTAGTAGAACTGATTGCTATACAAACTTGAATTAAGTGCTTAACTAGTCTGCATAGAGAGTAAGATTGAGTTGTAAGACAGTTGGAATAATAGAACGGTTTTAGAGGTATTAACACAAATAAAAGGTTAACTTTTAGCTTTTTTGACTGACTGATTATCTTTGCTTCTAAGTTATAGCTTTCTAATTTTGTCTTAAGCTTTCTCAAAAACAATTTGCATGATTATCCTTGAATGTTTGAAAAACTAGAAAAACTTTTTCACTTAAGTTATCCCGATTCTTTAAATGATTTTGTTTTTCTTTGGACTCTTTGCTTGAGAACAAGCAAAACTTAAGTGTGGCGGAATATGATGAATGATTATTTCGTGATTATATCACATATCTTTGGCCGTGTTTTAATACTTAAATGCGCTTATAAATGTGAACATACTTTTGGTAAGATTTAATATTAACGCAGGTTCACGGGAGATGCGAACGAGGGTAAATGTCATCTACCAACTTAACTTGGAAGGAAAAGGACTTTACAATACACAAAAAGGTGAAACGGATGCGAAACGAAGGACATCTGGAGCAGCAGAAGAAACCAGTGCGGCTAGTCCACCAGACCAGCGCCGATGGCCCTCTACAGTGCACTACCAGGGCCGCTGGTAGCCAGAAGCGACATTCACCCTTATATATAGAAGAATAAATCCTCAGACTTGAGCAAAGTAGTTTTTCAGCCACCAGAAGCCACACATAAACCTTAGGTTGAATTTTACAGCTTTCAAGGGGATTTTGGAGTTCCAAACACCTTTTGATCTTCATCTTTAACCTATATCTTCATTCTTCTTTACTTTTATTGTTGGTAACAATATCTTTCATCTTTTCAGACTTTGTAATTCCATTAATAATGTCTGGCTAGTAGGCTGAATACTTGTTTGGATTGATGTGATTAGGTAGACTATTTATCTTATTTAATGTTAGATTTGTTGGATTGTGTTTACTGTTTATCATAGATCCATGTCTAAATAGTTTTTCATATTGTATTTGGTTTTATATCTAGTATGTTGATTTATTCTTGATTGATGTGTCTATAGTCAGTCATTAGGATTAATATGCTTGAGACGGAAAACACTAATCAGTCTATAATTAGTTGTAAAAAGTAATTCTACTCTAGGGAGCGAATCCAAAACCTATACAATTAGAACTAGTTGAACGTGATGCTTAATAATGTCAGACACGATCTAGTGACATGGAAATGTGCACTATGACCACCGGAGAAAATTAATACACAGTGCACGTTTAAGATCTGAGTATAGTTAAAGGTAAATCATAAACACAGGCTTGAACAATAACTCTTAGCAGTAAATCTAGCGAGAATCTGTCTATAAGGTAGGTGTGAGTCTAGCGACAGCCCTACTAATTAGGTTTGGTGAATCTAATGAGAATCTGAACCGTGAAATAAATTTTCCAATAGTCTAGAATAAGATAGGATAATAATTGTCATGATTCATGTGATTGGATATGCCAAACAAGTATTTCCTTTCGGGTAAAAGGGGTGTGAGTCCCTTTAATTACGAGATGGTTAACCAATAGAAAGTGTAAAATACAACAAGTCTAATAATCACTAGATTTGGACTAGTATTACTTGTAAATAAAGATGCAAGATATATAAACAAAGTAATACAAGACTTAAAGCAATAAACAAATAAAGTGGACCATTATGTATGTTTCATGGGTATTTCATTTATTGATTTTTAAATAAAATACAAGGTTGTTGCGGAATCAAGATAACACAATTAAGTGAGTATCCTAACAACCTATGAGTTACAATATGATCTATATTTGTCAAATAACTCTTTAGGATCGAGATACTTAAAGTTGTGAAGTATCCCTGTTTAAGATCGAGAGTATTTGGACAAATTCACTTAAATGCAAAAGGAATGCTTAAAAGTATTTTTGTCAAGGAAATGACTTTGTATTTATAGGCAACAAATTCACAAGTGAATTTGTGCCGTACAAATATGGTTGGCATACATTTAATGATCCGACAAGAACATTAAATGTATTGGATAAGGAATAAGGATAAAGTCACATCAAGTGCAAGTGTATCCTATTATCCAACCACCTTAACACACGTTTACTTTGTTAAAGAACAAGTGGATTGTTCTTTGGAAAGTGTGTTAAAGGCATAAGTCAAACCTCGATATTAGTGTTCAGACTTGCAGGATTTAGAACACTAACAATCCTCCAGTGTGTAGATCTGGTAAGACTTTCCAGTGGACTCCGCCATTTGTTAAGTCTTCTTCCTTCAGACTTCAGTCTTTGACTTCAGTCAGAATGTCTTCAGTAGAATAGATCTGGACTGGGGGTGAAGTCTTCAGTGAGCTAATCTGGAGAATGCTCCAGATTATCTATACAAGTAAATGCTCACTAGTCTTCAATTATTTCTGGACAAATCTTTAGAGGGACTCCAGATTCCAAGTCTGGAGTAGGTCCAGTAGAGAAACGTTTTCTGGTCAAATCTTCAGTGAGGCTCCAGTAGTCGGGTCTGGAGCGAGACCAGCAAAACAAGTTTTCTTAACAAACCTAAATAAGGTTCCAGTAGTCCAGTTTGGAGCCAGTCCAGTAAGTCTGGACTAAATCTGGACCTAACAAATTCCCCCTATTTGTTTAGAAATAATGCAAGTATTTTTCAGACTTATAGATATACAAATTTGTATGTCTGGAAAACACTTGGTCGATTTAAGTCTAATCTAAGTTACTGGAAAACACTTTATAGATCATGAGTGTTTTCAGTTTCATCTTTTAAGTTCTAACTTAGACTAAATCTGGTCATTTACTTATGGAAATAAAAAATTGCAACTATTATTACTTTCACCAAAAAGGAAAATAATTACAACCTTCATAACACATTTAATTACAATAAGTACAATGATAAAAAGGTTCAGGCCCTTCTTCTTGATGTCCTTTCTGGTGCATCTTCAGTAGCCTTCCTTTTAGGAGATGGAGATGATGGAACAGACACTGGTGGTCTCAGACCCAACACAGTTTCCATTTGTTGAATTCTCTTCCAGACCTTCTCAATCCTCTTCATAAAGGCCTTCACGTCTGGAGAGAGATCAGTCTTGCCTTTGAAAGTCATTCCAATCTCCTTTAGTTCAGTCCATCCAAATGCTTGGACTGAAGTATCTTTTCTTTCATCAGTAAAGTTACCTTCTCTGGTCAACTTTACATTAACCTGGTCATACCTTGATGATGTTCAGCCAGTGTGATTTCAGCATTAATTATTCTTCTTGCATTGGCCCTGAACGTCATCATTTCTTCAAACTTAGCCTTTTGCTTAGCCAACTGAACCATATCTTCGGTTTCCCTGGATACACCACTCTGTTGTCCTTCAGTGGACTGGTGTTCTTGTCTATTGATCTTCAGAGTTGTATCCAGAGGAATAAAGGTGCTAACATCACCATCTTTAATTGCCTTCAGTTGCTTGGCAGTAAGCTTGGGTAGACCAGTCATTCTCTTCCTGTATTCCAGTTCCAGAGCACCAGCATTTCTTCTTATTTTCTTCTGGAGGCTTACCAGCTCCTCCTTTCTTTGTCTGATAAGCTCTGGAATGGTTACACCATAAATCAAGGAATCATATACCTGTTCTTCCTCTGCATAGAACGAGCGTATATGTACATCATTCAGTGCATCAAGACATTGTTGAACTCTGGGATCCTCCTTCATCCTTTTAAACACTTCAATATTTATGCCAAGTCTTCCAGCATTGTAGGAATCCAGAGTACCCATTGTAGCCATATCCCTATGATGGGCCAGCAGTTCATTTTTCTGGTTTGTCTTGAAAATTTCTATCATGATACACTGTTGTTCCATTTTCTTTGATGCTTCACTGTCAACATCTTCAAACTGTTCTTTCTCTTCACCAGACACCATCTTTTCTTTCCCTTTAACTGCCTTCAGTGTGGTAGGGATGTCTGGGAAGGATTCAAACTGGGGCTCGGCTTCAGTACCAGCAGCCTCTTCTTCAGTCTGCACATTGGCTTCAGTGCCAAGTGCTCTCTGGGCAATACGTGCACTGGCATCAGTACCAGTCACTTGTTTACTTTGAATAACGCTTTCAGTAGCGACCGCCCTTACAACCTCTTTCTTTTTCCTTATCAAACTTTCTTGGATACCAGATGATGGAATAGACAATTTTTCCCCTTTGGAATGATCTCTAGTCCTGGACTTTAGATCATTCCACAATTCTTCCATCATTAGCCTATCCAGTGAGCCAAATGTTCTGCCTTGTTCTGGCAAGGAAGCAGTCATACCTTTCTTTAATTCCAGCACTTCCTTCTTCATATTTTCAATTTGTTCAGGCAAGTGCTTAGGCAGCTTCTCATCCAGTAGCTTCTCAAATTGTGGTAAAACCCCATCATAAATACTACGAAGGACAGTCCCAGAAACCTCTTCACATAATTCTTTCAACATGTGGTTTCTGAACTTCCTTGTACATTCATCACTTAAAACACTTACAACTTCTCCTTGATCCAGTACGGGCCTACTCTCCAGAGAGCTTACCCTAAACACCAAGTTCTTAACCTCTTCTTTCAGCCCTGCCAGTTCGCCAGTGACTGCAGTCTGAACAGAAGACACCATTTTGGATTCCAACCCCTGGACTGCCACTTTAATGTTTTCAGAATTTTGATTGGTGGCCAGTACCAGTTCATCCAACTTCTCGAACACTAACTTCTCATTCCCAGCGAACAAGTTCATTTCTGAAGAAAGATTATTTGATAACAAAGACTTGAAGTCAGAAATAACCTGGGAAGATGAGTGCAGTGATCTCTCCAGGTCCGCCACCTTACTAAGAAGGCCTTGGACCTCGGTTGAGGAAGAAGTGGAGAGACCAGTGGGTTGTTCCAGATGAGAAGTCAATCTGGTCATCATAGGTACTTGTGTCCAGTCCTCTTCAGTTTCAACATTTGAGACTGGCACACTTTGTTCGGTTGGGTTTACTAGGGCTTGAGTTGTAGGAATGAAAGGAGTGAAATATGGAGTTGATTGAGGAATTGAAGGTGGTGGAGGTGGTGGCATTGATTCTGGTGGGGGTTGAGTTGATTCTGGTGTATTCTGGGGTAGGTATTTCTGGTGAAGGTGTTGGTATTTCAGGTAGAGTTTCTTCTTCTTGTACATCTTCACCCAGAAAGTTTAAACTTGCATCAAATCCCTCAGACATGGGGGAGTCAACATCATCCCATTCTGGAATATTCCCAACAAATTGTTCACCAGACTGTTCACCAGTCTCTACTTGTTCACCAACCTCAACATTCAAATCTAGTGGAGCCTCTTGCTCACCAGATGCTTCAACCTGCTCAACAATTTCAGCAATATCTTCTTGTACCACAGCCTGGACTTCAGTGTCCACTCTCTGGACAGTTTGTACAAGAGATTCAATATTTTCTTCAAAGATAGGAGAACCATCAATATTTATTGTATCACCATGATGGGTTGATGGGTTTACCTGGACTCCTCCCCTCATCAGACGCCTATGAGATCTTGGTCGTCTGGAAAGTTCAACAGTTGCTTGACTTGAACTTTCTGGAGCCACTTGACTAATTGGTTGTACCATTTCTACAACCTGCACATCATTACCAGATGATTCTTCAACATCATGTACTGGCGCCACATTCTCTTCCACTCTTTGGAACGAGAGCATGGACTGAGGAATATCTACCTCACCATCTCTTGATTGTAGATTGTTCAGATCTCTTAAAAACTCACTCATTGAAAAATGAGTAGTATCAACATCATATTGGTTTCCTAGACCATTCCTGAACATAAGGGAAAGAAAACGAATATAAGGAATATGGGGTTTTCTCCCCTTTGCCTTCAGTCGATCCACCAAATCATTAAATAGGATCTGAGCAAAATCCACCCTTATCCCAAACCATAAACAATAGGCAATCTGGAGTTGCGTTTGATTTATCTGATCTAATCCTCCAGAACTACCTCCAAGACACTCTACCAAATGGGTGAAGAAAAATCTCCACGAATCTGTAAGTCTACTCATATAAATTGTTCCTTTTCTCAATAACTGGCCATTTTCATCAACAATTTCAGTGTGCCCCATCATCCTGCACACTTCTCTGAAATTTATTCCTGTTGGAAGTTCCATGGGCTGCTCATTCTGGTCATGATAATTTAACTGAAGAACAGACCTGAGCAAGCTCACTGAGAAACCTAACGATGTGGTACCTCCATTTAGAGTGTAAGAAATTGATGAAGTTTCTTCATTATAGAACGCGGAGTACCAGAACTCACATAAGTAGTCATGGTACATTTTCCCTGGATTTAGGGTTAATGCACCATACAGAGGGCATGAGAGAAAGAAAGTATTCAATCTCCCAATGATAGACTGAGCTGGATGAACACTGGAAAGTTTTGCCATCCAGTTATTCATATTGATACGAATGGTTTTCGCATCAAGAGAAATATGTCTCGGTCTAACAACATCTTCGACCGGAGCATATTCGGTAGATAAAAGATTTCTTGGTGCCATTTGATTATAGATGAAGATGAAAATGAATGATTTTAGGGTTTATGATGAAGAATTCAATGAATTGCAGTTAATATAGGAGTTATATGATTGGAAAATGAATGAAGAATTTAAGGAATTGAATGAAGGAATTTTAGATTTGGGAGTAAATGTTCGAAGTAAATGAAATTGAAAGTGAAAGTGGGTATATATAGAATTGAGAATGTGGAACTCAAACGATTAATTTGAAATTATCAAATACAATTTTTGATCGTGTTCTGAGATCCGCATTAATTACATCATATCACACATAAATGCATGACGGTTTACAGCCCACAAAACAGTAACAACTTGTACTTTTTGTTTTCCCAAAGTAAAAAGACCATCATTGTTTTGAAAAACTTACATGCCACGTAGGATTTATAAGATAAATATCTTTGAAAAAGTTTGCTTACGTGGCACATACAAAGATCAAGTATTTTGAAAATATTATGACATTATTCAGTGCATCTGGAGGTTGACAGGACCGTCCAGTATCACTGGTGGATTAGTCCAGTAAAGTATGTACTGATGGTACACTGGAGGGACACTCCAGTAAAGTACCAGTGAAAACCATTTTTGAAACACTGGAAACCTTAAACTTGCACGTCAACTAATACAAACAAATGAGAGGGACACATTTACAAGGAGACAAAAGTCAACTCAAACACGCACTTCAACTTGTCCAGTTACCAGTGAGAGGGACATATTTACAAAGCACCAGTAATATTTTCTGAAGAATTTGTCCAGTGAGAAATTAATTCCCCTTGAACTTAAACATTTTTAAGAGAAAATATTTTTCAAGTCTTCCCTGGAATGTTGATCCAGAAATAAATTTTTGAATCTTTAAATCAAAGATCCTTAGTAGTACACAATGGCGTTCAATACCAAGGTTCCAGATTTAAGGGTTTAACATTCCCAACTCACCAACAAGATATTCAAAAGTTTTTACATCCAGTGGTTTAGTAAAAATGTCAGCGAGTTGTTTGTCAGTGGGAATAAAATGGAGTTCAATGTTGTTTTTCATAATATGATCGCGAATGAAATGGTACCTTAGATCGATGTGTTTGGTTCTTGAGTGCATGACTGGATTGTTGGAGATAGCGATGGCACTGGTATTATCATAAAAGATAGGAGTTTTTGAATATTTAATACCATAATCAAGCAACTGGTTCTTCATCCAGAGTATCTGAGCACAACAACTGGCTGCAGACACGTATTCAGCTTCAGCAGTGGTTAATGAAACTGAAGTTTGCTTCTTACTGGTCCAGCTAACCAGTTTGCCACCTAGGAAATGACATCCACCAGTTGTGGATTTCCTATCTATCTTACAACCTGCATGATCTGAATCAGGCACGTGGGGCTTGTCTGAGGCCATATAGTGCTTTGTCCAGACGATATACCCAATGTGGATGCTTGTCATCAACGAAACCTGGAGGTTGTCTGACGTAAACTTCTTCTTCAAGCTTCCCATTCAAGAAAGCACTCTTTACGTCCATCTGGTAGACCTTGAACTGATGATTAGCAGCGAATGCTAAGAAAATTCTGATCGCTTCAAGTCTAGCCACTGGAGCAAAAGATTCATCAAAGTCGACATCTGACTGGCAGTAGCCTTGTGCTATCAGTCTGGCCTTGTTTCTTATTACGTGGCCATCTTCATCTACTTTGTTTCTGAAGACCCATCTTGTTCCAATTGGTTCTTTCTTTTCAACTGGGAAAGGAACCAGATACCATACTTTGTTCCTTTCAAACTGGTGAAGCTCTTCTTGCATAGCAGTCACCCAGTTTGGATCTTCCAGAGCCTCGTCAATCTTCTTAGGTTCTATCAAAGATAGAAAACTAACGTATAAGCATTGATTACTGGAGGCTCTTCTGGTCTGAACACCACGACTGGAGTCACCTAAGATCTGATCAATAGGGTGAGCTTTTGTCCATCTGGAGTATTGACCAGGATTGTTACTGACAACAATATCAGTGCAAGAATTCAGTTGAGTCTCCTCTGGAGTTGATTCTGGAGGAGGGTCTTGCCAAATTACTTCAGTATCTTCATCTGAGTCATTTAAATCACGATTTGCATCATGAAATTCTTCATTTGAAGGCATTTCCTGGAGTACTGGTTCAGTATGAAATTCTTCACCAGAAGACATTTCTGGTATGTTCTCAACTGACACTGATACTGGGGGAGTAGTACGTACATCTGAACCAATATTAATTTCAGAGGGTAGTTTGAAAATAATAGAGGGATAGAATGGAGTACTACTTGAGAGTTTCTTTTTCTGAACAGGTTCCAGATTAGGATGACTGGAAGCTGAGTCTGGTGAATCTTCATTTTTTGTCGTTTATAGGATCAGATTCACAAAAGACAATTGGTGTTACTGGGGGAGTGTCAAGGGGCTGGCTTCTTGTTGATTGAGGCATTTGATTCATCAAATGTTACATGAATTGACTCATGGACCTTCTCCAGTCTCTTATTATAGACTCTGAAGGCCTTGCGAATGGCTGAATAGCCTAAGAAATACCCTTCATCAGCTTTGGCATCAAATTTGCCTAGCTGACTGGAGTCGTTCAGGATGTAAACTGGACATCCAAAAACGTGAAGATAACCAATGTATGGTTTTCTATTTCTTAAGACTTCATAGGCTGTCTTTTTGTGTCTTTTGATGTACACTGATCGATTCTGGGTGTGGCAAGCAGTTGCAATTGCTTTCGCCCAGAAACTGGTAGACAGTCCAGATTCAGCAAGCATACTCCTGGCAGCTTCTATCAGCGTTCGATTTTTCCTTTCCACAACTCCATTTTGCTCTGGAGAGCGGGCTGAAGAAAAGTTCTGGGAGATGCCAGTGTCAGTACAGAATGACTCCAGAGTTGCATTCTGGAATTCTGTTCCATTGTCACTTCTTAACTGACACACTTTTCGACTGTACTTGAGCTCAATTTGCTTGATAAGACTGATGATTTTAGCAGCATCTTCACTTTTGGACCTCAGAAAGATCACCCAACAATATCTGGAGAACTCATCTATGATCACCAGGGTGTATCTTTTACCAGCACGAGTCTGAACGTTCACTGGACCAAAAAGGTCCATATGAAGCATGTGAAGAGGATCAGTAATGCTGAAATTCTGTCTGGTCTTGAAACTGGTACGCTTTTGCTTACCCATCTCACATCCTGGACATGGTCTTTCCTTTTTGAAGGAAACTGAAGGTATCCCATCTGCAAGTTGTTTTCTGGACAACTTATTAATATTTTTGAAATTTAAATGGGATAACCTTTTGTGCCATAACTAGTTTGTGTCTTCATCAGCTTGAGTATAGAAACACTACTCTGAAGGAGAGCTTTCCATATCCATCACGTACACATTCCCTTTTCTGGGAGCAATCAACACTACCTTCAAGTCCTTGTTGAATACGATGCCCTGAGCAACATTGAATAAGACTTGATAGCCATCGTCACACAGTTGACTTACACTGATCAAGTTATATTTCAAACCATTCACAAATGCAACACGTTTAAACTTGACTTGTCCATTGTTCAGAACACCATATCCCTCAGTCTTTCCACAACCATCATTTCCAAAAGTAATGGAGGGTCCATCAGAAATGGTGAACTCCTCCAGTAGGCTCTTACATCCGGTCATCGTCCTGCCAGCTGCACTGTCAAGATACCAGATATATTTCTTTCGATCGCCCTACACATACACCAGATATTGATCAGTTAGATTTGGGAACCCAACGACTGATGGGTTCACTGGACCCTCCCTTATAGGTCCCTGGGGCAATCTGGTCTAGTTCACTTTGTTCAATAGTGGTCTTAGAAGAGAAGACCACTGGGGTTGATGGTTTTAAAACCTTTTCATTTTTCTCAACTGGAGAAATAAATTTGTCTTTCTTTGAAAAAGGTTTTGTATTTTGTCTAGGGCCAGATGAAGTACCCTCAAGAAGTTTAATCTTGCATTAAAACTTTGTGATTGACGAGTCAGAATTTGAATCTGGCTCTCTATCCTGGACAAAATATTTTCTTCAGATGATACCTTAGCCTTTCCAGTCAAAGGCTTTGGTAAGGGATAGGTCTGAGGTAAAGGTCTATTCTGCTTCACCTTTTTAACTGGAGCAGTCATCTGGACAGCTCCAGTCTTAACCTCTGGGGATTGAACTGGGTCTAAATTGGTCTTGGGTGTTACAGGCATATCATAAACAGTTGTGGGCCTTAACACCTCTGGTAATCGATCGATTACTGGTATTAATGATGCTACATTAGTATTTCCATCTAAATATGTTTGATGCTACATTAGTATTTCCATCTAAATATGCACGTTTTTGAGCAGGAAATTGTTTAACTGAAGCATCATATGGCTTTTTGGTTTCTAGCCATGACTTTATTACCAGTTTTTCTTTCTCTAGAATGATATCAAGATCTTGCTTTTCTTGAATCAATTGTTCAGTTACCAGAACCTGGGCTTGAAATGCCAGTTCAATGTCTTGAGGCTCTTTTAATTTTGATTTTAAAGCATTTATTTCAGAAGAATCTGTTTCTAGACCATTTACACAATCAGATCTAACAGTTTCTACAAAATCATTCAGCAATGTCCAGTTTTAGTTCTTGGTCAGTTGCATTATCATAATCACTAACCTTCTTAATAACAATGTCCACCCATCGTCCAGATGTGACATCTTCCGTATCACCAGCAGTTGTCTCAATTCAATTCTCAGACCATGTAACAGCAATCTCTTTCTTCTTCTTCATCAACAGATGAGTCATCAGAAGACACTTCTCTTCAGTTGTAGCAATCATGCACTTATTATTTGTTTCCATTTGTTGTGCCATGAGAGCAATTTGGGCCTTAAGCTTTTTATATTTCAATTTATAGCTATCATCAGGCTTATTATTAGAAGAGAATGGACCAGGCTTGGATGCAAACTGGTTGGACCTGCACTCTTTTATGAAATGACCCTTTTTGCCACACTTAAAGCATGTCAAATTGGTCTTGTCAGTGGAAGAACTGGATGCAAATTGTCCAGATGGCTTATTTGCTCTTGCTTTGAAACGGTTAAACGTTTTAGCAATCATTGCAATAAGGTCATCATCTTCAGTTTCATTACAACAGTCTGGAGAGATTTGACTGGACTCTCCAGAATCCATAAGTTCAGACACCATCTTCTTCATAGAAAATACATTCTCAGAAGATATCAGTGCTGTACTTTGTGGTTCAGAATAACTAACCACTTTAGGAGTACTGGAGGCATGGTTAAAAGCATTTTGTTCTGCAACCACTCTCTGAGCTTGATTTTCTTCAGTGTACCTGAAGGCTCCATATAGAGTTGAGAGAGTGTGTGTGCAGAGTTTTACCTTGTCGTAAAACAAGTATCATGTGAGACCATTTGGTGGGTAGAATGTCACAAAATTTCTCCAGAAGTATATCCTTGTCCTTCTCAACCCCAAGACCTCTCAATTGGTTTATGATAAAAAAAAAAAAAAAAAAAAAAAAAAAAAAAAAAAAAAAAAAAAAAAAAAAAAAAAAAAAAAAAAAAAAAAAAAAAAAAAAAAAAAAAAAAAAAAAAAAAAAAAAAAAAAAAAAAAAAAAAAAAAAAAAAAAAAAAAAAAAAAAAAAAAAAAAAAAAAAAAAAAAAAAAAAAAAAAAAAAAAAAAAAAAAAAAAAAAAAAAAAAAAAAAAAAAAAAAAAAAAAAAAAAAAAAAAAAAAAAAAAAAAAAAAAAAAAAAAAAAAAAAAAAAAAAAAAAAAAAAAAAAAAAAAAAAAAAAAAAAAAAAAAAAAAAAAAAAAAAAAAAAAAAAAAAAAAAAAAAAAAAAAAAAAAAAAAAAAAAAAAAAAAAAAAAAAAAAAAAAAAAAAAAAAAAAAAAAAAAAAAAAAAAAAAAAAAAAAAAAAAAAAAAAAAAAAAAAAAAAAAAAAAAAAAAAAAAAAAAAAAAAAAAAAAAAAAAAAAAAAAAAAAAAAAAAAAAAAAAAAAAAAAAAAAAAAAAAAAAAAAAAAAAAAAAAAAAAAAAAAAAAAAAAAAAAAAAAAAAAAAAAAAAAAAAAAAAAAAAAAAAAAAAAAAAAAAAAAGTGAAGTGAAAAAAAAAAAAAAAAAAAAAAAAAAAAAATAGGAAGAAAAAAAAAAAAAAAAAAAAAAAAAAAAAAAAAAAAAAAAAAAAAAAAAAAAAAAAAAAAATAAAAGAAGTAAATATTTATGTGAGTCCCTTAATTAACGAGATGGTTAACCAATAGAAAGTGTAAAATACAACAAGTCTAATAATCACTAGATTTGGACTAGTATTACTTGTAAATAAAGATGCAAGATATATAAACAAAGTAATACAAGACTTAAAGCAATAAACAAATAAAGTGGACCATTATGTATGTTTCATGGGTATTTCATTTATTGATGTTTAAATAAAATACAAGGTTGTTGCGGAATCAAGATAACACAATTAAGTGAGTATCCTAACAACCTATGAGTTACAATATGATCTATATTTGTCAAATAACTCTTTAGGATCGAGATACTTAAAGTTGTGAAGTATCCCTGTTTAAGATCGAGAGTATTTGGACAAATTCACTTAAATGCAAAAGGAATGCTTAAAAGTATTTTTGTCAAGGAAATGACTTTGTATTTATAGGCAACAAATTCACCAGTGAATTTGTGCCGTACAAATATGGTTGGCATACATTTAATGATCCGACAAGAACATTAAATGTATTGGATAAGGAATAAGGATAAAGTCACATCAAGTGCAAGTGTATCCTATTATCCAACCACCTTAACACACGTTTACTTTGTTAAAGAACAAGTGGATTGTTCTTTGGAAAGTGTGTTAAAGGCAAAAGTCAATCCTCGATATTAGTGTTCAGACTTGCAGGATCTAGAACACTAACAATCCTCCAGTGTGCAGATCTGGTAAGACTTTCCAGTGGACTCCGCCATTTGTTAAGTCTTCTTCCTTCAGACTTCAGTCTTTGACTTCAGTCAGAATGTCTTCAGTAGAGTAGATCTGGACTGGGGTGAAGTCTTCAGTGAGGCTCCAGTAGTCGGGTCTGGAGCGAGACCAGCAAAACAAGTTTCTTAACAAACCTAAATAAGGTTCCAGTAGTCCAGTCTGGAGCCAGTCCAGTAAGTCTGGACTAAATCTGGACCTAACAAATTCCCCCTATTTGTTTAGAAATAATGCAAGTATTTTTCAGACTTATAGATATACAAATTTGTATGTCTGGAAAACACTTGGTCGATTTAAGTCTAATCTAAGTTACTGGAAAACACTTTATAGATCATGAGTGTTTTCAGTTTCATCTTTTAAGTTCTAACTTAGACTAAATCTGGTCATTTACTTATGGAAATAAAAAATTGCAACTATTATTACTTTCACCAAAAAGGAAAATAATTACAACCTTCATAACACATTTAATTACAATAAGTACAATGATAAAAAGGTTCAGGCCCTTCTTCTTGATGTCCTTTCTGGTGCATCTTCAGTAGCCTTCCTTTTAGGAGATGGAGATGATGGAACAGACACTGGTGGTCTCAGACCCAACACAGCTTCCATTTGTTGAATTCTCTTCCAGACCTTCTCAATCCTCTTCATAAAGGCCTTCACGTCTGGAGAGAGATCAGTCTTGCCTTTGAAAGTCATTCCAATCTCCTTTAGTTCAGTCCATCCAAATGCTTGGACTGAAGTATCTTTTCTTTCATCAGTAAAGTTACCTTCTCTGGTCAACTTTACATTAAACCTGGTCATACCTTGATGATGTTCAGCCAGTGTGATTTCAGCATTAATTATTCTTCTTGCATTGGCCCTGAACGTCATCATTTCTTCAAACTTAGCCTTTTGCTTAGCCAACTGAACCATATCTTCAGTTTCCCTGGATACACCACTCTGTTGTCCTTCAGTGGACTGGTGTTCTTGTCTATTGATCTTCAGAGTTGTATCCAGAGGAATAAAGGTGCTAACATCACCATCTTTAATTGCCTTCAGTTGCTTGGCAGTAAGCTTGGGTAGACCAGTCATTCTCTTCCTGTATTCCAGTTCCAGAGCACCAGCATTTCTTCTTATTTTCTTCTGGAGGCTTACCAGCTCCTCCTTTCTTTGTCTGATAAGCTCTGGAATGGTTACACCATAAATCAAGGAATCATATACCTGTTCTTCCTCTTCACCAGACACCATCTTTTCTTTCCCTTTAACTGCCTTCAGTGTGGTAGGGATGTCTGGGAAGGATTCAAACTGGGGCTCGGCTTCAGTACCAGCAGCCTCTTCTTCAGTCTGCACATTGGCTTCAGTGCCAAGTGCTCTCTGGGCAATACGTGCACTGGCATCAGTACCAGTCACTTGTTTACTTTGAATAACGCTTTCAGTAGCGACCGCCCTTACAACCTCTTTCTTTTTCCTTATCAAACTTTCTTGGATACCAGATGATGGAATAGACAATTTTTCCCCTTTGGAATGATCTCTAGTCCTGGACTTTAGATCATTCCACAATTCTTCCATCATTAGCCTATCCAGTGAGCCAAATGTTCTGCCTTGTTCTGGCAAGGAAGCAGTCATACCTTTCTTTAATTCCAGCACTTCCTTCTTCATATTTTCAATTTGTTCAGGCAAGTGCTTAGGCAGCTTCTCATCCAGTAGCTTCTCAAATTGTGGTAAAACCCCATCATAAATACTACGAAGGACAGTCCCAGAAACCTCTTCACATAATTCTTTCAACATGTGGTTTCTGAACTTCCTTGTACATTCATCACTTAAAACACTTACAACTTCTCCTTGATCCAGTACGGGCCTACTCTCCAGAGAGCTTACCCTAAACACCAAGTTCTTAACCTCTTCTTTCAGCCCTGCCAGTTCGCCAGTGACTGCAGTCTGAACAGAAGACACCATTTTGGTTTCCAACCCCTGGACTGGGGTAGGTTTTCTGGTGTGGGGTGGTGGCATTTCTGGTGGGGGTAGGTATTTCTGGTGGGGGTGGTATTTCTGGTGTAGGGGTAGGTATTTCTGGTGGGGTGGTATTTCTGGTGTAGGGGTAGGTATTTCTGGTGGGGTGGTATTTCTGGTGTAGGGGTAGGTATTTCTGGTGGGGGTGGTATTTCTGGTGAGGGGTAGGTATTTCTGGTGAGGGGTGGTATTTCTGGTGAGGGGTAGGTATTTCTGGTGTAGGGGTGGTATTTCTGGTGGGGGTTGAGTTGATTCTGGTGGTGGTATTTCTGGTGTAGGGGTAGGTATTTCTGGTGGGGGTGGTATTTCTGGTGGGGGTGGATTTCTGGTGAGGGGTGGTATTTCTGGTGAGGGGTGGTATTTCTGGTGGGGGTGGTATTTCTGGTGGGGGTGGTATTTCTGGTGGGGGTAGGTATTTCTGGTGTAGGGGTGGTATTTCTGGTGGGGGTGGTATTTCTGGTGGTGGCAGTTGATTCTGGTGGTGGTGGTATTTCTGGTGTAGGGGTAGGTATTTCTGGTGAAGGTGTTGGTATTTCAGGTAGAGTTTCTTCTTCTTGTACATCTTCACCCAGAAAGTTTAAACTTGCATCAAATCCCTCAGACATGGGGGAGTCAACATCATCCCATTCTGGAATATTCCCAACAAATTGTTCACCAGACTGTTCACCAGTCTCTACTTGTTCACCAACCTCAACATTCAAATCTAGTGGAGCCTCTTGCTCACCAGATGCTTCAACCTGCTCAACAATTTCAGCAATATCTTCTTGTACCACAGCCTGGACTTCAGTGTCCACTCTCTGTTCAGTTTGTACAAGAGATTCAATATTTTCTTCAAAGATAGGAGAACCATCAATATTTATTGTATCACCAGGATGGGTTGATGGATTTACCTGGACTCCTCCCCTCATCAGACGCCTATGAGATCTTGGTCGTCTGGAAAGTTCAACAGTTGCTTGACTTGAACTTTCTGGAGCCACTTGACTAATTGGTTGTACCATTTCTACAACCTGCACATCATTACCAGATGATTCTTCAACATCATGTACTGGCGCCACATTCTCTTCCACTCTTTGGAACGAGAGCATGGACTGAGGAATATCTACCTCACCATCTCTTGATTGTAGATTGTTCAGATCTCTTAAAAACTCACTCATTGAAAAATGAGTAGTATCAACATCATATTGGTTTCCTAGACCATTCCTGAACATAAGGGAAAGAAAACGAATATAAGGAATATGGGGTTTTCTCCCCTTTGCCTTCAGTCGATCCACCAAATCATTAAATAGGATCTGAGCAAAATCCACCCTTATCCCAAACCATAAACAATAGGCAATCTGGAGTTGCGTTTGATTTATCTGATCTAATCCTCCAGAACTACCTCCAAGACACTCTACCAAATGGGTGAAGAAAAATCTCCACGAATCTGTAAGTCTACTCATATAAATTGTTCCTTTTCTCAATAACTGGCCATTTTCATCAACAATTTCAGCAATATCTTCTTGTACCACAGCCTGGACTTCAGTGTCCACTCTCTGTTCAGTTTGTACAAGAGATTCAATATTTTCTTCAAAGATAGGAGAACCATCAATATTTATTGTATCACCAGGATGGGTTGATGGATTTACCTGGACTCCTCCCCTCATCAGACGCCTATGAGATCTTGGTCGTCTGGAAAGTTCAACAGTTGCTTGACTTGAACTTTCTGGAGCCACTTGACTAATTGGTTGTACCATTTCTACAACCTGCACATCATTACCAGATGATTCTTCAACATCATGTACTGGCGCCACATTCTCTTCCACTCTTTGGAACGAGAGCATGGACTGAGGAATATCTACCTCACCATCTCTTGATTGTAGATTGTTCAGATCTCTTAAAAACTCACTCATTGAAAAATGAGTAGTATCAACATCATATTGGTTTCCTAGACCATTCCTGAACATAAGGGAAAGAAAACGAATATAAGGAATATGGGGTTTTCTCCCCTTTGCCTTCAGTCGATCCACCAAATCATTAAATAGGATCTGAGCAAAATCCACCCTTATCCCAAACCATAAACAATAGGCAATCTGGAGTTGCGTTTGATTTATCTGATCTAATCCTCCAGAACTACCTCCAAGACACTCTACCAAATGGGTGAAGAAAAATCTCCACGAATCTGTAAGTCTACTCATATAAATTGTTCCTTTTCTCAATAACTGGCCATTTTCATCAACAATTTCAGTGTGCCCCATCATCCTGCACACTTCTCTGAAATTTATTCCTGTTGGAAGTTCCATGGGCTGCTCATTCTGGTCATGATAATTTAACTGAAGAACAGACCTGAGCAAGCTCACTGAGAAACCTAACGATGTGGTACCTCCATTTAGAGTGTAAGAAATTGATGAAGTTTCTTCATTATAGAACGCGGAGTACCAGAACTCACATAAGTAGTCATGGTACATTTTCCCTGGATTTAGGGTTAATGCACCATACAGAGGGCATGAGAGAAAGAAAGTATTCAATCTCCCAATGATAGACTGAGCTGGATGAACACTGGAAAGTTTTGCCATCCAGTTATTCATATTGATACGAATGGTTTTCGCATCAAGAGAAATATGTCTCGGTCTAACAACATCTTCGACCGGAGCATATTCGGTAGATAAAAGATTTCTTGGTGCCATTTGATTATAGATGAAGATGAAAATGAATGATTTTAGGGTTTATGATGAAGAATTCAATGAATTGCAGTTAATATAGGAGTTATATGATTGGAAAATGAATGATTTTAGGGTTTATGATGAAGAATTCAATGAATTGCAGTTAATATAGGAGTTATATGATTGGAAAATGAATGAAGAATTTAAGAATAGCAGTTAATATAGGAGTTATATGATTGGAAAATGAATGAAGAATTGAATGAAGGAATTTTAGATTTGGGAGTAAATGTTCGAAGTAAATGAAATTGAAAGTGAAAGTGGGTATATATAGGATTGAGAATGTGGAACTCAAACGATTAATTTGAAATTATCAAATACAATTTTTGATTGTGTTCTGAGATCCGCATTAATTACATCACATCACACATAAATGCATGACGGTTTACAGCCCACAAAACAGTAACAACTTGTACTTTTTGTTTTCCCAAAGTAAAAAGACCATCATTGTTTTGAAAAACTTACATGCCACGTAGGATTTATAAGATAAATATCTTTGAAAAAGTTTGCTTACGTGGCACATACAAAGATCAAGTATTTTGAAAATATTATGACATATTTCAGTGCATCTGGAGGTTGACAGGACCGTCCAGTATCACTGGTGGATTAGTCCAGTGAACATGTACTGATGGTACACTGGAGGGACACTCCAGTAAAGTACCAGTGAAAACCATTTTTGAAAGACTGGAAACCTTAAACTTGCACGTCAACTAATACAGACAAATGAGAGGGACACATTTACAAGAAGACATAAGTCAACTCAAACACGCACTTCAACTTGTCCAGTTACCAGTGAGAGGGACATATTTACAAAGCACCAGTAATATTTTCTGAAGAATTTGTCCAGTGAGAAAATTAATTCCCCCTGAACTTAAACATTTTTAAGAGAAAATATTTTTCAAGTCTTCCCTGGAATGTTGATCCAGAATAAATTTGTACCATTAACAGATTACCTTTCTCATGAAGAATGAACAAGGTATTGTCAATTGCACCTCGTTTAAAACCATTTTTCAACAAATGTTTAGTCAGAGTATCATACCAGGCACGTGGGGCTTGTCTGAGGCCATATAGCGCTTTGTCCAGACGATATACCCAATGTGGATGCTTGTCATCAACGAAACCTGGAGGTTGTCTGACGTAAACTTCTTCTTCAAGCTTCCCATTCAAGAAAGCACTCTTTACGTCCATCTGGTAGACCTTGAACTGATGATTAGCAGCGAATGCTAAGAAAATTCTGATCGCTTCAAGTCTAGCCACTGGAGCAAAAGATTCATCAAAGTCGACATCTGACTGGCAGTAGCCTTGTGCTACCAGTCTGGCCTTGTTTCTTATTACGTGGCCATCTTCATCTACTTTGTTTCTGAAGACCCATCTTGTTCCAATTGGTTCTTTCTTTCCAACTGGGAAAGGAACCAGATACCATACTTTGTTCCTTTCAAACTGGTGAAGCTCTTCTTGCATAGCAGTCACCCAGTTTGGATCTTCCAGAGCCTCGTCAATCTTCTTAGGTTCTATCAAAGATAGAAAACTGACGTATAAGCATTGATTACTGGAGGCTCTTCTGGTCTGAACACCACGACTGGAGTCACCTAAGATCTGATCAATAGGGTGAGCTTTTGTCCATCTGGAGTACTGACCAGGATTGTTACTGACAACAATATCAGTGCAAGAATTCAGTTGAGTCTCCTCTGGAGTTGATTCTGGAGGAGGGTCTTGCCAAATTACTTCAGTATCTTCATCTGAGTCATTTAAATCACGATTTGCATCATGAAATTCTTCATCAGAAGACATTTCTGGTAAATTCTCAACTGACACTGATACTGGGGGAGTAGTACGCACATCTGAACCAATATTAATTTCAGAGGGTAGTTTGAAAATAATAGAGGGATAGAATGGAGTACTACTGGAGAGTTTCTTTTTCTGAACAGGTTCCAGATCAGGATGACTGGAAACTGTGTCTGGTGAATCTTCAAATTTGTCGTTTATAGGATCAGATTCACAAAAGACAATTGGTGTTACTGGGGGAGTAGTACGCACATCTGAACCAATATTAATTTCAGAGGGTAGTTTGAAAATAATAGAGGGATAGAATGGAGTACTACTGGAGAGTTTCTTTTTCTGAACAGGTTCCAGATCAGGATGACTGGAAACTGTGTCTGGTGAATCTTCAAATTTGTCGTTTATAGGATCAGATTCACAAAAGACAATTGGTGTTACTGGGGGAGTAGTACGCACATCTGAACCAATATTAATTTCAGAGGGTAGTTTGAAAATAATAGAGGGATAGAATGGAGTACTACTGGAGAGTTTCTTTTTCTGAACAGGTTCCAGATCAGGATGACTGGAAACTGTGTCTGGTGAATCTTCAAATTTGTCGTTTATAGGATCAGATTCACAAAAGACAATTGGTGTTACTGGGGGAGTAGTACGCACATCTGAACCAATATTAATTTCAGAGGGTAGTTTGAAAATAATAGAGGGATAGAATGGAGTACTACTGGAGAGTTTCTTTTTCTGAACAGGTTCCAGATCAGGATGACTGGAAACTGTGTCTGGTGAATCTTCAAATTTGTCGTTTATAGGATCAGATTCACAAAAGACAATTGGTGTTACTGGGGGAGTGTCAGGGACTGGCTTCTTGTTGATTGAGGCATTTGATTCATCAAATGTTACATGAATTGACTCATGGACCTTCTCCAGTCTCTTGTTATAGACTCTGAAGGCCTTGCGAATGGCTGAATAGCCTAAGAAATACCCTTCATCAGCTTTGGCATCAAATTTGCCTAGCTGACTGGAGTCGTTCAGGATGTAAACTGGACATCCAAAAACGTGAAAATAACCAATGTTTGGTTTTCTATTTCTTAAGACTTCATAGGCTGTCTTTTTGTGTCTTTTGATGTACACTGATCGATTCTGGGTGTGGCAAGCAGTTGCAATTGCTTCCGCCCAGAAACTGGTAGACAGTCCAGATTCAGCAAGCATACTCCTGGCAGCTTCTATCAGCGTTCTATTTTTCCTTTCCACAACTCCATTTTGCTCTGGAGAGCGGGCTGAAGAGAAGTTCTGGGAGATGCCAGTGTCAGTACAGAATGACTCCAGAGTTGCATTCTGGAATTCTGTTCCATTGTCACTTCTTAACTGACACACTTTTCGACTGTACTTGAGCTCAATTTGCTTGATAAGACTGATGATTTCAGCAGCAGCTTCACTTTTGGACCTCAGAAAGATCACCCAACAATATCTGGAGAACTCATCTATGATCACCAGGGTGTATCTTTTACCAGCACGAGTCTGAACGTTCACTGGACCAAAAAGGTCCATATGAAGCATGTGAAGAGGTTCAGTAATGCTGAAATTCTGTCTGGTCTTGAAACTGGTACGCTTTTGCTTACCCATCTCACATCCTGGACATGGTCTTTCCTTTTTGAAGGAGACTGAAGGTATCCCATCTGCAAGTTGTTTTCTGGACAACTTGTTAATGTTTTTGAAGTTTAAATGGGATAACCTTTTGTGCCATAACCAGTTTGTGTCTTCATCAGCTTGAGTATAGAAACACTGCTCTGAAGGAGAGCTTTCCATATCCATCACGTACACATTCCCTTTTCTGGGAGCAATCAACACTACCTTCCAGTCCTTGTTGAATACGATGCCCTGAGCAACATTGAATAAGACTTGATAGCCATCGTCACACAGTTGACTTACACTGATCAAGTTATATTTCAAACCATTCACAAATGCAACTCGTCTGAACTTGACTTGTCCATTGTTCAGAACACCATATCCCTCAGTCTTCCCACAACCATCATTTCCAAACGTGATGGAGGGTCCATCAGAAATGGTGAACTCCTCCAGTAGGGTCTTACATCCGGTCATCGTCCTGCCAGCTGCACTGTCAAGATACCAGATAAGCTTCTTTCGATCGCCCTACACATACACCAGATATTTATCAGTTAGATTTGGGAACCCATCGACTGATGGGTTCACTGGACCAAAAAGGTCCATATGAAGCATGTGAAGAGGTTCAGTAATGCTGAAATTCTGTCTGGTCTTGAAACTGGTACGCTTTTGCTTACCCATCTCACATCCTGGACATGGTCTTTCCTTTTTGAAGGAGACTGAAGGTATCCCATCTGCAAGTTGTTTTCTGGACAACTTGTTAATGTTTTTGAAGTTTAAATGGGATAACCTTTTGTGCCATAACCAGTTTGTGTCTTCATCAGCTTGAGTATAGAAACACTGCTCTGAAGGAGAGCTTTCCATATCCATCACGTACACATTCCCTTTTCTGGGAGCAATCAACACTACCTTCCAGTCCTTGTTGAATACGATGCCCTGAGCAACATTGAATAAGACTTGATAGCCATCGTCACACAGTTGACTTACACTGATCAAGTTATATTTCAAACCATTCACAAATGCAACTCGTCTGAACTTGACTTGTCCATTGTTCAGAACACCATATCCCTCAGTCTTCCCACAACCATCATTTCCAAACGTGATGGAGGGTCCATCAGAAATGGTGAACTCCTCCAGTAGGGTCTTACATCCGGTCATCGTCCTGCCAGCTGCACTGTCAAGATACCAGATAAGCTTCTTTCGATCGCCCTACACATACACCAGATATTTATCAGTTAGATTTGGGAACCCATCGACTGATGGGTTCACTGGACCCTCCCTTATAGGTCCCTGGGGCAATCTGGTCTAGTTCACTTTGTTCAATAGTGGTCTTAGAAGAGAAGACCACTGGGGTTGATGGTTTTAAAACCTTTTCATTTTTCTCAACTGGAGAAATAAATTTGTCTTTCTTTGAAAAAGGTTTTGTATTTTGTCTAGGGCCAGATGAAGTACCCTCAAGAAAGTTTAATCTTGCATTAAAACTTTGTGATTGACGAGTCAGAATTTGAATCTGGCTCTCTATCCTGGACAAAATATTTTCTTCAGATGTTACCTTAGCCTTTCCAGTCAAAGGCTTTGGTAAGGGATTGGTCTGAGGTAAAGGTCTATTCTGCTTCACCTTTTTAACTGGAGCAGTCATCTGGACAGCTCCAGTCTTAACCTCTGGGGATTGAACTGGGTCTAAATTGGTCTTGGGTGTTACAGGCATATCATAAACAGTTGTGGGCCTTAACACCTCTGGTAACCGATCGATTACTGGTATTAATGATGCAACATTAGTATTTCCATCTAAATATGCACGTTTTTGAGCAGGAAATTGTTTAACTGAAGCATCATATGGCTTTTTAGTTTCTAGCCATGACTTTATTACCAGTTTTTCTTTCTCTAGAATGATCTCAAGATCTTGCTTTTCTTGAATCAATTGTTCAGTTACCAGAACCTGGGCTTGAAATGCCAGTTCAATGTCTTGAAGCTCTTTTAATTTTGATTTTAAAGCATTTATTTCAGAAGAATCTGTTTCTAGACCATTTACACAATCAGATCTAACAGTTTCTACAAAAATCAAATCAGAATTTAAAGCTTCAGCAATGTCCAATTTTAGTTCTTGGTCAGTTGCATTATCATAATCACTAACCTTTTTAATAACTATGTCCACCCATCGTCCAGATGTGACATCTTCCTTCACCAGGTGCTCATCAACTTCCAGAGCCATGTAACAGCAATCTCTTTCTTCTTCTTCATCAACAGATGAGTCATCAGAAGGAACCCACTTCTCTTCAGTTGTAGCAATCATGCACTTATTATTTGTTTCCATTTGTTGTGCCATGAGAGCAATTTGGGCCTTAAGCTTTTTATATTTCAATTTATAGCTATCATCAGGCTTATTATTAGAAGAGAATGGACCAGGCTTGGATGCAAACTGGTTGGACCTGCACTCTTTCATGAAATGACCCTTTTTGCCACACTTAAAGCATGTCAAATTGGTCTTGGGTGTTACAGGCATATCATAAACAGTTGTGGGCCTTAACACCTCTGGTAACCGATCGATTACTGGTATTAATGATGCAACATTAGTATTTCCATCTAAATATGCACGTTTTTGAGCAGGAAATTGTTTAACTGAAGCATCATATGGCTTTTTAGTTTCTAGCCATGACTTTATTACCAGTTTTTCTTTCTCTAGAATGATCTCAAGATCTTGCTTTTCTTGAATCAATTGTTCAGTTACCAGAACCTGGGCTTGAAATGCCAGTTCAATGTCTTGAAGCTCTTTTAATTTTGATTTTAAAGCATTTATTTCAGAAGAATCTGTTTCTAGACCATTTACACAATCAGATCTAACAGTTTCTACAAAAATCAAATCAGAATTTAAAGCTTCAGCAATGTCCAATTTTAGTTCTTGGTCAGTTGCATTATCATAATCACTAACCTTTTTAATAACTATGTCCACCCATCGTCCAGATGTGACATCTTCCTTCACCAGGTGCTCATCAACTTCCAGAGCCATGTAACAGCAATCTCTTTCTTCTTCTTCATCAACAGATGAGTCATCAGAAGGAACCCACTTCTCTTCAGTTGTAGCAATCATGCACTTATTATTTGTTTCCATTTGTTGTGCCATGAGAGCAATTTGGGCCTTAAGCTTTTTATATTTCAATTTATAGCTATCATCAGGCTTATTATTAGAAGAGAATGGACCAGGCTTGGATGCAAACTGGTTGGACCTGCACTCTTTCATGAAATGACCCTTTTTGCCACACTTAAAGCATGTCAAATTGGTCTTGTCAGTGGAAGAACTGGATGCAAATTGTCCAGATGGCTTATTTGCTCTTGCTTTGAAACGGTTAAACGTTTTAGCAATCATTGCAATAAGGTCATCATCTTCAGTTTCATCACAACAGTCTGGAGAGACTTGACTGGACTCTCCAGAATCCATAAGTTCAGACACCATCTTCTTCATAGAAAATACATTCTCAGAAGATATCAGTGCTGTACTTTGTGGTTCAGAATAACTAACCACTTTAGGAGTACTGGAGGCATGGTTAAAAGCATCTTGTTCTGCAACCACTCTCTGAGCTTGATTTTCTTCAGTGTACCTGAAGGCTCCATATAGAGTTGAGAGAGTGTGTGTGTGCAGAGTTTTACCTTGTCGTAAAACAAGTATCATGTGAGACCATTTGGTGGGTAGAATGTCACAAAATTTCTCCAGAAGTATATCCTTGTCCTTCTCAACCCCAAGACCTCTCAATTGGTTTATGATACTCATAAATCTGGTGTAAGTACCAGTGAGAGACTCGTTAGGTTGAGCAAAAAATGACTCATACCTCTTGTTTAAGGAGACCTTTCTGGTGACAATGGTGTCATCTCCTCCTTCATGTTGGTTAAGAAGCTCATCCCACATGGTTTTGGCACTAGGAAAAAGAACTAGTGTGGGAATTAGGGTTTCTGGAACGGCCCCGAGGATCATGTTTTTAAGGAGGGTGTCAAGATTCACCAATCTCCTCTCCTCTTCTGACCAATGTTCCTCCCTCTTTTCCCTTCCCCTTCTAGATCCAGAAGGATCAAGAAGTGGATTGAGAGGTGATGTAGGTACATAAGGACCTTCGTTTAAAATCTTCATCATGTTCCTCTCAATACCAGTGACATGCAAAACCATCCTAGCCTTCCACGTACCAAATTCATCACTGTTCCCACTGAATTTAGGAACAGGATTATTCGAGTAGTGCACATGCACGTGTGGAGAAGCAGGAGTAGGAGGAGGAGGTGGAGGATTAGTGTTATTAACATTTTGTGGTTCATTTTGATCATGAATATTTACATTAGGATCGGGACCAAGACTAAAACCTTGTGTATTTTCTTGGTTAGCCATCAAGAACAGATCTAGGCAATGATTAGCCTTCTGCTCTGATACCAAATGTGAGTCCCTTTAATTACGAGATGGTTAACCAATAGAAAGTGTAAAATACAACAAGTCTAATAATCACTAGATTTGGACTAGTATTACTTGTAAATAAAGATGCAAGATATATAAACAAAGTAATACAAGACTTAAAGCAATAAACAAATAAAGTGGACCATTATGTATGTTTCATGGGTATTTCATTTATTGATGTTTAAATAAAATACAACAAGTCTAATAATCACTAGATTTGGACTAGTATTACTTGTAAATAAAGATGCAAGATATATAAACAAAGTAATACAAGACTTAAAGCAATAAACAAATAAAGTGGACCATTATGTATGTTTCATGGGTATTTCATTTATTGATGTTTAAATAAAATACAAGGTTGTTGCGGAATCAAGATAACACAATTAAGTGAGTATCCTAACAACCTATGAGTTACAATATGATCTATATTTGTCAAATAACTCTTTAGGATCGAGATACTTAAAGTTGTGAAGTATCCCTGTTTAAGATCGAGAGTATTTGGACAAATTCACTTAAATGCAAAAGGAATGCTTAAAAGTATTTTTGTCAAGGAAATGACTTTGTATTTATAGGCAACAAATTCACCAGTGAATTTGTGCCGTACAAATATGGTTGGCATACATTTAATGATCCGACAAGAACATTAAATGTATTGGATAAGGAATAAGGATAAAGTCACATCAAGTGCAAGTGTATCCTATTATCCAACCACCTTAACACACGTTTACTTTGTTAAAGAACAAGTGGATTGTTCTTTGGAAAGTGTGTTAAAGGCATAAGTCAAACCTCGATATTAGTGTTCAGACTTGCAGGATCTAGAACACTAACAATCCTCCAGTGTGTAGATCTGGTAAGACTTTCCAGTGGACTCCGCCATTTGTTAAGTCTTCTTCCTTCAGACTTCAGTCTTTGACTTCAGTCAGAATGTCTTCAGTAGAATAGATCTGGACTGGGGTGAAGTCTTCAGTGAGCTAATCTGGAGAATGCTCCAGATTATCTATACAAGTAAATGCTCACTAGTCTTCAATTATTTCTGGACAAATCTTTAGAGGGACTCCAGATTCCAAGTCTGGAGTAGGTCCAGTAGAGAAACGTTTTCTGGTCAAATCTTCAGTGAGGCTCCAGTAGTCGGGTCTGGAGCGAGACCAGCAAAACAAGTTTCTTAACAAACCTAAATAAGGTTCCAGTAGTCCAGTCTGGAGCCAGTCCAGTAAGTCTGGACTAAATCTGGACCTAACAAGGGGTTACCCTTGTCAGATTTTATATCATAAAATTAAGAACAAGAAACTAAGAAGATTGCTAGTTAACTTTACAAAACGTCCATGCACAAATGTGCAACACACAACCAAAAGAAAAATAACCAATTCCCTAGGGGTGGTTATACATTAGAGAAAAACACTAATTGACAGCCGAATTAACTAATAAAACAGGAAGATCCCAAGCAACCATGAAGCGTTCCACATTTGTAGTCCTCTTATATTTGAAAGTGAGCATCTTTAATCTAACAGTGGAAAGAATCAGTTCGGCAAGCACATCAGCCGGTTATGATTTCTTCATGAATAATCTGGCATTTCGTTCTTGCCAAAGATAGTAAACCGAAGCTGCAAGAATTAACTTATCAACAACATTTTGCATTGATCGTCTAGTTGTTCTCGGACTCATCTGAGTGATAATAAGCGCCCAATTTGAAGGGCGGGGCTGGAGACCAGCTTTCCTCACCACACAATTCCAAACCTGCATAGAAAACTAGCAATCAAAGAATAAATGGGAATGCGAATCTGGTTGAAGATCACAAAACGGGCAAAGCATAGAAACATTTGGGTTCGCATCCCATTGCAGCAATAAATCTTGCATCTTGAGCTTTTGTCGAAACACCAACCAAAGAATGAAGGCGTGTTTTGGGATGCAGTAGCTAAACCATACAAGATCACACCACTCCACCTTGGAATGTCTTGGTCGTAAATCCTCCCAAGCCACATTTGCCAAAAAGTTTTGCATAACATTATTCCTATCTTTCCAAGCTAGCGTGTCTTCATTATTAGAGAGCAAAGGGAGCACATTAAGGTTCGGAAGTCGATTAATCCATCTATTAGGCAATAGCCATTGGCCATTAGAAAATAACTCCGCCACTTTCGCTTCCAAAGAAAAACCCGCAGAAGTGATTTCACGCCCAGATATCTTACCATATAATGGACTATCACTACACCAATTATCATGCCATGCGTTACGAACAACAGGTCGCAATTGAATCATTTTCCTCCAACTCCAAGATAAATTACCTCGATAAGGTAAAGTCCAGAAATTAGTACCTCGTAACATATACGTATGAACCCATTTAACCCAAAGAGACTATTTCTTCCGAAGAATATTCCAAATATGAACTGAAAAAAGGGCAACATTAAAAGGTTGAAGCTTTCGAATTCCAAGTCCTCCTTCTTTAGGTAAGCAAACATCATCCCATGAAACCTTAGCTTTTCCTTTCTTCATATAACCTTGGCACCAAAGAAAACGCCGCATAAGTTGTTCTATATCCAAGATCACATTCATAGGTAGCACAAAAACTGAAGACCAATAAACGTGAATGGAAGAAAGAACTGAGTTAATTAATTGAACACGGCCTGCAAAGGAGAGGAATTTGTTACGCCAATTATTGATTCTCTTCTGGACTTTCTCAGCTAGCTCTTTACAATCCCGAATCACCAATCTAGAAGATACAAGAGGAACCCCCAAATACTTTACAGGAAGTTGCCTTTATCAAAAGGTATGATACTCAGAATAGCTTATTTGACCGAGTTAGTCACATTACAGGAGTAAGCAGTACTTTTAGGAAGACTAGGGGAGAGACCAGATACTGTTTTAAATTCTTCTAAGGACTCCGTAATAACCTTTGCCTACTCTACATTACCACGCAAAAAAGATAAAAAGATCATCAGCAAAACATAAATTGATAACCTGTAGTTCGTGACAGTTATGGTGATAATAAAAAGAATCTGACTGTCTAACATTGCGTTGCAATATAAGAGTGAGAATCTCCATAACAAGCGTGAACAGGTATAGAGATAGGGGATATCCTTGTCGAAGACCCCTCTTCCCTCTAAAATAACCATGAAGATTGCCATTGATGCTCAATGAGTAGGAGATTAATGTAATACATAACATAATCCAGTTAACCACTTAGGAAGGAAATCCAAAAGCCACAAGAATAACATTCAGAAAAGACCAATCCACAGTGTCATAAGTTTTCTGAATATCAACCTTCAAAGCACATCTAGGCGGCCCTCTATTTAGATGATAGTTATGCATTAAGTCTTGGGTAAGCAGGATATTATCAGATATGCTTCTCCTCGAGACAAAAGCATATTGTTTCTTTATATCTTAAAAAAAATTCCCCATTACCCAAAAAAAAGGCAACCTTTAATTTTGTTTGCAATGATTTTGCTAATGCATTTAAACAAAATATTACATAGAGAAATCGGGAGAAAATCAGTAACTGAAGATGGTGTCAACCTTAGGAATAAGAGCAATAACAGTATGATTTTTATCCTTAAGCAGTTTTCCTGTCAGAAAGAAATCTTTAACGGCATCAATGACCTCGTTACCTATCACCTCCTAAGCACCTTTAAAGAAAGCAGCAGAGTAGCCATCAGGTCCTGGAGATTTGTCATCCCCCATCAAAAATAGTGCATTCTTTATTTCCTTATCAGAAACTGGTTGTAGTATATCATCACCTTGAGCTTGAGAGACAGTTTTCATGATTAGATGATGGAGATTAAGAGGGGAAACAATGTCTGGGCTGCCAAGAAAACATGTATAGTGATAAATAAAGGCATCATACACGTCTTGACCATCAACCATAGTACCAGCCGCAATAAAAATATGATCGATATGATTCTGTGCAGTTCTACTCTTTACAACTTTGTGAAAGTATGCTGATTTAGAATCACCTACATGCAGCCATTTCACCTGGTTTTTTTTACTTGAGAATTCTCTCTTCATCAATCAAAGCATTGTTATATGCTTGGAGATAAATTACTTCTTCCTCATGTAAAATAGAGTTATGGGGATCAGAATCCAGCGCTGATTGAACCGCCTCAAGTTCAACTCGAAGCTTTGAAACATTAGTGTGTAGGTTCCCTTTATCAACTAGCATTTTCCGCATCGGTTTTTTTTTAAAGATTTTAACTTTTGAACAACACGATACATCTTAAAACCATCAACATGCTGATCCCAAGAATCACGAACCACTTCCTTAATTTTTTTATCAAACACAAGTAAATTAGCAAACTTGAAAGGCTTTCGTTTGAATTTTACCTTCATCGGAACTTTTAAGATAGCAGGAGTATGATCAGAAGTCAAATGAGGCTTGAAAATTGTCGTTGCACCACTACATTCATTTTGAAAATTCAAATTAGCCATAATACGGTCAATTTTTCTGAGAAGCCCATCTGTACCTTTCGGTTTATGATTCCATGTAAATTGTAAACCAATTCTATTCACATCATTAACTTCAATGTCTTCAACACAATCACGAAATTCTCTCATAGCTATATCAAACTTAGAAGAACCAGTAACTTTATCATTCAAACTGAGAGTAGCATTTAAGTCTCCAAAGATACACCATGGTTTCCCGGCTGCAAACACTTTATGTCAAGATAAATCCTGCCATAACACACGTCTATCGATATAGTGATTATGAGCATAGACAAAAGAACCCAAAAACATCTTCTTTTCGTTCTTCAAATAAATTTGGGAGTGAATAACCTGATCCGACTGAGATAATACCATGACATCAACCAAACGAGGATCCCATGCTAAGATGATTCGAGTACCATGATTACATAAATTACTATTAGAAGTCCACTTCCAATTAAAGAAAACCTTAGAACAAACTCTCACCGGATGAACAAGAGATAAATGAGACTCAAGAATAGCACAAACAGAAATAGAATTATCAGAAATAAACTGGCGAACCTTTTTTTGTTTAGGGTACTTGTTCAAGCCCCTAATGTTCCAAGATGCTAAGCTAACCATTAAAAACCTTTAAGCCGGGATTGCTTGCCCCCTCAGAGATTATAGAGGCGACCATGTTTTGAGCTTTTTCATCAAAAATAACTTCATCATCATCTGACTCAGTGACATATCCATCCTGATGTTTCTTTTTGAAAGTATCCCCAACATCATCCAAGTTGGCCAAAGCATTATAAGAATTCTTAACATTGATACGTCTCGTATCCAAGGACGTAGAGAGGCCCTTCTTCTCATTATTCGTTGCCTCTTTTGGTTTCCCCGGATCATCACTGTTGAGCTTTCCCTCAGATTTCTTTTGTTCAATTTTACCTTTTGATCTTTTTCGAACCACATTAATAAACCCATCATCCTCAGTTTTTCCCTTCCCTTTGATTGATTCCTTTGTAGCTTTCACAGAACAAGGACAAGATTTATTCTCATGCCCAAATACTTTACAGTGGGAGCAATGAGGTGGCCTCCATTCGTACTCAGCAGTAATAACTTGCTTCGAAAAACCATCCCCAGAAAGATTAGGAATAGCAATGGTCAGTTCATCTCGTATTGTATCCTTAGCATCAAGTACAATCAAGGCCCTTGCAAAACTATGTCTGCCCCAAGATGAAGCACACATCTGACTTGTATAGGAGTCCAACATTATCGGTTTACCAATCTTGGAAGCAATCATGCTAAGGCCATCTTCATTAAATGCAACTAATGGCACATCATACAAATCAAACCAAACAGGAATAGACGTAATTTCCTGTTTCAACAAGCAAGTGTTAGGAGTCCAAACATTTAGGAAAATAGATGTAGACCTGGTCATCCAAGGACCCTTCTCCAAAACCTGTTATATATCTTGTTACGAGGTAAACTGAAAAAAGAAAAATCCAGCATCATTCATCATAAGCCGTTTCAAACCAAATTTAGCCCAAGAATTCTTTACATAGTTTTCAACCACCGGGAATGCAAGTCTTTCCCCTAGAAAATACCCATACAGAGAATTTGAGAATCTACTCGAAACCTCTTTGACAGATTCGAGTGGAATCACAACATTAACACCATCAGTAGCCGCATCAATAGGAATAAAACGAAAATCATCTTTCTTTTCAGATTTATTATTACTAGAAGTGGATGTTTTTAACTTATGCGCATAAGTCCCAGACTTGCCATCATTGGCAGAACTTTTAATCTTATTTGGAGCATCATCTTTATCGTTAGATTTCACAGTATCTGAATTAAGGTTTGGGAGATTAGGATTTAACAAATCTGACCCCTTCTCAGCTTGGATCTCTTTGTCACCAGGCCCCGGATGTGGTGCATTAATGGTAGCATTTGCTTCCGAATCAGAAACTATCAAGCCCCTAACCGGTGATTTATTCAAAGAATTAGACATCTTTTTCAATCTATCACGTAAAACTTCTATGTTAAAATAACTATCTCTCATTCAGAAGGAACAAGAAAACAAACAAACATGATAAACTAACCCATATCGTATCATGCAAAGCTAATAAACAATACGAAATCAGCAAGAGAAAACCCTAAAACACGGATACCCCAAACCCTAGAAATGAAAGAAACCCTAAGAAAGAGGATCAGTCGCAACAAGGATTAGCGAGCAAAGGAAAAAAACAACCTGATAATCGAAACCAAATCTTGAGTGATTAGAATATCATCAAGAAGAAGAAGGAGAATCGGAAGTTGTCATGGAAAACAATCGCCTTGGAGGAGAGAGAGAACCGTGTTTCTAAAGGTGAATTATCGAATATCTATTAATTTGTCATTATTTAATTAGTATTTCTTTTAGAACTTATTGTTTTTCATTTTTAGTTTTTAGACTAGACTGGTTTCTTACTAGACAAAGTGGTTGCGGTCTTCTTTTACTTTTATTGTTTTTATTATTTTACTTAGGAAAACGTGACAACCCCAACCACTAGAATTACACATATTATTAGATTAGGTATTTTAAGCGTCACTACGAACGATCCTATACTTACCACAACACTATCTACATTCGATCGAGTCTACTGCCCGTAAAGGTGTGTTTAGTTTAAGGTATTTACTTGTACTACTTTTTATAAATTTAAAACTTGTGTTATTTTTATAATTAAAATCTTTTTCTTAATAAAACGCACATCAATGATCAACAAACACAACACGAACATTATTACCTGACGTCAACAGCATGTTGTATAGCACAAAACAAGGCCGGTGATAAAGGTGGGCAAAGTGGGCGACGGGCCGAGGCCCGATTTTTTAGGGGGCCCGATTTTTATTTTATTGTTATATATATAAATATATATTAAAATTTATATATCTATATATATACAATTAACTAAGCCCATTATAAATTTTAACAATCATATAAAAAAGTTAAACCATACAACTTAGTCCACATAAAAAAGTTAACTAGATTAAAAAAGAAAAGGTTATCAACCAATTTGCTATGATGAATGCTAGGAGAACTACACGAATTCGCGGCTAGTTATTACGGTTTGTTATTTTAGTAGTATAATATTGCATTGTTTTTAAATTTTTTGAACATTTGTTAATTTTATCGATATAACATTAATTTATTGTCGTTCTTTTACAATTTGTTGCGCATAGCATATGGGCCTTTTTTTACGTTCGGCCTAGATCCATAAATATTCAGAGACGGCCCTGGCACAAACTAATGCGTATTTGTTATAGACCGGATTAGATTAACTTCGTGCTTAGACCATGATCCACGAAGTTACTCCAATTAGTATAATACACCTCTGATACGAAATCAGAGGTTACCAGTTACCACTTCCAATTACTAAATGAAATATTGAGCGTAAACTTTTACACGAATTACAAACTCGTGTTAGAGCCTTAGGTTGATTACTTACTCTGTAATTGAAAAAAGGACTTAGATAATCAAATAGAAATCGCTTATCTTGAGAAGATTTCACACTCTTGATATAACTATAAAAGTTGTCGTTGACGATCAGGTCATCAGGATTTACAAATGCCACTTTGACATAAGTCGGACCAAATTTGCAAAATATATGATATCACAGGGACACAAAATGCAATTTGTACCGTCTTGTGAAAAAACTAAAGTCTCTTAAGAAGCCATTCAGAAAAATGTTGTTTGATCATGGAAACCTTCATAAGAATGTTAGTCTTTTGCGAACAGAATTGGATCAGGTGCAGATTGCACTTGATAAAGACCCGTTTAATTCTGTTCTTCGGGAGGAGGAAACTGTATATCTGAATGCTTATAATGATGCTTTACTTGCGGAAGAACGGTTTCTCAAACAAAAGGCTAAGGTTCATTGGTTAAAAGAAGGGGACTCTAATTCGGCCTATTTTCACCGTGTTGTTAAAGCAGGGTGACAAGAAGTCGAATTGATTTGGTGACCAATGCAAATGGAGATACCATGGATGGTGAAGATGTTGCATCTGCTTTTGTTGATCATTATGTTCATTTTCTTGGTATTGCAGGTAATGTAATTCCGTTGGATACTACGGGTCTTTTCCATAATCGCTTGTCTGATGCTGATGCTATTCACATGATTCGAGATGTATCTGATGAAGAAGTGAAAGTTGCGATTTTTGGGATGGGTGATGATAAATCTCCTGGCCCTGATGGCTTCTCTGCTGCAATTTTTAAGAATGCATGGGAGATTATTGGGAAGGATGTTATTTTAGCAGTTTCAAGATTTTTTTAGGAGTCGTAAGTTTCTTAAAGAGCTGAATCACACTATTATTTCTCTCTTGCCTAAAGTAACTACTCCGTCGAGAATTAATGATTATCGACCCATTTCTTTGTGCAATGTCTTGTTTAAATGCATTACAAAGATCATTGCAAATCGAATTAAAGGGAGTCTGGCGCATCAATCAATCTGCTTTTGTACCGGGGAGGAAAATTTCTGATAATATTCTATTGACTCAAGGCTTGATGCATAACTATCATTTAGATAGAGGCCCTCCTCGTTGTGCTTTAAAAGTTGATATTCAAAAAGCGTACGATACTGTGGATTGGAGATTTCTGAGACAAATTTTGGTTGGGTTTGGTTTCCATCACACTATGATAGCTTGGATTATGGAATGTGTTACAAGTGCTTCTTTCTCTATTAGTGTTAATGGGTCGTTACATGGTTTCTTTAGTGGTAAAAGGGGATTGAGGCAAGGTGATCCGCTTTCGCCATATCTTTTCACTTTGGTTATGGAAATACTTACTCTTATCATTAAACGTAAGGTAAGTGAATCGGATGATTTTTTCTATCATAACAAATGTGAAGAACAAAAGATTGTGAATTTATGCTTTGTAGATGATCTTTTTATTTTGCTGAAAGTTGATGTTAATTCAGCTGTGGTTATTATGGAAGCCTTGGACGAGTTTAAAAATGTCTCTGGTCTTGCTCCAAGTATGCCCAAGAGTGTAGCATATTTCTGTAATGTTCTTAATCATGTGAAGATCGCTATTCTTGGAGTTCTCCCTTTTGAGGAAGGAAAGCTTCCGGTTAAATACCTTGGTGTTCCCCTTGTCTCTACTCGTTTACTGTATAGAGATTGCTAGGAACTGATTTATAGAGTTAGGAAGAGAGTTGACAGTTGGCATAATCGTTTTCTATCTCTTGCAGGAAGACTTCAATTGATTAATTCGGTGATATCTTCTTTGCATGTATACTGGTCTTCGGTTTTTATTCTTCCTGTTAGAGTAATCAATGAAATTGAGCAGGTTATGCGTGGCTTCTTATGGTGTCAAGGTGCTTTTAAGCGTGGTAAAGCTAAAGTAGCATGGGATTCTGTTTGTATTCCAAAGGAAGAAGGGGGGTTGGGTATTAGACTTATTGAACCGTTTAATGTTGCTCTTATTTGTGCTCATGTGTCTAATATCCTTACTCGCAAAGAGACGCTTTGGGTGCAGTGGATTCATTCCTATATGTTCGAGGGCGTAGTTTTTGGGATGTCCCTTTACGAGGCAATATGTGTAGGAGTTGGCGTAAGATCTTACTTGTTAGATCCTTAGTCTACGAACTTAGTATCTTCGTTCAGACCTTAGTCTACGAACTTAGCTATCTTCGTTCAGACCTTAGTCTACGAACTTAAGCTATCTTCGTTCAGACCTTAGTCTACGAACTTAAGCTATCTTCGTTCAGACCTTAGTCTACGAACTTAAGCTATCTTCGTTCAGATCCTTAGTCTACGAACTTAGCTATCTTCGTTCAGACCATAGTCTACGAACTTAAGCTATCTTCGTTCAGACCTTAGTCTACGAACTTAAGCTATCTTCGTTCAGACCTTAGTCTACGAACTTAAGCTATCTTCGTTCAGATCCTTAGTCTACGAACTTAGCTATCTTCGTTCAGACCATAGTCTACGAACTTAAGCTATCTTCGTTCAGATCCTTAGTCTACGAACTTAGCTATCTTCGTTCAGACCATAGTCTACGAACTTAAGCTATCTTCGTTCAGATCCTTAGTCTACGAACTTAGCTATCTTCGTTCAGACCATAGTCTACGAACTTAAGCTATCTTCGTTCAGATCCTTAGTCTACGAACTTAGCTATCTTCGTTCAGACCTTAGTCTACGAACTTAAGCTATCTTCGTTCAGACCTTAGTCTACGAACTTAGCTATCTTCGTTCAGACCTTAGTCTACGAACTTAAGCTATCTTCGTTCAGACCTTAGTCTACGAACTTAGCTATCTTCGTTCAGACCATAGTCTACGAACTTAAGCTATCTTCGTTCAGATCCTTAGTCTACGAACTTAGCTATCTTCGTTCAGACCATAGTCTACGAACTTAAGCTATCTTCGTTCAGACCTTAGTCTACGAACTTAGCTATCTTCGTTCAGACCTTAGTCTACGAACTTAAGCTATCTTCGTTCAGACCATAGTCTACGAACTTAAGCTATCTTCGTTCAGACCTTGTCTACGAACTTAGCGAAACGAAGTTATTCAACGAAGTTAGAAAACGAAGTTAACTCAAATTCGTTCGAATTTCATCAAACGAATATAGAAAACGAAGTTATCTTCATTTTCGTTTTGAATCTTCTTCAAACGAATTTAGTCTAAGAACTTAAGTTATCTTCGTTCAGATCCTTAGTCTACGAACTTAGCTATCTTCGTTCAGAACTTAGTCTACGAACTTAAGCTATCTTCGTTCAGACCTTAGTCTACGAACTTAGCTATCTTCGTTCAGATCCTTAGTCTACGAACTTAGCTATCTTCGTTCAGACCTTAGTCTACGAACTTAAGCTATCTTCGTTCAGACCTTAGTCTACGAACTTAAGCTATCTTCGTTCAGATTCTTAGTCTACGAACTTAGTTATCTTCGTTCAGATTCTTAGTCTGCGAACTTAGCTATCTTCGTTCAGACCTTAGTCTACGAACTTAAGCTATCTTCGTTCAGACCTTAGTCTACGAACTTAAGCTATCTTCGTTCAGATCCTTAGTCTACGAACTTAGCTATCTTCGTTCAGACCATAGTCTACGAACTTAAGCTATCTTCGTTCAGACCTTAGTCTACGAACTTAAGCTATCTTCGTTCAGACCTTAGTCTACGAACTTAGCTATCTTCGTTCAGATCCTTAGTCTACGAACTTAAGCTATCTTCGTTCAGACCTAGTCTACGAACTTAAGCTATCTTCGTTTGCCTTCTACGAACTTAGCGAAACGAAGTTATTCAACGAAGTTAGAAAACGAAGTTAACTCAAATTCGTTCGAATTTCATCAAACGAATATAGAAAACGAAGTTATCTCAAATTCGTTCGAATTTCATCAAACGAATATAGAAAACGAAGTTAACTCAAATTCGTTCGAATTTCATCAAACGAATATAGAAAACGAAGTTACTCAATTCGTTGAATTTCTAGCATATAGAAAACGAAGATAGATCACATAAGGCCGATTATATTGATATAATTAGCAATATATACGATAACTAATCAAACTAGTTATCTCGTGAGGATTCCGCACTCACGACATAACAATAGACGATCTCGAGAGCGATCAGTAGCTATCGAGGGACTCACAAGTGGTATCAGAGCCATTCGATATCTTATCGAAGGGTTGAGATCGTTTGTTTGATTGTTATTCTCTCAATAAATCCTCTCGAACACTTTTCTGTCGTTAAGTTCGTTTGCCTTACGAACTTAGCGAAACGAAGTTATTCAACGAAGTTAGAAAACGAAGTTAACTCAAATTCGTTCGAATTTCATCAAACGAATATAGAAAACGAAGTTATCTTCATTTTCGTTTTGAATCTTCTTCAAACGAATTTAGTCTAAGAACTTAAGTTATCTTCGTTCAGATCCTTAGTCTACGAACTTAGCTATCTTCGTTCAGAATCTTTGTCTACGAACTTAGCTATCTTCGTTCAGACCTTAGTCTACGAACTTAAGCTATCTTCGTTCAGACCTTAGTCTACGAACTTAAGCTATCTTCGTTCAGATTCTTAGTCTACGAACTTAGTTATCTTCGTTCAGATTCTTAGTCTGCGAACTTAGCTATCTTCGTTCAGACCTTAGTCTACGAACTTAAGCTATCTTCGTTCAGATTCTTAGTCTACGAACTTAGTTATCTTCGTTCAGATTCTTAGTCTGCGAACTTAGCTATCTTCGTTCAGATCCTTAGTCTACGAACTTAAGCTATCTTCGTTCAGACCTTAGTCTACGAACTTAAGCTATCTTCGTTCAGACCTTAGTCTACGAACTTAGCTATCTTCGTTCAGACCTTAGTCTACGAACTTAAGCTATCTTCGTTCAGATCCTTAGTCTACGAACTTAGCTATCTTCGTTCAGACCTTAGTCTACGAACTTAAGCTATCTTCGTTCAGATCCTTAGTCTACGAACTTAGCTATCTTCGTTCAGAACCTTTGTCCACGAATTTAAGCTATCTTCGTACTGATCCTGTTCTACGAATTTAATCTAATTTCGTTCAATTCTTATCTTCGTTTGAACAGTAATTTTCATTTATGGCTTCCTCATCTTCAACCAACAATGCTGTTGCCCAATACCTCAATTCTCTGGTTTATCATGATCATCTTGTAGGACGTACTAATTCTCCACCAAAGTTAGTTTCATTAGCTGACTTCTGGGCGTGGAGAGGTCGATTTGAAGATTTCATTCAACGAGAAGACTTGAACATGTGGCTCATGATCACTGAAGGTTATGAATGGCCCACTCTTACTGTGAATGGAGTTACTTCTACATACAAGGTGGGAGAATTAACGGGTGAAGAAAAGGCTAACTATGCCATTGAAGTAAAGACTCTTTCCACACTTCGTATGTGCATTCCTCAAGAGTTGGTGCACTTGTTTCCTAAACAGGAATACAAGACCTCAAAGCAACTGTTCGATGCTATTGAAGCTCATTGTGAAGGTGATCCACTATTGAAGCAAAATAGAATTAAAATGCTCAAGAAACAATTTGATTGCTTCAATGCTACAAAGAATGAACTAGTTGAGGATCTTATACTGAGATATCAACATCTTCTTGCTGAATTAGCTTATTTTGACCTTAGATACACTCCTACTGAGATAGTGGATAAATTCCTGGATGGTTTGCCGAAAGCATACAAAGAGTTTCGTCATGGATTGCAAGAAAGAGCTGATTACGCATCTCTTCGAATAGATGGAGTTATATCCACTCTAAGAAACAGAGAAATGAAGGATAAGGCAAAAGATCTTCAAGACAACTTCACACAAGATCCATCTCTCTATCATGCCACTATGAAAAATCCAACAGCTGATGTTAATGCTTTCTTTTCTGGAGTTGGTAATACTGGTGAGACAGACAATTGTGGTCCATTAATGGATGGAGATGATTCTTCCGGATTCATGGCTACTGATGCTGGTAACAGGGGTAAAAGGGCTAATGAAGGAACAAAGACTGGAAATATGAAGTTTGGAAACATTACATCTTCTTCTGCTGGTTACAAGTCCATGCCTATGAATATGAAATCAGCTGAGGGCAGGATGAATGTATTTGCTGCTATGTGTGCTGCACATGAAGCTTTTGTTGCAGGAAGAATCACAGATCCAGCACTTATTGATGAAGATTACGACCAGATAGATCCAGATGATGTTGAAGAAATGGATCTGAAATGGCAATTGGCAATGATCACCAGGAGAGTGCAAAAGTTTATGAATAGAACAGGCAGACAGCTTACTGGAGGTACTCAGGGATTTGACAAGTCAAAGGTGAAATGCTATAATTGCGAAGGTTTTGGACATTTTGCCAGAGAATGTCAACGGCCTAAGAGAGAGGCAAATGTTACGCCTACACGTCAAGATAGAGGTAGTAATCGTCCGCTCAATCAAAATTCTACTAGAGCTCTTTTATTGACTGATGATCCTACTGCAAATGTCAATGGCAATGACAAGGCTATAGTAGCTGTTCAACCAGATGGTTCTTATGTTTGGAATCTTCCACATGATGAGAACAATAACGCTTATTTGGCCGAAATTCTTGATGATATGGCTCAAATAGTTGATTCTCCCGATGATTTCTTGGACACCACAGTCTACCACAGTGAAGAGCAATTGTATGAAAATACTAAAAGTTCGAATGTGGAATCTGTTGCTGCTGGTGTATATGATACTGATTCCGAATCTGACAATGAGTTAGAAGATGTCAAGAATCTTGATGAAGTGAAAGCTGCTGAGGTTAAAAATGATTCTGCCATAGAAAAGAGTGAAAAGACAATTGAAGAGCAGATGCAAGAGTTTGAGATTCCGGCTGGCATGACTGTGGATGACTTTGTTGCTTACATGGCAGATTGCAAAGAGGCAGACCAACAGGTATTTTATTCTTTACATACTATTGTTCATGTTTGCAAAATTGTTAATCGCATGTTTGATGAACTTGAACAAAAGAATGAACAAATTAAGAAATTAGAATCTGTTGTCAATACTGCTCATGATGAAAGAGATAAATTAATTAAAAAGGGTCTAACTGTAAATGATAAGGAAAATTTTTCAAGGAAAAGATTAGATCCTTAGAATCTGACATTAGAGCAATGAAAGATAAAGTCAATCAGTCTGTGGCTATAGAAAGAGTAAGTAGTGAAGCTTATTCCTTGTTAGCTAGAAAGTGTGCTACCGTAGAAAAGGAACTTGCTGATGCTAGGATAGAAATCTTGGAATTTAAGGCTAAATCTGATTCTGCTAGACATTCTGAGCTTTTGATGCATATGAAAAAGTTTGAGAATACTTCCTCTAAGAGTCTTGAAACTGCAAAGATTTCTTATAAAGATGTGCCTCCTCCTTTCAATAATAACTATACTCCTGTTGAACCTAATATTCCTGAAATCCTACTTCAACCTAGTGTTGTAGATGGTAAACCAAAAGACTCAATTCCTGAGGCAAAGTTGCCTGAGGGAACAAAAGAGTCTAAAGGAGGTTCTTCTCAACCTAACAAGGAAGAGAAATTGAAAGGTGTTGCCTTAAATCAGTCTACTCCTTATGGTCAGAAAGACAGTATAGTACACTTTACACTTCATAAGAGTAATAGGGTATATACTGAGTTAGAATTCCCATTAGAATCTATTGACCCTAAGAGGATTGATAAAGTCTGGGATGTTGCCATTGAGGATATGAAGAAATTAAGTCAGCAACGTCTCACTCCATTACCTAAGCAGTCTAGGATTAGAAAATCTGAAGATAACTTAGCTGTTAATGAAGAAGCCACTAAGGTCTTAAAGCACATCTTAATGCCTGCACTTAAGAAATCTTCAAGTAAAGATAAACATGAGAAAGATGGTGCTAGGAAGTCTAGGATATCACCAACTAAACAAGACCCTGAAAAGGAAAATCAAAGAAAAACAAGTAAGTCAGTGGACACTAGTGCTAATAATGAATCTGTAGGTACCGATAAAAAGGTAGATACAAACAAAAAGTTCAAGGTCCTCTCTTGCTTTGCTTGTCATGAAAAGGGTCATGTTTATAGTGTATGTCCAAATAGACTTCGAAGATCAGGTTCTCCTTCAAAGGCTTCCACCTCGGAAGGAAAAAGGGGGTTGGGTAATAATAAACAGGTTGATGAGTCTAAAGTTCAATCTTCTCCAAAACCGTTTACTATACCGCAACGACGTGAATCTCCACTGAAAGGTGCCTCAGGAAATGTTCATAGGAGTTCAAATCGTTTTCAAACACCTCCACGAACTGATCGTTCTGTTCCTAAAAGTCAAAATTCGTTCTATGACCAAATTCATTCGAGTGTTCGATCTTCATATGGCCCTCATTCTCCTAGACCTTCTCCGACGAGAGGTCAGAAGTCTCCTCCTGTGAGAAGACGAGATGAGAATCATGTTCCACCCACGGCTTCCAGCAATGGGTATTGGACTGAACTGATTCTAAGGGATGAGAAGGGTCGACCCAAACCTCAGAAGGTTTGGGTCCCCAATGAAAACTAATTTTTCTCATTTTATGTGCAGGGAGTTCCTAGGACACCAATTCATTTATGGTACCTTGACAGTGGATGCTCCAGGCACATGACAGGGGACAGGAAACTCTTGTCCAATTATACTGGTATAAATGGGTCGTATGTTAGTTTTGCTGGATCCAAGGGCGGCAACATCACCGGTCAGGGAGATGTCGTCAATGGACAACTTACTCTAGAAAGAGTAAACTATGTGGAACAACTTACTCATAATCTAATGAGTGTCTCACAGATCTGTGACAAGGGCAACAATGTTCATTTCACAGAAAAGGAGGCATTCATCTTGAAGCCGGGTTTCGTTATTCCACCAGAATGGATAATGCTCAGAGCTCCTAGGAAGAGAGACATCTATGGCTTAGTTTTAGGTGTTGATAATCCAACGGAGCCCCTCTGTTTGTTGAGCAAAGCAAATGAGTCTGAATCACTCCTCTGGCATCGTAGGATGGGACATATCAACTTTCGGAAGATGAATGAACTTGTTAGTCTTGGATTAGTTGAAGGTGTTCCAGTTAAAAAGTTTGGGATGGAAGATAAATGTGTACCGTGTTTGAAAGGTAAGCAACACAAGAATCCTCACAAACCAAAGGTGCACAACACTATATCCAAACCATTCGAACTACTTCATATGGATCTCTTTGGTCCTGTGAACGTAAGAAGCATTGGAGGGATGTTCTACTGTTTGGTGATCACTGATGATTACTCAAGGTACTCATGGGTATTTTTCTTGAAGACAAAGGACGAGACCGCAAACCGGTTTATGGATTTTGTTAGACAAGTTGAGAATGTCCATGAAATTAAAGTTAAGAGAATCAGGAGTGACAATGGCACTGAGTTCAAGAATAATACTCTTACGGTTTTTTGCTTGACCAAGGGTATTCAACATCAATTCAGTGCACCGCATGAGCCACAGCAGAATGGAGTAGCTGAAAGGAAAAACAGGACATTGATAGAAACGGCTAGGACGATGCTTGCTGATTCAGGGCTTCCTGTTACTTTCTGGGGGGAGGCAGTGAATACAGCTTGTCACATTTTAAATCGGGTTTTAACAGTTAAACGGTTTAAGAAAACCTGTTATGAACTGTTGCACAACACAAAGCCCAATTTGCAAAATGTTGAGCCTTTTGGTGTTCCTTGTACTTTTCTTAAAGTTCTTCCTCAGGGAAAATTTGATCCTAAATCTGAGGAGGGTTTCTTTTTAGGCTATATACCTAGTACACCAATTCGGCGTGTGTACAATCAGAAAACTGGCAAAGTTAATTTTGGTACAAATGTGGTAATTGTCAGTCATAAACCTGCCATACACATTGGTCCTGCTAATGACTTCGATTATGATGGTGTCTTTACCTCTTTTCGTGGTCCTGTTTCTTCACCTTTCATTAAGCCTGCTTCTAAATCTGGAGAATCAAGTGGATCCAAAGAAGCAGATTCTACCTTAGAGACTGCTCCTAAAGATCCTACTGATCCTTTACATATACCTCTACCTGATACTCCCTTCTATGATACTGATGACACGGAAGGTGATAATCAGGAGGAGCCTAAAACTCCAGAGCAACATGTGCAGACTAACTTGGGAAATGATCTTACAGTCGATACGGTTCCTCAAACAAGAGTCAACAAGGATCATCCAGTAGAGCAAATCATTGGTGAAGCTTCTGCCTCTGTTCGCACGAGAAATCAGAATAGGAAAAATTTGTCAAGTATGTTTGCTGAAATTAAGGATACTGGGGCAATTACTTGGTACTTGTACTTTTGCTTCATCTCTCAGATAGAGCCTAAAAATGTTGGAATGGCTCTTAAAGATCCGTCATGGGTTGAGGCGATGCAAGAAGAATTGGCTCAGTTTAGAAAGCTTGATGTATGGAAGTTAGTTGACTTACCTCCGGGTGAATCTCCTTTATCAACGCGATGGGTTTTTCGTTGTAAAAAGGATGACAAAGGTGTAGTCACTCGCAATAAGGCTCGGTTGGTGGTTAGAGGATTTGAGCAACAAGAAGGCTTCGATTACGATGAGACATTTGCACCAGTAGCTAGACTTGAAGCTATTCGATTATTTCTGGCATTTGCTAGTTATAAAGGTATAAAGGTGTATCAACTTGACGTAAAGAGTGCCTTTTTGTATGGGGAAATAAGAGAAGAAGTGTATGTAGATCAACCTCCGGGGTTTGAGGATCCAGACTTCCCTAATAGAGTATATCGTCTTGATAAGGCTCTATATGGTTTACATCAGGCTCCTCGGTCATGGTATGAAAAACTGTCTACTCATCTGCATGAAAATGGTTTTACTAGAGGTTCTATTGACAGCACGTTGTTTATCAAATGGAAAGGGAAGGACTACTTGCTCGTACAGGTTTACGTCGATGATATTATCTTTGGTTCATCTGATGAGACTATGTGCAAGGAATTTGAGCATAGCATGAAGGCTAAGTTCGAAATGAGTGCTATGGGGGAATTAACTTTTTTCCTTGGACTACAGGTGGATCAACTGAAGGATGGGTTCTTTATTCATCAGACCAAGTATGTTCAAGATCTTCTTACTAGGTTTCGAATGACTGATGCTAAAGATGCAATTACTCCCATTCAGACTAATCATGGGCTGTGTCCTGATAAAACTAATGATCCAGACGTCGATGCAACTCAATATCGGGCTATCATTGGTTCTTTGATGTATCTGACGGCTTCACGTCCAGACATTACCTTTGCTGTTTGTATGTGTGCTAGATATCAGGCTAATCCGAAAGAGTCACATTTGAAAGCTGCGAAAAGGATTCTTCGTTATGTGAAGGCCAAGCCTCGTCTAGGGCTTTGGTATCCCATGCATGGTTCCTTTGAATTCAAAGCTTATACTGATTCGGATTATGGTGGCTGCAGTTCGGATAGGAAATCAACGTCAGGTGGATGTCAACTTTTAGGGGGGAGAATTATATCGTGGCAGTGCAAGAAGCAGACATCTGTTGCACAGTCTACCTGTGAAGCAGAGTACATAGCTGCTGGTCAATGCTGTTCTCAGGTACTTTGGATACAGCAACAATTGCGCGACTATGGTATGGATATCTCTGACTCTCCTATTTGTATCGATAATAAGTCTGCCATAGATATTACTAAGAATCCGAAAAACTTTAAAGTCACCAAGCACATAGATATAAAGCATCACTTTTTACGTGACTGTTTTGAGAAAAAGCTTATTCATTTAGAAAAGGTTATTACTGATGATAACCTTGCTGATCTTTATACTAAAGCTTTTGATAGACCTCGTCATGAGTTGTTATATCAACTCAATGGTATGAAGAATGCCGAGTAGTTTCTCTCAAAGAACTTAAATTTTCTTTTCGTGTCTTAGTAGTTTAAGTCGTACATAGATAGAGTCAAAAATACAAAAAGAGTTGTCTTAGTATAAGTCTGTATATATCTAGTGTCAGAAAAATACAAAAAAAAAAAAAAAAAAAAAATAATCAATCGATTTCGAAGAATTACCTGAGTCAAGTGCTTCAATAACTTCAGTCTCTCGAGGAGCACTTGATCCACCCGCACCAGAAGTACCAGTCTGGGTAGTATCTCTTCCTGTCTCCCCCTGAGTTTCAACCCCTTTTCCTTTGTCAGAAACTGGGCGAGAATCACTCCTATTACCAGCATTATCAGCATCATCATCTTCATTCTGACGTCTTGGCTGAACTGCTGATAATCTGCAAACTTCTTCAGGAACATCTCCCCTTTGATTCTTGACCCAGTTGATTAAAAAGGTCAAAGTACCTCGAACATTCGTAAGATCAGACTCTAACGTATCAACACGAGCCTGAAGAACATCGATACGCCTAACTAGGGAGTAATCTGAAGGAATAGGAGGAAAAGTAGGCAATCTGGGCAATATTGGTATAGCAGGAGGCAACAGTGGACGCAACGGTACACTACCGGCAACAGAAGCAACCGGTGCTGTAGAGACAGCAGGAATAGCAGCAGCAGCTGCAGATACTGAAGCAGTCTCAGAAATGCGTGCACGCTTAGCTCTGCGATAAGTAAGAGGAGCATCCAGTGTCCTCTTAGGTCCAACAGTACTTATTGGACTTGATGCCATATCTCTATTTTCCAATTCTTCTTGATATTCAGCATCATCATCCTGATTAACTTGAGAAGCTTGTTCATCATGAACGGATTGATCCGTATCAGAAAGAACCGGTGAAGAATGACATGCCTTACTCCGACGCTCTCGGCGTAAAGCACCAGGTACATTTCTCGAGAAAAGTGATATGAATTATCACTTCCTGAAATAGCAGGTACATCATGAGCCATCTTAGTTCGATGCTCATTACCAGAATCAGCAGCGACACTATCATATTCATCTGTGTCTGCTTCAACTACATCAGCATCACCATCATTCCCACTATCAGAATCATCAGAATCACCAGCCGAACTATCATCTGAACTCTCTTCATCCTCATGATCAGAATTGTCTTCATCATCCACTAACATATCATTCTCAAAACGAGATCGATAATTTGGATTAATTAAGTGACCAAACAAAGGTGGATTATTTAGACCAGCTACATTTCGAGTATTGGCATCTAAATCAGCAAATATACGTAAAGGCCAAGCATGTGGTACATAGCGAGGACCTTGATCAAATACCAAGTTCGGACAAAAATGTCTAACTATCGCCATAACAAAACGAGGATATAATAGAAACCTATTCTTCGCCTTAGCATTGATTTGATCAATAAACGCATGATAGAAGTATGTTGAAAACGGATAAGGTCGATTATAGACCAAGGCAACCATCTGCGAAGAAATCTGAGCAGAAAGCTGATCAAATCCAGCCTTACGATTGCTCAGACTAACTAACAAAACATAAGCAAGATATCTCCAACGTCCTTGAAATCCACTTTTGTCAAAAGGAAGCTTTATTTGACCAACATATCCCATTCTTTGAAAACACCTACGAATTAGGTCAAAATCATAAGCTAATTCTACTGCGTCGTCTGATTCTTCACCCAAATGTAGAATTTCACGAAGCATCGTAGCATTAAAATCAAAAGTGATTCCTTCAACAGTTGCTCGAACAAAGCTACGACCATTAACCATGACCTGATGAGCAGTCCTCCAGAAATCATCAATATATTGCCTAACCAATCTAGGTGAATCACAGAAAGCAAAAGAAAGCCTAGAACGAGCAATAAAATCAAACATTTCATGATAGCGTTCACAATTATGTTGATCTGGATCCAGATTTAAGGCCAGATTGTGCTTCTTAAAGAACTGACGTGGAGCAAGAGCCATTTCTGCAAAACAGATCATAATTTAAAAAAAAATTATAGGATTAGCACAAGAAATGAATTGCAGGCTTAGATGAACTTAAACAATAATTTCATAAGTTGAGACTGTACGAAATTAGTCTTTAAGTTCGTAAGTTAAGAATGTACGAAGATAGACTTTAAGTTCGTTAGTTAGGAATGAACGAAGATAGACTTTAAATTCGTTTGATAACAATAAACGAAAATAGGTGTTAAGTTCGTTGGTAACAATGAACGAAGATAGCTTTAAGTTCGTTGGTAACAATGAACGAAGATAGCTTTGAAGCATAAATAAGTTCGTTTGTCACAAGAACTTCTAAGTTCGTTAGTTGAAGGAAAAGTCTAAGTTCGTAAACTCTATTTGAGAACCTAAGTTCGTAGAAATAAACAAGAGCTAACTTCGTAGACACTCTGAACAGCAGTTGGTTCCAAAATCAAACATTTGATTCTTAAAACATTGATGAACACTGGATTTGCCCAAAATTAATTACAAAAACATTTGTAACTCTTAAAAGAAGCATAACCCATTTCGATTTTACAAACGAATTAAGGATTCAATGGATTAAAATTAAAAACGAAATTAAACCCTAAAAAAAAATATATATCAAAACCGAATGAGTTCATGTAAAAATTGGGCAAAAACAAGAATCAAGAATTTGGGAATTGTGAATGACGAAGCTAGATAAGATACCTGAATCACTTATTTCAACAAAAATCGAAATAACACACCGAGAATCAAGTAAAATCAAGTAATTTGATTGATGAAGATATTGGGGTTTAAGCCACTTAAATTCGTTTTCTTTAACGATTTTGGTAATGAAAAAGAGAAAAACGAGTTAAGTTTGGATATATATATGGATGGGTAAAAGATGGGTCAAAACGGGTCGGGTAAAAAGATCGGTCGAAAATAAGGGGAACGAATTTAACCTTCGTAAACTCAAGTGGAACGAAGATAGAGGTCATCTTCGTTTAAAACCAAATGAAACGAATTTAGATGTAACAAAATGAGTCCAATTTTCTGAAGTACAATTCCAAACGAAGTTAATCACTATCTTCGTAAGAACAATTTAGTACTTAGAAAATTTTTCAAGATTCGTCATCACGAAACTTTCCACGATGCAACCCTTTTGACCTAATCCTGTACATAGCAACAACTCGTTAAAAGCAACTTGTTCATGCCTTGTACCAAGAAATACCACCATCTAAAATCATCATCATAATGTAAGTATTTTACAAACATTATAATCTTGAATTAAAAACAGAACCCCAAGGTCTAAAATCAACCATTAACAAACCTGAAAATAATCAATGAACAGCGATACCAACCACGACCATGATACGGAGAGCATTTCTCTAATCATTGAGATGTTTGACGGCAAACCATCTTGAAACACTTAAGTCCCATATTAGATGTCGTCTACAAAACTAACAAACAATGAATAGTCCAAAAATCCAATGAAGAACTTTGTAAAGTTTCCGAAATCATGTCATAAGTCAAGGTACGGAAATTAAAAGAAACACGTATCAACACTGATTATTTTCACTAAATACATGAAATGTAAAGTAAATAAATACTCCAAAGACAGATTCATGTATTCTTCCTTCACGTGCTCATATTTGCATCACAATATTGTCATTTCACACCAAAAATCCCGTTTCCACGATATCATCTGTATGAATAACACTATATTGCAACAAAGAGCAGCACTCCAACTTTATCTTCTTAACCTGAACACTGCACACTTACCAAAAACTCATTAACGCAACAAGAGCAAAGGCACAATAATGCAGAAAATTCAAGTGAAAACACACAAAATTAGGATTAACAATTACGAAATACTCAAGATCCTAATAAAAGATCAAGGGAGGTCATTCCATTGTCAAACCCTAAAGGTCACCAAGTTATCAATTAGATTCATAACTTGTAAAAACTGAAACTTGTGAGATTTCAAATAACATTGACTTGTCACATAAGATTTAAAAGATCATTTTCTAAACTTAAACAAATTAATGTCCATATCAGAAAATCTTCTTTTGAACTAATCACATAACCTCATCAAGAATTCAAATGAATGAATTCAGCAAAACATATACTCAACAGAATTTAAGTAGAATCTCTCGTGCAATAAGAACTTATGAAAATACTTATTTTGACTCAATAAAATAGAAAAATAAATTAGAATAAAAATTACAGAATAATAAACTATTCTATACACAATAGTTATCTTAATTTATTCATTATTTACATGTGACAAGGATACTGCTGATTAGATCAGATTAGCATTTACATAAGCCTACTAGCGAGAAATAATTCTCTTATTATTAGTTATGAACAGTGATCCAAAAACGATTACCAATATGTTTGTCCTCTTAAACACTCGGTACTTCCAGTCTCCTTTTTGGTTTGTGGCACTTTTTTTTTTTTTTTTTTTTTTTTTTTTTTTTTTTTTTTTTTTTTTTTTTTTTTTTTTTTTTTTTTTTTTTTTTTTTTTTTTTTTTTTTTTTTTTTTTTTTTTTTTTTTTTTTTTTTTTTTTTTTTTTTTTTTTTTTTTTTTTTTTTTTTTTTTTTTTTTTTTTTTTTTTTTTTTTTTTTTTTTTTTTTTTTTTTTTTTTTTTTTTTTTTTTTTTTTTTTTTTTTTTTTTTTTTTTTTTTTTTTTTTTTTTTTTTTTTTTTTTTTTTTTTTTTTTTTTTTTTTTTTTTTTTTTTTTTTTTTTTTTTTTTTTTTTTTTTTTTTTTTTTTTTTTTTTTTTTTTTTTTTTTTTTTTTTTTTTTTTTTTTTTTTTTTTTTTTTTTTTTTTTTTTTTTTTTTTTTTTTTTTTTTTTTTTTTTTTTTTTTTTTTTTTTTTTTTTTTTTTTTTTTTTTTTTTTTTTTTTTTTTTTTTTTTTTTTTTTTTTTTTTTTTTTTTTTTTTTTTTTTTTTTTTTTTTTTTTTTTTTTTTTTTTTTTTTTTTTTTTTTTTTTTTTTTTTTTTTTTTTTTTTTTTTTTTTTTTTTTTTTTTTTTTTTTTTTTTTTTTTTTTTTTTTTTTTTTTTTTTTTTTTTTTTTTTTTTTTTTTTTTTTTTTTTTTTTTTTTTTTTTTTTTTGTATTTTGACTCTATCTATGTACGACTTAAACTACTAAGACACGAAAAGAACAATTTAGTACTTAGAAAATTTTTCAAGATTCGTCATCACGAAACTTTCCACGATGCAACCCTTTTGACCTAATCCTGTACATAGCAACAACTCGTTAAAAGCAACTTGTTCATGCCTTGTACCAAGAAATACCACCATCTAAAATCATCATCATAATGTAAGTATTTTACAAACATTATAATCTTGAATTAAAAACAGAACCCCAAGGTCTAAAATCAACCATTAACAAACCTGAAAATAATCAATGAAAATAATCAATGAAACAGCGATACCAACCACGACCATGATACGGAGAGCATTTCTCTAATCATTGAGATGTTTGACGGCAAACCATCTTGAAACACTTAAGTCCCATATTAGATGTCGTCTACAAAACTAACAAACAATGAATAGTCCAAAAATCCAATGAAGAACTTTGTAAAGTTTCCGAAATCATGTCATAAGTCAAGGTACGGAAATTAAAAGAAACACGTATCAACACTGATTATTTTCACTAAATACATGAAATGTAAAGTAAATAAATACTCCAAAGACAGATTCATGTATTCTTCCTTCACGTGCTCATATTTGCATCACAATATTGTCATTTCACACCAAAAATCCCGTTTCCACGATATCATCTGTATGAATAACACTATATTGCAACAAAGAGCAGCACTCCAACTTTATCTTCTTAACCTGAACACTGCACACTTACCAAAAACTCATTAACGCAACAAGAGCAAAGGCACAATAATGCAGAAAATTCAAGTGAAAACACACAAAATTAGGATTAACAATTACGAAATACTCAAGATCCTAATAAAAGATCAAGGGAGGTCATTCCATTGTCAAACCCTAAAGGTCACCAAGTTATCAATTAGATTCATAACTTGTAAAAACTGAAACTTGTGAGATTTCAAATAACATTGACTTGTCACATAAGATTTAAAGGACTTGTCTATTTTAAGAACAAGCATTCTCAGCCATATATCTGAATACGTTTCCCATAAGAACATTGTATACTTTCAAGTTCAGATTAAAAGGAAACCTTGGTACTTTGTGCCTATCGATACATCATATAATGGTATCACTGAACTGAGCATTTTTAAAATACAATTAAGTAGGCTTAAAAGCTAAAGTATCTTCACGTCTAATCATGTAGTGCAGTAACCTAACTTTATTTATTATATTTTTGGATTACAGATTATCAGCAGTTCAGCCAAGACGTCAGAATGAAGATGATGATGCTGATAATGCTGGTAATAGGAGTGATTCTCGCCCAGTTTCTGACAAAGGAAAAGGGGTTGAGACTCAGGGGGAGACAGAAAGAGATACTACCCAGACTGGTACTTCTGGTGCGGGTGGTTCAAGTGCTCTGATTCTGATTCTGATTCTGATTCTGATTCTGATTCTGATTCTGATTCTGATTCTGATTCTGATTCTGATTCTGATTCTGATTCTGATTCTGATTCTGATTCTGATTCTGATTCTGATTCTGATTCTGATTCTGATTCTGATTCTGATTCTGATTCTGATTCTGATTCTGATTCTGATTCTGATTCTGATTCTGATTCTGATTCTGATTCTGATTCTGATTCTGATTCTGATTCTGATTCTGATTCTGATTCTGATTCTGATTCTGATTCTGATTCTGATTCTGATTCTGATTCTGATTCTGATTCTGATTCTGATTCTGATTCTGATTCTGATTCTGATTCTGATTCTGATTCTGATTCTGATTCTGATTCTGATTCTGATTCTGATTCTGATTCTGATTCTGATTCTGATTCTGATTCTGATTCTGATTCTGATTCTGATTCTGATTCTGATTCTGATTCTGATTCTGATTCTGATTCTGATTCTGATTCTGATTCTGATTCTGATTCTGATTCTGATTCTGATTCTGATTCTGATTCTGATTCTGATTCTGATTCTGATTCTGATTCTGATTCTGATTCTGATTCTGATTCTGATTCTGATTCTGATTCTGATTCTGATTCTGATTCTGATTCTGATTCTGATTCTGATTCTGATTCTGATTCTGATTCTGATTCTGATTCTGATTCTGATTCTGATTCTGATTCTGATTCTGATTCTGATTCTGATTCTGATTCTGATTCTGATTCTGATTCTGATTCTGATTCTGATTCTGATTCTGATTCTGATTCTGATTCTGATTCTGATTCTGATTCTGATTCTGATTCTGATTCTGATTCTGATTCTGATTCTGATTCTGATTCTGATTCTGATTCTGATTCTGATTCTGATTCTGATTCTGATTCTGATTCTGATTCTGATTCTGATTCTGATTCTGATTCTGATTCTGATTCTGATTCTGATTCTGATTCTGATTCTGATTCTGATTCTGATTCTGATTCTGATTCTGATTCTGATTCTGATTCTGATTCTGATTCTGATTCTGATTCTGATTCTGATTCTGATTCTGATTCTGATTCTGATTCTGATTCTGATTCTGATTCTGATTCTGATTCTGATTCTGATTCTGATTCTGATTCTGATTCTGATTCTGATTCTGATTCTGATTCTGATTCTGATTCTGATTCTGATTCTGATTCTGATTCTGATTCTGATTCTGATTCTGATTCTGATTCTGATTCTGATTCTGATTCTGATTCTGATTCTGATTCTGATTCTGATTCTGATTCTGATTCTGATTCTGATTCTGATTCTGATTCTGATTCTGATTCTGATTCTGATTCTGATTCTGATTCTGATTCTGATTCTGATTCTGATTCTGATTCTGATTCTGATTCTGATTCTGATTCTGATTCTGATTCTGATTCTGATTCTGATTCTGATTCTGATTCTGATTCTGATTCTGATTCTGATTCTGATTCTGATTCTGATTCTGATTCTGATTCTGATTCTGATTCTGATTCTGATTCTGATTCTGATTCTGATTCTGATTCTGATTCTGATTCTGATTCTGATTCTGATTCTGATTCTGATTCTGATTCTGATTCTGATTCTGATTCTGATTCTGATTCTGATTCTGATTCTGATTCTGATTCTGATTCTGATTCTGATTCTGATTCTGATTCTGATTCTGATTCTGATTCTGATTCTGATTCTGATTCTGATTCTGATTCTGATTCTGATTCTGATTCTGATTCTGATTCTGATTCTGATTCTGATTCTGATTCTGATTCTGATTCAGATTCTAAGGCAAACAGCCTTGGAATCTGATTCTGATTCTGATTCTGATTCTGATTCAACTTATGATTTTGATAAAGATTGATAAAGTGTATATTAGGTTGCATGTAATAAGTTTACGACATGTGAATGTAATCTATCTTGTATATTAGGTTGCATGTAATAAGTTTACGACATGTGAATGTAATCTATCTTATTTCAATGCAATTATATTTCATCTCTATTATTATTATTATCATGATTATTCATTTTATTCTGGTGTTCATTTTGTGTAATCTTAATAGATGATACAGATGATGCAGAATTACTCTTTGATGGTGATGATCTTGAGGAAGGTGAGTTTGTTCCTGAACCAGATATAAACATATTCAAGAAGCCTTATGGGTTTGATGATGTTTGGGATTCAACTTCTGAAGATCCATTTTTAGAAGAAAGAAAAGAGTTAGAGATTAAAAGGAAAGAAGTTAAGGAAAGAATGCTTCAAGCTTCAATTAGTAGTTCTGCTAAAGTTTTAAACTTTGTGGTATATGCTAAGATTGATGATGCATTGATTCCTTTTCACTGGGAAATCAACTTGACAAGACCTTTTGATCCAAATGATTATCCTGTACCTCTCAGAGAAGATGATCCACTACATGAGATTGATCGACTTGTGCCTGGGCAAAGAATTAATGATTATATACTCACATGGGATACTATGAAACCCATCATGTATTGGACTCACATCTCAGATAAAGATGCTGCAAGATATAAGACAATAATCTGGAGTTGGTTCTATGATGAAGAACTGAAGTTGTTCGTTCTTAAAAGACCAGAAGGTTGTCAGTATCTAGCATGGCGTGAGAGACATTTCAGAAGTTTGTGTGAAGAAGACTTACATGAACTTGGAAATAACAGGATTATCAATCCAAGTGGTTATGGTCTTGCAGATGTGGTTGGTAAGAACCTTCACGAAGATTTCAAGTTGAGATTGAATATGAAAGACTCTGAAAAATCAAAGTTTCATATTGAACCAAGACGAAAGAAGAAGGTGGTTAAGCCAGATAAAATTGTTGAGTATATTCAACGTGATATCAAATGTATGATCAAAGTCCCTGCTAAGAAATGGGCACAAGATGTCTTGGATAAGATGGATAATTGGGAGATTGATCGAAATTCTGGTGAAGCCAAGATGTATGCGGACTCGAAGAAGAAGATATTGTTGAGAAGAATGTATGATCCAATGCAGTTGGTTAACTTCTCAAGAAATGATCAGAGAAAATTATACGATACTGAATGCTCATTTTTACCATTTTGGAAGAATGAAGAAGATCGATATCGTAAGATTCTTCAAGTCTGCTTACATGAAAATATCCATGCAAATAGCAAACGATTGTTATTTGATGGATGATGAAGACTGAAGAAATCGAAGATGCTGCTGTCAAGGGGGAGTTTGTTGATGCATGTTGATGTGACAACAGCAACTTAGATTTGATTAGTCTTTTAGATTAAGACATTATGTTGTTTTATGTCTTATTCATTTATATGTAATTGATAGATTATGGACTTCGTGTTTTAGTAATGATCGATTACATGTTTTGGTGGTATTTATATGTTTATATATGATGTTTGTTATGTATGTCATACAAGTACAAACATAATATATGTTAGGTTTCTTGTACATAAAGTACTTGGAAATAACTAAGCATAGATGTTGATGGTATTTAGTACTAACGAAGATAATCTTCGTTAGGAACTAACGAAAAAAAAAAAAAAAAAAAAAAAAAAAAAAAAAAAAAAAAAAAAAAAAAAAAAAAAAAAAAAAAAAAAAAAAAAAAAAAAAAAAAAAAAAAAAAAAAAAAAAAAAAAAAAAAAAAAAAAAAAAAAAAAAAAAAAAAAAAAAAAAAAAAAAAAAAAAAAAAAAAAAAAAAAAAAAAAAAAAAAAAAAAAAAAAAAAAAAAAAAAAAAAAAAAAAAAAAAAAAAAAAAAAAAAAAAAAAAAAAAAAAAAAAAAAAAAAAAAAAAAAAAAAAAAAAAAAAAAAAAAAAAAAAAAAAAAAAAAAAAAAAAAAAAAAAAAAAAAAAAAAAAAAAAAAAAAAAAAAAAAAAAAAAAAAAAAAAAAAAAAAAAAAAAAAAAAAAAAAAAAAAAAAAAAAAAAAAAAAAAAAAAAAAAAAAAAAAAAAAAAAAAAAAAAAAAAAAAAAAAAAAAAAAAAAAAAAAAAAAAAAAAAAAAAAAAAAAAAAAAAAAAAAAAAAAAAAAAAAAAAAAAAAAAAAAAAAAAAAAAAAAAAAAAAAAAAAAAAAAAAAAAAAAAAAAAAAAAAAAAAAAAAAAAAAAAAAAAAAAAAAAAAAAAAAAAAAAAAAAAAAAAAAAAAAAAAAAAAAAAAAAAAAAAAAAAAAAAAAAAAAAAAAAAAAAAAAAAAAAAAAAAAAAAAAAAAAAAAAAAAAAAAAAAAAAAAAAAAAAAAAAAAAAAAAAAAAAAAAAAAAAAAAAAAAAAAAAAAAAAAAAAAAAAAAAAAAAAAAAAAAAAAAAAAAAAAAAAAAAAAAAAAAAAAAAAAAAAAAAAAAAAAAAAAAAAAAAAAAAAAAAAAAAAAAAAAAAAAAAAAAAAAAAAAAAAAAAAAAAAAAAAAAAAAAAAAAAAAAAAAAAAAAAAAAAAAAAAAAAAAAAAAAAAAAAAAAAAAAAAAAAAAAAAAAAAAAAAAAAAAAAAAAAAAAAAAAAAAAAAAAAAAAAAAAAAAAAAAAAAAAAAAAAAAAAAAAAAAAAAAAAAAAAAAAAAAAAAAAAAAAAAAAAAAAAAAAAAAAAAAAAAAAAAAAAAAAAAAAAAAAAAAAAAAAAAAAAAAAAAAAAAAAAAAAAAAAAAAAAAAAAAAAAAAAAAAAAAAAAAAAAAAAAAAAAAAAAAAAAAAAAAAAAAAAAAAAAAAAAAAAAAAAAAAAAAAAAAAAAAAAAAAAAAAAAAAAAAAAAAAAAAAAAAAAAAAAAAAAAAAAAAAAAAAAAAAAAAAAAAAAAAAAAAAAAAAAAAAAAAAAAAAAAAAAAAAAAAAAAAAAAAAAAAAAAAAAAAAAAAAAAAAAAAAAAAAAAAAAAAAAAAAAAAAAAAAAAAAAAAAAAAAAAAAAAAAAAAAAAAAAAAAAAAAAAAAAAAAAAAAAAAAAAAAAAAAAAAAAAAAAAAAAAAAAAAAAAAAAAAAAAAAAAAAAAAAAAAAAAAAAAAAAAAAAAAAAAAAAAAAAAAAAAAAAAAAAAAAAAAAAAAAAAAAAAAAAAAAAAAAAAAAAAAAAAAAAAAAAAAAAAAAAAAAAAAAAAAAAAAAAAAAAAAAAAAAAAAAAAAAAAAAAAAAAAAAAAAAAAAAAAAAAAAAAAAAAAAAAAAAAAAAAAAAAAAAAAAAAAAAAAAAAAAAAAAAAAAAAAAAAAAAAAAAAAAAAAAAAAAAAAAAAAAAAAAAAAAAAAAAAAAAAAAAAAAAAAAAAAAAAAAAAAAAAAAAAAAAAAAAAAAAAAAAAAAAAAAAAAAAAAAAAAAAAAAAAAAAAAAAAAAAAAAAAAAAAAAAAAAAAAAAAAAAAAAAAAAAAAAAAAAAAAAAAAAAAAAAAAAAAAAAAAAAAAAAAAAAAAAAAAAAAAAAAAAAAAAAAAAAAAAAAAAAAAAAAAAAAAAAAAAAAAAAAAAAAAAAAAAAAAAAAAAAAAAAAAAAAAACTAATAAATGCTGATGGTATTTAGTACTAACGAAGATAATCTTCGTTAGGAACTAACGAAGATAATCTTCGTTATATGGGCTGGATTGCTAAGTTTGTAAGAACAAAGCCCAGCAGGCCCAATATCGATTTGAAACATATATAAACGAATGGAAACCCTAAATTGAGGATTCCAGTTCAGATTTCATACACCAAGAGCGACTAAGTTCGTTTCTAACTTATAGAAAACGAAGATAGATCACATAAGGCCGATTATATTGATATAATTAGCAATATATACGATAACTAATCAAACTAGTTATCTCGTGAGGATTCCGCACTCACGACATAACAATAGACGATCTCGAGAGCGATCAGTAGCTATCGAGGGACTCACAGATATACAAGGTATAGATTTGAACTCTATTAGGTGTTCTCTTTGTGATACTCAACAGGACTCACATGAACATTTGTTTTTTGAATGCCAATATTCATCTCAAGTTTGGTCGTTTATGAAACTAAAAGCTGGACTTGGGAATGTGGGGTCGACTTGGGATAATATTATCAACGAATTCAAGACTTTCGCAAAGAAAAGGACATTTCAAAGTGAAGCTGCTAAACTGATTTTAGCAACGACTGTCTATTTCGTATGGAATGAGCGTAATGCTAGATTGTTTAAGGGTAAGAAGATGCTTCCAATGCAATTATCTGAAGCTATTATGGCAACGGTGAGATTAAAGCTGATGTCCTTCAGATTTAGAAGAAAACAGCAAGTTGAACGATGGTTTGAAGAATGGCGTTTGCCGAGCTCTTTGTTCCTTTCTGTTTAAGTATTATGTTTACTAGTTGTTAGGTTTACTCACGCTAGTTTGTTTTGATGTAAGCACTTTGGTGCGTTTGAATTTTGAATGTTTTGTAAAGCCAGTCTAGTATTCAACTAGATTGCCTGATTTTCATGATTATATATAAAATCTAACCAGGGGTGACGATTTTTTTACCGAAAAAAAAAGAAAATGCAATTTGTTCTTAAATATATTATCATTAACTTTTGGTAGAATTAAGATTATCTAAAGTTGATCTAATTTTATAGATAAAGTTATATCAACTTTAGCTTCAACTATTGGATTAAATCCAATAGTTCAAAGCTAAAGTTGGAATAACTTCCCAGGATAACAATCCTTTTTGGTAGAGCCATTGAACAGACATATATCATAGTGTCCCATACGTCCCACTTATCTAGTCATAAACGTACACCGACCTACTTCGCCTATCCGTTATAATAATCTGACATTGACGTCCTTCCGTTTACTCACCGTTAATTTCGTTAGGTCCTACGTGGACACTTGCCCACTTTCCCTATGTTCTTGGTAACCTTCACTTATTTAACACGCGCGGACCCCACCCGTATACACTTGACTACATTTAATAACTTACTTTGGCGTCCACTATATACAAACACAAAAAGTTAAACCACCAAGGATGAAAATACTTACGAGTATAAGAGAAATTTTTAAAATAAAAGCATAAATTTTTTTAACTACAAAATAATGAAATATGAAAAAATCTATTTTATAATTAATACAGAAGATAGGGGTACACTTGACACTATTAAAAACCTTTTTTGGGCCTAAAACTCCCGTCAAATTACTCTAGTTATTTCTTTTTTTCTAGATTTTTATTTTTTTTGTTAATTAAATAGATAATTATATTTAAAACTTTATCATAAAAATTTTTCTATTATAAAAAATTTGTTTAATTTTTAAAGATATATATTATCCTTAAAACTCTCCCAAGAAGTTATTATATATATAACTTTAATCATTCTCCATCATTTCTGTCATTTCTATCTTTATAAAAAAAACCATGGTCATATAGTTTCTCAACAAAAGAAACATATGTTTTTTTTATATCATTTTAATTTAATTTTTGGTATTTTGTTCATGTTTGTTCATTATTTGATATTTGAATTATTATGTTATTGTTATTTTTCAGCACTTTTAATTTATTTTGTTGTCAATTGTAGGTTGATCATGACTTCTTTTTTTACAAAAGATTTTATTCTTTTAAATTTATTTTGCTCATTAATATATTTTGCTCACTTTTTACATTTTTTTTATAAATTTAGAATATGATATATATTTTGTTATTTTTTGTTAGATGAAAATAAGACAACGTTGGTTCATGTTGAAGATTTGAACCAACACATGTTAATTATCATCTAATACATGTTAATGTTATAATCTTGTGGTTTAGAAAGATATATTATTTTCCTAATTATAAATTTTTAAGTTTAAATTTAAGAAGAAAAAATTATATATATTTTTTTGAACTGTAACTTTCAAAGAAGAAAAAAATATACCTTTTGAAACCATATAAGTTTATTTGCTACCATTATATTATATTATATATATACCCTATTAAAAGAATCAACTCATGAATAGTAACTCGCCTACGTGGTGAGTTACTATTCGTCCACGTAACATCCCGTAAAATTTTACCAAATCGCATTCCCTCTGATCTTTTTATTACGGGTTATTCATTGGTTTTTTACACGCTTTTTTTTCTTTTGGTTTCAAACAATATATTGCAACTTTTTTTTATGGATTTTACCACATCGTATCCCGTTTGTGCTTTCTATTACGCGTTATTTATTGGTTTTTTAAGTACTTTTTATTCTTTTTTGTTCTCAAAATGATTGATCCTCCTAAAACTTTAGCCTAATAATCCTCCTAATACCACAACATTTTGACATGTGTAATCCACTCATTATCTTTCAATCATCACCCCCTTGATTTTGACATGTGCCTTCATCTTATAATTAGGAGGATAGTTAGGTTGATCTATTAGGAGGATTTATCGTTACTCTATATTTTTTATGCATTTTATTGCTACCATTTTAAATTATATCGAAAGTCGTTCTAGGATTAATCGATTTACAAAGTAGGTCGGACACGGGACACCTAATGAAAAGGAAAACAAAAGATTCCATATTTTGATATGTTAAAAGGTTTATAGTTTTACTAACTTGTATGTTATGCATTTAATTATGTACAATGATCTGGGTTTCCCAAACCAAAGTGTGTAATAGGATGAAACTTTCTTTTGGCGCGTAAACCTTTTGGTTAGTAACAAATTATATAAAAAAGTGTGTTTTCACTTCCCGCTTTTTGTCTAATATGACATTTTTAGCTTAATATTTTATGTAAAAACTAGATATGTCTCTGGGCGTTGCCCCGGGACGCTATGTTTATTATGTAGGTAATGTACACGGTAGCTGAAGAACTTGGCATGTTAATTTAGGGAGGGGGTTCCCTAAAGTTATTCCAACTTGACTAGTCAAGTTGGGATAATCTTGACCCTTGGATGAAAATTAAGGGTCAAGATTTAAAGATTTTAAATCTTGACCCTTGATTTTCATCCAAGGGTCAAGATCTTCCCAACTTGACTAATCAAGTTAGGATAACTTTAGGGAATCCTTTCCCGTTAATTTATCGTCTGCATATGGAATAGAATTAAGGATATAGCAGTGGCTATTTCATTTTGTAACATCCCGAATTTTTATGACCAATGGAAATTAACCTTTATTATAGTTTTAATATTAAAATAGTTTCCTAGTATTTTATTTTTAGATACGGAGTTAATTTAGTTGGAACTTTAGTGGATAGCGGGTATTTTACCCACCAAAAATATTATAGGACGTGGCATCAAGTGAGGATGCCAGCCAACTCCCTCCTTCTTGTGAGTCATATTTCCACCCCAATAACTCTTCTCTTCTTCTCAATCCTTTTCTTGGAGTGTGAAATTCTAGTTCTCATCTAAATCTAATAATCCTTCTATTGATAATAATAATAGCAATCAAGTCTTCAAGCTTTTAAATTGGGGAAAATGGGATGCTTATGTGTGTATATGTAGAAAATTACATGAAAGGAAGAAGGAGATTTGTAATTCTTACATTCTAGTTGCTTTTGCTCAAAGGTATACTTTTATTTCTATTATAATTAAATTAGGGTTCATACAAGTAATCAATTTGGGGTTTTGATGAAATGGGCCATTTAAATCAATTTTAAATTAGGGTTCTTGAGTTGATAAGAGTTGGGGGTTTTTCCTTATAAAGGGTTAATGACTTGAAATCAAGCTAGGGTTGTAATTAGGTTGCATGATAGACTTTGATGAATGGAAGTAAGAACAAAAATCTGGACAGATTCTGTCCCTGAATTTGAAACGAGTTAAACACCCCCATGTCAGAATTTTCACTTGTTGAGTCCTAAAAAGAAAATGTAGCTTATTGTGTTAAGCAAATTTTGCCACTGGAATGGGTTGAAAATACGAAGTAGAACTCCAGTTATGAATTTTTGAATTCAGTAGCGTCATGCTGATCTTTCAGAAAAATTGATTCTGTGTCAGTTTTTAAAACGAGTAAAACTCACGTATATGAGTCAAATCTTGTGTTGGTCACTGAAGATAAAATGTGCTAAAATGTGTTAAGAAGAAGTGGCCACTGGAATGAGGTCAAAATATTATGTAGAACTCAAGTTATGGTCATTTGAAGTCAGTAAGGTCAAAGCTGTTGAACAGCAGCAGTGTTGGTTTTTAGAACGACCAGAAGTCATCTTTGAAAGACAATTCACATGTTGGTCACTAAAGATAAAAGGTAGATATATGTGTCATGTAAATTTGGCCACTGGAATCATGTTAAAAGAGTAAGTAGAACTTGAGTTATACTTGTTTGATGTCTGCTAGGTCAAATATGAAAATGACGATTTTGATATGAAAGTAACTCTTGGCCAATTGAAAATGATATAAGAAGTACATGTTATGTGAACCAACCCAAGATTATGATAAGATTGTAAAAGTTGGGTTGGGCATTGAAATGCTAGTAAAGGTAGTAATGTATGGCTTGTTAGCCTTGTGTTTGAGATAATTGAGCTTGATGACCTTATATGTGTGTAAATTGTGAACTATTGCTAGGTTGAGGCATACGTATTGTGTACTTGCGGTCTTGTTGATTTATGATTTTGGTTGTCGCGGAGGAGGTGAGTACTCTTGCATACCTTTATGTTTACGTTGGGTCAATTGACCACATCATGATGAAATGTGATATTCATGTGTGGTAATTGATTTGGCTAGACCCGGGTGGGGTCAAATGTTATGAGGCCTAAGAACCTCCGGGGCCTAAGAACCCCTATTGTTGTTTTGAGAAAAGGCCTAAGAACCTCTCGGGGCCTAAGAACCCCGATATTCTCTAATGGATCCATATATGTTGTTTAGCGTGCAAGGTGAGTATTATAGATATGACACGACGGTGTCATAGTCTATATGCAACAGTCCTTGTGCATTGCCCTCCTTCGTAGGTATAAACATATGCAAGATTATTCACTAAGCTTTGCTTACTTTTTAGTTGTTTACCCTTTTTATAGGTTGTCCCGGATGCGGAAGAAAGTTAAGTAATGTAAAGATTGAAGTTAAAGATGCTTTTTGGATATTGATTGCTTTAGTTAAATGCGGATAATGGAATTGGTAATAGGACCCATAGTGACCCCTTTGAACTATCGGCTCTTTGTACTCTTGTTTTGTCCTTTTGGAAAATTATTATAATGTCTAGGGTTAGACTCGAGTTTTTGGGTATTTTAAATGGGTCGTTTTGTAGTCGTAATGTATTGATTTTGTTTAAATGTGTTTTGGAGAACTCATAATCCGTAACAGGTTTGGATGATGATTTTACGAATGGGTCATGCCGAAATTTCCAATTTTGAATGTCGTCTTTTGTAATGTGTCAACTTGGGTAATTGACCCGTTTCGTTGTAAATGCTACACTTGATCAAATAAAAGCTTTCGGGATTTTAAATCACGTATCTTTAACTCATTTTAAAGTTGGGTAAAGGGATTTAAGGTTTGAATATGACTAGTAAAAGGTTGTGCAAGATTGAAGTTTGGATTATGATTTTCACAAGTTTTAGACCTGCAGGAAAACTGCAGGCTGAGGTACGAAATATCCCACTGCGGCGCAGTGGGAGTGTTTCCACCCCACTGCGGCGCAGTGGGAGTGTTTCCACCCCACTGCGGCGCAGTGGGGAAGTTTGGTCGTCTGCTTCCGTAACTTCCCACTGCGGCGCAGTGGGAGGTGTACACCTCCACTGCGGCGCAGTGGGGGCTTATAAAAAAAAATAAAAAAATAAAAAAAAAAAATCTCTTATTTTCCTAAAATGAGTTCGGGTTCTTTCAAGTGGTATCAAAGCCGTGGTTTAAGGGATTTAGGTATTTTATTATTACACGGGTACCTAGACTTAAACCATAGACGTGACTTGGCCTTATGTGTATAGTTCGGTTTCTAGTGACATACGGAAGTATTTAGCGAAGTTCACTTGAGGTGTTATAATAAGTAATTATAATAATGACTGCAGCGTTATTATGATCACATACTAGAATAGCTCAAGTTAAGTCCGTTAAATATGGAAGTATGTTAGTGTGAAGCCATAGGTTGGAGACCTTATTTGGCAATGTGAATTGTTTTATGATTTTACTCGTTGATATCTAAGTATGATAGAATATGAGCTTTGCATGCTAACTGGTTTATTGAATGGTAAGAATTGAAAATTTGAGATTGGTTTATGAGTTTAATATATTGCTTGATGATAGTAAAGAAGAAGGTATGATAAATACATAGTAAACGTGGAATGTATGCTAATGTGTATTTGCTTGTTTATATGCCAATGCGATAGAGCAAAAGTTTTGCTTGAATAATCGGCAATGAGGCCATAAAAGTGGAATTTGATTTATAAGTTTAAAAGATGGTTGTCACTTATAAGGAGAAAGTATGTTGAATAGTTGATGAATGCTGAATGTATGCGAATGAAGTGTGACATTATTTTGTGTAAGACCATTGGGTAGTGAGACCCATGGCATCGTTATTATTTGGTGTAAGACCATTGGGTAGTGAGACCCATGGCATCGTTATTATTTGGTGTAAGACCATTGGGTAGTGAGACCCGTGGCATCATTATTGGGATAAAAGATCATATAAAGTTTGGTGATGAGAATCAGTTGTGTATTGATATGATTTAATTGATGGATTAATGAAAAGAATGCTTATGATATGAGTAATATAAAATGTTAGGACTGGAGATTCCTATGATAATTATGATTGTGTTAGTGATATGTTGAAAAATCATACGAGATATGGCAATGAGAACTATTTGTATAGTAATATGTTTAAAATGGTAGTTTAATGTGAGAGTATAAAGTCATGGGAAATGTGATGTCTTGTCTTGAAGATGGTTATTTAAGTGTATGTTAAAAGACCATACGGAGTATGGCGAATGTGTTTTGATTTTGATTAACATGCTTTTATTGAATGAGTATACGATTACTTGAGGCCTGATGATAGACACTAAGATGAAATTTGCGTAGTGAGAACCTGAGGATGATATAGTTACAAGGGACTAATACATGATAAGTATGGTAGTTATAAAAGTTAAAACCTAATCTAAAATCTTTGAACCAATTTGTTCTCTTTTCCTTCGGGAGCGTGTGGTATAATGTTTGAGAATAGATAGGCTAAGCGTGAATGATTCCTAATTTCACAAAGGGAGGAGGAGACCTAGTTGAATATTCCTATCATAAAGAAAACAATTGTCTTCGGTGGAAGAAATGAAACGGCCGGTTTCTGTTGGTACTTTTGCTCGTGCGTTTTGATAATCGTTGTATGATAGTCGGGTCTTTTATATTTGAATCATCGACGCCGAATGGAAACCACGGTCTACGGAGAATACTCTTGATGTCGTGATTTTTCTTAATGCCTTTTCATGAATTTTAATCGATCTAATCGTTCCCGAGAGGAATGATTATCCTTTTGATAAAAGCAAAGATGACATTATGCGCGTGCGTTTATCTATTCGTGAGCTCAATAAAGTAACAATCGAAGAAGAGTACCCGTCGACAAGAATCATGTTCTACTCGATCTTCTTATTATTTTAAGACGAATTTTCATTCCTTTTAATCATCAACTTAAGACGAGCGATGAAGATGTTTCCGGAAAAGCTATCTATACTTGTTTTGAGAAGTTTGAATTTGTAGTTATGCTCTTCGATTTTATCCATGATTTTGCAAATTTTCATGAGTCTTACGAACCTCAATGGTTTCGTTATCGTAAATGTTTTCATTGACAATGTTTATTCTAAAAGTCAACACGGTTACTAAGTTCGTTTACGCGAAGTAAAGGAGATATTATAAAAAGGGAGACTTCCCTGTCAAATCGTCGGATGAGCAGATTAAGAGAAGTGAAAATTATCCTTATCGTGTGATTACCCAAAAGATGGATCGAGGTTGATTCGGCCTGGAATAGCGCGGTGATGAAGTGGAGACAGCCTACAAGATCAATATAGATTAGAAGTTTCGTAGTTGACAGGTGATAAATGCCGCGTTACTTTCGGCTTTTTGAAGATAGCCTCGCCGTTGACCGAATTAATTAGAAAGAATGTGAAGTGAACTAGGAGAAAAGAATGAGAAGTGGAACGAAATACTAAAAGAACTCAAGAAGAATCGTTTCATTCGCGGTTTAAAGTCCACCGGAGTTGTTTTCACTCTAAAATTTTGGTGTTTTTACAATTAAAATGTCAAACTTACCACTTGATTTCTATCATATGAGTCTTAAGTGCTTTCTTTTCTTTTCGAACAACTGTTTTAAGAGTTGACTAACTCTTTCCAAAGATTACGTCAATGAAGTTTGGTGTTACCCCGAGGTGACTCAAGTGAAGATTTTGCAACAAGAACCTAAACAATCGAGAATTCGAATCACACGGAATATTTTCTAAATAGTTATGCAATCTTATTAGACATCATGATCGAACTCAGAATCCTCTCTTTATCGAATCAAGCGAATTTGCTCCACGAAACCCTACCAAATATGAATAAATAAAAAAAAAATAAAAAAAATAAAAGAAAAAATAAAAAAAAATAAAAAAAATAAAAAATAAAAATAAAAAAAAAAAAAAAAAAAAGAAATAAATAAATAATATAAATAAATTTTAAGTCGTGTGGTGAGCACGAGTAGTTGATCTTTGGCGGAGCATAGAATTTACACTTGTTCTTTTTGGGATAATCGTATAGCAACCACTATGGCGCTAGAATTATGATGTCACCGTATGGAATATTGCATGGTGGATTGTGTGGATCTCTTAATCTCTGGAGAGTAACGGAGTAACTAGAGCTCTATAACACGTGTATGGACATGACACTGATAAAGAAGGTTAAAATGATAAGATAATAACTCAAAGCGGATTGTGATCAGCAAGAATCTTATGTGGATAAGAGGGAGAGACTTATCGAGATCGACTTTGAATACGTGTTCTAGTCAACAAGGTTATTATTTGCTTAGATTTATTCGAAGAACTCCCGGGAATTCATTCTACCTTTCACGTTCCTCGTTTTATGAAGCATTATATCGTCAAGGTTTACGTGTACTATTAAAAGAAATCAATCTTCAAAATGAATTAAAATAAGAAATTATCGAGAACCCTAATGTCTCTGTGAAGAAACGTTTTAAGAAGAATATGATTTAAGTTTTACGGTAGTACAAAGTGATATGAAAGCATGGACGAATGATGATGTATTAATGAAATTTAAAGGTTGTTGCAAGATGTGGCTTGGATCACGAGGTCGTGATCCGTTCCAAGTGGGGGAGAGTTGTAACATCCCGAATTTTTATGACCAATGGAAATTAACCTTTATTATAGTTTTAATATTAAAATAGTTTCCTAGTATTTTATTTTTAGATACGGAGTTAATTTAGTTGGAACTTTAGTGGATAGCGGGTATTTTACCCACCAAAAATATTATAGGACGTGGCATCAAGTGAGGATGCCAGCCAACTCCCTCCTTCTTGTGAGTCATATTTCCACCCCAATAACTCTTCTCTTCTTCTCAATCCTTTTCTTGGAGTGTGAAATTCTAGTTCTCATCTAAATCTAATAATCCTTCTATTGATAATAATAATAGCAATCAAGTCTTCAAGCTTTTAAATTGGGGAAAATGGGATGCTTATGTGTGTATATGTAGAAAATTACATGAAAGGAAGAAGGAGATTTGTAATTCTTACATTCTAGTTGCTTTTGCTCAAAGGTATACTTTTATTTCTATTATAATTAAATTAGGGTTCATACAAGTAATCAATTTGGGGTTTTGATGAAATGGGCCATTTAAATCAATTTTAAATTAGGGTTCTTGAGTTGATAAGAGTTGGGGGTTTTTCCTTATAAAGGGTTAATGACTTGAAATCAAGCTAGGGTTGTAATTAGGTTGCATGATAGACTTTGATGAATGGAAGTAAGAACAAAAATCTGGACAGATTCTGTCCCTGAATTTGAAACGAGTTAAACACCCCCATGTCAGAATTTTCACTTGTTGAGTCCTAAAAAGAAAATGTAGCTTATTGTGTTAAGCAAATTTTTCCACTGGAATGGGTTGAAAATACGAAGTAGAACTCCAGTTATGAATTTTTGAATTCAGTAGCGTCATGCTGATCTTTCAGAAAAATTGATTCTGTGTCAGTTTTTAAAACGAGTAAAACTCACGTATATGAGTCAAATCTTGTGTTGGTCACTGAAGATAAAATGTGCTAAAATGTGTTAAGAAGAAGTGGCCACTGGAATGAGGTCAAAATATTATGTAGAACTCAAGTTATGGTCATTTGAAGTCAGTAAGGTCAAAGCTGTTGAACAGCAGCAGTGTTGGTTTTTAGAACGACCAGAAGTCATCTTTGAAAGACAATTCACATGTTGGTCACTAAAGATAAAAGGTAGATATATGTGTCATGTAAATTTGGCCACTGGAATCATGTTAAAAGAGTAAGTAGAACTTGAGTTATACTTGTTTGAAGTCTGCTAGGTCAAATATGAAAATGACGATTTTGATATGAAAGTAACTCTTGGCCAATTGAAAATGATATAAGAAGTACATGTTATGTGAACCAACCCAAGATTATGATAAGATTGTAAAAGTTGGGTTGGGCATTGAAATGCTAGTAAAGGTAGTAATGTATGGCTTGTTAGCCTTGTGTTTGAGATAATTGAGCTTGATGACCTTATATGTGTAAATTGTGAACTATTGCTAGGTTGAGGCATACGTATTGTGTACTTGCGGTCTTGTTGATTTATGATTTTGGTTGTCGCGGAGGAGGTGAGTACTCTTGCATACCTTTATGTTTACGTTGGGTCAATTGACCACATCATGATGAAATGTGATATTCATGTGTGGTAATTGATTTGGCTAGACCCGGGTGGGGTCAAATGTTATGAGGCCTAAGAACCCCTATTGTTGTTTTGAGAAAAGGCCTAAGAACCTCTCGGGGCCTAAGAACCCCGATATTCTCTAATGGATCCATATATGTTGTTTAGCGTGCAAGGTGAGTATTATAGATATGACACGACGGTGTCATAGTCTATATGCAACAGTCCTTGTGCATTGCCCTCCTTCGTAGGTATAAACGTATGCAAGATTATTCACTAAGCTTTGCTTACTTTTTAGTTGTTTACCCTTTTTATAGGTTGTCCCGGATGCGGAAGAAAGTTAAGTAATGTAAAGATTGAAGTTAAAGATGCTTTTTGGATATTGATTGCTTTAGCTAAATGCGGATAATGGAATTGGTAATAGGACCCATAGTGACCCCTTTGAACTATCGGCTCTTTGTACTCTTGTTTTGTCCTTTTGGAAAATTATTATAATGTCTAGGGTTAGACTCGAGTTTTTGGGTATTTTAAATGGGTCGTTTTGTAGTCGTAATGTATTGATTTTGTTTAAATGTGTTTGGAGAACTCATAATCCGTAACAGGTTTGGATGATGATTTTACGAATGGGTCATGCCGAAATTTCCAATTTTGAATGTCGTCTTTTGTAATGTGTCAACTTGGGTAATTGACCCGTTTCGTTGTAAATGCTACACTTGATCAAATAAAAGCTTTCGGGATTTTAAATCACGTATCTTTAACTCATTTTAAAGTTGGGTAAAGGGATTTAAGGTTTGAATATGACTAGTAAAAGGTTGTGCAAGATTGAAGTTTGGATTATGATTTTCACAAGTTTTAGACCTGCAGGAAAACTGCAGGCTGAGGTACGAAATATCCCACTGCGGCGCAGTGGGAGTGTTTCCACCCCACTGCGGCGCAGTGGGGAAGTTTGGTCGTCTGCTTCCGTAACTTCCCACTGCGGCGCAGTGGGGAAGTTTGGTCGTCTGCTTCCGTAACTTCCCACTGCGGCGCAGTGGGGGCTTATAAAAAAAAAAAAAAAAAAAATCTCTTATTTTCCTAAAATGAGTTCGGGTTCTTTCACATTTACTACAAAAGTCTAGGTTGATTACATACATAAAGACACATACATTCTAAAGTATTAGTCTACATAGATCTTAAAGCAAAAGTGGTCAATTAGACGACCCAAAAAATATATGTATTCAAGCGAGAAATTCATTTGTTATGCAACCCAAGTTCGTAGGTAGAAAGGCCCAAAAAAAAACATTGCGCATGAAGTTCTCAAATATCCCTTGTTACGCCTTGCGTCAAATCAATTTGTGGATAAACAAATGAGAAATCATATAATGTTAGTGCCAAGCAAAGATAGTGTGTTGATAGAAAAAACCCAAGTTTGCGTTGATTACCTCGAGTCATTCGGAAAGGTTGTTTCACTTTTTTTTGAAGGCGATAACGCCTCTGTCTAGAAGTGACAGATAGCATACACCACAATAATAAACAAAAATATTAAAGAAACGTTACCAATTTTTTTGTAAATGGGTAAATAAACAATAACCAAAGCTTAGAACATGTAAAAACAAAAGGGGAAATCCGAAATTAATGATGAAAGTAACAAAACGAAAATCATAGTCTTACGTGTCGGTGTATAAACAGCCGCCGCCGTAAATAGTGAAAGTATAATCACATGGAAAGAAGATATTAACTGGAATAGAAAAAAGATTAACCTAAATGATATATAATTAAAAATGTGAGAAGCTGTTAACAATTCACGTGTTATGTGGGAGTGTGTAATTGCTTGATAAACAACCACAAAATGCCACATGTATGAACCTGAAAAATTAAAAGAAAAGGAGCTATGACTTGAAAGGTCATACACCAAACCAACTCTACCAACAGACTTTTCAATTGTTATTTGTTCCATTATATATATAACAATTAAAGTTGGCTTAGCTATAGTAATTTTTTGGATTTATTAATTTTGACCAACAAACTTTGGATTTTTCAACTTTTGCCACCAACCTTTAATAAGTTTTGGTTTTTTAATTTGGCCACCAAATCTTCTTTTATTCATCTTTTGCCCCTTTAATGTTCTTCTCTTTAAATTGACCAACAAAGTTTGGGTCCTTTAATTTTTGGCACCAACTTATTGTAAACTTTGGTTTTTTAGTTTTGGCAACCAACTTTTTTTCCCCACCTTTTGTCCCTTTAATCTCCTTTATGGTGGTATAATTTTCTTATGAAATATATTTACATTATTTCATATGTAAATAGTATATTTGAACAAATACGTGCACATATATACAGATCAAGTTATACCTAATATAAGCTATATATGTGAAGAGTAATGATAAATCAACCTAAAACCTTTATCACATGACAAGTGTAATCCACTTATTCTCTCTTCCAATCTCTTCTTTTGATCATGCCAAGTATCATCATCATGTTCTTAGGTTGATCATTAGGTTGTTTTTATAGGTTGATTAATCATTTTCCATATGTGAATAGCTCTCACATGAATTTTACCATATATATATATAACAATACAATTTGGCTATCTTGAGTGACAATACTAAAAAAACCCTTTTTCTCTCTACCCTAATGACGATTCCTCCCCTTCAAACATAAACCCTAATCTTCCTCTATATTATTCGTATCACATGGCTTATGTAATTTGATCGTTTTGAACAGATTATTAAAGTATTTTGTGTTCGTATCTTGATCTGTTCGTTTTTAAGGTTTTGTTATAGGTTATTGTCATAATAAATTAGGGTTAGGGTTTTTTTCCCCTGATTTTTGAATCTGATTGGTGCCGTGGTTTCTTTGGCTTCTGGTATTCTTGTTTCGTGATGTTGAGCAGTGTATGAAGAGAGATAGTGCGTTTGATCTTCAAGTTCTGGAGGAACGCTTTAATAGGCTATGGGAAGTTTCGATTAACATGTCTGGAAAGTAGAAGAATAAGAATGGAAGCCCTAACAAGGGTGGAAACTCTTATAAGGGGTCGTCTGATAGTAAATCTGCTGCTACTGTCAAATCGGCAGCTATGAATGGGAATGAATCTTCGAGTGGTGGTATCCCTTCCACTAATGAAACTCCTAGGGCTTTAACAAAAAAAAGTGTGAAGAAGGATTGGGTGGGGCTGTTGTCGATGCACCAAATGATCAAGACAAGATGGAATCATCCTCACATGAAACGGATGAGGATGAGACTTGGAGTGCTGGAATTGCTAGTAAGATTACTAATATTGATGGCAAGATACTACATCGTAGGCCCATCATGGAAGACTCGTGTTCGGATCTGAATGCGAGTGGAAACAAGAAGAAAATTGGCTTTGAAATGCCCTCTCAAGTTGCTGATTTGTCAGACAAGTCTGGCAATGACAAAGCTGCACAAAAACAGGTACAAGTTGAGGTGGCACCAGTTGTTTCTCCTTTACAATCAGAGATAAATTGTAACATCCCAAACGTTTTATGTTTGACTATTTGACTTTCCGTTAGTTAACGTTAGGTCTATTATGTTTATGTGCCTTATAAGGGATTATGTGATTAAATGCTTATGTGTTTAATATGAAATGAAGTAAAGTGAATTAAATGAAAGTAATTTAAAGTAAAGTATGAAAGTTAAGTGCTTGTTAGATCGTTAAGTCTCCCGGTAAGTTAATTAAGCTACGAAAGTAAAGTTTAGGAAGTCGAGGGGCCTATGGGCACTAAAGGAAACTTATGGTCAGGAGTTTAAGGTCTAGTAAGACCCCAATAGCTGCAAATTTTTGTGATTAAGCCCTAGGAACAGATCCCCTCCCTCTCAAGACAAGTTTTCTCCAAGAATCAATCGTTTCGTGTCGTTTCGATCAAGTTTGATTAAGATTTCGAATCCTCGAAGTCATCTACAGGTATTATGGATGATCTTACTCTTAAATCTGATCATGTATGTCTTAGTAGTGATTTCGATCCAGGCCATAGGGTTTGGGTTGGGTTATTTGATCAAACGTTTATTGAATTCATGTTGTTCGGGTGTTTTAAAGATTGAATGATGATGTAAAGGATTAAGGGATTAATAGGATGGTTTAAGCTGATGAAAGTGCAATTAAAAGGATTAATTTTAAGTCCCCAGGTTGGATTTGGGGTATGAGTTCGTATGGAATTCGTTTGATCATAGAACAAAGATTAGATTTCTGGTCGACACTCCAGGTGCGACGCACCAGGAGGGTGGTGCGACGCATGTGTGTGATATTAACTTAAAATGCAGATTTTGTTAATATATGAAATTGGCAAACATTTTCAAGTTATGTTATCTTACTTAGCTAATTTTATTAGCTAACACTTGTTCTTTGAAAATGTTGTGCCTTCAGGATAATCAAGTGAGCTAGGCGAGGATTAGCTTGGTGAGACTTGGGTAGACGAATAAAGGAGCTTAGCTAAGACATTAAACGCTTAGACTTCCTTTTAGCCTCTTGTTTGGCTATTTCATTTATGATTAAAGACTTGTATTAATGTGGCATTTATGTTGGTGCCAAAGCTTGGATTTACTTTTATTGTTTTGATGATGCTAGTAGTAACACCAAATTTTAAAGGTACCATCCGTTACGGATGGGGCAGATTTTGAAAGTGATCCTTTCCGCTTATTTTGAATGCTGTTTGGCAAAGTTTTGAAAAATCCAAGTTTTTAAACGACGGGTGTTACATAAATATGGGTAGAACACCGGTGTCTTATGTAGCTAAGGTTCAAGTGATGGCTGAAAAGAAGAAGGTAAATTTCAAAAAGCTTGAGGCCAAAGAGATGCGCGCTGATGTTGATTTGGTTCTTCCAAAGGAGTCAGTACGTGAGGTAAGTAACGGATTCCAAAACACTTTGGTTGGATATTTTTTGGGTAATAGATTAGCTTATCCTGTTGTGGAGAGTTTTGTGAAGAATAATTGGACAAAATACGGACTGATTAAGGTCATGATGAATGGAAATGGGTTCTTCTTTTTTAAGTTTAATGCAAAAGCTGGATTGAATAAAGTTTTAGAAGAAGGGTCATGGATGATCCGTAGTGTCCCTTTATTGCTCAATGAATGGTCTCATGCTATGTCCTTGAAAAAGGAGGAGATCAAGAGTATTGCGGTTTGGATCAAATTACATAATGTTCCTATGGCAGCATATACTGATGATGGATTGAGTCTTTTGGCTTCTCAGTTGGGGAACCCGAAAATGATTGATTCTTACACTAACAGTACGTGTTTGGAATCATGGGGAAGGAGCAATTATGCTCGAACTTTAATTGATGTTTCAGCTAAACAGGATTTCAAAGAAGAAATTGTTATGGCTATTCCAGATCTTGAGGGTGAAGGATATTCAAAGGAAACTATACGGGTTGAATATGAGTGGAAACCACCAAGATGTAAAAGTTGTTGCATTTTTGGCCATTGTGATATGCAATGTCCTAAGAATGTTAGGGTTGTTCAAGAGGTGAAGAAGGTGGCATCTAATGACGGTTTTCAAGAGGTTAAAAAGAAGGCCAGAAAGGGAGTCAATATTAATAAACAAAAAGCAAACCTTGGTTTATAGGCCAATCTCCAAACCGAAGATCAACAAGGAAGGGGAAAGTACTTCGAAAGTCGCATCTACTAACAAATATGAACTCCTAAATGACTACGGTGAAGACTTAGGACCATTGTTCCAAATGAATCCGGATTCTGCAAAAGGACAGCCACCAAAACATGATGATATTGATGAATTTTGTGCCGTACAAATATGGTTGCATGTATTTAATGATCCAACAAGAACATTAAATGCATTGGATAAGGAATAAGGATAAAGTCACATCAAATGACTTTGTATCCTTTTATCCAACCACCTTTACACACGTATACTTTGGTAAAGAACAAGTGGAATGTTCTTTGGAAAGTGTGTAAAGGCAAAAGTCAATCCTCGATATCAGTGTTCAGACTTGTAAGGTCTAGAACAATGACAATCCTCCAGTGTGCAGATCTGGTAAGACTTTCAGTGGACTCCGCCATTTGCAAATCTTCTTTATTCTGACTTCAGTCTTTGACTTCAGTGAGAACGTCTTCAGTAGAGTTGATCTGGACTGGGGTGAAGTCCAGTGAGCTAATCTGGAGAATACTCCAGATTTCCTATACAAGTATTTGCCCACTGGTCTTCCATTATTTCTGGACAAATCTTCAGAGGGACTCCAGATTCCAAGTCTGGAGTAGGTCCAGTAGAACACGTTTCTGGACAGATCTTTAGTAAGGCTCCAGTAGTCGAGTCTGGAGCGAGTCCAGTAAATCTGGACCTAACAAATTCCCCCTATTTGTTTAGAAATAATGCAAGTGTTTTCAAGCTAAAGTCTATACAATTTTGTATGCTTGAAAAACACAAGTTTTGATTTGTCTAAAAAATCTAAGTTACTGGAAAACACTTTATAGATCATGAGTGTTTTCAGTTTCATCTTTTAAGTTCTAACTTAGACTAAATCTGATCATTTACTTATATGAATCAAAAATTGCAACTATTATTACATACATCAAACTGATAAATAGTTTACAATTTTCATAAAACAATAATTTACAATAAGTAAACGATACAAGAGTCAGGCCCTTCTTTTTGATGTCTGGCCTGGAGCATCTTCAGTAGCCTTTCTCTTTGGTGATGGAGAAGATGGTATTGATTCTGGTGATTTTACGCCCATAGCAACTTCCATCTGATGCTTTCTTCTCCATACCTTTTCAACTCTTTTCAGAAATGCCTTAACATCAGTTGACAAATCTGTCTTCCCCCTGAATGTTAAAGCGATTTCTTTCAGTTCACTCCATCCAAATGCTTGGACTGAAGTACTTCTCCTTTCATCAGTAAAGTTACCCTCCCTGGTCAACTTTACTTCAAACTTAGACATGCCTTCATTATTTTCAGCCAATTTGATCTCAGCACCAGTGATCTTTCTGGCATCAGCCCTAAAATTTAACATCTCATTGTACTTGTCTTTCACTTTGGCTTGCTGGATCAATGTTTCAGTTTCCTTGGACACTTTCCTTTGCTCTACAGCAGATTGGAGTTCTTGACGATTGATTTTTCGAGAAGTGTCCAGAGGAATGAAATTGATTACATCAGCATCTTTGATCGCTTTGATTTGTCTGGCAGTCAGTTTTGGTAAGCCAGTCAGTCTTTTTCTGTACTCTATCTCTAGAGCACCAACATTCTTTCTGATTTTCTTCTGAAGGCTTACCAGTTCCTCCTTTCTTTGCCTGATGAGTTCTGGTACACTCACGCCATAAATTATAGAGTCATAGACATGTTCTTCTTCAGTGTAGAATGAGCATACATGAACATCATCCAATAAGTTCAAACATTGAAGAACTCTGGGGTCATCCTATATCTTTTTATATACTTCAATATTTATGCCTAACCTTCCAGCATTGTAAGAGTCCAGAGTCCCCATTGATGCCATCTCCCTTTGATGGGCCAGCAGTTGATCTTTTTGATTTCTTTTGAAAATCTCAATCATGATGCATTCTTGTTCTAACTTCTTGGCAGATTCATCATCAGCATCTTCAGTTCTTTCTTCTTCTTCACCAGATACCACTTGTTGTTTTCCCTTAACTGACTTCAGAGTTGATGGAATATCTGGGAAGGACTCAAATTGGGGCTCACTAGCTTCAGTGCCAGTAGCTTCTTCAGTTAGCCCGACTTCAGTGCCATATGCTCTTTGTCCTAAGTGCTTTAGACTTTGGTCACCAGACGACTTTTCCCCCTTGGAATGATCACCAGTCCGTGACTTGAGATCATTCCATAATTGTTCCAGCATATGTCTGTCCAGTGCACCAAATGTTGTTCCTGCCACTGGAGTTGTTTCAGTTACAACTTTCTTAAGTGCCCGCACTTCCTTTTGTACATTTGCAACAGCTTCAGGCAAGTGCTTTGGCAACTTATCATCCAGCATTTTATCCACCTGGGGTAACACCCCATCATAAATCGTATGAAGAACAGTTTCAGAAACTTCTTCACATAATTCTTTCAGCATATTGTTTCTGAACTTCTTCGTACATTAATCACTGATTGTATTGACCACCGCATTCTGGTCAAGAGTGGGTCTAGCCTCCAGAGAGCTTACCCTGGTAATCAATTTCTGAACTTCTTCTTTCAGACCTGCCAGTTCACCAGTTACTGCAGTCTGTACAGAACTATCCAACCTTGTCTCTAAACTCTGGACTGTCACTTTGATCTTTTCAGTATTATTGTTTGTGGCCAGCACCAGTTCATCCAGCTTCTCATAGACCAACTTCTCATTCCCAGCAAAGACATTCATCTCAGAAGCAAGGTTATTTGATAATAAAGATTTGAAATCTGAAATAACCTGAGATGAAGTCTCGAGTGATCTCTCCAGGTCCGCCACCTTAGTGAAAAGGCCTTGGACCTCAGCAGAAGATGAAGTGGAGAGACCACTGGGGGGTTCAAGGTTTGAAGGCAATCTGGTCATCAAAGGTACTTGTGCCCAGTCCTCTTCAGTTGCAGCTTCAGATGTTGCAACTGGTGACTCCGGCGCACGAGGTGGAGGTTGAGATTGTGAAGGTTGAGTGGTTGCTGGAGTGAAGTATTGTGTATCTCTGGGAATTGAAGGTGGTGGTGGTGGTGGCATGTTTGATTCTGGTGGTGGCATTTCTGGTGGAGGTGGTGGCATTTCTGGTAGACTTTCTTCTTCTGGTACATCTTCACCCAGAAAATTCAAGTTTGCATCAAAACCTTCACACATTGGGGAATCTACATCATCCCATTCTGTAGCCATCCCAACTGTTTGTTCACCAGACTGTTCACCAGTCTCTACATTCACTTGTTCACCAGCCCCAACATTTAAGTCTATTTGAGCCTCTTGCTCAACTTCCTCAACAACCTGCTCGACAATCTGGGCAACATTTTCAATTTGTTTATCAGTTACCTGCCCAACAACCTCTTGTACGTTCTCTTGTTCAAAAATTGGAGATCCATCCAAATTCATAACATCCCCAGGATGTCTTTCAGGATTCACCTGAAGTCCTGCTCTCATCAGATGCCTATTAGTTCTAGGTCGTCTGGAAGGTTCAACAAATTCTGTACCTTGACCTTCAGGAGCCACTTGTCTAATTGGTGGTACAGCTTCAATGATCTGTACATCCTGGTCACCAGATGGTCCTTCAACAACTTGACCTCTTTCTGGAGCCATTTCAGCTTCTTCCTTTTGGAAAGAGAGCATGAACTGAGAAATATCTACCTCATCCAGTGGAGATCTGAGATTGACCAGATCTCTCATATACTCACTCACAGAAAAGTGAGTAGTCTCATAATAATACTGGTCTCCAAGAGCAGTTTTAAACATGAGTGAAAGGAAACGAATATAAGGTACGAATGGTTTTCTACCTTTCACTCTGAGACGCTCTACCAGGTCATCGAAAAGAATCTGGGCAAAATCCACTCTAAGCCCAAACCATAAACAGTAGGCAATCTGGAGGTGGGTTTGATTTATCTGGTCTAACCCTCCAGAACTACCTCCTAGACATTCAACAATATGGGTGAAGAAATATCTCCATGAGTCTGACAGCTTGCTCATGTAGATAGTCCCTTTCCTGGATAGCTGGCCATGCTCATCCATTATATCCGTGTGCCCCATTAGTCTGCACACTTCCCTTGTATTGATACCAGTGGGAAGTTCGATTGGCAACTCATTCTGTTCGAAATAGTTTAACTGGAGAACAGACCTGAGTAGACTTGCAGTGAAACCAAGGGATCTGGTACCTCCCTTGAGAGTATAATTGATAGATGAAGTTTCATCATCAAATGTTGCAGTGTACCAGAATTCACACAGGTACTCGTGGTACATCCTTCCTGGATTAAGTGTTAACGCACCATATAATGGGCAAGAGAGAAAAAAGGTGTTTAATCTCCCAATAATCGATTGGGCATCATGAATACTGGAAAGAGAGAGTCTTGCCATCCAGTTATTCATGTTGATTCTAATGGCATTTGCCTCAAGAGAGATATGAGGTGCCCTGGCAACATTTTCGGAAGGAGCATATTCAGCGGCAAGGAGATTTTTGAGCGATTTTGATTGTCTAGGTGCCATTTATAAAGAATAGATGAAGATGAAATTGAATATATATATGGTTATGATGAAGATTTTGATGAAGAATTGAATGGAATGGAGTAAATATGAGAGATGATGATGATTGGAAAATGAATGAAGAAGTAAATGAAGGAATTTGAAAGATTTGGGAGTAAATATGTTCGAAGTAAATGCAATTGAAATTGAAAGTGGGTATATATAGGAGAGAGAATGTAGAACTCAAACGGTTTATTTGAAATTATCAAATATAATTTTGATCGAGGTTCTGAGATCCGCATTAATTACATCACATCACACATAAATGTGTGACGGTTTACAGCCCACAAACAGTATCAAGTTGCTCTTTTTCACATCCCAAGGTAAAAATACCATCATTACGTTGAAAAAATTTACATGCCACGTAGGATTAAAATATCTTCAAAAAGATTTGCTTACGTGGCACACACAAAGACCAAGTATTTAGAAAATATCATGACATATTTCAGTGCATCTGGAGGTTGACTGGACACTCCAGTATCACTGGTGGATTAGTCCAGTGAACATGTACTGATGGTACACTGGAGGGACACTCCAGTAAAGTACCAGTGAAAACCATTTTTTGAAAGACTGGTAACCTCAAACGTGCACGTCAACTAATACAGACAAATGAGAGGGACACATTTACAAGGAGAAATTAGTCACCTCAAACACGCACTTCAACCTGTCCAGTTTCCAGTGAGAGGGACACATTTACAAAGCACCAGTAATATTTTCTGAAGAGTTTGTCCAGTGAGAAAATAAATTAATAAATTCCCCCTGAACTTAAAACATTTTAAGAACAAAAATATCTTTCAAGTCTTTCCCTGGAATGTTGATCCAGAAATTTATTAATGCAAAGATAGTACACAAAGGCGTTCAATATCTGGGCAGTTATAAATTTATAAATCTTTAAATCAAAGATCCTCAGTAGTACACACTGGCGTTCAATACCAAGGTTCCAGATTTAAGGGTTTAACATTCCCAACTCACCAACAAGATATTCAAAAGTTTTGACATCCAGAGGTTTGGTAAAAATGTCAGCGAGTTGTTTGTCAGTGGGAATAAAATGGAGTTCAATGTTGTTTTTCATAATATGATCACGAATGAAGTGATACCTGAGATCAATGTGCTTCGTTCTGGAGTGCATGACTGGATTGTTTAAGATAGCAATGGCACTGGTATTATCACAAAAGATTGGGGTCTTTGTATATTTAATACCATAATCAAGCAACTGGTTCTTCATCCAGAGTATCTGAGCACAACAACTGGCTGCAGACACGTATTCAGCTTCAGCAGTGGACAATGAAACTGAGGTTTGCTTTTTACTGGTCCAGCTGACTAGTTTGCCACCAAGGAAATGACATCCACCAGTAGTGGATTTCCTGTCTTTCTTACAACCTGCATGATCTGAATCTGAATAACCCATTAGATCCATGCCTGAGCCTTTGGGGTACCAAAGACCTAGACTGGGGACACCTTTAAGGTACTTCAGTATGCGCTTTACAGCAAGCATATGAGATTCCTTTAGATTAGACTGATATCTGGCACATAAACATGTTGAAAACATAATGTCTGGTCTACTGGCAGTTAAATACATCAGTGAACCAACCATGCCTCTATAGACAGTGGTGTTCACTGGTTTTCCATCTGGATCAGAGTCCAGTGTCAGTGGTGCAAAAATTGGAGTTGGTTTAGATGGTGAAGAGTTCATGTCATATTTCTTTAAAAGATCTCTAACATATTTCTCCTGATTAATAAAAATGCCATCTTTGTTTTGTTTAATCTGGAGTCCAAGAAAATATGTTAATTCACCCATCAAACTCATCTCATATTCAGTTGACATTATTTTTGAAAATTTCTTGCACATGTTTTCATCAGTAGACCCAAAAATAATATCATCAACATAAATTTGTACCATTAACAGATTACCTTTTTCATGAAGAATAATAAGGTATTGTCAATTGCACCTCGTTTGAAACCATTTTTCAACAAATGTTTAGTCAGAGTGTCATACCAGGAACGTGGGGCTTGTCTGAGGCCATATAGCGCTTTGTCCAGACGATATACCCAATGTGGATGCTTTTCATCAACGAAACCTGGAGGTTGTCTGACATAAACTTCTTCTTCAAGCTTTCCATTCAAGAAAGCACTCTTTACATCCATCTGGTAGACCTTGAACTGATGATTAACAGCGAATGCTAAGAATATTCTGATCGCTTCAAGTCTAGCCACTGGAGCAAACGATTCATCAAAGTCGACATCTAACTGGCAGTAGCCTTGTGCTACCAGTCTGGCCTTGTTTCTGATTACGTGTGTAATGAGTAGAATTCGAGCTTTAGTGTGTGTGTGAGTGTGTGTTAATGGCGGTTACTAGAGAGAGAAAGTAGAGAGAGAGTAGAGAGATGTCAGGGAAAGTTTGGTTTGTATTATGTGGTGAAAGGTTTTCAATTAACATAATGGAGGGGGTTTATATACATATGAGCTATTTACACTATGCCCCCTTCCATTGTAACAAGATTACAATATAAGTACAAATTAACATAAGGTACACAAATCAACTACTACATTTATATTTCTAACAATCTCCCCCTTAGTAGTGATTTGTGAAAAATATCCAGTCTTTGTCTATCTTTAAGCTCTCGTATTTGGTCTGTCTTTGTTTGGATGCCAGAACCAGTTTTCTCCTTCGGGTCTGTCATCTGGAACAATCATATTTGCTTCAAAATTTCTTGGAGGAATGTTATGTGGCCCTGGAAGATGACTAGGCTCATACTTGATCCAGCAACCTCCTTTCCGACGAACAACATACTTCGACTTCTGAACATTCTTTGCTTCTCTCATCATTCGAATGTTGTCTCGGTATTCAAGCCTTTGATTGATTTTGGAGATCACTTTATCAAACACTTCCTTTCTCTTTTCATCTTGCTCATCTTCCTTCAAACACAACAACACATTTTTACAAAACTCCAATGTTCCATCAGAATAAGAAGCAAGTTCATCCATACGAATGAAAATCTTCTTCTTTCGGCTATTTAGAAAGACAACCCCAAAAGATGGTTCTTCAATGACATGACCAATACTGAGCTTTTCGATGTCTTCAGTGTAAAGACTCTGATCTGGATATGGAACGTTTATCTTCTTCTTCACAACTTCAAACCCTATTTGAAAATCTTCCAATGAAGCATATTGAATGCAACTTGACATGTATCTTTTTATAGCATCAAAAGCAATCACATCTTCACGGTATCTTTGCATTGCATTCAGGAAATGGTTGTAGAGGAAGATAATGTCATCAACTGGCAAAAGTTTAAATTGGGCTTCTGTAAATCGGTAGATCTTGTTGTTATCTCTTTGACGTGAAAACATGGAATAGAGATAGTAACTCTTTTGATCAAAATCACCCTGATTAGCACCAATATCTTGTGGTTTCTCTGTTCTTCCAGCAACTTTGGATTATATTGTTTTGTAAGTTTAAGAAGCTCTGTGTATTCTTCAATTTGCCTGGCTTCCTTAAACTTGTACATTGAGTCTAACTCTGGTCTCTTGGTTTTGGTGACCTTAGTTGCTCCACAAAATATAGGGTAAGCCCTCTCCTCCAGATATCTTGATTTCTTAGCTGCTTCTTTAGGTTTGATGCCAAGAGCAACCATTCTTTTCCTATCCCTCAAGAAGTATCCCCGATTAATAAATCTTAATTGTTCTTCAGTTAAATCAGTTGGAAAGTAATCAGGAAGAACTTCCTCAGATATGATTGCCTCTCTCAAAACCTGTTTGTAAGTAGATTTCTGAAAGTTCTGAACTGCAGCATCTGGAGTCTTTCTAAGATCATCAAAATTGTTGAATACATTAAAATTATAATGCTGTGGAGCTGAGCTAGCACGAGCAGATGATTCTCCAACTTCAACTCTGCTTGAAGGACCTACTTCAAAGTAATCAAGATCTGCAAATTCTTCAAACATAGGTTCCTCTGCAGCTTCTACGTTCACAGGAGTCTCAACTAACTCTGGCTCATCCAATATAACATTATCTTTTATGGCCTCTAAATCAGCTTCTCCTTCAGCATATTCAACTAAATCCTCTTCAATGACAAAGCCTTCTTCTTCATTGACTTCAATATTTTCAACTTCTTCCTCACTTTCTACATCAGAATCAATACCAAAAACTTCAACTAATCTTCTTCTAATCTCATCATCTAAAGAATCGTTTTCAACATTCTCAACATTCACACCCTCTGCTCTTTCTTCCATCACCACATCTTCAACATTTCCTTCAACTCTTGCCGAAGTATTATCAATGTTCGTTTGACCTTCTCCTTGGTTCTCCCCCTCGGGGTGATCATCAGAATCAGGATCATCCCGACGAGAAGCAACCGAGGCCGGTCGACAAGATTCTAATGCCAACAATCTTAATTCAAACTCAGCTAGTTTAGCATCATACTCAGCCTTTTGTCTTTGAACTTGTTCTTGTAAGGCTTTGACTCTTCTTTCAGTTGCAAGTTCCCTCTCTCTAACTTCCAAGGCATTCAACACTCCTCTTTCAGTAACAGTCAACAAATCACCCTCCGATCTTAAGATATTTAACAAAACTTCACATGCAGAATCTTTGGTTGGTAGATTTGTTGATGTTGATGGAATTTGAGTTGGTGTTGGTGTTCTTTGTGTTGGTGTTTGATGTGGAGGATCCAACCCGGAGGTTGTTGGCACACTTGTGGTGTGACCTAAATTCAGCGATGCTGATTCAGGATTTCCTGCGGATCCTCGGGTTATACCCTCACCAGCAGGTTCAGATTCATGGGCTTTGCAACCCGAATCAATTGGTGTCCTAGACTGTGATAAATCACTGTCCTGGACTTGTTGTTGTTGGGCAACACCACTCACAACACCGGGGTCACTGAGAATGCCCGTTAATACAGTCTCAGGTTGATCCTGAGGAACAGCAGTGTCACTAAGGCGTTCATACTGTCCCCCAGTCTCGGTCTGAGGACTGTTACCTGCGGCTAAAGCTGGCGTGATGTTAGCTAAGGCAGGATTTCCAAGCTGTCCTTGAGGGTCACACAAAGTGGGTCCCCCTCCGCTTGTTCCGGCACCAGTACTCAACTGGGCTTGTGAATCCGTGTCCCTAGGAGATCTAGACTCTTGTGCATGAACTGAAGGCGAGAGGTGGGGCTGGTCCTCTCTTATTTCAACACTCTCATCCTCCAAATGAGGAGAGTGTGGTGAGCGTGGCTGATCCCCGTGCATTTGTGAGACTAACTCCTGTTGTGAGGAGTCAGAATGGCTGGGAGAGTTTGGTGCATACGAGAATGGGCAGTTCCCGATTTCTACCCTAGGGTAAACAACCCGGCTAGACACATTGGTTTTAACTAATGGAGGGCCAACGTTTTCTTTATGCCCTTTTCCTAACCCGGACCGCACATCCTCTCTGGTATTTTCAACTCCTCCCTCAAATCCGCCTTGTTCCTCCAGCACATCATCATCTCCAGTGCTAACATTCTCAGTTTCTAACTCAGATACAACATTATCCACAATTCTTGTTGCTTGTTCAACATCAAACTCCGCTGAGGCACCAAGTTGTTCATTCACATCTGCTGATTGAGATTCATAACTTTTTCTGGCAGATTTAGACGACTTATGTTTTCTTTTGGATTTCTTTTTCTTTGAGGCCTGCTTCAGTACACTTCTAGCAGCCATTTTAAGTCGTCTACCTGGTGGTGGAGTTGGTTCTTCAGGTAGAGCAGATGCAAGTGGTGTTGGATTAAGAATCGGTGATGAACGAAGTGGTGTAAAAATTGGTGGATTCGGTGAAACAACAGATGGTATAGGTGTAGATTGCGAAGGTGAAGATTGCGAAAAATGAACGGTTGGTGTAGATTGTGTAGATTGTGAAGGTGATGTTTGTGAGGTAATGTTTGGTGTAGATTGTGAAACAGGTGATGAAATAGGTTCAGGTGAAGCAACATCTTGCTCAAACATAACTCTCTTTGACTTTCTTCCTCTGCTCAGAGGCCCCTTCATCACTAACCCCTCTTTTTCTTTTTGACGAACTAGGACCCTCACTTGGCGACCTATGCTCAGTTTAGGAAGGAGTCTGTCGGCTTTCAGACCCCATTGCTGAGACTAACCACTCGAGATAAGCCCTAAGGTGAGGACTCTGAGCAGGAACCAGATTTATCAGAAATGGTGGAATCGGAAAAGGTCTTACAGTTTCACAACTTGTGCCTCTCAAGTTGGATTTATACATCGCAATCACACACTTGAAGCAGTTCTCCAATTTTGGAATTTCCTCTGCATTATCAAGAACATCTTCGATAATTAGTGTGAAGAATCTGATAAAGGGAATATATTTTCTGTCTTGTTTATCCTTTCCCTTGACCACTTGAATCATCTTTTTCCATATAATCGCCGCAAAGTCACACTGCACATTGTGAGTGACTGCATAATAGATTGCCAAAGAATCCTTTGTCATAAGATCAATTCCTTTCTGTGATGGCATCAAGCAAGTTGTTAAAATATTGTACATCGTATGCCAGAGAGTTGCTACATTACACCTTCTAAAATTTCTCATCGTTGCCAACTCTCCTGCATAACCCAACGAATGAACCCCAGCCAACATTTCTTCAACT
>CM067167.1:196877092-196896843 GCA_034093135.1 Erigeron breviscapus | reverse complement strand
TAACAAGAAAATAAAAATAAAATACAAGTTTCATGAAAAGCTTTTTGAAGAAACATGATTAAAACAAGTTGTTGAACAAGAAAGGAGTGTTTCTAACTACCTTCAAAGACTCGGTTATATGTAAAGAAGGGGCTGATTTTCGTGACATTCAAGACCACCAAAAGACTCCATACTTGACCTTAGATGATAGATTAGCAAGAAATGTTATTATTACAATAGTTAAGATTGGATTTGAGCTCCATTTCCACTTGAAAAATCCGAAAATGATGAAGAATAATGGAGGAGGTGGAAGAAAGTTTGAGAGAGAAATGGTTGTGTGTGTGTGTTGTAATTTGGTGAAGAGTGTGTGTGAGGGGGGGCGGGGACGGCCACAAGGTATAAGGTAGGGTTTCTATTTTTTTTTTTATTTATAAAAAGTGTGTATGTAAGTATGTATATGTATATATATTTTAAGTGGGTATTTGTTTTATAGGTGTAACATGTATTTGCTTGTTCATATAAATTGATTAGTTGTCTTAGTATATGTACATGTATGTGTACATATATATGCATATATTTGTATTTTAAAAGTTGTTACTTAATCCGTTTATTCATAATCTTGTATTTATATTAGACTCGTACATATATACTTATTATTGTTCAAACATTTTCATGTACTTAAGGAGTTTTAATTATTTTTAAGATGCTCATGATATTTTCATGACCAAATGTAATTTAGTTGGCTTGAGGATTCAATTTGTTGGACATTTTTAAGAATTTTGATTGTTATCTCAACTTGTGAGACTCACATTATTTTTATATAACTTAACTTCTCGAAATAAAGTTTTTGGTTCGTTGACCTTTTGTCAAGTTCAATTAGAACTAGTTTATAGCTTGAGATTGTGTTGAATGATTATAGTTATTATTCATGGCATTTACAAGATAGCTAGTCACCTACAATACTTCATTGAACTAGAGGGCAATTCTCTTAATAAACCTAGATAAGTCTAAGTAAATTGTTCTAGTCGGAAATTGAGGGTTGTTACAGCTACATGACCTCTCTCACGACAAATAAAGCATGATCTAACTTTCTTTTTCTTAGGTTGGTCATAAGCTACTTCAGGGATTGGTATTCCATATTCCTTACAATCAGCAATCCTTTCAAGTCTTTCAAAAGCTTCTTCTCGACTATATATACGTTCAAATGATCTTGCATACCTATTCTGATCAGAAACCTTTTCATCTACAAACCAAATCTTGTCTATCCTAGACTTAGGCAAGACACTCGTTCCAGCCACATCTACTTCTGAGTAAATATTATCATATCCATAAAAAGTGAAATAAATTACTTGAATAGAATCTGGTTCAAGTTGAGTCTCAATTTCTTTTCCCTTATTATTACCGCTGGAACCAATATTTAACAACTCTGTTAAAGTTTTCTCAGCAATTTCAGTATGTGGGTCTATAAAAGTTACTCTTTTTGAATTTTCAACCTTTTTACCCTGCTGAGGTTTTCTGTCATTTTTAGAAACTTTATTGTTAAAAACATTGTTTTCCAATTTTGCAGCACTAACACCTGGGTTGGTCATAGACTCAGTCTTTGTTTCCTCTGACACACTGGTCTTAGGAACACTTTCGGTCTGTTTAATATTTTCTACTTTCTCTGAAGTAGAAGCAGTCTCATGGTCAGAATTATCAGTTGAACTGTTATTGACAGTCTCAGTAGGTTTGTTCATTTTAGGAAAACTGTCATAATTATGATGAGGGGGTGGGGGTACTTCACAGTACTTCTTAACAAAACTAGCTTGTCCCCCCTGTTTCTTTGATTCAGTCAAATGAGTCATCATGCATCGCACGTCTCTCATCTGATTAATTTTAGCAGTTAAATCCATTATCTTTAATTTGGCCTCTGCTAAACTCTTTTCTCTCTCAGCACATTCTCTAGCTTTTCGATCATAGGCTTCATCTGACATCTCTTTCTTAGTGATTAATCTTTTATATTCAATATTAAGAGATTCATACCTACCTTCTTTAGATTTTATCCTGCCTAGATGTTCTCTCACATGACCTTTTAGCACTACTATTTCTGTTTTAAGTTCATTTCTATCACTAGTAGCTGCATTTGCAAGGTTCTTATGAGTCTTAACATCTTCTCTAAGGACAGTTACATCACTAGACAATTTAACACAAAATTTGAAAATATCAATAAAAGATTTTAAAGAAACACTTACCTCTTGTTCTGGTGACTCAAGATTTGCCACGAAGTTGACAAGATCTTCTGTACCTAGATTCTTGGGTATATCAACTTTAACTTCTTCTTTGACATCGTCCTGTGATGTTTCATCCATTTCAGGAACAACTTTGAACTCTTCTTCTTTGACTCAGCTGCCCGAATTGCTTCCTCTTCAACTTCCTCATCAGTAGTACCGTGGATTATAGCATCATCATCCCTATTCATATAGTAGGAATAGTCCACTACTGCATCCATAATATCGGTCTCAATCACTCCAGCATCATAGATGATCTCGGCTAAATAAGTTTGATGGTTATCTTCATGATTTTTGTTGAGTCCCAATGTTCGTTGATAAAGGTTTGTAAATTTGGTGATGACATATATGACTTATAAACACTTAGTAATCTTTTGGTTCTTGTAATCTGATCTGGGTCAGACTAAGCTGACACAGCTTATGATCTGTTTCTGACCCAGATTGTAACAACCCTCCCTTTTAATATTATATATGTTGCCTATGATCTCGCAAGCCATAGTTACATTAGAAACTAGTAGATGATGCCCCTAAATTAGCAATCTAAAGCTATTATTTAGTCCTAGATCGAATCCAAAACAATGCCATTGAACAAAAACTCTATTGTTGATCGATCAAGTTATATAAGTAATAATGTGTGTCTCACAAGTTGAGATAACCATCAAAAATCCTTATAAATGTCCAACAATTTAATCATTAAGTTAATTAAAATAAATATGGTCATGAAAATAAAATTTCCATCTCGAAATATATTTATAAGTACATATGTGCATAAAAGCGTTTAAATAATAATAATTATATATATATATGTATATGCCTAAAATAAATACAAGATTATAAATAATGGCCTATGTAATAAGCTAAAAACACAAAAATATATACATATACATATATACATACGGCCACACATACACATACTAGGACACAAACAATTAACTTATAACAAACACATATTACTCTTACAAAAAAAAATAACTACACATTTACATATACATATTTATATACCTTTTATAAAAAAAGAAAAAGAAAAAAAAGAGAGAAAACTCTTCATTTCCCTCCCCATGAGCCCCCCCCTTTTCACATTCTCACTCTTTCATTTCAAACACTTCATTCACTCTTGTAACTCACAACTTTTTCACACACTTCACACACAACCTTTTATTCTCTCAAGAAAACTTTCTCTCCTCCCTCTTCTTCTTGTTACCTACGGCCCAAAAGGGAGAAGAAAAACAAGGATAAAACTAATCTAAATAAAAACAATATTAAGGGTTTTGAAAGGAAGTAATCAAGGGTTAACATAAGCTAGGTATAAGGGTGTTTTCAAGCATTAAAAAGGGGTATCCTTGGGGTTGAAGGCCACGAAAATTCTGCCATTCTTTCACCATCAAAACCAAGTTCAACAAGGGTATAACACTTCATCTTTTTACTAGATTTAATCTTGTTCTTGTTTATTTTCAAAGGCTTTATCAAAAGTTTATGTTTTCTTCTTGTTTTCTTTGTAATACACACTTGATGAGGGCAAAGTTGATAGGATCTTTATCCTCATGCACATGCATGTCGAAATCCATGAGAAAGATCCAAGGATTCAACAAGTTTAAGACCCAAAAGTGTTGTTATAGATTAAGTAGCTTTTAAAGTGATTTTCCTTTTGATAGATCTATATGTTTTTGTATATTTTGAAGAATATATTTCTGAGATTTTTCATTAAAAAGATGTTTTTATGTTGTTGAATGTTAGATCTATAAAAGTTGGTATTAAAAAGTGTTGATTTGAATGCATGCATGCTAGATTTAAGAAAGTTGGATCTTTTGTTGGATTATGAGATGGATATGGACTTGTTATAAGTGAAAATCATGTTAATATTGATGTTAATGTTCTGGAAAAATTTATGAAATAACAAAGAGACAAAGCTTGGACCAAAACTAATGAAAATAAGCTAGAAATCATAAACCGAAATCATGTAAAAATGCATTTTTAGCACATACTTGCACCATAATCAAAGGACAAGAAAAATATATTAAACTTACTGGAAATAAGTTGTTTCAAAAGTGTAAAACTCAAGTCTTTTGGTTCATGACAATAATAAGCTCAAAAATCACCCTTTCGGGTCAAATAAGCTCTAACCGAAAGCACTAAATTGCACATATCACACCACCACCACTATCACGACTTTGAACACCAAAATTTGATGAACTTTCTGGAAATAATGAAACAAGAATGAAAACCCCTTTTGAAGCACTTTAATTTCTTAAGAAATGAGGCTAAAATCACTATTTCGGTAAACGATTTTTAAGCTTAAAGTCCTCAAAATAAGCAAGAACAAGAGAGGTTGAATTGATATGAATTTTTATTAATAAAAGTTGCCTAAAAGGCCTGGGATTTTTGGCTAAAATGTTTAGTGGTGATTTCTAAGAATTTCCATGAATTATTAAATTTAAATGGTAATTAAAAGACATATAAATCAATAAATAAATTATGTAAATCAAGAGTGTGGTTAAATCATCATAAACAATGGTAAAAATAACTCAAACCTACTAGAGAAAAATAATTAAAAGCTAACAAACAAGTGTTACATGATTTAAAGGTAAATAATTATGTAAAAATCACTAATTAATCACTATTATTAAATTAATGGAAAAATACACAAATAAATATATAAAACATAAAATTCTAAGTAAAAAGCATAAAAGTCAGTATATAACTCAATTATAATTATTCATAATTTATAAAGATAAATATGGAACTTAAAAGTATTTTTAAGGAATTAATTGATTAATAAATCAATAAAATGAATAAATAATTAATTAAATAATATTAAATTAAATAAAAACTTATAAATCAGAAAATATTCACAAAAATGAATATTATTAAGTAACTAATGACAAGTATCAAGAATGAGTAAAACCCACAATGGAAACCATGACAATCAAAGTCAAGATACCGAAATTCCAACAATGCTAAATTACGTATAGCGAGAAAATGACTTTCTCCATCAAATATCTTCCAACCAAACATTATGAACAATGTAACACCCTTTAACTCCATAAACTAATAACAACCAAAGGAGGGCAAGTCTACTAGTATACATCTCATGACCTAGTTCACTAGTTCATGTCACGCGAACTTACATCGTGAATATATACGTTATGGTTTAGGCTTGCTTGAGGCGCACCAAATCTAGGCGAAGGACTCGCGGTTGATCAGCCCATTTCACTCTCAAATTAAGTGAGTCATAGCCCCCTTTCAAACCCTTTTATGTGTTTTACTTACGGGGTGAAAAGCATGATTAGTTACAATGGCTTTCTTTTATGAAAACGCTATATTGAACGAATGATGATTATATGGGAATGTTATTGTATGTTCAACGTGTTATATGATATATGATGAGCTTGAGTACTGTCAAACGGTGGTCCCCTGTACACTACTATTAACTCATTGAGGCCTGTAGTTAGAGAGTTGCGCAACTAGGATTCGTCCCCTCACTCACATCAGTGGCGACAGGTTGATTGGTCGCCTATGTGGCCACCTTCAACGGTGTCGGTCATGGGGTGCTCTAATCTACTTTATATTATCGGTCGTTTTCATGGCACGACCCCTTTATTATTATACTGCACGTGATTGACAGCATGTGCTTCTGTTATTATATCATCGGGACATATTATCATTATTATTATTTGGACGTGAAAGGGTCTTAGTAGTGGCTCAAGACAAACTCATCGAATAATGCCTTTGGCCAAGTGATATTGATACTAATTATGGTTGGCTATTATTGTTTGGACATACGGTTTGGGTATGGATAGTACGATGGAATTCTTGGAAATTTTATGACATATTACTTCTGTTGGTACTTGTTGGGTTTTATCAAAGTCATATTATCATTATAATATCAAAAACGCAGCGGAATATTGAACCATTTCAATGTGTTATATGTGGTTAAAAACCAAATTTTAACTTATTAAAGAAAACCCAAACAATAAGGATCCATGTATATGAATAATATGCAATCAAAACAACAACCATAGGGTGTTTTAGAAGACTACCTTCTTCCAAGCTTATGAGAAGGTTGATATGAAGGAGATGATGATCTTGAAGTGGCAAGTCTTCAACCTAGAAGAACCTCAAGCTTGTATACCCCAAACTATCAACAAACACCCAAATGTGCTAGGATTTAAACTTGAAAAACCCTTCCCTTTTGTCCTCCTTGATGCCGAAATTAAAAGAGAAAAAGAAGAGAGTTTTTGCTCTTGAGAAAGTTGAGAGAGTTCTTGCAAAAATGCATGTAAGAAGTGATACACTCTATGTTGAGTGTTGTGTGTATAATAATAAGAGAATGCATGAGTTTTAAGTGGAGAAAAACTCAAAACACATGGGGGGGGGGCGGCCCCTAGGTCCATCACATGGGACTTTTCCACCAACTTTTTAAACTTGTATTTTATATAAAACATTTTATATAAAAGTCTTGTAACTTGTTACATACCTTATGTAACATGTTATATATTATACACAACATATATATGTGTTTATTTCACCAAATAAAACACATTCATATTTCTCTCAAAATAAATTATCCATATAATTTATATATATATACATTTCTCAAGTGCAATTATTTAGAAAACCACTTTCTAAAAGTTTCAAGTATTGATATTTATTTAAAGATCATATCTTATAAATAAATATTATAAGTGTTTGTCTAGCTTGTTATTGGGTATGACCCGACTTGGATCATCACGTACTAGCCACGTCAATTTAATATGTGTCTTGGGCAGACGAAATTCCAACAATCTCCCACTTGCACAAGATTCATAGAATATTGACGCAAGCAGCAAATACCGCCTAACAACAGTTTGCTACCCCTAATACGTATGACGAAGTGCCATTCAATAACATCATCCCCTTCAAGTTCCTTACTTGAAATGATTTAGGTGAATCGATCATTTATCCTTTTGTCACAGATGTCATGTTAAATCCTAGAGACACAGAGTGATCATTCTCTATTGATTTAACTTTGTAATAGGCCTTAGACATCTAACTCTCAACGAATAAGAGGGACAAATTCCATCTCGACTACATACGTCTTTCATAATCACCTTATATCATACCTGAGCTTAGTCTTATGTACTGCCATGTTTCAGAACAGCGAAGAGCTAAGTCAAAGTATAATATTCAGTGAATATCAAGACCCAATATGTATCTCAGGTCTGAGGATACAATGATATTCGCCTTTTAACTCAAGATTACTTATGATCAATCACAGAGATTCCATGTAGTAATGCTTGATTGCAGGTCAGTCCAATATTTGTATCCCACAAATATCTATGAACCTTGGTAGCAACACTTTGCTCTATATTCAAAACCTTTTGAATATCTACCAATCCAAGTTCATAATAATCTTACATTCATATGTTCCACAAATATGATCGACTACGGACATTTAGAATAATTAACTTATTCATGGATTTAAACATGCAAAAATGGAACATAACACAATTTAAATGCAAAATACCAATATTCATATAAATGTGTTAATAACTACAAGTGTTCCGATATCCAAATACTTAAAATAGATCAAATCCAATCACTAGAATATCGAAGTCCCATGGCACAAGTATGACTCTCATGCTTAGGCCTTTCAAGGAGCTTCGTGAGTGGGTCCGCAACATTTTGATCGGTGTGAACTTTGTGAATACATATCTTTCCCTTTTCAACTTCATCCCTTATGTAGTTGAATCTCCGCTCAATGTGCCTAGTCTTTTGATGTGCACGAGGTTCCTTGATTTGAGCAATCGCGCCCTCGTTATCACAAAGAATTTCTAGGGGTTCTTGAATGGAAGGAACAACCCCTAGATCGGCAATGAATTTCTTCAACCATGCAGCTTCTTGTGCTGCTAAAGAAGCGGCGATGTATTCAGACTCCGTAGTGGACAACGCAACCACATCCTGCTTTGAGCTTTTCCATGAAACAGCTCCTCCGTTTAGAATGAATATGTACCCCGATTGTGATCGAGAATCATCTTGATCAGTTTGGAAACTCGCATCCGTGTAACCCTTTACAACGAGCTCCTCCTCACCAGATCCATATATTAAGAACATATCTTTAGTATTTCTAAGATATTTCAATATATTTTTGACAGCCATCCAATGACTATCTCCTGGATTTTGCTGGTATCTACTTGTCATGCTCAAAGTGCATGACACGTCCGGTCTCGTGCATATCATAGCATACATGATGGATCCTATAGCAGATGCATATGGGATTCCACTCATTTTCTCTTGCTCAACTTTTGAGCTAGGAGATTGAGAAGTACTCAATATAGTTCCTCTTTGAATAGGTACCAAACCTTTCTTAGAGTTTTCCATCTTGAACCTTTTCAAGATTTTGTCTATGTATGCACTTTGATTCAAACCTATTAAGCGCCTTGATCTATCCCTATAGATCCTTATTCCCAAATATAGGCGGCTTCACCAAGATCCTTAATGGAAAAGCAACTTCCAAGCCAGGCTTTTACACCTTCCAAGGTTGGAATGTCATTTCCAAATAGTAGAATGTCATCGACATATAATACTAGAAAAGTAATGATGCTCCCACTAGCCTTCTTATACATACAAGCTTCATCAGCGTTTTTGATGAAGCCAAATTTCTTGACTTCTTCATCAAAACGACGATTCCAGCTTCTTGATGCTTGTTTCAATCCATAGATTGATTTCTTTAACTTGCATACTTTATTAGGATGTTTTGGATCGACAAAACCTTCAGGCTGATCCATATAGACATCTTCCTCAAGATATCCATTTAGAAAAGCGGTTTGACATCCATTTGCCATATCTCATAGTCATAATGTGCGGCTATGGCAAATAATATCCTAATAGACTTTAGCATTGCCACAGGCGAAAAAGTTTCATCATAGTCGACCCCTCGAGTTTGAGTGAAACCTTTTGCTACAAGTCTAGCTTTATAAGTAAGCAAGTTTCCATGCATATCGTGTTTCAATTTGAACACCCATTTACTTCCAACTACTTTGGAATTAGGAGGTTCAACAACCAATTCCCAAACTTGGTTGTCATACATGGATTGCATCTCAGCGTTCATGGCCTCTAGCCATTTGTCCGAATCTGATTTGGACATTGCATCATGGTAGGTGGTAGGTTCATCAGAAACTACCATGTAGCATTCATCCACGAGAAATCCATATCTCTCAGGTGGATAAGTAGCTCTACCAGATCTACGAACGTTTTGTGTGTCTTGATCAACCCTTTGATCATCTTCAACATCCTTTTGTTGAATGCTAGTGTCACCCAAGTGTGTATCTGTCAGTGGTTCTTGATCTTCTTCAAGTTCCACTGTTCTGGAACTAGTTCCTTCCATAAGGAATTTAGTCTCCAAGAACTCAGCCTTTCGAGCAACAAATATATTTTGCTCATTAGGATTGTAGAAATAATATCCCAAATCATTTTTAGGATATCCTACAAAGATACATTTAGTGGATCGGGGCTCTAATTTGTTTGAGGCATCATGTCTTACATAAGCCTCACAACCCCATACCTTTAAATATGACAAAGATGGAACTCTTCCATGCCATATTTCAAAAGGTGTTTTCTCCACTTTCTTGGTGGGAGCCATATTTAAATTCGGGCAGCAGAGATTATGGCATATCCCCAAAATGATAGAGGTAGTGAGCTTTTACTCATCATGGAACGAACCATATCTAATAGAGTTCGATTCCTCCTTTCAGACACACCATTATGTTGTGGTGTTCCAGGTGGAGTTAGTTGTGAGATAATCCCACAACTTCTAAGATGATCTTGAAAAGCATCACTTAGGTATTCACCTCCTCTATCAGAACGAAGAATTTTTATTGACTTATTGAGTTGGTTTTCTACTTCATTCTTGAAAATTTTGAACATTTCAAAAGCTTCACTCTTATGTTTTAATAAGTATACATAACCGTAACGACTATAGTCATCGGTGAATGTAATGAAGTATCTTTCACCATTCCTAGTCATTGGCTTAAAAGGACCACATACATCCGAATGTATGATACCTAATAAATCTTTTGCCCTTTCATTAGTGCCTTTGAAAGGTGCTTTAGTCATCTTGCCTTGTAAACAAGATTCACATACTTTAAATGAATCATTTGATTTTGTTTTCAAAAGACCATTCTTTTGAAGTGTTAGTATGCGATTTTTATTTATATGGCCAAGACGACAATGCCAAATATAGGTTTCACTTAAATCTAATTAAGTTTCTTGGTGGTAGCTTGGTACATTGAGTTATCATATGTTGTGTTTTCATGAACCAATTCATAAATACCATTTAAAGGCATTGCTTTAAAATAAAATACATCATTCATAGAAACATGGATATCATTGTTAACAAAATTAAAATCATATCCAACATGTCTTAAACGGGAAACAGAAATAATGCTCCTAGTCAAACTTGGTGCATACAAAACATTGTTCAATACAATTTCCAAACCACTTGGAAGTTTCAAAAGATAGTCTCCTTGAGCTTCAACTTGTACTTTCGCACCATTGCCCATAAAGAGACTAATGTCCCCTTTCTTGATGTGCTTCTTTCTTATGAACCCCTGTAACATATTACAAATATGAGTTCCACATCCGGTATCCAATACCCATATGTAAGAAAAAATATTATTAAGCTCAATATATATCATAAATATTGTACCTGAGGTATGCTCCGCATCCCTCTTAGCTTTCAACTCTTTGAGATAGGTTGGACAATTACGTTTCCAATGTCCTACCTCCCCACACTCAAAGCATGGGTCATTTATAGCAACCTTTTGCTTCTTCGGTTTTTGGGTTTCCATTTTTGCCTTTCCCTTTCCTTTGTAGTTTTTGTTGAATCCTTTTCCTTTAGCAACATTTGCCTTTGGTCCGGGATTGGGCCTTTTCTTTCCGCCTTCATTGATCATGAGAACGGGTTGAACTTTTCTTCCCATGCTAGCCTCGGCCGTTTTGAGCATCCCATGGAGCTCAGAAACGGTCTTGTCCCATCCGTTCATGTTATAATTTAACACAAAAGTTTCAAATCTCTTAGATAAAGAGTTGAGGATCAAATCCGTAGCCAACTCGGTTGAAATGGGACAATTTAGCCTTTCGAGGCGATCAATGTAACTTTTCATTTTAAGAACATAAGTTGAGACGGATTGTGAATCATCCATGCGACATGCATGAAGCGCTCGAACCGTTTCGAAGCGCTCTACCCTTGCCTTTTGTTGGAACATTTCCTTAAGTTGGGTAATCATGTCGTATGCCCCATGGTGCTCGAACTCCTTTTGGAGTTCGGGAGTCATACTCGCTAACATGAGGCAACTAACTAGCACGGAGTCCTCAGTATATTTAACCCAATCATTAAAGGCTTCAACATCCCCTTCTTCGGGCTCATCGGGAATAGGATCGTCTAACACATAGGATTTCTTTTCATGCTTGAGAACAATTCTCAAGTTACGAAACCAATCCACAAAGTTGTTTTGGTTTAGACGATCCCTTTCAAGAATGGATCTTAGTGAAAAATTATGGACGTTTTGGTTGGGGTTAATTGCATTGTTAGCGGCCATCTACAAGATTAACAAAGTTCTTTATTAGTATTTCGATATCAAATATAAATTTTAATTGTTAATACCCTTTTATGTCTCATAGACAATTAATAATTAAAACCTAGAATCCAACGTTACATTTAAATGATGGTTAGGTGACCTTTATCCCATGATCTAAATTAACAAGGTAGTCAACGTTTGACAATTGCAACTTTTACAATTTCTAGTGGTATGGGACCGGTTTAATATCTTATATTAAATTGGCATGTTTAATCCCATCAACGCCTTTGGTTATCATGCTTCGGTGACCCTAATCACATGGTTTCCAAATCAAGTTGTCCTACTTATACACACATGTAAATTTATTTTATACTAGTGGTTAGGTGACCTTTATCCCATAAGTACGATAAATTTACCTTAACTTATAAGTTCCCTCAAAGTAGTTAGGTGACCTTTATCCTACAAAGAGTTCCCAAATAATTAAGTGTTGTATAAAAGGATGGCGTTTAACTTGTTTTTCAAGGGTCGTTTGAGTTTTTATATTCTAGTTAATAACTATGTACCATAATGAATTTTGAAATCCATATTTCAAGGTTCTTTTATAAAATCCATTTTTATAATTGTGACAATTAACTTTTAATAAAACCCATTTTAATTTACCAAGTTAATGTCAATATTAAAACCAATTTCAATCTTTATGTGTGTCTTTTAGTTTGTTGGTTTTTAAGCATCCACATGACAAAATAATAAACAACCATACAAACATGACAAACATAATAATAAGTGCACAACATTAGCCAACTATTTTGACCACACTTGTTAGCCGAAACAAGTGGGTCAAAAGGTCTCAACCTAAGGGACAAAGTAACACAAAATCTTGTGTTAGTTGAGCTCCCACTTGATCTTGCATCCAAATGCTTCAAGTAATCTTTTGTGATGTGATTTGAATGTCTTTCTTCACTCTTCCTTTTGGCCTCCAAAACAGCCCCTAAACTCTTTAAAGCTTTCTTGGAGATTATGTTTACAAGAAAAATGCTACTAATCTATTTATTACATACCAAATGGAATAAATAAATTACATAACCAAATGAATGAATAAAATCCTATTTAACTATTACAACCATTGAATAATTAAATAAATACAAACACATCCATACATCCCAATCAATCACAAGGTCTTTTGGCTAAGTTGTGACACTAAAATACACAAAAAAAGAACCCCTTTTTGTGTATATATATTGGCCCAAAAATGCAGAAAATTTGGCCAAAAAAAATGTTTTTGTCCAAACAAAATCAATTTTTGATGCATATATCCATATAACCGGCTCTAGATGCCATTGTTGGTACTTGTTGGGTTTTATCAAAGTCATATTATCATTATAATATCAAAAACGCAGCGGAATATTGAACCATTTCAATGTGTTATATGTGGTTAAAAACCAAATTTTAACTTATTAAAGAAAACCCAAACAATAAGGATCCATGTATATGAATAATATGCAATCAAAACAACAACCATAGGGTGTTTTAGAAGACTACCTTCTTCCAAGCTTATGAGAAGGTTGATATGAAGGAGATGATGATCTTGAAGTGGCAAGTCTTCAACCTAGAAGAACCTCAAGCTTGTATACCCCAAACTATCAACAAACACCCAAATGTGCTAGGATTTAAACTTGAAAAACCCTTCCCTTTTGTCCTCCTTGATGCCGAAATTAAAAGAGAAAAAGAAGAGAGTTTTTGCTCTTGAGAAAGTTGAGAGAGTTCTTGCAAAAATGCATGTAAGAAGTGATACACTCTATGTTGAGTGTTGTGTGTATAATAATAAGAGAATGCATGAGTTTTAAGTGGAGAAAAACTCAAAACACATGGGGGGGGGGGCGGCCCCTAGGTCCATCACATGGGACTTTTCCACCAACTTTTTAAACTTGTATTTTATATAAAACATTTTATATAAAAGTCTTGTAACTTGTTACATACCTTATGTAACATGTTATATATTATACACAACATATATATGTGTTTATTTCACCAAATAAAACACATTCATATTTCTCTCAAAATAAATTATCCATATAATTTATATATATATACATTTCTCAAGTGCAATTATTTAGAAAACCACTTTCTAAAAGTTTCAAGTATTGATATTTATTTAAAGATCATATCTTATAAATAAATATTATAAGTGTTTGTCTAGCTTGTTATTGGGTATGACCCGACTTGGATCATCACGTACTAGCCACGTCAATTTAATATGTGTCTTGGGCAGACGAAATTCCAACAACTTCTTGTATCTAATCAAATATATATATATATGTTGTTAGCATAAACCTATGAACTCACTCAACTCTCGTAGTTGACACTTTTTCTTCATGCTTTTCAGGTATAGAGCAATAGGTACTAAGCTTGACCGCCCCTATGGAAGCTTATTTGTAATGTGCTTGGACTTATGTAATGCAAACATTTGGTCTTTTGTTTATGAACTTGGTTATGTAATGATCGTTAAACGTCAACTTGAACTTGTAATCTTTTGAGATTTGAACGTCATTTGAAACTTTATGCTGGTGATTTCTACTTAATCTTTTTGTACCATGTCGTTCTGTGGCATCTCGTGTTTCCACCCTAGTCGGGGTGTTACAGAAAAATGGTATCAGAGACAAGGTTATAGGGAATTTTTACTATAACCTACGTAATTTCAAAACGAGTCGAACATCTCTTAAAGAATCAATTCGATCATAAAGTGTTCGCCTTAGCGAAGCGTAGCCTGGCCAACTACGACTAGCTAAGGATGTAACATGGAATGATCGAATTAATTGTCTAAGGAATGTTCAAAAATGAGTCTTTTGAAAATAAAAATTTGAAAAACGATTCTTGGTACAAAAGGGTCACATAACCAAATTGAATGTTTGCATTACTTATTAGAACCCTTAGAAAGTACCCCCACTTGGCTAGTATTACCTTGCTTATATATATAGAATCATTACATGAGAGTCGAGCACAAGTCGGTCAATAGTGACTATGCCGTTTAGTAGTTGTCATGTTGGTTGTTGGACGTCGTGTTGGTTGATGGTTGTCACGTCGGTTGTTCGGTCGTCGAGTTGGGTGGTTAGACGCCAAAAGGTTGAGGTCGTCTTGTGATCCGTTATGTCGTCAAGCTGTCCGTGAGTTGTCACGTGAGTCGTCAATGGTCAAGTCGGTCGTGATGGAGTCGTCTAAGCGTCGGGTCGAGTCGGCATCTCATGTTTTATGTAACTTGTGTAGGAAGCACCATGTCGCAAAGGGGTGAAGCATCAAGAACCTCCAGTTACCTGAGGAACCTTTATGGATTCGCGGATAGGGTGATGGATCGACAGGAAAGGCAAGAAGAAGAAGAGTTGATCCCTCAGAAGGATCCGAGTCTACTAGGAACACACAACAGCCTCCCCAACCCCGCCAAGAAGAGGAAGAATCCGAGCCGATGGAGGACTCATCGGAGAGTGAGAGGGCGGCTAGCGTTAAGAGCGTCGCTTCTAACCGGTCTGGGCGCCGCTCACCTACACCGCCACCAGCACCACCAGCCCCTCGAGTTCCTACTCCTCCAAGGCGAAATGCCGCCTTGAACCTTAGTGATGGGCGCTTCCTAGATCAGGACCCATACTTTCCACCGCGCCTTCCTCGTCACCACCCCATGTACCACTTTGGACGAGGACATCATGGAGGGGACCCACATCGTCCTGTTTATGGAGTACCCCCTCCACCTCCGGTTGGCATGACTCGGGAGGAAAGAGAGCGAGTATGGGGCATAGCTAGTGGTTTAAGGGACGCAAGAGCAAGAGTAAGGCATCAGGAGATTATGATGGAGAGGGCTATGGGGATAATGGACCGATCAGCAGGATATTCGGGGATGGCTATATCGGAGGTTCGCAGGATTAATGAGGTGATTCTAGTGATGGGATGTGTACTCTCCGCCGTATGCGTTCTTGTGATTGCTCTCATACTTAGGGCATGGACCTAGGATCGTTCTTTTAATTATGGACCTATCTTAATGTATGAACTATTATGTCTTGTTTCCGTTTCTTGAACATTTCTACTTGTGTGTGATGATGATCGCGATGTATTTGGCATTTAGCAAATTTTGTAAACTTATCTTAAATGATATATATATGCTTAATGCCTTTCTATGGTTACATGATGTGTTACTTCCCTTGTATTATTGCTATCCTCATTGTGAAGGTTGTTGTTGCAATAGAATTCCAGATCTGACCACTTTCGGTAGAAAAATCATAACTCGAATTATACTTCGTCTTTTGACCTGATTCCAGTGGGAGATGAAAGTTAACTCATAGGGCTACGTTTCATATTTTATGGGTTTTGTCCAGTTCATCCGTCTTAAACCACTTTTACATGCTCCAAGTTCAGAAACAGATTCTGTGAACTTTTTGGTCACTTAAGAGCATGTTTGCTTTACTTTAAAATACCCAATCACTTATTTAATTTTAATGGGAAGCTTGGCATTAATAAGAAAGGAGGATGGGTTTATGTAAATATATATATAGTAGTCATATAGTGGCCTTATGCAAAGCACATTAGCGACAATTCAAAGCTCAACTATTGTGGCCATGAACAATAAGTTCGAACTTGGGATAGGTAATCATATAAGTATATGTATACGCATATGTACTCGTGTGTGATCGTGAAGTTGAGAGTTGAAACTATATCATACGATTTAGCGCAAGAATAACTAAACTACCTTACTCTTTGTTATAGAACTATGGCGCCCCGAAGGAACAACGAAGAAACAATCGAGGAGGCTCAACGCCGTGCGGAAGAGGCCTGACGACAGGCTGAGTTGGCCAATTTGATCTCCCAGCCGATCAACTCCGTCATGCCAACCATAGCCACTCAAATTGCGGAAAGCGTGACCGCCACACTTAACACGAACCGAAGGCAAGATGGGGGAGGAAATTCTATTGACATGAATGCTTACAAGGCTTTCACGTCTTGCAACCCCAAGGAATTTCATGGGACAGAAGGTCCTGTTGGGTTGCTTACTTGGTTCCAAAGCATGGAAGCCCACTTGAACATCATTGATTGTGCACCGGCTGACCGTGTTAAGTTTGCTGCTAGTAAGCTTCAAGGAAGAGCTCTTACTTGGTGGAATGTCCAAGCGACTACTAGAGGTTCTGCAGCAGTCAATGCTTTGACTTGGGAGCAGTTTAAGGAAGAGTTGAAGCGTGAGTATTGTCCACGGGAAGAGGTACAAAAACTGGAGATGGAATTCTGGAAACATGCCATGAGGGGACTGGAATTGGAGGCATATGTGATCCGCTTCCACGAGTTGAGCGTGTTGGTGCCGGAGATGGTAACCCCTGTGGCTAAGAAGGCTGAAAGGTTTATCTACGGGTTGGCACCTGAAATTAGGTTGATGGTCACTGCTGCGAGCCCTACCACTCTTGAGCAGGCTATAAGCTTGGCAATCAGACTAGTAAATGACTTGGTTAGGAGTGGGAAGTACACGAGAGGCGAATCAAGTTCGAGACAAGGTGGAGGAAATCAGTTTGGTAATCGCAAGGGGAATGGGCCGGATAAGAGGCAAAAGATTGTGAGGAACTATGGTGTTTTGGATGCTAACCCCAACCCAAATCGTGGCATGCCTCCAAGGTGCAACCAATGCGGTTATAACCACTTGGGTGAATGCAAACGTTGCACAACATGCAACCGAATGGGGCACCTTGCTACATATTGTCGAAGTGGGGAAAGGGTTGGAGGAAACCCCAGGGGGTGCCGCGAGTGTGGAAGCATGGATCATTGGACAAAATGCTTGTCCTAGGTTGAGAAGAGCACAAGGCAACTTTGGAAACAGAAATGGTAACCGTGGCAACTTTAGAAATGTTGGAAATCGCGGGAACCAAGCAAACCGAGGCAACAATGGAAATCAAGTTAACCGAGGAAATGTTGGGAATCCAGCTAATGTGGGGAATCAAGGAAATAACGTTAATCAAGGGAATCGTGGGAATCAAGGAGGTCAAGCTCGAGGAAGGGTGTATGCCATGGGAGTGAATGAGGCACGTGATGACCCTAATGTCATCGTAGGTACGTTTCCACTAAATAATGTTTATGCCTCTATGTTATTTGATTCTGGAGCTGAAAGAAGTTTTATTTCCTTTGAGTTTAAAGAATTAATTGATAAGAAACCTAGTGAACTTGATGAAACTTATTATGTTGAATATGCCAATGGAAACGAGTATGAAACTAAGGAAATTATCCCTGATTGCAAGCTGACTTTAGATGATAAGAGCTATAGTATTGACTTGATTCCCATAGAAATAGGAAGTTTTGATATAATCGTAGGAATGGATTGGTTGTCAAAAGTGCGTGCCGAAATCATTTGTCATGAGAAGATCATACGAATTCCCTTGGAAAATGGAGAAGTGTTGATAGTGCAAGGTCATAAGGCTGGAGTCCAACCTAAGTTGGTGTCTTCCATGAAGGTGAGGAAGTACCTACGGAAGGAATACCACACGTACTTGGCACAAGTAGTGGATAAGCGAGCGAAGAGCAAGGATCCTCACAAGGTGACAGTGGTCCGGGACTTTCCTGACGTGTTTCCTGACGAACTACCTGGACTTCCACCTACGAGACAAGTGGAATTTACGATCGATTTAGTTCCCGGGGCAGCCCCCGTAGCTAAGGTACCTTATAGACTAGCGCCCTCCGAGATGCGAGAACTATCCGAGCAATTGCAAGAATTGCTTGATAAAGGTTTGATCCAACCTAGTTCGTCGCCATGGGGTGTGCCGATCCTTTTTGTCAAAAAGAAGGATGGGTCTTTGAGAATGTGTATCGATTACAGGGAGTTGAATAAACTAACTATCAAGAACAAATATCCGCTGCCACGAATAGATGATTTGTTCGATCAACTTCAAGGAGCGTCGTATTTCTCTAAGATCGACCTTAGATCCGGCTATCACCAGTTGAAGGTACGAGAAAAGGATGTACCTAAAACGGCTAATAGGACTCGCTATGGACATTATGAGTTCCTAGTGATGCCATTGGTCCTACCAATGCACCGGCCGTATTCATGGACTTGATGAATAGAATTTGTAGGCCATACTTGGACAAATTCGTGATAGTATTCATCGACGATATTTTGATATATTCAAGGAGCAAGGAGGAGCATGAGAAGCATCTGAGGATGGTCTTGCAGTTACTTAGAGACGAAAAGCTATATGCTAAGTTTTCTAAGTGTGAGTTTTGGTTACGCCAAGTCCAATTTCTTGGTCATATCGTGAACGAAGAAGGAATCCACATAGATCCGTCTAAGATTGAAGCGATCAAGAAGTGGGAAGCTCCCAAGACGCCAACGGAAGTGCATAGCTTCCTAGGCCTAGCGGGCTATTATAGGAGATTTATTCAAGGATTTTCGAAGATTGCGGTACCTTTAACTCAATTGACCCAAAAGTCAAGAGAGTTCGTGTGGGGTAAAGAACAAGAGCAAGCGTTCCAAACGCTAAAGAACATGTTGTGTGAGGCTCCAATACTAGCGTTGCCGGATGGAATGGAAGGTTTTGTAGTGTATTGTGATGCGTCGAATAAAGGGCTAGGGTGCGTACTAATGCAAAGAGACAAAGTCATTGCATACGCATCTAGGCAAGTAAAACCGCATGAGAAGAATTATTCGACACACGATTTGGAGCTAGGAGCCGTGGTGTTTGCCTTGAAGATATGGCGACACTATCTGTATGGCACCAAGTGCACCATATTTACTGACCATAAGAGTCTGCAACACATCTTTGATTAAAAGATGTTGAATATGAGGCAAAGGAGATGGGTGGAGCTACTAAATGATTATGAGTGCGAAATTAAGTACCACCCCGGAAAGGCAAATGTTGTTGCTAATGCACTTAGTAGGAAGGTGAGCACTAGGGTGCCAAGGGCTAGAATTAATCACTTACGAGTGAGGATGTCTCTA
>CM067167.1:196724592-196872092 GCA_034093135.1 Erigeron breviscapus | reverse complement strand
TTGGACCAAAACTAATGAAAATAAGCTAGAAATCACAAACCGAAATCATGTAAAAATGCATTTTTAGCACACACTTGCACCATAATCAAAGGAAAAGAAAAATATATTAAACTTACTGGATATAATTTGTTTCAAAAGTGTAAAACTCAAGTCTTTTGGTTCATGACAATAATAAGCTCAAAAATCACCCTTTCGGGTCAAATAAGCTCTAACCGAAAGCACTAAATTGCACATATCACACCATCACCACTATCACGACTTTGAACACCAAAATATGATGAAAACCCCTTTTGAAGCACTTTAATTTCGGTAAACGATTTTTAAGCTTAAAGTCCTCAAAATAAGCAAGACACAAGAGAGGTTGAATTGATATAAATTTTTATTGATAAAAGTTGCCTAAAAGGCCTGAGATTTTTGGCTAAAATGTTTAGTGGTGATTTCTAAGAATTTCCATGAATTATTGAATTTAAATGGTAATTAAAAGACATATAAATCAATAAATAAATTATGTAAATCAAGAATGTGGTTAAATCATCATAACCAATGGTAAAAATAACTCAAACCTACTGGAGAAAAATAATTAAAAGCTAACAAACAAGTGTTACATGATTTAAAGGTAAATAATTATGTAAAAATCACTAATTAATCACTATTATTAAATTAATGAAAAATACACAAATAAATATATAAAACATAAAATTCTAAGTTAAAAAGCATAAAAGTCAGTATATAACTCAATTATAATTATTCATAATTTATAAAGATAAATATGGAACTTAAAAGTATTTTTAAGGAATTAATTGATTAATAAATCAATAAAATGAATAAATAATTAATTAAATAATATTAAATTAAATAAAAACTTATAAATCAGAAAATATTCACAAAAATGAATATTATTAAGTAACTAATGACAAGTATCAAGAATGAGTAAAACCCACAATGGAAACCATGACAATCAAAGTCAAGATACCGAAATTCCAACAATGCTAAATTACGTATAGCGAGAAAATGACTTTCTCCATCAAATATCTTCCAACCAAACATTATAAACAATGTAACACCCTTTAACTCCATAAACTAATAACAACCAAGGGAGGGCAAGTCTACTAGTATACATCTCATGACCTAGTTCACTAGTTCATGTTACGCGAACTTACGTCGTGAATATATACGTTATGGTTTAGGCTTGCTTGAGGCGCACCAAATCTAGGCAAAGGACTCGCGGTTGATCAGCCCATTTCACTCTCAAATCAAGTGAGTCATAGCCCCCTTTCAAACCCTTTTATGTGTTTTACTTACGGGGTGAAAAGCATGATTAATTACAATGGCTTTCTTTTATGAAAACGCTATATTGAACGAATGATGATTATATGGGAATGTTATTGTATGTTCAACGTGTTATATGATATATGATGAGCTTGAGTACTGTCAAACGGTGGTCCCCTGTACACTACTATTAACTCATTGAGGCCTGTAGTTAGAGAGTTGCGCAACTAGGATTCGTCCCCTCACTCACATCAGTGGCGACAGGTTGATTGGCAGCCTATGTGGCCGCCTTCAACGGTGTCGGTCATGGGGTGCTCTAATCTACTTTATATTATCGGTCGTTTTCATGGCACGACCCCTTTATTATTATACTGCACGTGATTGACAACATGTGCTTCTGTTATTATATCATCGGGACATATTATCATTATTATTATTTGGACGTGAAAGGGTCTTAGTAGTGGCTCAAGACAAACTCATCGAATAATGCCTTTGGCCAAGTGATATTGATACTAATTATGGTTGGCTATTATTGTTTGGACATACGGTTTGGGTATGGATAGTACGATGGAATTCTTGGAAATTTTATGACATATTACTTCTTGTATCTGATCAAATATATATATATGTTGTTAGCATAAACCTATGAACTCACTCAACTCTCGTAGTTGACACTTTTTCTTCATGCTTTTCTGGTATAGAGCAATAGGTACTAAGCTTGACCGCCCCTATGGAAGCTTGTTTGTAATGTGCTTGGACTTATGTAATGCAAACATTTGGTCTTTTGTTTATGAACTTGGTTATGTAATGATCGTTAAACGTCAACTTGAACTTGTAATCTTTTGAGATTTGAACGTCATTTGAAACTTTATGCTGGTGGCATCTCGTGTTCCCGCCCTAGTCGGGGTATTACACAGATCATGCTTCATACTTTGTAATTGTAAAATCTTATGGAAGCAAGTGGTATTCAAGTTGCATCAACAATGTGATAGCATTCAATCCAAGTCGAAGAGGAGGATTGACGATAGAAGACCAAGTTGTTAGTGGAAGGCATCTTGGGATTAGCAGTCAGCTTGGAAACACTTAGGCAGATTGGTGCTTTGACAAACGGCCCAATCTGTGTCTGACAATCAAGTGAAGATAAAAACATGGATTGAAGATAAAGACAAATTACGTGACTAGGAAGAATCCTAGGATCCAGGTTGGTGGTTGGTTTTACATATGCGTGTCCATACTCTTATTGGATGATGAAGAATGTGTGTCAGTACGTGGGGGACCACAAGTACCATGAAAGGCACAATTGATTATTCCTTTGTCATCTATTGAAAGAAGAATACGTGGCTTCATTGGATACCAAGAGAAGGAGAGCTTTCGCCTATAAAAGCCTCATTCATTGATTGCATAAGTGTGGCATTCCTGAGAATCATTCTTCACACAAGTTTCTCTGCTCTTATACACAGCTTAGTTTGTACGAGATCAGCTTGGGCTGATTCTCTTGAGCTAGAACTTATTGATTGTAGTTTGTCATTTCAGGGGTTGTTTAGATATCTATAGGCTATCTTTATTCCGCAACAACCCTGTAATTTTTTGTATAGATTATTTCTTAATAAAGGATTACATTGAAAAACCACAATATGTGTTCAAGAACGTTTTGTTTCTTTATTGCTTTACTGTTTTAATGATTCATGCTCTTTACTTACTTAATATATAAACCGAATCTTAAAACGTTTTAGTTAAAAAGTTTGTAAAGTTCGAATTAAGTTGTATTCACCCCCCCCTCTACAACTGTTCTGTGTACAATATACTTTGGTATATTGATACACCTTGGGATGTATCAATTGGTATCAGAGCAGGGGTTAAGAATTAACTTGACTTGATCCTTGCATATTTTCTTTAATAGTAAAGCATTATGTCATCCTATATTGATAATGGTTCTTCAACCAGACCACTGATGTTTGATAAAGATGATTTCAGTGGGTGGAAAGGTCGTATGTCTTTGTTCCTTGAATCCATCGATAACAATATGCATGACATCCTTGCGGATGGTCCTTATGTTCCTACACAGACCATTGTAGTTGAAGCTGTGGTAAGGGAAGGTCAACCAACAATTCCTGCCACAGTCAAATCTATTGTTAAGAACAAGGCAGATTGGGGGGATGAGGATAGGAGGTTGGCTAACTTGGATGTGAAGGCTAGAAATTTCATTGTCCAAGCTGTGCCCAAAGACCTTTACCATTCTATTAAAATGTGTTTTACAGCTAAGAAAATGTGAGGTACATTGATTGTCATGTTTGAGGGTTGCTCTACCTCCATGGAATCCACCATTACCACTTTAACCAGGAGGTATGAGAGATTTTTCTCTTTGAGAAAGGAATCCTTGACTGACACTCATACCCGCTTTAATGCTTTGGTAAATGATTTAGCTGCTGTTGGAATTGTTAAGAAAAATGAGGTTTTAAAGAGTAAATTTCTTGATTTATTACCACCTAAATGGAACAACTATATTTCTTCTGTTAAATTAAGTTCTGTTTATCATGATCTTGATCTCCCTGGACTCTTTGGTTTACTTCATAACCAAGAGTGTTCAGAGGCTGAAAAGTTAATTGCTACGGGTGATTCTTATAGTCAGCCTACTGCTGCACTTGTTGCTTCTATGACTGAACACCCTAGTTCAATTAGTAATGAGATTATACCTTGTGTTAATGATGATATTCCTGTGATGTCTAATCCTAACTCTGTTTGTGCTGAATCTGAATGTGATGAATCTGATGGTGATGAACTAGCTAATGAAGTAGCTATGTTGGCTGAAAGGATCAAAAGGAGATCCTTTAATAAGTTTAAAGGAAAAGGAAAAGGTGGCCAAACTGATAAGACCATGAAGCCATTTGACATGTCCAAAGTCACTTGTTACAAGTGTGGCAAGACTGGGCGTATGGCTGGAGATTGCAGATCTAAAGAGTCCTCTCAAGTTGTGTCAGCCAAAGGTGGAAGAAGTGAAAAGTACTCAAAGCTCAAGACAAAATACAAGGCCTTGAAAGCACAAGTAGCTGAGCTATCTGAGAAGGTGAACAAGAGTGAAAAGAGTCTGGTAGCCAAAGACTGGGTTGAAAGTGCCACTTCATCTGATGATGAGCTGTACAAAGATGCCAAGTGTTTCATGGCTAAAGAAGCTACTCAAAAGTTTGCTGAAGATCTGGTGAAAGTCCAACAGCAATCTGAGTCAGCTCACCAAGCATCTACCAGTCCGACTGCTCCACCTGAGGTAATTTCTTTTTCCAATCTATCTGATAATGAGAAACTGTCTAGACTGAATAGACTTGGTGATGAGGTTCTTTTACAAAAACACTTTGATCAAGAACTCAAAAAGGAAATGCATGTTTTGAAACTTGATAACAGCTCTAAAAGTCACACCATTGAAAAACTAGAATCTGAAGTTAAAGCTCAAAAACAATTAAACTCCATTTTGGTTAAAGAAGCTAAAACTGCAGAAGAAAAGTTTTTAAAAGTTAAGCACATTACTGAATCATGGTGTATATGTTCCAAAAGAGTTGCTAAGTGTGTAAATGACCAAATACCTCATCAGATCCAAGCTATTTTTGATGGTGATTATGATAGGGCCATAGCCATTGCTGAAGTCTGTGCTATGGAGCCTTGTTATCAGCCTCCTTCACCACCCAAAGTCCACACCAAAGGAATGAAATCTAAACCAATTAAGTTGGTTCAGAAATCTGGTATTGGGTTTAAAGATCCTGAAACCATTGGTCGGACCATTGCTGAAGCTGTGTCTGAAGCTGATAAGGTTGTTGAGTTAAAACCTGAAGAAAGTCTTGACTTATCCAAGCTGACCATTACCCAATCTGAATCAGATTCAAAGTCTAAAACAAACAAGGGTAGTTTAAAGAAAAACAAAAGAAAGGTTAGAGATCATAGTGTTCCTAAAGAGAAAATAAAGCTTTTAAAGTGTAAGAAGTCTGGTTCTCAAGGAAATGAGTTACAAACCAAAACTGAGTCTGTTTCAAAAAACACCAAATCTGACTCTGACAAAATGATTACAAAATATGTTGAGTCCAGAGCTGGTAAGGTTTCAATTGATGCTGATTTTCTTAAAAATGTGTCTGATCCAAAAATTGTTGATCAAAGAAAATTGAGAGCTGAATGTAAGAAATCTGGAATAGGCAAAGGTTTTGTTCAAAAGGAAACTCTAAATGTTGCTGGAAAGAACTTTAAATCTGGTAAGGGACAGATCAAGCAACAATGGGTGTCCAAATGTGATAAGAGTCTAAATTCTGTTTCCCAATCTGAGTCAGACCAGAAGGTCAGCTCTGGTGAACCCATCTTTGGATGGGTTCCCAAAAAGAACTAATCTCTTATTGAAAATGCAGGGCAATCATGACGATAATACCTGCACTTGGACAGTGGGTGTTCCAAGCATATGACCGGATGTAAGTCCCTGCTATGTAGCTTTAGGATTCTCAAGGAAAGACTGGAGGATTTGGTATACTTTCAAGGAAAGACTGGAGGATTTGGTATACTTTCAAGGAAAGACTGGAGGATTTGGTATACTTTCAAATGGTCCTCTCACTTTCATAAGGGTCTCATATGTAAATGGTTTGAAGCACAATTTGATCAGTGTGAGTCAGTTGTGTGATGCTGGTTATGAAGTGAGATTCAGGTCTGATAAGGGTATTGTTCTTGATTTAGAAGGCAATGTGGTTCTTATTGCAAAGAGGGATGAGTCTTTGTATTCTTTTGACATGAGAAATCCAACTGTCACAAGAGAAGTTTGTTTCATGTCAAAGACTCAAGATGAGCTGAACTGGTTGTGGCATAAAAGTTTGTCTCATATGAATTTTAAAGACATCAACAAGCTGTGTAAGAAAGAGTTGGTGTCTGGTCTTCCAGTGATAAATTATGAGAAGGACAAGCTGTGTGGTGCTTGTGAGAAAGGCAAACAACACAAAGCTACTCTTAAATCTAAAACATGCTCAACCATTGATAATTGTTTGGATCTGCTTCATATGGACTTATTTGGGCCAATTAGTACTCCATCATTCACTGGAATGAGGTACTCCTTGGTAATTGTTGATGAATATTCAAGATACACCTGGGTTTTCTTTCTCAAACACAAGAGTGAAGCTGCTGACAGCATTATTCATTTCATCAAGCAAGTACAAAAGGCCTGTTAGGCAATTAAGAAGTGATAATGGTACTAAATTTAAGAATATCATTCTTAATTCATTTTGCAGTGAAAAAAGAATTTCACAAGTCTACTCAGCTGCTAGAACTCCTCAACAAAATGGTGTTGTAGAAAGAAGAAACAGAACACTTATTGAAGCTGCCAGATCCATGATGGCTCAAAACAATGTCAAGTCTCATTTCTGGGCTGAAGCAGTTCACACAGATTGCTTTAACCAGAACAGATCCCTTATTGTGAAAAGACACCAGAAGACTGCATATGAACTTTTTAGGGGGAGAAAACCTGAAATTGGTTTCCTAAGAATGTTTGGAAGTCCTTGTTACATTCTGAATCAAAAAGACCATCTTGGAAAGTTTGATGAGAAAGCAGATGAAGGTATCCTACTTGGATATGCAACAATGATCAAAGCCTACAGAGTGTACAACAAAAGAACTAAAACAATTGAGAACTCTGTTAATGTAAGCATAGATGAAGGTTGTTCTAAGCCAGATTGCTATCCTCCTGAAGATGAAGATTTCAATTTTGAAGAACTGGCTATACCTGAGAATGAGCCTCCAACTAATCCTCTAGTTGGAGCTGATAATGCTCAAACTCAGGGGGAGCAACTCATTGAAGAAGAAGAAGGTGTTCCAATCTTTGAAAATGAGCAAGCTGATCCCACTCCTACTGAAGAAACTTTTGTTAATCCATCAAATGATGCTGCAGGTGACTCAGATTCCTTCATTCCAGTCCAAGCTGATCAGCCTCTTCCTCAAGCTGATCATGCTGGACCTTCTAATCTGAATCAGTCCATTGTCCCAGTTGCAAATAATTCAACTCATGTTACCAAATGGACAATGAGTCATCCAATCAATCAAATCATTGGTGATCATCTTTCTGGTGTTAAAACAAGAAGAAAGGCAACAAGCAATTTTTGCATGTTTGTTAATTTTATGAGTAAGATGGAACCAACTAAGATTGATGAAGCTCTGGCAGATCCATCTTGGAAAATGCTATGCAAGATGAACTCACACAGTTTGAAAGAAACAAGGTTTGGGAACTTCTTCCAAGACCTTATCACAAGAATGTGATTGGAACCAAGTGGGTCTACAGAAACAAAATGGATGAAAGGGGAGTTCTGACCAGAAATAAAGCAAGATTGGTAGCTTTTGGTTACAGACAAGAGGATGGAATTTGTAAGTCCCTACCGTTGAATGGATCGTAAATAAGATGTGATTCGTTATGTCAAGAGTGCGGAATCCTCTTGAGATAACTAGATTGCTACTGCCTTTCGTCAATTACTCAGTAATTAATCAACCTAAGGTCACACACGAAGTGCTAGTTCGTGTAGGAGGTCACACGAGCAACAATTCGACTTCTAAGTTTTTCATCCGTTGCTAATCGCGTAAATTAGCATGTATTTATACTAATAGGGTTTGTGTTCGTGTGGGCTTGGGCCTTAATTGAAGTCCATAAGCCTAATTAATCAAATACCAATCGGTCTCGTGCTGACGTCAGCACGAGGGTAATCCTTCATGCTGATGACGTCAGCACGAGGTTCGTCCCTTTGGTCCTTTGTTTTACTTGTACATAACGTTCAACCATCGTTTAAGTGTTCTACGACACTTATAAACCTTGGCTCTACATTCTTGTACCTGCAAAACAATTATATAACACACAAACATAACAATAACCATAACTTGATCTTATATTGAAGTTCAAATGTAATCATTAAACACAAACGTAAGTCCTAATGACTTATTATTTAAACGATTACACAGATATTCCTAAAAACAAAAACGTTAATCAAATCTATGTTGCTACTGTCACACAAATCTGCATCTACAGACTCCCCCTTGACATTAGCGACTAGATTTCTTTAACAAGTTCTTTAATCTTGAACTTCAAACTCGACCATCAAACAAAAGTCTTATGCTATTTGCATGAATCTTCTTGACCAAACAAAAACCAAGAATATTCTGATAGCGTCTAACTTCTGTTCTCCAAAATCTAACAGCTGAACAAGGTGTCTCAATCAGTCTTCTTTGATCACCTCTTGACAAATTGACAACTTGCATTGGATCATACATGCGCAGCAACATCTGTTCCTTTGCCAATAAGTCATGTTTGTCAGCAAATCTTGATCCCATTTGATAGCAGGAACTTCTTTAACACATTCAATCTTTCTTTGAATTTGGTTTTGTAATCTTCTTCATTGGCCTAGGTTTAATCAACCTATCTTCAGGCTTAAAACCTCTTTCACTAAAATGCCAAATTCTTTCTCTTTGGAATCTCTGCCAATAATAATCAGCATTTCCATTCTTCTGAAGATTAACGAACCATCTCCTTCCTAAGTCTATCAAATCAAATTCACTAAGACTTTGGAAATGTCTTGCACTGATTGACATATACTGGCAACCTTCTTTTCTCTTGATAACAAATAGCTTAATTCTATGATCATAGAACCAACTCTGTATCACTGAGAAATACGTAGGTGCGTCCTTGTCCGAGATGAACTCCCAAAACATCGACGGTTTATTAAATCCACCCATTGGCATACCAGTACGTCCTCTATAAACTGGAACCATCTATTTATACAAAACTGAGGGTCTTGCTCCGCCGGAGGTATAATAAAATTTCTAATATTAAACTCTCGCGTAGCATTTATCTTCCAGCCTAGATCAACAATATATTCATGTTCTTCATGCATTATCTTTGCAAACACTTTGAATCTTAACTTTGCAGCATTTCTTGGATCATCTGGACTTTCTCTGATCGGATTAAGTCTGAAATGTTCCTCTTCAGCTATTGGTTCAACCGGAACGTCTCTATCTTCATTAAAGACACGATTGAAATCATAAGGTTCTTCCATCAACCTTTGTCTATCAGCTTCAGAAACAAATTCTCCTTCTTCCAGATCTTCATCAATGATACTATCAAAGTCATCATCAACATGATCAATATCGTCCAATGCACCTATTTGAAGCTTATCTGCAATTTAACATATTCAAACATACAAAGATAAAAGAACATAAAATATATAAGTCAAGACATAAAAATAAGTATAAATACATAAAACATGATAAAATAAATAATATTATACCATAAATATAATGTAACAATTACATCAATATTTATCTTATAATCTTTATCTATTTTAACCAACAAAAATTAATAACATTAAGGTTGATAATCTGAGTCTTCAGGATCATCAGAACTAGTACCAGAGACAAACGGTAAATGATTTACGATCATTAATCGTTTTCTCTCTTTCTTATGACGATCTGTATCTGACCATTTATCACTATCAAGATCAATATTAGCCTGATCAACCTCAATTTCCCATACTTTAGCTTCTGCCTCAACTCGAATATGAGGATCATTTCCAAATTTCTCTGCAATCTCCCATTCTATTCTATCTTCTTCTGATCTCACACTCCGTGGATTATGATAATCAAGACGTTTACTAGAATTAGAGTTACCTGAATTGGAATCTTCATCATCTGACGAGTTGTCTGAATCTTCAGGATCTGCATCTGGAGCAGTAGCCATCACAACTTTTCCTTTCTGAGTCCCAGATGTACTAGCACTAGATGTACCAGCAATCTCTGACTCTCTCTGTCTTGGCGACTCCCCCTGAACATCTGCAGTCTCTGAATTAATCACATTAACAGCATCAACATCAGTATCTTAACCTTGACCTTGATTCTCTGTCTCACCATCTTTTGGTTGACTTCGATTTGGATCTTGAGTTAGATCTTGATCATCTTGATCATCATCTCTTCGCTTCTTTTCTAACTCATCATCCTTACAACCATCTTTATCTCCCCCTTGAGACAAGAATCGGTCAATTTTATCACCAAGAGAATGAACAAGTGCTGTCATAATGTCCATCTCTTCCTGATGTTTTGCAGCTTGGAGGTTCAACTGTTTCTCCAACGCTGTGACTCGCATCTCTAACAACTTCTTCTCCGAAACAATACGACTCAGCTGAACTTGTACTGGCAAAGCTGAATCTGAAGTAGAAGCAATGTGCGATGTAGAAGCAGGCGGTGGCATCGTAGTCTCAAATGAAGGCATACGAACATGAAAAGTTCCTGATGGAGGCATCTGCGGTCTTTGCAATGGTAACAACAGACGATCCATAGTTGTAGCAACAGGAACTAACGCCTGAGTAGGAGTAGAATGAGGCCTAGGAGCAGGAACTATCGGCTCTGGCTCCTGACAAACTGACGACTCTGGAGCTCTAGTAGTCGTAACAGTCGTAGCCTCAGTGACAACTCTAGCATGAGAACCATCTAACCGAATTTTGAACTTGGTTCTCGGCCTTTTCTCTCCAACAGAAGTACCAACAGAAGTAGTAGACACCGAAACTGGAACTTCAGTAACAGAAGCTCTTAAGGCAGCAACTGATGGTGTATCAACTGATCCGGATGTATGAGACATCTCCATAGCAGAATGATACTCAGCAAACTCCCTATCAATCTCTGACTGAGGTCGCTGAAGGGCTTGAATGTTCTCAACAGCGTCAATCCCTTTCCCTTGTCTTCTTCTTCTCTTCAGTGGCCTATCTGCATCTTCAGTTTCTGAACCCTCATCAGCATTAACAGCAACAATATGTGGTTCAGAAGGACCAACAACATCTACTGGAGCAGAGGTAGAATTAGAAACCCAGTAGTCGGCATCACAAGATTTGTCGGATCATCAATATCTTCCTCTAGAGCATCCATTTCCGAATCATCTTTCGGAACATCAGTAAACAAAGGAACTTCATTCAATCCCTCAAACTGATCAGCTCTCTCTACTTGAGGATCATCTTGATCTTGAGCATCATCAGCAGCAGCAGCAACAGGTTCTTCATCTTCCCAACCTTGTCTTGGAGCAACATAGTCTGGATTAATCAAATGTCCGAACAATGGTGGATTATCAACTTTTGCTGGAACATTATTACCAGCAGAGTGTGACATCATGTCATTAAACACTCTGTGAGTAAGACGACCTAAATTAAACGTATCACCAACGAATGGTAAAACAGCTGCTTTGTGTCTGATAATAATCATGACAAATCTCGGAAAAAGAAAGAATTTCTTCTCGTTCCCATAAGCTCTCAATTGTCTAACAAAACTGTCATAAATGTACTGAGAAAAGCTGTAAGGCTTGTTCAATACAAGAGCAACAAGTTGAGAAGCAGACTGCATATTCATCTGATCATAACCGGCACTACGATGACTAATAGATCTTAACAAGTAGTAGGCAATCAATCTCCATTTGCCTCTCAAACTAGATTTGGGATAAGAATTCTTAATCAAACCAGCATATCCCACACGTCATAGAGCACCGTCACAGAAACTTTCTTCATACTCTGTAGGACCTTGCTCTAACTCATCATTACCAAGATCTAAAATAGTCCTTAACTCTCCAGCAGAAAACTCAATATTACGTCCCTGAACAGTAGTGCGAATAACAGTATGAGCACCCATCTGCACTTGTCTGGCTGAGTTCCAGAACTGAGTAATATAGTCTCTGATCAATGGAGGGTTCTCGGTAAGAGCAAATCGAATACGCGAGCGTGCAAGATAATGTAGAACATCGTGAAACTCTGCCGTGCATCCTTGCTGAGTAATGCTGATATCAATAGCAGCATTATGCTCCTTAACAAAGATACGAGCATTAGCACCTTGTCCTGCCATACCTGCATAAAACAAAAAGAAAACGAAAAGAAAACAAAAAAAAAATTAATTAAATAAATTCAAAATTAACAAGGCTGCTTCGTGGTGACGTCAGCACACGAGGGTAAAACCATCTCGTGTGACGTCAGAACGAGCTGACCTTAGGAACCCAGAAAAACATCTCCATAGCAGAATGATACTCAGCAAACTCCCTATCAATCTCTGACTGAGGTCGCTGAAGGGCTTGAATGTTCTCAACAGCGTCAATCCCTTTCCCTTGTCTTCTTCTTCTCTTCAGTGGCCTATCTGCATCTTCAGTTTCTGAACCCTCATCAGCATTAACAGCAACAATATGTGGTTCAGAAGGACCAACAACATCTACTGGAGCAGAGGTAGAATTAGAAACCCAGTAGTCGGCATCACAAGATTTGTCGGATCATCAATATCTTCCTCTAGAGCATCCATTTCCGAATCATCTTTCGGAACATCAGTAAACAAAGGAACTTCATTCAATCCCTCAAACTGATCAGCTCTCTCTACTTGAGGATCATCTTGATCTTGAGCATCATCAGCAGCAGCAGCAACAGGTTCTTCATCTTCCCAACCTTGTCTTGGAGCAACATAGTCTGGATTAATCAAATGTCCGAACAATGGTGGATTATCAACTTTTGCTGGAACATTATTACCAGCAGAGTGTGACATCATGTCATTAAACACTCTGTGAGTAAGACGACCTAAATTAAACGTATCACCAACGAATGGTAAAACAGCTGCTTTGTGTCTGATAATAATCATGACAAATCTCGGAAAAAGAAAGAATTTCTTCTCGTTCCCATAAGCTCTCAATTGTCTAACAAAACTGTCATAAATGTACTGAGAAAAGCTGTAAGGCTTGTTCAATACAAGAGCAACAAGTTGAGAAGCAGACTGCATATTCATCTGATCATAACCGGCACTACGATGACTAATAGATCTTAACAAGTAGTAGGCAATCAATCTCCATTTGCCTCTCAAACTAGATTTGGGATAAGAATTCTTAATCAAACCAGCATATCCCACACGTCATAGAGCACCGTCACAGAAACTTTCTTCATACTCTGTAGGACCTTGCTCTAACTCATCATTACCAAGATCTAAAATAGTCCTTAACTCTCCAGCAGAAAACTCAATATTACGTCCCTGAACAGTAGTGCGAATAACAGTATGAGCACCCATCTGCACTTGTCTGGCTGAGTTCCAGAACTGAGTAATATAGTCTCTGATCAATGGAGGGTTCTCGGTAAGAGCAAATCGAATACGCGAGCGTGCAAGATAATGTAGAACATCGTGAAACTCTGCCGTGCATCCTTGCTGAGTAATGCTGATATCAATAGCAGCATTATGCTCCTTAACAAAGATACGAGCATTAGCACCTTGTCCTGCCATACCTGCATAAAACAAAAAGAAAACGAAAAGAAAACAAAAAAAAAATTAATTAAATAAATTCAAAATTAACAAGGCTGCTTCGTGGTGACGTCAGCACACGAGGGTAAAACCATCTCGTGTGACGTCAGAACGAGCTGACCTTAGGAACCCAGAAAAACATCTCCATAAGATAAAGAAATCAATCGAAATCAATTTTTAATATCAACTTGGACTTGTTTTTCAAGAATTTCATGCCCAGAAATCAATTTCTAAATCGATTTCGTGAACACGAAGTGCTTCATGTTCTTCGTGTTCTTCGTGTAAACAGTGACCGTGACACAAAATCTTCAATTAATCTTGATTGTATACATGTTAATGCGAACTTTAGTTAGATTAAAGTTGAAATATCATATCTTAATCCAAATTTAAGTCCAATTTTAGTCCAAATCATCAAAAATCGAAGATCTCAAAGTCAATTCTTCCAAGTTACTATTCACGCGAAGAACCAGTCGAAATTTGGGCATTATAACGATTTAAAAACGTTGATTTTTGAATTCAAAGCATCAATAATCTATCCTAGATTGAATATATACCAACAAATCTGGATAAAAACACAAGTAGGAGATTAAAAGATCGAATTAGTAATCGGATGAACAGTTCGCGCGAAGAGGGATTCTTCGTGTGGTAATATTTTAGGGTTAAATTTCGATTAAAAGTAATTAATGAAGGTTAAAACCCATATTTATATCCACATATACTTGGGTCGGGCCGAAGAACCCCTTCGTGGGCTTGCTGACGTCAGTGCGAACATGCTGACGTCAGCACGTGGTGAATTTTCAAAAGTTAATTCACACGAGCTGCACACTTAACCAAAATTTGTAAATTTTTCCAGAAAACTTAACAAAGAAAAATTACAAATTTTCAGAAAACATAAACCTGTAGATACTTGTTACCTGAACCTTGTATCTACTCGAAAATGTAATCTTACCGTACATCATCCATACTAATCTTGTCATCAGAATAATGTATAAACACAATCTTACATTATAATCTTGACATAAAATCGATCATTTTTCCCTTGATGCGTAACTTAAACATATGCAAACTTACATAGAAACAAATTCAATGTATAATGCATCAAAAATTCATCAATTTATCATACCATCAACCTATCATACTAAGTCTTAGGTTGTAGTCTTGATCTTCAAAATTTAACCTATTACACCAAGTTCTAGGTTATTACAAGGTAATTCATCCTTGTAGCACATTTCATGCATAGATTATTGTCCATTGCAATGCATACCTCTAAATGAAATTTATTATCTGTAACCTGCACACTTAACAAACTTCATCAATGCATCAAAATCAACAAATAACATAAGTATGCAAGAACAATCAACATCTTAACCTAGCAATCAAATCAAGATCTAAGTCAAGTCAAATCTTTGTCAAGCATACTCATTAACCAATACCAAATGAAATTCAATATTATTGAAATTTCAATTTTCAAAACAACACATTTTCTAATCTTAAACAAAATAATGTCCATATTAGAAAATTCATCCTTAAACACATATACCATAAGCAACAAGACTCATATAATCCACTAAGGATCATATAACTTCTTATGGAATCATCAAATGCTTATTAAATCTCTCGTGCAATAAGAACTAGTTTGACACTACAAACTGACACAAAAAATAAAACATTAGTACAAAAAAAATAAAAAAATAAACACTTTAAATCTAAACTACATTATTTATATACAAGAAATTCTAAGTTTCTGTTGATTAGATCAGATTAGCAATTACATAAGCCTGCGGGTGAGAAATAATTCTCTTATTATTAGTTATGAACAATGACTCAACCACGATTACCGGTATGTTTGTCCTCTTAAACACTCGGTACTTCCAGTTTCCTTTGGGTTGTGGCACTTTCGTATTACTTGAGCCAAGGACAGTCACCATGTAACCTAGTAAGTTACTCATGCCACAATTTTAGTTTGCGAACTTATGTGACCCACATTCAGATACACTCTCACAATCGACACAAGCACTAAAATTAAGACATTTGGTGAGTAAAGTGAGAAAGTCTTTAAGAATCAAGTCAGCGGTGACAGGTCAGTGATTCCTCACGCGCAAAGTGACTTAACTTGACTCACATCCGGAAATATACTCAACATTGCATAATGCTAAGTACTTGCATATTTGTGACATTATTTTAAGCACTTATGAAAACCCGTGACTTTCGATGAGACCCGTGTAGCGAACTTTCTGACAACCTATCCCAAGTTGGAAGCTTTAGGTAGGCTAGGTATACAAAGACACCCCAAGGACTTACTTGTTCGAATCTCAAAGGCCACATTAGCTTCATAATTTCAACAGATTTATAGTTTTATTAGATATTTGCATATCTTGTCACAAATACACATCCGAAAAAGCAATACATACACATATATGTACCCGAGACCTTCTATATAAAGACTAAATATTCATAATTACAATGCAAGATCTTTCATAAGATTTAAAGGACTTGTCTATTTTAAGAACAAGCATTCTCAGCCATATATCTGAATACGTTTCCCATAAGAACATTGTATATTAAGTTCAGATTATAAGGAAACCTTGGTACTTTGTGTCTACCGATACATCCTAAATTGTAATCACTGAACTAAGCAGTTATATTACGATTAAGCAGGCTTAAAAGCTAAAGTATCCTCACTTCTAATCATCTGAATGCATCAACTTAAATCTCTATCTTATTTATTTATTTTGTTTTTCTCATTTTTCAGCTTTTTATATATTTATGACACTAATTATATAAGGATTTAAACTAGACACATGTTTTTTTTATTTTTATGACTCTAGCTATTTACAGACTTAACTAAGACACAATATAAAATATACAAAAATAGTTCTTTGAGAGATCTAATATGAATCAGCATTCTTCATACCATTGAGAAGAATCAACTTTTCAAAGCGAGTCTTATCAAATGCTTTAGTATACAAATCAGCTAGATTATCATCAGTTATAACCTTTTCCAAATGAATTAATTTCTTTTGGGCACAGTCACGTAAGAAATGATGTCTATTATCAATATGCTTGGTGACTTTATGCATGACAGGGTTATTAGTAATGTCTATAGCTGACTTATTGTCTATTCTAATAGGAGTATCAAGAAAATCCATACCGTAGTCACGTAGTTGTTGCTGAATCCACAATACTGGGAACAACAACTACCAGCAGCCATATACTCTGCCTCACATGAAGACTGAGCAACCGATGTCTGCTTCTTACACTGCCACGATACAAGTCTCCCACCTAAGAACTGACATCCTCCAGTTTTAGACTTCCTGTCATTGTTACAACCGCCAAAGTCCGAATCAGTATATGCAACAAACTCAAACGATCCTCCCATAGGATATCATAGACCAAGCCCTTGGTTTCCTTTCAAGTAACGTAGGATACACTTTGGTGCAGCTAAATGTGACTCTTTCGGACTAGCTTGGAATCTAGCGCAAAGACAAACAGCGAACATAATATCCGATCGCGAAGCTGTCAGATACATCAATGAGCCAATGATAGCACGATAATAAGTTGCATCAATAGGCATATCTTTAGGATCAAGAACCCCTAAACCATGATTTAGCTGAATAGGAGTACCATATGTCTTGGATTCTAACATTTGAAACCTCTCCAAGATGTCATCGACATACTTAGACTGGTGAATGAAAAATCCATCTTTCCTCTGATCAACCTGCAGTACAAGGAAGAATTGTAGTTCCCCCATAGCACTCATTTCAAACTGCTTTTTCATGCTCATTTCAAATTCTTTGCACATCTTTACATTAGATGAACCAAAAATGATATCATCAACGTAAACTTGTACAATCAAATAATCTTGCTTCCGCCATTTGATAAACAATGTGTTGTCTATCGATCCTCTTGTAAAACCATTTGTCAACAAATGTGTCGACAACTTTTCATACCACACTCTGGGTGCTTGATGCAATCCATAAAGAGCCTTATCAAGTCGATATGCTCGTCTTGGATAATTAGGATCTTCAAACCCCGGTGGTTGAAAAACATACACTTCCTCTTTAACTTCACCATACAAGAAGGCACTCTTAACGTCTAACTGATACACCTTTATACCTTTAAAGCTTGCATAGTCTAAAAATAACCTTATAGCTTCAATCCGGGCAACTGGCGCAAAAGTTTCGTTATAGTCATATCCTTCTCGTTGTGCAAACCCCTGAACAACTAAACGTGCCTTATTCCTTGTAACGATCCCTTTGTCATCTCGCTTGCATTTGAATACCCAACGAGTTCCAATCGGTTCTTTACCTCTAGGCACATCTACTAACTCCCATACTCCAAGTTTCTCGAATTGAGCTAATTCTTCTTGCATAGCTGCAACCCAAAAAGGATCTTGAAGTGCCGCCTTAACATTCTTAGGTTCTTCTTGTGAAATGAAATAGGAATACAAACACTCAGTTATTAGTCCTGAATCCTTACTTCACAAAATAAACTAGTCATCTCCTTATTTAACTGATTTCTAGTTCGAACAGGCTCTGAAGCATCACCAAGAATATTTTCTACAGGATGAGCCTTATTTATTCGATATTGAGGAACCGAATCAACATTTAGATTATCTCCTAAATTCGAACGAATTTGAAATTCTGGAGAACTAAAATCATCTTCCGATTCTTCAGAAATAGGATCATCATCTGGCAATGGAACCCTTAAAGGAGTAGTTGGAGTAGTGTTCTCAGGTTCATTAACATCTATGTCTGATGTCTTATCATTGTTCTTACTACTTTCGCCAACAACAGTAGTAGACTGAACTTTGGTTGGAGTAGTATCAACATTTTTAACAGGAGGAGATGTAGGAGTATAATCCATATGAACTCTTAAAATGATCACTTCATCAACTTTGTCAGGACCTGAATAAGAAGCAGGACCGTGTAACAAACTAAACACACTATCATAATCGAAATTCTTGCCAGTTCCGGAATGAATAGCAGGTTTATGACTGACAATCTTAACATTAGTACCTAAGTCAACTTTGCCTGTCTGTTGATTGTAAACCCTTCGAATTGAAGTACCCGGTTTATAACCCATGAAAAATCCCTCTTCAACCTTTGGTCAAACTTTGACTGAGGAAGATATTTCAAGAAGCTACACGGAACACCAAATGGTTCGACATTCTGTAAATTTGGTTTCTTCTTATGTAGAAGCTCATAACATGTCTTATTATGACGCTTAACTACCAAAACCCGATTTAGAATATGACATGCTGTATTTACTGCTTCTGCCCAAAACATAGTAGGAAGCCCTGAATCAGCAAGCATTGTTCTGGCTGTTTCGATTAGAGTCCTATTATTTCTTTCAGCAACTCCATTTTGTTGTGGGTCATACGGTGCACTGAATTGATGTTGGATTCCCTTGGACATACAGAAGACTTCCAACATTTTATTTTTGAATTCAGTTCCGTTATGACTCCTAATTCTCTTAACACGCACTCCATAAATATTTTCAGTTTCGACAAAGAAATTTATCAAAATCTGTGGAGTTTCATCTTTCGTTTAAAGAAAGAATACCCATGAGAATCTCGAGTAATCATCAGTAACCACCAAACAATAGTACATCCCACCTATACTTCTTACATTCACAGGACCAAACAAGTCCATGTGAAGTAGTTCAAATGGGTTGGCAATAGAACTTTCAATCTTTGGTTTATGTGAAGACTTCTGCTGCTTACCTTTCAGACAAGGTACACATTTATCTTCCATCTCAAACCTTTTCAATGGAACACCTTCAACCAATCCATGTTTGACAATATCATTCATCTTTCGGAAATGAATATGTCCATTCTTCTATGCCATAACAAATGTAACACCCCAACTAAGGCGGAACGATGAGATGTACAGAAAGTCGAGTATTCAAAACAAAGGATAATAGATAACATTCACCATAGCTTTATTTGATAAAAATAATTTTACAATGCACAAGCATGTGAACCAATTCCCAAGTACAATACGTCTACCATACTTGGATATTGAGTCCACGAAACAAATAACAAATACATGAGATGATATACTACAATGATCAAGGCGGATTCTATTGCCCATCACAAGGTTTGATCTTTGACTCCAAAGTGCAATGCAAACAATCATGATGCATATAATTCCTCAAAGCTTATGCTAATTCCTGAAAAGCATGAAGAAAAAGTGTCAACTACGAAAACGTAGTTGGTGAGTGCATAGGTTTTTAAGTAAATCTCGTTACATATCCATTTCAAAGAGTTGAGAAATCCATGGCAAATTATAAAGTTCTCATTTGTCACATTTATCGTGAGAGAAAAATATATCAATCGATTAATCATTCATCATACCAAAACCATTCGGTCATCAATACTTCAATATCGCCAAATTTCTACAACTTTCAAGATTCCATATAAGGTCCAATACCCAAACCGTATGTTCAATCCATAATATCCATCCATAATAATGATAAATTTCCATTCAGCCAAAGGCATAATTCGATGAGTAAATGCTTGAGCCACTACTAAGACCATTTTCGTGTCCCAATCAACATAATATTTCATTTCATAGCACAAGCTGTCAATCAAGTGCTTTAATCACAATTGGGGTCGTGCCATGGAGACGACCATTTAAATTTAAAGTAGATTAGAGCACCGCTTGGGTCGGACTGGCAATGAAAGTGGCCACAAAGGCAACCAACATTCCACCGTTACCTATTTTAGTGGGTGAGTGGACGACTCCTAGTTGCGCAACCCTCTAACTACAGGCCTCCCCTTTCGGAGTTAATAGTAGTGTACCGAAGTAATACAGTTTGACAGAACTCAAGCTCATCGTATAACTTAAAACACGTTGAACATACAATATATCCCATTTCATGATCATTCTTTCAAGAATCATTTCATAAGAGAAAATCATTTTAGTTAAACATGCTTTTCACCCCGCAAGTATAACATATAAAAGAGTTTGAAAGGGGGCTATGACTCACCTTGATATGCCGCATATTCTATTCACTTATCCAAAATGGGTACTTCCCATCTATCGCTTCCTTGATCATATATCCGTCATATTCCTCAATCACATTTCGAGCCAAGACTATCCCTACGATACGACTAATATACGTAAGTTCCTATCTTAAGCCATCACTTAGAAATGCCACTTTCATTATGTTGTCATAAATTTTTGGGATCCAAGTATATTGTTAATATTCGCATCTTTTTTGTTGTAGAGAGTGTTGGTGTAAAAGGGTCACTTTCATTATACATGTAGTTATAAGTTGTTAGAATTTCGGTAACTTGCCTTTGATTATCATGGTTCCCATTGTATGCTTTGCTTAATCATGTCATTTGGCATTAGAAACTTTATAATATTGGTATTCATGAATATTTTCTGATTTATAATCATTTATTCAATTTAATATTATTTATTTAATTATTTATTCATTTTATCGATCTAGTAATTAAATAATTCCTTAAAAATACTTTTAAGTATCATAGTTGCCTTTGTAACTTATGAATAATTATAGTTGAGTTATATTCTGATTATTATGCTTTTTAACTTAGAATATTGTGATATATATATTTATTTATGTAATTTTTCTATTAATTTAAAAATAGTTATTAATTAGTGATTTTCACTTACTTAATTATTTCTAAATTATACGACATTTGTTCTTTGACTTAAAATGATTTTACTCCAGTAGGTTTTAGTCACTTTCGTCATTGGTTGTGATTATTTAACCAATTTCATGATTTATATAATTTATTTATTTATTTATTTACCTTTTTAATTAGCATTTAAATTTAATAATTAATAGAAATTCTTAGAAATCACCACATAACTTTTTGGCTAAAAATCCCAGGCCTTTTAGGCAACTTTTATCATGGGAAAATCATATCAATTCAACCTCTCTTGTGTCTTGCTCATTTTGAGGATTCTAAGCTTATAAATCGTTTACCGAAATAGTGATTTTAGCCTCATTTTTTTTAAGCAATTCAAATGCGTCAAAATGGATTTTCATCCTTATTTCATTATTTACATAATGTTCATTATATTTTGGTGTCTTAAGTCGTGATAGTGGTGGTGGTGTGATATGTGCAAATTAAAGCTTTCGGTTAGTGCTTATATGAACCGAATTAGTGATTTGTAGGCTTGTCTTTGCCATTTAATAACCAAGCTAAGTTTTATAACTTTTATTTGACATACTCTCAGTAGGTTTATAATACTTTTTGTTACGAGATTGTTGGAGTTGATTAAAGTTGCAATCTAGTGACTTTTAGCTTATTTTGTTGTGAAGAACTTTTACTTGGAATTTTCTGTTTTAACACTTATTTTCATAAAATGTTGAGTAGTCATTCTTGGTTAAGTTGAATTATTTGGACGTTGGTGATTTTTATACAGAGACATATATGTGTCCTATATTTATTTGAATATTTGCTAAATTTTTAGACATTGTTTACTACCTCTAAAAATTACAAAACCAAAGTTGGTCAGAATGCTTGCTGCTATGCGACCCGAAATATTTTATAAAAGATTTCTATGATGAACATTTAAGAAAAATCTCCCAATTTTATTTTAAGTTAGGGACACCTTGAACTCAGTTCACACCATGTTTAAACTTCTGGAACCTATTAGTTAAGAAATTAAAAATCATCGAAGTTGACTCAATATTAAGACAAAAATCCAGTTTTGACCACTTTTGGTAGAAAAATCATATCTTTTGTTTGGTCTAGTATTTTTGAGTGATTCCAGTTGGAGGTTAAACTTAACTCTTTTATCTACAACTTTTATTTTGAAAGTTTTGCTTGACACGGCCCTCACATGTTCCGTTCACCCGATTTAAGACAGAAAAATATTTCTGTCAGAATGTCTTTGATTATAACAACTCACCAATGACCATTCTTGCTTAATTAACACTTGAGTTCATCCATTTACAAGATTAATACTTTATTTTTATATCTCTCAACATCAAATTTCCAGATTATTATCAAATTTCAAAATCATCAATCATCATCCAAGGATCCATCTCATAATCCAACAACAAGATTCAACTTTCTTAGATCTAACATGCATGCATTCAAATCAACACTTTTCAATACCAACTCTTATAGATCTAACTTTCAACAACATAAAAACATCTTTTTAATGAAAAATCCAAGAAATATATTCTTCAAAATATACAAAAACATATAGATCTATCAAAAGGAAAATCATTTTAAAAGCTACTAATCTATCACAACACTTTTGGGTCTTAAACTTGTTGAATCCTTGGATCTTTCTCATAGATTTCGACATGCATATGCATGAGGAGAAAGATCCTATCAACTTGCCTTCATCAAGTGTATTTTTCAAAGAAACAAGAAGAAAACATACGCCTTTGATAAGATCTTTGAAAAATAAACAAGAATAAGATATATCTAGTAAGGAGATAAAGATTTATACCCTTGATGAACTTGAATTTGAAGATGAAATAGGGCAGAAATTTCGTGACCTTGTAGCCCCTATAATATCCTTAATCTTTGCTCAAAACAACCCTTAATCCTTGCTTGAATCAACCCTTGTTTAATCTAGTATAAACCCTTATTATTGTCATATGTTAGATGAGATTTATTCTTGCCTTTTTCTTGATTATTTAAGCCGAAAATGGGATGAGGAGAAAGATCCTATCAACTTGCCTTCATCAAGTGTATTTTTCAAAGAAACAAGAAGAAAACATACGCCTTTGATAAGATCTTTGAAAAATAAACAAGAATAAGATATATCTAGTAAGGAGATAAAGATTTATACCCTTGATGAACTTGAATTTGAAGATGAAATAGGGCAGAAATTTCGTGACCTTGTAGCCCCTATAATATCCTTAATCTTGCTCAAAACAACCCTTAATCCTTGCTTGAATCAACCCTTGTTTAATCTAGTATAAACCCTTATTATTGTCATATGTTAGATGAGATTTATTCTTGCCTTTTTCTTGATTATTTGAGATGCATATGCATGAGGAGAAAGATCCTATCAACTTGCCTTCATCAAGTGTATTTTTCAAAGAAACAAGAAGAAAACATACGCCTTTGATAAGATCTTTGAAAAATAAACAAGAATAAGATATATCTAGTAAGGAGATAAAGATTTATACCCTTGATGAACTTGAATTTGAAGATGAAATAGGGCAGAAATTTCGTGACCTTGTAGCCCCTATAATATCCTTAATCTTTGCTCAAAACAACCCTTAATCCTTGCTTGAATCAACCCTTGTTTAATCTAGTATAAACCCTTATTATTGTCATATGTTAGATGAGATTTATTCTTGCCTTTTTCTTGATTATTTGAGCCGAAAATGGGAGAGGAGAAAGAGAGAAAAGTGCAGAAAATTTGAGAGGAAAAGAGAGAGAAATGAGAGGTTGTGTGTGTGTTGGGAAGCATTAGAGTGATTAATGTGTGTGTGTGTGAAGGGGGTGGGGGGGGGACGGCTCAAAAGGGGGGTATTTGGAGGGTTTCTATCCTCAAAAAGGGGGGGGGGGGGACGGCTCAAAAAGGGGGGGGGGGGGACGGCTCAAAAAGGGGGGGGGGGGGACGGCTCAAAAAGGGGGGGGGGGGGACGGCTCAAAAGGGGGGAAGGGGGATTGAAGGGTTTCCATCTTTTTTTGAAAAATTGTGTATGTAATATCTTGTATATGTATAAGTAAGTGTGTATTTGATTTTATAGATGTTATATGTTATTATTTGTATGTATAAGTTAATTATTTATCCTAGTATGAGTATATGTATGTGTCGTGCATATATGTATGTATGCACATATAATTTTGTGCTTTTAACTTGTTACTTAGCTCATTGTATGTACATTTTGTATTTATATTAGACATGTATGTACTTATTGTTATTATTCAAGCACTTTTATGCGGATAATAATTTATAAATTTTTTTTTTTATAGTCATCTTTTTTTTTTTTTTTTTTTTTTTTTTTTTTTTTTTTTTTTTTTTTTTTTATTTATTTATTTTTCGGTTAGTCATCTCATTTTTATGACCATAAGGACTTTAATTGGCTCGATGATTTAATTGTTGGACATTTTGTAAGGTTTATTAAATTTTGTTACAAGTTGTGAGTCTTACATTATTATTTATATAACTTGAGTTCTTGAAATGAAGTTTTTGGTTTATTAACATTTCATCAAGTTCAATTAGAACTAGTTTATAGATTGGGATTGTCTTGAATGATTATTGTTATTGTTTATGGCATTTCTAAGATAGCTAGTCATTTACGGTATTTCATTGAACTAGATTATAGATTGGGATTGTCTTGAATGATTATTGTTATTATTTTTCAAAGAAACAAGAAGAAAACATACGCCTTTGATAAGATCTTTGAAAAATAAACAAGAATAAGATATATCTAGTAAGGAGATAAAGATTTATACCCTTGATGAACTTGAATTTGAAGATGAAATAGGGCAGAAATTTCGTGACCTTGTAGCCCCTATAATATCCTTAATCTTTGCTCAAAACAACCCTTAATCCTTGCTTGAATCAACCCTTGTTTAATCTAGTATAAACCCTTATTATTGTCATATGTTAGATGAGATTTATTCTTGCCTTTTTCTTGATTATTTGAGCCGAAAATGGGAGAGGAGAAAGAGAGAAAAGTGCAGAAAATTTGAGAGGAAAAGAGAGAGAAATGAGAGGTTGTGTGTGTGTTGGGAAGCATTAGAGTGATTAATGTGTGTGTGTGTGAAGGAGGGGGGGGGGGGGGACGGCTCAAAAAGGGGGGGGGGGGGGGGGGGGGGGGGGGGGGGGGGGGGGGGGGGGGGGGGGGGGGGGGGGGGGGGGGGGGGGGGGGGGGGGGGGGGGGGGGGGGGGGGGGGGGGGGGGGGGGGGGGGGGGGGGGGGGGGGGGGGGGGGGGGGGGGGGGGGGGGGGGGGGGGGGGGGGGGGGGGGGGGGGGGGGGGGGGGGGGGGGGGGGGGGGGGGGGGGGGGGGGGGGGGGGGGGGGGGGGGGGGGGGGGGGGGGGGGGGGGGGGGGGGGGGGGGGGGGGGGGGGGGGGGGGGGGGGGGGGGGGGGGGGGGGGGGGGGGGGGGGGGGGGGGGGGGGGGGGGGGGGGGGGGGGGGGGGGGGGGGGGGGGGGGGGGGGGGGGGGGGGGGGGGGGGGGGGGGGGGGGGGGGGGGGGGGGGGGGGGGGGGGGGGGGGGGGGGGGGGGGGGGGGGGGGGGGGGGGGGGGGGGGGGGGGGGGGGGGGGGGGGGGGGGGGGGGGGGGGGGGGGGGGGGGGGGGGGGGGGGGGGGGGGGGGGGGGGGGGGGGGGGGGGGGGGGGGGGGGGGGGGGGGGGGGGGGGGGGGGGGGGGGGGGGGGGGGGGGGGGGGGGGGGGGGGGGGGGGGGGGGGGGGGGGGGGGGGGGGGGGGGGGGGGGGGGGGGGGGGGGGACGGCTCAAAAAGGGGGGGGGGGGGGGGGGGGGGGGGGGGGGGGGGGGGGGGGGGGGGGGGGGGGGGGGGGGGGGGGGGGGGGGGGGGGGGGGGGGGGGGGGGGGGGGGGGGGGGGGGGGGGGGGGGGGGGGGGGGGGGGGGGGGGGGGGGGGGGGGGGGGGGGGGGGGGGGGGGGGGGGGGGGGGGGGGGGGGGGGGGGGGGGGGGGGGGGGGGGGGGGGGGGGGGGGGGGGGGGGGGGGGGGGGGGGGGGGGGGGGGGGGGGGGGGGGGGGGGGGGGGGGGGGGGGGGGGGGGGGGGGGGGGGGGGGGGGGGACGGCTCAAAAAGGGGGGGGGGGGGGGGGGGGGGGGGGGGGGGGGGGGGGGGGGGGGGGGGGGGGGGGGGGGGGGGGGGGGGGGGGGGGGGGGGGGGGGGGGGGGGGGGGGGGGGGGGGGGGGGGGGGGGGGGGGGGGGGGGGGGGGGGGGGGGGGGGGGGGGGGGGGGGGGGGGGGGGGGGGGGGGGGGGGGGGGGGGGGGGGGGGGGGGGGGGGGGGGGGGGGGGGGGGGGGGGGGGGGGGGGGGGGGGGGGGGGGGGGGGGGGGGGGGGGGGGGGGGGGGGGGGGGGGGGGGGGGGGGGGGGGGGGGGGGGGGGGGGGGGGGGGGGGGGGGGGGGGGGGGGGGGGGGGACCATAAGGACTTTAATTGGCTCGATGATTTAATTGTTGGACATTTTGTAAGGTTTATTAAATTTTGTTACAAGTTGTGAGTCTTACATTATTATTTATATAACTTGAGTTCTTGAAATGAAGTTTTTGGTTTATTGACATTTCATCAAGTTCAATTAGAACTAGTTTATAGATTGGGATTGTCTTGAATGATTATTGTTATTGTTTATGGCATTTCTAAGATAGCTAGTCATTTACGGTATTTCATTGAACTAGAGGGCAATTATCACTATGTCTTAAATGTCTAGAAGGTCAATTCTCTTAATAAACCTCTAGGGATAATTGTCTAGACAAGTCAAGTAAATTATCCTAGTCGGGATTTTGAGGGTTGTTACATCATTACCCCCTTAACTGAAACTTCGTCCTCGAAGTTCGATCATTCATACGGTAGTAAAAATGGATAGACCAACAGTATGGGTGTCTACACGGAGACATAAATGTGTGAAAGTCAAACAAGATTTTATCACGATTCTTGGTTTCTTGCGAGCTTTTAACTCTAGGGTTGGGGGCATCCATTCCTCGGTTCCCTAAAATTCCTCTTGATTAGAAACTTCGAAAAAGAGAAAGGTTACGAATGTCGCTCACTTCTTGAGACGACTGGAGATTAATCGCATGTAATCGTTGCGGGCTGTCAATCTTGCCTAGATCAATACTAAATAATGGGATGATAATAAGAATGGCAATACGGAGGTGTAAAATGAGCAAACGGCTCGTAACGTGAGTTACAACAAAATAGTGAGAGACGTTGGGATATCGATCGTTGGTGGCTATTCATTTCCATTGTTACTTTGCATACTTTCCTTTATCGTCTTCTACCCCAATTAAAGAATCGTTCCAATAGCTTCTCGCCCACTTTCATCCTTCTTTGGTTTGACGTTGGACACGCTTGCCGCCACTTGAAAATATTGACTTCGTTTGTGACTAATCACTTGTTAAGGGATTACCCCCTTAACTGAAACTTCGTCCTCGAAGTTCGATCATTCATACGGTAGTAAAAATGGATAGACCAACAGTATGGGTGTCTACACGGAGACATAAATGTGTGAAAGTCAAACAAGATTTTATCACGATTCTTGGTTTCTTGCGAGCTTTTAACTCTAGGGTTGGGGGCATCCATTCCTCGGTTCCCTAAAATTCCTCTTGATTAGAAACTTCGAAAAAGAGAAAGGTTACGAATGTCGCTCACTTCTTGAGACGACTGGAGATTAATCGCATGTAATCGTTGCGGGCTGTCAATCTTGCCTAGATCAATACTAAATAATGGGATGATAATAAGAATGGCAATACGGAGGTGTAAAATGAGCAAACGGCTCGTAACGTGAGTTACAACAAAATAGTGAGAGACGTTGGGATATCGATCGTTGGTGGCTATTCATTTCCATTGTTACTTTGCATACTTTCCTTTATCGTCTTCTACCCCAATTAAAGAATCGTTCCAATAGCTTCTCGCCCACTTTCATCCTTCTTTGGTTTGACGTTGGACACGCTTGCCGCCACTTGAAAATATTGACTTCGTTTGTGACTAATCACTTGTTAAGGGATTACCCCCTTAACTGAAACTTCGTCCTCGAAGTTCGATCATTCATACGGTAGTAAAAATGGATAGACCAACAGTATGGGTGTCTACACGGAGACATAAATGTGTGAAAGTCAAACAAGATTTTATCACGATTCTTGGTTTCTTGCGAGCTTTTAACTCTAGGGTTGGGGGCATCCATTCCTCGGTTCCCTAAAATTCCTCTTGATTAGAAACTTCGAAAAAGAGAAAGGTTACGAATGTCGCTCACTTCTTGAGACGACTGGAGATTAATCGCATGTAATCGTTGCGGGCTGTCAATCTTGCCTAGATCAATACTAAATAATGGGATGATAATAAGAATGGCAATACGGAGGTGTAAAATGAGCAAACGGCTCGTAACGTGAGTTACAACAAAATAGTGAGAGACGTTGGGATATCGATCGTTGATGATAGTTCCATCTTACTCCTCATACTCACCTTTGTCCTTTAACTTCACTCTTATTTTCCCAAAGTCACCTCTTCCATCATCCGCTAGGTCATATCGTTACTAATTTCTCTTGCTTTTGCCGATATCGGCTTTCAAATCGTTTTAAGGTACCTTTAATTACTTCCTTTTACGCTAGAAGGACCATTATCTATGACTCATCACCGACAAATCTCTTTTAACATCGCACATATAACCTATTCGGTTTCTTTGCTATACCTACGCATTCCTCATGATAGGATTTACACAATCCTTATGCTCTTAAGTAATCATATCACCACCATCATTTCAAGGTAAACACTTCGATGTCCTTATTCGTATGAACTCCTCCTTTAAAATAATCCTTCGTAGGTCCTCCTGACCTCTACAAAACTCTCAATTACTTTGCTCTCCTGAGCCTCATATCCATTTTTAGCTTTCTAAGCTAAGCTTCTTTTCAAATACAATAACCTAATGTCCTTAGAAATTGTGATATAATATAATTTAGGGGAAACATCGGTTACTTTATCCTTTTCTCAACCATTCGGTTTTCTCCATTTTCCTTTTGTTTTCTTATGGGTCACCATACTCCTTACCGTTTCGTCACTCAAATCCATCTCTAACTAGAGTAATCGTCGTCTTGAACAACACACAAGCAGTCGCTAGTCCTTGCAGTTATCTCAAGGGTACTTGTCAGATCATGGTGATACGGATCCTTTAATCCTAACTCATCACAGATGCGAATTATCCTTATCACCCTTCTGTTCAAACATTCCATAACTAGCTCTTCACGGAGTTTGTTAGTTGTTTAGAACTTAGTTCAGCGACCAACTTCCTTGATCGTTGTGGTAGCATGTGCCTTGACTTCTAGCGTCGTATTTCTTATTTGCTTTTACTACTAACTTAGCGATTTCATGTTGTTTCCCTTCTTCGCCTTTCTTGGGCGTACTACTTCGTGGGTCGATGGCCCTTGACGATTCACCATTTGTTGCAAAGTTTTTCTTACCTAAGTTCATCCTATCTTAGCTTACCTCTATATGACCATTAACCTTAAAGGGATAACCATCATAACTCACCGTGCTTCTAAACTAGCCTCCGTCGGGTGTTGAGCGTATACCGCTTTCTCTTGGCTTAGTTGATAGGTTCTACTAATGGCTTGTCTTCCGATAGAGGTTTTCCAAGTGATATTCAAAGAATAACATGAGGAGCGCCATAAAGATGAATACCTCCAGAACTACACCTTGTAGATGACGTCAATGCCGTTACTTTACCGTTTGGGTTCAATCGCCTTCCTTTACTTTACTTTTTACTCCACGTTACCTTCAATGATGCTAGTGATTAACTCTTCTTGGACGATAAAGTATCATCTTACGTTTCATACTCCTTGTTCGAGTGTCTTCTTTTGTTGTGATTACCCCCTTAACATTTTTTCTCTAGAAAAATGTAAGGGATCTCCTGCTCTTCACTTCACCTCGCCTTCCTTGACGATCTTCAACTCAGCAATTTCCTTATTCCTTCGTGTAACAAATCTCCCTCTACACACTTGTTTCGAAAAAGAAAGGATAGCTCGGAATCCTTTTTGTTACTCTTTAATCATGAGGGTTACTCAACACATCCTAATATCTTATTGCCCTTAATTAGTTTTCTTCTTCCAATTACCTTCATTTTCCAGCATTGCTAGTGATCTCCTCCATGTTTTAGGGACGTCCTTGTACTTAACCAAAAGTGACCTTCATGTCACACAACCTCCCTTTCGTTGGCCGCTCAATTTTCCTTTTGGGTCGATTGACATAGATAGGGAAGACCTTCAATTCTTTCTCCAAGTTAAAGCTTAGTATACTCTTCGCTTGTGCTTCCATGTACTTTGACTTATACACCACAAATCTTCTCCGCCCTACTTTATGTGCATGATCCAATAACATCTTCTATGCTATATAGTTATCCCAAGTATTTCACTTATGGACGGCCGATGTCTCACGTCTTTCGTATCCCTTGACATCGCAGTAAGAGAAGGGTACTAGTTACTCGATTTCGCTATTGCAGAGTGTTGCGTAAGTGAGTTGTATGTTGTTAGGTCACTAACCTTTGAAGAGAAACGGTGGTGATCGTTACTTTGAATAATCGAGAATATCAAGGATATAAAATTTGGTTTCGAATGAATGAAATAGGGAATACAAAAACAAAAGAATCATTAAGACTCGAATCAGACTCCTTGCGCGAGTTAATTAAATCACTTCTATGTCTTTCGTTGCCCGATGGACTCCAACTTTCAATGACGTCAATATGTTGAGTCAAGGATTCGCTGACCAGACTTGGTCGCTGACGTGGGTCGTCAGCGAGTCATCAGCGAGTCATTGACTCTCGTCAGCGGGTGGTTTGCTTTCCAAATTGTTGGTCAAGGCGGGAAGATTTCAAACCAACAAGATGACAAGAAGTCACATGGTGGTTCTCCTAACTGAATGTTACCTTATATGGCAAAGGTACAGTTGGGACCAAAACAAGGGTTTCTCTCTTTCATACCCGTTTTGGTAAAGAAGACAAAGGCTCCTGGATCCAAGTACTTAGAGCCAATGGAACGTCGACAACCACCATCACATCACTATCATTGTAAGGCTGTGTTGCCCTAATTCCTTCCTATATAAAGCAACACAGCCGCACCATTTATAGGGCGTGTTTTATCACCACAAAGTGTGTGACACTTTATTTGTAATTGCTTAAGTTTCTTTCTTCCTTTCTAGGCTTAGCAATTATCTAGTTCATTTGTATTCTTGTAAGACAAGTTGTAATATCGACCATGTATTCATCGTTTAAATCAATGATACATATGATTAGACTTGCATAGTTCTCTTACAATTGAACTTGTTCTTGTTTATGTTCTTTACTTTCTGTTCTTAACTCTTTGTCTAAGATAAATTAAACATAAGTGTGCAAATCAAGGACTGTCAAGTGGTATCAGAGCCAGCGTTTCTAAATTACTGAAACAAAGATCCGTTTGCATACTTATTTACTTAAAATTCTTTCTTTATTTTTTCTTAAACAAGAACATGACTGCTGTTCCCACCCTTATTAACACACGTGACTTCGGTTACGTATCCGTCCCTCCAAGATTCGAGCCCAATGACTTTGGGTCTTGGAAGGAAAGGATGTTACTACATATAGTAGGTGTGGAACCCTATCTTATGTCTATTCTGACCGTCGGTCCTTATATCCCCACTCTGGTTCAAAGAACACCAGGAGCAACTGTTGATGCTCCTGAGATTGTGATTGACATCGTCAAACCAGAGGTTCAATGGACTGACGATGAAAGGAGACTTGTTAATCTTGATGCAAGGCTCAAAAACATGATTGTCAGCACTCTTCCCACTGACCTCATGAAAGTGGTCATTAGATATCCCTCTTCAAAAGAAGTTTGGGATAGATTGGTTAGCATGCATGAAGGCTCTGCTGCTACCATTGCCACTAAGAAGATAGACTTAAAAAGAGCCTATGAAAATTTCTTTTCCCTCCCCAATGAAGGTCTAAACGGTTCATATACCCGATTTAAGGGTTGCTGAACGACATGACCACTGTTGGTATCTCTCATGATGATTTTGAGGTTTGCCACAAATTTCTTGATAGTTTACCTATCAAGTGGCAAGGTCAGAGACAAATCCTCAGAACCACTGAGCGACTCAATGGGCTAAACCTTGAGTCTCTCTTTGGCATGCTCCAGTTCGAAGAAAGAGCTCTTGCTCAAAATCTAAGAGCTGCCGCGGATGCACAGCATCGTGCGGGTCCCTCTTCTTCTTCTGTTTCCTCCTCTTCTCACTGTGCTCTCGACCCCTTGGCCCTTATCTCTGCTGAGCCCAATAATCTTAATACTGGTGCCAGCTCTTCTATTCTTCCACAACCTATTCAATCTCTTGTTGATGATCTTGATGCTGAAGAGAAACAAGAGATGTTCAGTGACTTTATGGATTTTGCCTTAGTCGCTGGTAAAAGGTACTCCAGGAAATGGAACAACCGTAGGTCGGTTGCTCCATATAAGCCTCCTGTTGACAAAGCTCAAGAGGAGTGCTGGAGATGTGGTAGAAAAGGCCACTACCAAAAGGAGTGCAGAGTTGCCCTACCAACAACTGCTGCTCCTAAAACTAACCCTTCCAAACCTGCTGATGAGTACAGGAATAAATACTATCAGATGAAGGCCAAAGTTGCTGAAATGGAAGAGGCCAAAACACCAGCAAAAGGGCTGGTAGCTGAAGAGCATGACTGGGCTGAATCAGACGATTCAGACAGTGAAGAATATGTTGACGCCATGTGCCTTATGGCGCTTGCTGATGGAGATGCTTTGACAAAAGATCAAGTCTCCTCAAGTCAGTGGGTGAACGTCACCATTAAAAAGGTTTGTGCTCACTCCTCTACTTCTGAAGAAGATAAACCAAAAATCTTCGAATCTCTTCTTTGTGACTTTCAGTTCGTTGAATCTATACGAGCTGATGTCCAATCAAAGCTTGACTCTATTTCCTTGGAGTTAAGCAAAAAATCTGATAGACTCTATGAGCTGAGGAATGTTCATGTTGAACTCCAATCTCATGAGTTGCTGGCACAAAAGGTTCAACTTGAGAATGAAAAACTCAAGCTTGAAGTTGCCAATCTTAAGAAGATTGTGACCTCCTGGTCAAAAGCTTCCAGGTTTCACCACCAATGCATAAACGAACAAGTCCCTGCCCAAGTACAGGCAGTAATAGGCGGTGACTTTAATGCCGCTGCCTCTCTCGCTGACTTGTTTAATGATGAGGTAAAACCTGAAATTTCTATTCCTCCATCCGCTGCCATCTCTCCTGAAGAGATGAAGAAATGGTATTTTGTTAAGGGTCTTAACAATTACCACAACGAGATGGAAGCTGGTACTACCACTTCTACTACCAGCGACCCATCTAATCCTGCTGATGAAAATGGTGCTGGCTTCTCAGTAAGCACTAGCCACCCCTATTCTCATCTTCCCATTGTTGGCATGATGCCAAACGAAGGAAGAGTTCAATACTCTTCTGGGGAACCTTATGAAGGGGATATTGGTAGTGATGGTTTTAAACCCATTGCTCCTCAGCAAGTCACCATCAGATCTTCTGAACCCTTCAGAAGAAGTAAGGTTGCTATTCCCTATGACTATAGCACGCCTCAGCGAGCTAATCATGTTAGTCAGCAACCTCAACCTATTTCACATCCCTCTTCTTCTTTACCTTCTCAACAGGCTCCTACCCTTGCTGACAGCAAAACTGTGCAGGATGATCGAGTCATGCAAAGACGCGTCAGGTTTGGTGACGCTAGACTTCAGCAAGTTAGACCATCTAAGGTCTGACCTGCTGATAGACAAGTCCACCAGCATGTATCACAATCGATGCCTACTCCTATTTTGAGGCATAAAACTCCTCAAAAAGTGAGAATAACTGATACCCAAAATAGGTCTGTTACTCCTCAAAGAGGATACTTGCCTCATCAGCAAGTAAGACCTATCACTCCTCAAAGAGGACACTTGCCTCATCAGCAAGTAAGATCTACTACCCCTAATAGGCAATACTTACCTCATAGGAAAATGAGGTCTGTAACACCTATTCAGCAACCGAGATCGATCACTCCCAAAAGAGTGCATCCATCTCAGCAGGGTCCTTCTTCCTCCTCTCACCCTGCTGTCCATCAAGCATGGAGTGTAGTTAAGGGATCAAAAAATCCCTCTACCTCTCCATCAGAGGACCCAAAAGGTAAGTCCATTCTGGGTCCTGCTCCTAAGATGCTTCAGCTTCCACAAAAGCATAAGCAAAAGCCCAAGCCAAAGAAAAGGGCATCTTCCTCTTCTGATCCCAAAATTAGCGAGCTAACTCAGCAAGTTAATGACCTTTCCTCTCAGCTGAAGGAATTTCTTCTTCAAAATCAACAAGGCAACAACTCTGGTAAAAAATGCTACAAATGTGGCAGCAGAGGTCATGTTGCTTCTGATTGTGGCAACTCCAGGGATGCTCCTGAAGTTGACATTCAACCTAATCCCTCTTCAGCGGTTGCTTCCTCTTCCACTATCGTCAGCGAAAGTTCTACTTCTGCTGATCGTATAAATAGTATAGGGGAGTCAACAAATCTCACTGAGGAGAACATTGCTGACTTCATTGCTGCTCAGCGAATCTCCTTTCCTCTCTCTCAAGAGATCATTACTACTGGTCGAGGTAGCATTCTGGTTGAGTATGGGAACAACAATCAAGTCAGCAACTTGACTGTTCTCGATACTGGAGCCACTGTCACCTCTGCTGATCAATATCACACCTATGTGATTGATCGTGACATACCTCCTGCTCATCATCTTGTTGATAACTCTCCAAGTGATGAGAATACTAACTCTATTGCTCCTCTTCCTCTTTCTACTGATGAAGTCGTCAGTAGAGAAGAATCTTCCGAGTCTCCCATCTAAATCCTTCTGTTAAATCCATGCAGGGCTCGCTGGGAAAAGGTGTGTGGTACTTAGACAGTGGCTGTTCAAAACACATGACTGGCTCAAAGACCCTGCTGGATAACTACGTAGAGGCTGCTGGCCCTACTGTAGTGTTTGGTGACAACTCCACTGGACAAACTGAAGGTTATGGTCTTCTCTCAAATGGACTCATTAAGTTCAACAAGGTTGCTTATGTAAATGGATTAAAACATAATCTCATCAGCATAAGTCAACTTTGTGATGCTGACTACAAAGTGATTCTTGATAAACATCAAGGCACTGTGGTAAATGTAAACAAGGAAGTAGTTTTGGTTGCTCCAAGAAAACGAGATGTATATCTGGTTGACTTCACTCCTATCAAGACTGATAGTGAGACTTGTTTCTTTGCCAAGTCGGCTGCTGAACTAAATTGGTTATGGCACAAGCGTATGTCGCATGTGAATTTCAAAACCATTAACTCTCTGGCCAAAAAGAACCTTGTTCGTGGCCTCCCTCTTCTTTCATTTGAGAAGGACAGACTCTGTGGTGTTTGTGAAAAAGGTAAAAGCCATAGAGCAACCTTCAAAACCAAGCAAGCCAATTCTATCTCTGGCTGCTTTCATCTTCTTCACATGGACCTTTTTGGTCCAGTGAATGTCCAAAGTCTAAAGGGTAGCAGATACACTTTAGTAATCGTGGATGAATACTCACGATACACTTGGACTATCTTTCTTCATTCCAAGAGTGATGCTGCTGAAGAGATTATTAATTTCATTAAGAAAATGGAAAATCTCAACAGCATAAGGGTGAAAGAAGAACTCAGGATTTTGTGCTGATCAAGGGATCTCACAAAATTTCTCTTCTACTAGAACCCCTGAGCAGAATGGTGTAGCTGAAAGGAGAAATAGAACTCTCATCGAAGCAGCCCGTACCATGCTCAGTGAGTCCTCTCTACCCAGCAAGTTCTGGGCAGAAGCTGTCAATACAGCTTGTCACACTCAAAATCGCTGTCTCATTGTCAAAAGACATGACAAGACAGCGTATGAGGTACTGAAAGGAAAGATACCTCAAATCAAATACTTCCATGTTTTTGGATGTCCTGTCTTCATCTTAAACAACAAGGATCATCTAGGAAAATTTGATCCTAAAGCTGATGATGGATACTTTCTTGGGTATTCATCCATCAGCAAGGCATTTAGAGTATTCAATACTCGCCTTCAGAAGGTTGATGAATCCATTCATGTTACTTTTGATGAAAGTTCATCAGCCCTAAAGGACATTCAATCTAACTCGTCTGAGGTTATTTTCAATGAGTTAGCTGACCCTCTCACTGAGGAAGCTGACTTATTTGTTGATGCTTCTTGCTCGCTGCCTGACGCTATTCAGCATATCACAAAGGATAGTTCAGCTGATGTTGAACTAGAGCAAGTTGCTGCTCATATCTACTCGATTGAGCCAGTTGAGCCTATCATAAGATCAATCCATGCAGCATCAGCCAAACCTAGATCACTGGCTGATGACGTGCATGCTGATGACCCTACTGAGGAAGAGTTTCATGATGCTTCAGCAAATGCTGAAGAAATGGAGTCTGCTGAAGACTCCGCCATCAATGATAACTCAAATCAGTCGAATGGCTCTGCTGATCATTCTCCTGAACCCATTCTTACCATTGACCTCTCTTCTTATAATACTCCTGCTGATCCCATAGCTCCAATTTCCGCTGCCACTCAACTAGGTGTCTCAAGTGCTCCTGCACTTAAATGGACATCTAGTCATCCAGCTCACCAAGTCATTGGAGATCCTCAGCAGGGGATTATTACTCGATCAGCGACAAGAAATACATGTCTATATGTAAACTTCTTGTCTATGATCACTCCCAAAAACATAGGAGAAGCAATGGTTGATCCTTCATGGGTCGCTGCCATGCAAGAGGAACTTACCCAGTTCCAAAGACAGCATGTCTGGTTCTTGTTTCCTTTACCTCCTGGAAAAGAACCAATTGGAACAAAATGGGTTTACCGAAATAAAATGGACGAAGATGGTGTTGTTACACGTAACAAGGCTAGGCTGGTTGCACAAGGTTACCTTCAAGAAGAAGGTGTTGACTATGATGAAACCTTTGCACCAGTGGCCAGACTGGAAGCCATACGCTTATTTTTGGCACATGCTGCTTACAAAAACTTCACTGTATATCAAATGGATGTAAAGAGTGCCTTCCTAAATGGAAAACTCGATGAGGAAGTTTATGTTGAGCAGCCACCTGGCTTTGAAGATCCAGCCAAGCCACACCATGTCTATCGTCTCTATAAGGCTCTTTATGGTCTTAAACAAGCTCCCAGAGCTTGGTACGACACTCTCTCTGAATTTCTTCTCTCCAATAAGTTTCAGCGAGGATCCATTGATAGCACCCTCTTCATCTATAGAAAGGGTGCTGATGTCCTATATGTTCAGATATATGTAGATGACATCATCTTTGGTTCTTCCAGCAAGAAACTTTGCTCTAAGTTCAGCTCCCTGATGTCCTCTCATTTCGAGATGAGCATGATGGGTGAGCTGACCTTCTTTCTTGGTCTACAAATTCGCCAACTCCCAAATGGGATTTTCATTAACCAAGAGAAGTACATTCGAGACATGCTGGCCAAATTCGACTTATCGAATGTGACCACTAAAGCCACCCCCATGTCTCCTCCAAATAATCTCCATGCTGACCTTGATGGTAAGCATGTGAATCCTACTCTCTATAGAGGAATGATCGGCTCGCTGATGTACCTCACAGCGAGTCGTCCTGACATCATGTTTGCTACTTGCCTATGTGCAAGATATCAAGCCTCTCCCAGAGAGTCTCATCTTCTCGCTGTCAAGCGAATCTTCAAATACCTAAAAGGTACACCCACAATGGGTCTCTGGTATCCCAAAGACTCCAGTTTTGACCTTGTTGCATATTCTGACTCTGACTATGCTGGATGCATGTTAGATAGGAAAAGCACCAGTGGTGGATGTCAACTGTTGGGGGGGAAGCTGACTAGTTGGTCTAGTAAGAAACAGCATACAGTTTCCATCTCCACTGCTGAAGCAGAATATGTATCAGCAGCGAGTTGTTGTGCACAAGTCCTCTGGATGAAAAACCAACTCGCTGACTATGACTTAGAATTCTCTAAGATCCCCATTATGTGTGACAATACAAGTGCAATTGCTATCACACATAATCCCGTTCAGCATTCTAAGACCAAACACATAGACATTAGGTACCACTTCATTCGTGACCATGTCATGAAAGGGGATGTGGAAATCTATTTCATACCCACTGATGACCAACTTGCTGATATCTTTACCAAACCTTTAGATCAAACAAGATTTAAATATCTGGTCAGCAAGTTGGGAATGCTGAATGGTGAATCAGCAACATGACGTGTCATGTCTGCTGATGCTTCAACATACATCTCTCTTATATGTTGAAAAGTGACCTTATGGTCAAAGGTAATAGAGAGCTAAAAGTCTCTATCTAGTCCAGCAGCAAACGGCTGCTGGTAAAGACATTTCAAATCCGTTGATCCTGTTGCTTTGGGAAAAAGCAAAATAAAAGTAATAGAGAGCTAAAAGTCTCTATCTAGTCCAGCAGCAAACGGCTGCTGGTAAAGACATTTCAAATCCGTTGATCCCTGTTGCTTTGGGAAAAAGCAAAATAAAAGTAATAGAGAGCTAAAAGTCTCTATCTAGTCCAGCAGCAAACGGCTGCTGGTAAAGACATTTCAAATCCGTTGATCCTGTTGCTTTGGGAAAAAGCAAAATAAAAGTAATAAATAGCATACAGTTTCCATCTCCACTGCTGAAGCAGAATATGTATCAGCAGCGAGTTGTTGTGCACAAGTCCTCTGGATGAAAAACCAACTCGCTGACTATGACTTAGAATTCTCTAAGATCCCCATTATGTGTGACAATACAAGTGCAATTGCTATCACACATAATCCCGTTCAGCATTCTAAGACCAAACACATAGACATTAGGTACCACTTCATTCGTGACCATGTCATGAAAGGGGATGTGGAAATCTATTTCATACCCACTGATGACCAACTTGCTGATATCTTTACCAAACCTTTAGATCAAACAAGATTTAAATATCTGGTCAGCAAGTTGGGAATGCTGAATGGTGAATCAGCAACATGACGTGTCATGTCTGCTGATGCTTCAACATACATCTCTCTTATATGTTGAAAAGTGACCTTATGGTCAAAGGTAATAGAGAGCTAAAAGTCTCTATCTAGTCCAGCAGCAAACGGCTGCTGGTAAAGACATTTCAAATCCGTTGATCCTGTTGCTTTGGGAAAAAGCAAAATAAAAGTAATAGAGAGCTAAAAGTCTCTATCTAGTCCAGCAGCAAACGGCTGCTGGTAAAGACATATCAAATCCGTTTATAGCTGACAATTTGCTAAAAATTGTATTTCTTATTTCATCAGCGACCATCAATTGTCGAAAAGTCGCTGATCAAAAATTTGCTTTCTTAAAAAGGTAACCAGATTGTCTAAACTCTGTCAGCGGATATACTTAGATCTCAACCTTTCTTTCATTTGAGCATATCCGCTAACAATAATATTTTATCTAGTTACCAAACGGTTACCTCGATTTTCCCCCTAATGGGCAACTTGTACACTGTACGCGCCGTTACTACTCGAGTACATTTGAAATTGTGGTACAAGTTGTCACATCAAAACTTTTTATACGTTACTCACATACGTATAATTAAACGTAGTTTCTTTATATAAAATTATTTTTCTCATACTATCATCAGTACAAAATAATTTTCTTTATATATAATTATTTTTCTCATACTATGATCAGTACAAAATAATTTTCTTTATATATAATTATTTTTCTCATACTATGATCAGTACAAAATAATTTTCTTTATATATAATTATTTTTCTCATACTATGATCAGTACAAAATAATTTTCTTTATATATATTACGTATGAAAGAGAGTCCATGACGATTCGTATGTACAGTCATGGGTCCCATATCCATACCATATATATGTAAACCTTCTCCCATACCATCTTTCACGTTCATTTCTTTTCTCATTCACTTCTAAAATCTCTCAATACTTTCAATCTTTTCCATATTCCTTCAATCTTTTCATATTCTGTCAATCTTTTCCATATTCTTCAATCTTTTCCATATTCTTCAATCTTTTCCATATTCTTCAATCTTTTCCATATTCCTTCAATCTTTTCCATATTCCTTCAATCTTTTCCATATTCTTCAATCTTTTCCATATTCCTTCAATCTTTTCCATATTCCTTCAATCTTTTCCATATTCTTCAATCTTTTCCATATTCCTTCAATCTTTTCCATATTCCTTCAATCTTTTCCATATTCTTCAATCTTTTCCATATTCCTTCAATCTTTTCCATATTCCTTCAATCTTTTCCATATTCTTCAATCTTTTCCATATTCCTTCAATCTTTTCCATATTCTTCAATCTTTTCCATATTCTTCAATCTTTTCCATATTCTTCAATCTTTTCCATATTCCTTCAATCTTTTCCATATTCCTTCAATCTTTTCCATATTCTTCAATCTTTTCCATATTCCTTCAATCTTTTCCATATTCCTTCAATCTTTTCCATATTCTTCAATCTTTTCCATATTCCTTCAATCTTTTCCATATTCCTTCAATCTTTTCCATATTCTTCAATCTTTTCCATATTCCTTCAATCTTTTCCATATTCCTTCAATCTTTTCCATATTCTTCAATCTTTTCCATATTCCTTCAATCTTTTCTCATATTCACTTCAATCTTTTCCATATTCTTCAATCTTTTCCATATTCCTTCAATCTTTATATGTTGAAAAGTGACCTTATGGTCAAAGGTAATAGAGAGCTAAAAGTCTCTATCTAGTCCAGCAGCAAACGGCTGCTGGTAAAGACATTTCAAATCCGTTGATCCCTGTTGCTTTGGGAAAAAGCAAAATAAAAGTAATAGAGAGCTAAAAGTCTCTATCTAGTCCAGCAGCAAACGGCTGCTGGTAAAGACATTTCAAATCCGTTGATCCCTGTTGCTTTGGGAAAAAGCAAAATAAAAGTAATAGAGAGCTAAAAGTCTCTATCTAGTCCAGCAGCAAACGGCTGCTGGTAAAGACATTTCAAATCCGTTGATCCCTGTTGCTTTGGGAAAAAGCAAAATAAAAGTAATAGAGAGCTAAAAGTCTCTATCTAGTCCAGCAGCAAACGGCTGCTGGTAAAGACATTTCAAATCCGTTGATCCTGTTGCTTTGGGAAAAAGCAAAATAAAAGTAATAGAGAGCTAAAAGTCTCTATCTAGTCCAGCAGCAAACGGCTGCTGGTAAAGACATATCAAATCCGTTTATAGCTGACAATTTGCTAAAAATTGTATTTCTTATTTCATCAGCGACCATCAATTGTCGAAAAGTCGCTGATCAAAAATTTGCTTTCTTAAAAAGGTAACCAGATTGTCTAAACTCTGTCAGCGGATATACTTAGATCTCAACCTTTCTTTCATTTGAGCATATCCGCTAACAATAATATTTTATCTAGTTACCAAACGGTTACCTCGATTTTCCCCCTAATGGGCAACTTGTACACTGTACGCGCCGTTACTACTCGAGTACATTTGAAATTGTGGTACAAGTTGTCACATCAAAACTTTTTATACGTTACTCACATACGTATAATTAAACGTAGTTTCTTTATATAAAATTATTTTTCTCATACTATCATCAGTACAAAATAATTTTCTTTATATATATTACGTATGAAAGAGAGTCCATGACGATTCGTATGTACAGTCATGGGTCCCATATCCATACCATATATATGTAAACCTTCTCCCATACCATCTTTCACGTTCATTTCTTTTCTCATTCACTTCTAAAATCTCTCAATACTTTCAATCTTTTCCATATTCCTTCAATCTTTTCATATTCTTTCAATCTTTTCATCTTCTCTTCGTATCTCTATACCTCCAAAGTTGAAAATGGCTTCTCAATCACCACAACAAATGCAAGAAAACCCTGAAATCATTCCCTCTTATCTCACTTCTAAAGTCTTCGATAATGAAGGCATTCGTCCTTCTGACAAAGTTTCTTTTCAAGCTCAGAAACTAGTTGTAAAAGCAAATAACTACTTGGGATCTGAAGAAATCCCTTCCAAGGTTAAGGGATATTATTCTATGCTGGACTTCATCAAAGGATGTCCAGTTAGAAGAGCTATCTATAAAAATCCCCATGAGATGTGCCTTCATCTCTTGAGGGAATTCTGGTGGACTTGTGATTATGATGTGTCCACCAGCGCCATTTCTGGCACTGTAATGAAAGGGGAGCACACCATCTTCCTCTCTGCAAAGGACTTGGGCATTTCTTACTCCACCTACTCTGCTGAAAGGTTGGATAGAGTAGAACATCAATTGAATGATCTTACCAAGGCTGCCACACTCATGGTAGATCTCAAAGATAAAGAAGGTGACAGATTGGTAAAGACAATGGAAAGCTGGTACCGCAAGCAAAATGAAAACAAAGTGGAAGTAGACACACTTAAAGGGGAGATTGTCTCCTTGGCAGATGATCAACATAAAATAAATGAGGCCATCAAAGTCATCAAGCGTGATCAGCAGATACTTAAGTCTGGTGCAATCTCGCTGATCAAGTGTGCAAACTCTTCCAGCTACTCAGCAAAGAAAGCAACCTCTACTAGCAAGTCTGCTGTTGCTGGTATAACGAAGCTGCATAATCTCATCTCTCCCCTGGCCACTCAAGTTGAAAGCAACACCAAGGCTATTCAAGCCTTGGAGAAACAAGTGGCTGATCTTCCAGTTCCCTCAGCATCCTTCACTGAGGAAGATCGCCAGAGGCACATTAATTTGGAGAAAGAGGTGGATGAAATCAAGCACTTGCTGACACAGCTTGTTAAGCAGCAATCAGCACAGGTAGCAACAGTGGAAGTTGTTATTAATGATACAACTTCCAAGGGGGAGAAAATCGATGCTGATATCTTAGCAGCAGTTACTGAAGCAGTAAACAAGGCAACTGAAAATTTATATGATGCTGCTGCTGAAGAAGTCTTGAATGAAAAAGATGAAGTTGATGAAGTTCCCCCTGCTGGTGCTGAGGGGGAGACTGAAAAGGATGCAAGTATGGAAGTTCCCCCCGCTGGTGTTGAGGGGGAGATTGAAAAAGATGAAGTTAATGAAGCCCCTTCAGTACAGCAACAAATGATTATATATAATGCACCTCCTGCTGCTGTTAGGGAAGAGTTTGACCCTAAAGAGCTTGAAACAGCATGGAAGGCTGGATTTGATGCTGAAATGGCTACTGATAGATCCATGGAAATGCTCCCTATTTTTCACAACCGCTTCATGGGAAATGCTGAAATTACTCCTCTCTCCGATGCTCGTCGAAAACAGCTTACTGATTCTGGTTTCTTCAAACCTCCCACTGCTGCTCAACTCTCCGTTCAATCCTCAGCAGGCCATCAACATCAATTGATTGATGTATTGGCACTAACTACTGATGGAAAAACTCAAGAAGATGCTATCAAAGAGTTAGATAGGATCAAACAAAATGAAGAAAATGAAAAGAAAAATCTTGAGTTTATCAGGCAGCTACCTCTACTTGAAAAGGATCAGCTAGATGGTGAGCAAAGAATGCTGCTGAAATCAGGTGGTGCTGAAGCCCTGTACAGGCAAAAACATAAGGAAGTTGAGAAGCAGCTCAGCGAGAAAAGAGCCAAATTTGAAGAAGAGAAAGCTAAGTGGCTGAAGCTGATGAATGATCGAGTCAGGCCTCAAAGAATTGTTGCTGCTGAGGCCTTTAAAGCTGAAATGGGCCTAAAGACGAATCTGAAGATCTTAAGAGAAGGCGCTGGTAAACCAACCAAGTTGGAAGGGGTCAAAGTAACCAACTTGGGTGCTTCTGAATGGGTGGAAGTGTACTTGCTGGTAAAAGATAAAAAGGCTGCTAGCTACCAGCAGCTCCAAAGCATGCTGAAAGAATACTTCAAGAAAGCTCTGGAGTTTGAAACAAAATTCAAGGTGGACTTGCCCATGCTGAGGCAAGTGTTCGGTACTCCAGCAACCATCTCTACCTCAGCTGGAAGACAACAAAGAAAAAGGAAGATGGAGTATCGAACATCGACTGCTGACCTTCCTCCTATCTCTGGTGATGCTGCTTTAAACACCAGACTTCCTCCAAGAAGTGTCTTTGAGGAAGGGAGAGTGATAGAGAATCCAGCTGGTATTTTCTTCACAAATTTTCAAAATACCCAGCTGTTCTTTCGTCTATCTGAGCTTGAAAAGGCGTCCACTGGGTTCATACTGGCCATGAGAAGAAGGTGTGCTGAAACGACCAACAATCGATGGTTTATCAGCAAGCTGGATGAGGAGCTGGTTAAGCCTCATAGATATAATGACCCAGCAGTTCAGACTGCCAAGCAAGAACATGCTTGGGAATTTGAAACTGAAAATGAATAGATGTCTTTTCAAAGTTAAATATATAAGACATCTTTTCATCTTTCTATATTTTTTTTTAAGTCTTCACTCAACAAGTCTTCTCAGCGAATAGGGGGAGATTGTTGAGTCAAGGATTCGCTGACCAGACTTGGTCGCTGACGTGGGTCGTCAGCGAGTCATCAGCGAGTCATTGACTCTCGTCAGCGGGTGGTTTGCTTTCCAAATTGTTGGTCAAGGCGGGAAGATTTCAAACCAACAAGATGACAAGAAGTCACATGGTGGTTCTCCTAACTGAATGTTACCTTATATGGCAAAGGTACAGTTGGGACCAAAACAAGGGTTTCTCTCTTTCATACCCGTTTTGGTAAAGAAGACAAAGGCTCCTGGATCCAAGTACTTAGAGCCAATGGAACGTCGACAACCACCATCACATCACTATCATTGTAAGGCTGTGTTGCCCTAATTCCTTCCTATATAAAGCAACACAGCCGCACCATTTATAGGGCGTGTTTTATCACCACAAAGTGTGTGACACTTTATTTGTAATTGCTTAAGTTTCTTTCTTCCTTTCTAGGCTTAGCAATTATCTAGTTCATTTGTATTCTTGTAAGACAAGTTGTAATATCGACCATGTATTCATCGTTTAAATCAATGATACATATGATTAGACTTGCATAGTTCTCTTACAATTGAACTTGTTCTTGTTTATGTTCTTTACTTTCTGTTCTTAACTCTTTGTCTAAGATAAATTAAACATAAGTGTGCAAATCAAGGACTGTCACAATATATGTCGCACCGACTTAGATAATATGGATAACCGTTCGTGTACGCGTGTTATTATAGAGATATCGCACCAAATTTCGGAGCTACAATCCCCAGAATGTGTCGTCTGGAACGTATATCGGAATGTGTTCTATCGGCGTCGTCGAATCGTAATTTGGCTTTAATACCACTCGTCCTTCACAAGTCTCCAACTTCATTCAGCGTTTCCATACGTTTCGCACCATCTCAGCTCGAATACAAAGGTTATGTGTAGTTTCTAAAAGGATAGAGTCGCGTCATATCTTGGGACTACAATTCTTAGAGTATATCGTCCAACGTTCGTGAGAAGATGCTCCACCGGTGATATCGCGTTGTCGTAGGTCCATAATGAATAGTGGTGTCATAAGAAATAGAATGTGGGATAATTTCAAAAGAGCACTAGTGAACGAATATTGGATTGGAGGGGTACTTAATGACAACTTTCATACTTAGGAAATTTCTAATTCATAATGAATTTCTCAGGGCCAATCACTAGTTCTCAAGCGGTCATATCTCAACACACAATATCTATCTTTATAGTAAGGACTAGCCACATCATCATCATATCGTGCAAATACTAGTTCTTAATAGTCAAATCTTAGAGCACAATAACTATATCGATACTAAGGCAAGATTATATACTCATTATATCATTCACGCACTAGTCCTCAAATAGCTCAACCTCAGGACACAATAACTATCTTAATAGTAAGGCCTGACTACATAATCATCGCAATATTCACGCGCTAGTTTCAAATAGCTCAAACTTAGAGAGTAAAGGCTCTTATATCCATATCGTCCATGAAATTTCATATCAACTCGTCATGCCTATATTTTCTTTCCAAATCAATCATAAATAATCAACCTCATTACCCAATAATTTAAACAAGTCATATCCCAAAATGATTTCATGCCTCATATTAATCTCATTATTTTAAAGTGCATATGCAACTTAAAGTTCAACATCATGAATCATAAGGCTTTTACGCATGCATTTCTCCCATAATTTCCACATTGCACATACATTGCACATTCCAAACTTTCACATTGATATTTCAAACTTTCACATTGCACATTACAACTTTCACATTGCAATCAAATCATGCCCAAATTCACATGTTATAGCATAGAGTAGCATGTATCAACGAATATCTTTCAATCTTATTTTCATTTCACTTCTAATGTGCAAAAAGGGAATTCTATTAAGGGCTTTGTAACTTCGAGACATCTAAAATTAATCCTTATATAAAACTAGCATAATCCTCTAGTAAGGCAAGTCTCAAATTCCTATATGCTTAGGTGAATGTCTAAATGCAACACGTATTCTCATTAAAACGAGTTTAATAAAGATTTTTTTTTTTTTTTTTTTTTTTGAAAAGGAATCCTTTTGAACATAAGTCTAAGTGGCCGTTTGAGTTTTACATGGTGCTCTCATAATTAAACGTAGTTCATGACCTACGTTTAATTAGGGTCCTACCATGTAAAGCTCAAACTAGTCCGCTTAACCTTATGCTCGACTCGACTATAAAAATTCGTTTTGAAAAGTGGCTATAGTTTTGGAATTCCCGGAGGAACCCCAATGTTCTCTATAACCTTAGGCTTTGATACCATTTTCTGTAACACCCCAACTAAGGCGGAACGATGAGATGTACAGAAAGTCGAGTATTCAAAACAAAGGATAATAGATAACATTCACCATAGCTTTATTTGATAAAAATAATTTTACAATGCACAAGCATGTGAACCAATTCCCAAGTACAATACGTCTACCATACTTGGATATTGAGTCCACGAAACAAATAACAAATACATGAGATGATATACTACAATGATCAAGGCGGATTCCATTGCCCGTCACAAGGTTTGATCTTTGACTCCAAAGTGCAATGCAAACAATCATGATGCATATAATTCCTCAAAGCTTATGCTAATTCCTGAAAAGCATGAAGAAAAAGTGTCAACTACGAAAACGTAGTTGGTGAGTGCATAGGTTTTTAAGTAAATCTCGTTACATATCCATTTCAAAGAGTTGAGAAATCCATGGCAAATTATAAAGTTCTCATTTGTCACATTTATCGTTAGAGAAAAATATATCAATCGATTAATCATCCATCATACCAAAACCATTCGGTCATCAATACTTCAATATCTCCAAATTTCTATAACTTTCAAGATTTCATATAAGGTCCAATACCCAAACCGTATGTTCAATCCATAATATCCATCCATAATAATGATAAATTTCCATTCAGCCAAAGGCATAATTCGATGAGTAAATGCTTGAGCCACTACTAAGACCATTTTCATGTCCCAATCAACATAATATTTCATTTCATAGCACAAGCTGTCAATCAAGTGCTTTAATCACAATTGGGGTCGTGACATGGAGACGACCATTTAAATTTAAAGTAGATTAGAGCACCGCTCGGTCGGACTGGCAATGAAAGTGGCCACAAAGGCAACCAACATTCCACCGTTACCTATTTTAGTGGGTGAGTGGACGACTCCTAGTTGCGTAACCCTCTAACTACAGGTCTCCCCTTTCGAAGTTAATAGTAGTGTACCGAAGTAATACAGTTTGACAGAACTCAAGCTCATCGTATAACTTATAACACGTTGAACATACATTATATCCCATTTCATGATCATTCTTTCAAGAATCATTTCATAAGAGAAAATCATTTTAATTAATCATGCTTTTCACCCCGCAAGTAAAACATATAAAAGAGTTTGAAATGGGGCTATGACTCACCTTGATATGCCGCATATTCTATTCACTTATCCAAAATGGGTACTTCCCATCTATTGCTTCCTTGATCATATATCCGTCATATTCCTCAATCACATTTCGAGCCAAGACTATCCCTACGATACGACTAATATACGTAAGTTCCTATCTTAAGCCATCACTTAGAAATGCCACTTTCATTATGTTGTCATAGATTTTGGGATCCAAGTATATTGTTAATATTCGCATCTTTTTGGTTGTAGAGAGTATTGGTGTAAAAGGGTCACTTTCATTATGTTGTCATAAATTTTGGGATCCAAGTATATTGTTAATATTCGCATCTTTTTGGTTGTAGAGAGTATTGGTGTAAAAGGGTCACTTTCATTATACATGTAGTTATAAGTTGTTAGAATTTTGGTAACTTGCCTTTGATTATCATGGTTCCCATTGTATGCTTTGCTTAATCATGTCATTTGGCATTAGAAACTTTATAATATTGGTATTCATGAATATTTTCTTATTTATAATCATTTATTCAATTTAATATTATTTATTTAATCATTTATTCAATTTAATATTATTTATTTAATTATTTATTCATTTTATCGATCTAGTAATTAAATAATTCCTTAAAAATACTTTTAAGTATCATAGTTGCCTTTGTAACTTATGAATAATTATAGTTGAGTTATATTCTGATTATTATGCCTTTTTAACTTAGAATATTGTGATATATATATTTATTTATGTAATTTTTCTATTAATTTAAAAAATAGTTATTAATTAGTGATTTTCACTTACTTAATTATTTCTAAATTATACGACATTTGTTCTTTGACTTAAAATGATTTTACTCCAGTAGGTTTTAGTCACTTTCGTCATTGGTTGTGATTATTTAACCAATTTCATGATTTATATAATTTATTTATTTATTTATTTATTTACCTTTTTAATTATCATTTAAATATAAAGTAGATTAGAGCACCGCTCGGAGTCGGACTGGCAATGAAAGTGGCCACAAAGGCAACCAACATTCCACCGTTACCTATTTTAGTGGGTGAGTGGACGACTCCTAGTTGCGTAACCCTCTAACTACAGGTCTCCCCTTTCGAAGTTAATAGTAGTGTACCGAAGTAATACAGTTTGACAGAACTCAAGCTCATCGTATAACTTATAACACGTTGAACATACATTATATCCCATTTCATGATCATTCTTTCAAGAATCATTTCATAAGAGAAAATCATTTTAATTAATCATGCTTTTCACCCCGCAAGTAAAACATATAAAAGAGTTTGAAATGGGGCTATGACTCACCTTGATATGCCGCATATTCTATTCACTTATCCAAAATGGGTACTTCCCATCTATTGCTTCCTTGATCATATATCCGTCATATTCCTCAATCACATTTCGAGCCAAGACTATCCCTACGATACGACTAATATACGTAAGTTCCTATCTTAAGCCATCACTTAGAAATGCCACTTTCATTATGTTGTCATAGATTTTGGGATCCAAGTATATTGTTAATATTCGCATCTTTTTGGTTGTAGAGAGTATTGGTGTAAAAGGGTCACTTTCATTATGTTGTCATAAATTTTGGGATCCAAGTATATTGTTAATATTCGCATCTTTTTGGTTGTAGAGAGTATTGGTGTAAAAGGGTCACTTTCATTATGTTGTCATAGATTTTGGGATCCAAGTATATTGTTAATATTAGCCTCATTTTTCAAGCAATTCAAATGCGTCAAAATGGATTTTCATCCTTATTTCATTATTTATAGAATGTTCATTATATTTTGGTGTCTTAAGTCGTGATAGTGGTGGTGGTGTGATATGTGCAAATTAAAGCTTTCGGTTAGTGCTTATATGAACTGAATTAGTGATTTGTAGGCTTGTCTTTGCCATTTAATAACCAAGCTAAGTTTTATAACTTTTATTTGACATACTCTCATTAGGTTTATAATACTTTTTGTTACGAGATTGTTGGAGTTGATTAAAGTTGCAATCTAGTGACTTTTAACTTATTTTGTTGTGAAGAACTTTTACTTGGAATTTTCTGTTTTAACACTTATTTTCATAAAATGTTGAGTAGTCATTCTTGGTTAAGTTGAATTATTTGGACGTTGGTGATTTTTATACAGAGACATATATGTGTCCTATATTTATGTGAATTTTTTCTAAATTTTTAGACATTGTTTACTACCTCTAAAAGTTACAAAACCAAAGTTGGTCAGAATGCTTGCTGCTATGCGACCCGAAATATTTTATAAAAGATTTCTATGATGAACATTTAAGAAAAATCTCCCAATTTTATTTTAAGTTAGGGACACTTTGAACTCAGTTCACACCAAGTTTAAACTTCTGGAACCTATTAGTTAAGAAATTAAAAATCATCGAAGTTGACTCAATATTAAGACAAAAATCCAGTTTTGACCACTTTTGGTAGAAAAATCATATCTTTTGTTTGGTTTAGTATTTTGAGTGATTCCAGTTGGAGGTTAAACTTAACTCTTTTATCTACAACTTTTAATTTGAAATTTTCGCTTGAAACGGCCCTCATATGTTCAGTTCACCCGATTTAAGACATAAAATTATTTCTGTCAGAATGTCTTTGATTATAACAACTCACCAATGACCATTCTTGCTTAATTAACACTTGAGTTCATCATTTACAAGATTAATACTTTATTTTTATATCTCTCAACATCAAATTTCCAGATTATTATCAAATTTCAAAATCATCAATCATCATCCAAGGATCCATCTCATAATCCAACAACAAGATTCAACTTTCTTAGATCTAACATGCATGCATTCAAATCAACACTTTTCAATACCAACTCTTATAGATCTAATTTTCAACAACATAAAAACATCTTTTTAATGAAAAATCCCAGAAATATATTCTTCAAAATATACAAAAACATATAGATCTATCAAAAGGAAAATCATTTTAAAAGCTACTAATCTATCACAACACTTTTGGGTCTTAAACTTGTTGAATCCTTGGATCTTTCTCATAGATTTCGACATGCATATGCATGAGGAGAAAGATCCTATCAACTTGCCTTCATCAAGTGTATTTTTCAAAGAAACAAGAAGAAAACATACGCCTTTGATAAGATCTTTGAAAAATAAACAAGAATAAGATATATCTAGTAAGGAGATAAAGATTTATACCCTTGATGAACTTGAATTTGAAGATGAAATAGGGCAGAAATTTCGTGACCTTGTAGCCCTAATTTGAGAGAGAAATGAGAGTTGTGTGTGTGTTGGGAAGCATTAGAGTGATTAATGTTGTGTGTGAAGGGAGGGGGGCGGCTCAAAAGGGGGGGAGGGGGATTGAATGGTTTCCATCTTTTTTTGAAAAATTGTGTATGTAATATCTTGTATTGTATAAGTAAGTGTGTATTTGATTTTATAGATGTTATATGTTATTATTTGTATGTATAAGTTAATTAATTATCCTAGTATGAGTATATGTATGTGTCGTGCATATATGTATGTATGCACATATAATTTTGTGCTTTTAACTTGTTACTTAGCTCATTGTACGTACATTTTGTATTTATATTAGACATGTATGTACTTATTGTTATTATTCAAGCACTTTTATGCGGATAATAATTTATAAATTTTTTTTTTTTGGTTAGTCATCTCATTTTTATGACCATAAGGACTTTAATTGGCTCGATGATTTAATTGTTGGACATTTTGTAAGGTTTATTAAATTTTGTTACAAGTTGTGAGTCTTACATTATTATTTATATAACTTGAGTTCTTGAAATAAAGTTTTTGGTTTATTGACATTTCATCAAGTTAAATTAGAACTAGTTTATAGATTGGGATTGTCTTGAATGATTATTGTTATTGTTTATGGCATTTCTAAGATAGCTAGTCATCTACGGTATTTCATTGAACTAGAGGGCAATTATCACTATGCCTTAAATGTCTAGAAGGTCAATTCTCTTAATAAACCTCTAGGGATAATTGTCTAGACAAGTCAAGTAAATTATTCTAGTCGGGATTTTGAGGGTTGTTACAACAAAAATTCAGATTCATTTGCTTTTGTTAATAAGCAAATTGGCTCCTTCGAATCATCAACACCTAACATAAGGCCATAGATGTCTTTCTTCCTAGGAGCTTTCAATAAGATCCAGTCTTCAGGAATAACATACCCCGGTTTCAAAATAAGTGCTTCCTTCTCAGTAAAATGGACATGATTCCCCCTGTTACAAATCTGAGAAACACTCATGAGATTATGAGATAGTTGTTCCACATAATTGACTTTCTCCAATGTAATTTTCCCATTGACAACATCACCTTGGCCTGAGATATTGCCGCCCTTGGGACCAGCGAAACTAACATAAGAACCATTAATATCTACATAGTTGGACAACAATTTCTTGTCCCCTGTCATGTGCCAAGAGCATCCACTGTCAACATACCAAAGACTGATAGGCTTCCTTGGTTCTCCCTGCACAATGAACACAAATTAATGTTAATTTCTGAGGGGAACCAAACCTTTTGAGGTTTAGGTTTGCCGAATTCATCTCTCAAAATTAATTCGGTCCAATATCCATCGCTCTCAGAGTGAGCCTTGGATGTAGATGGTGTCATCGATTTTCTTTTAGATGGCGAAATGAAACGAGCCTAAGGAGGAGAATTCTTAGGTGAATGTGGACCAAACCTAGGAGTAGCTTCTAATCGATCATAGAACTTGGAAGCATTTCCATTTCTACGAGTAGGTGATCGATTCTGTTGAACATGCTTATTCCTAGGTGAATTACTCCTATGAGGTGTATGAGATCGACTAGGACTTCCACCTTCATGAATACAATTTGTATCATTTTGTGAATGTCCCTGTCGTTTGGGGGTCTTAGATCAATCTTCTCTAGGTGAGATACTCCTAGATTGAGGTGATAAATTCCTCAACTTTTGAGATTGTTTTCTATGTTTATTGGAACTATTAGAACTACCATAAGATATAGATCTAAGAAATTTGACATAATTCTGTGCATTTATATCATTTGGATGCCGTTTAGCGTAGTCCTCATAATATTCTCTTTTATATGCACTCATAAACTGGCTAGAGCTAACTTGATCAACTAATCTACCTTTCCCATTAATCTTATGAGATCCAAATGTGTCCTTAGACTTGACTGAAGATTCTTTAGGATCCTTGGAAGTCTTAAGTGGACACTTACTAGCTATATGACCCTTCTCATGACAAGTATAACATAATTTATCCTGTTTTCTTTTAGGGTGATCATATGCTATTTCAGGGACTGGTATTCCATAAGCCTTCATTTCAGCAATTGCATCTAGTGTTTGAATTGCTTCTTTCATGGTCTTTACAGGCTTTCGTGGAGCAAAATGTCTATTCTTATATGGAATTTTTTCTTCTAACCATTCTTCTTTATTTTCTACACACCAAACTTTATCAATTTTAGATTTAGGTTGAATCCTAGTTATAGATACTTCTCTGTCAAAGAATACTGTATCACAGTCTTTCAGAGTATAATATACAACTTCATCAGGATCAAAATCTAATTCAGTCTCTATCTCTTTTTGGTGATCTTTTTGTATAAGTAAATCAGAATCTTTAGACAATTTACTTTCCTTCTTAAGAATATCATTTTGAGTGTTTAAGTTAGCTACAATTTCACTTAGATTAGACACCTCAAGTTTCATTTCAGACACCATTTTACAAACATTGACAATTGAAAGCAAAGAACATGATACCTTCTGATCTGCAGCCTTGCAGTCTGCCATGTATGCAACAAAATCTTCAGTTGTCATACCTTCAGGTATCACAAATTCTTTCATCTGATCTTCAATGCTCTTCTCGGCAACGTCATCAACTGGTTTAGATGACTCAGTATTTCCTTCAGTAGCTTTAACAGTTGTCATAGGTTCACTCTCAGATCTCACTATCTTACCAGCCTTCTTCATATTCTGCCTGACTATCTCAGATGCTCTCTCTTCATAAGTGTATACAGCATAATCAATTGTTTCAGCAACTTCGTTTGCAACATGCGCATAGTCATCATAAATCTCAACTAAAAATGCATGATTTGAAGTATCTTCAGATTGTGTATCCCACTGATAAGTACCATCTGGATTTTGAACAACAACAGCCTTGGACTCCAGAAGCTGAGGAGAACCTTGCTGTTGAGGAGTAGCAGGAAAAGTAATCATTGCTTGAGTTTTCTGGTAATTGGGTGGAGTAATACCTCCTTGATTGTAGTTTTGTCTACCAGCAACGGTATTATCAGTCCTTTTTGGACGTTGACACTCTCTTGCAAAGTGACCAAATCCATCGCAATTATAACATTTCACCTTGGATTTGTCAAAACCTTTTGTGCCATTACCCAAAAATCTTCCAGTTCTCTGAGAAAATCTTCTGACTTTAATAGTTAACATTGCAAGCTGCCATTGTAGATCCATTTCTTCTAAATCATCAGGATCTATCTGATTGTAATCATCATCAATCAATGCAGGATCAGTAACCTTTCCACCAATATAAGCTTCATGAGCCGAACAGAAGGCTGAGTAGAGATTCATTCTTCCCTCTATAGAGCTCATACTCATTGGCATGGAATGATATGACTGAGTATTGCTCTTAACATTAGTTGTGGAATTGTCATAAGCAACATAACCTGCAATTCCATCTGCATCAACTATTGGTGTAGCATCAACACCACTTAGAAATGCATTGGATCCTGAGCTAGTACTTGCCAAATGAACTGAAGAAGCATGATATAAAGATGGATCTTGAGTAAAATCCGCATGAGTATCCTTGATTCTTCTCTTCATTTCTCTATTCTTAAGTTTGGAGACTACTGTTTCAAAATCCCATGAACTGTATTCCTTGTCATCTTGAAGGTGATGAACATATTCAGTCCATATTTTTGGTAGTGAATCCAAAAACTTTTACACTAACTCAGTCTGAGGATAGACAACCTCAAAATACGATAACTCAGTTGTCAGATGACTGAATCGAGAAATTATCTCACCAAGAGATTCTCCTTTCAGTCCATTAAAGGCTTTATACTGACGTTTAAGAAGTTTAATACGATTTCTCTTCAAAGTAGCATCGCCCTCACAGTACTTTCCTAGAGCGTCCCACAAATCCTTTGAAGTAGTGTACTTTTTGAACAAATGTACACTTTCTTGTGGTAAGGCCATAGTAAGAGTTGAAAGAGCCTTTCCTTCCACCACGTATTTCTTCTTTTCATCATCTGGCATATCAGTATAAGTATATCTACCAATTACGCCATTTTTCTCATAAGTTGGCCAATCAAAACCTTGAGTTATCACTACCCACATATCAATATCATTCAGACGAACATAATCTTCAAATCGTCTTTTATACATCCAATAATTCTCCATACGGAAAAGCTTTGGAGGTGTGTTTCCACGACCAACCTCATGATCGTGCATGATAAGTTGATTGATAAGTGTGGCATTAGGAGAGTTTCCGGCAGCAGGTACAGTAGACATTTTTTAAGTTTCGTAAAACGAAAATTAACAAACAAAATAAAAGAGTTACTGTAGCAATTCAGTTCGTGCAGACGTGGCACGAAGTACTTCACACGAAAACACTGAGTTCGTGAAGACGTGGCACGAAGTACTTCACACGAAAACACTGATTTCGTGAAGACGTGGCACGAAGTACTTCACACGAAAACACTGAGTTCGTGAAGACGTGGCACGAAGTCACACAAAGAGCATGTGACACGAAGTGACGCACGAAGGACACTTGTCACGAATCTAAACACGAAGATCACCTCGTGCTGACGTAAGCACGAGGTCGCGCGAAGACGATAACGAATTTGATAAAAAAAACCCGAAATTCGAATTGATTTTTCAATCAATAGCTAATCACACGATCTTACACCTTCTGGTAATCAACCTTAGGGCTCTGATACCACTTGTAAGTCCCTGCCGTTGAATGGATCGTAAATAAGATGTGATTCGTTATGTCAAGAGTGCGGAATCCTCTTGTGTTCGTGTGGGCTTGGGCCTTAATTGAAGTCCACAAGCGTAATTAATCAAATACCAATCGGTCTCGTGCTGACGTCAGCACGAGGGTAATCCTTCATGCTGATGACGTCAGCACGAGGTTCGTCCCTTTGGTCCTTTGTTTTACTTGTACATAACGTTCAGCCATCGTTTAAGTGTTCTACGACACTTATAAACCTTGGCTCTACATTCTTGTACCTGCAAAACAATTATATAACACACAAACATAACAATAACCATAACTTGATCTTATATTGAAGTTCAAACATAATCATTAAACACAAACGTAAGTCCTAATGACTTATTATTTAAACGATTACACAGATATTCCTAAAAACAAAAACGTTAATCAAATCTATGTTGCTACTGTCACACAAATCTGCATCTACAGAATTGATTATGATGAGACTTTTGCACCAGTGGCAAGATTAGAGGCAATCAGAATGTTTTTGGCCTATTCTGCTCACAAAGGTTTCAAAGTCTATCAAATGGATGTGAAGAGTGCATTTCTTAATGGAAAATTGGAAGAAGAAGTCTATGTTGAACAACCTCCAAGTTTTGAAAGTTCAAAGTTTCCTGACCATGTGTTCAAGCTTGACAAAGCTCTCTATGGGTTGAAGCAAGCTCCAAGGGCATGGTATAATACTTTGTCTAAATTTCTTTTGGCTAACAAGTTCAAAAGAGGTCATGTTGACAAGACTTTGTTTGTGAGAAAGTATAATGATGATATCCTGCTTGTACAAATTTATGTAGATGATATAATATTTGGGTCTAGCAGTGAAAGACTTTGCAAAAGGTTTTTTGAATTAATGTCTAAAAAGTATGAAATGAGCATGATGGGAGAACTAAACTATTTTCTGGGTTTACAAGTTAAACAGACTAAAAATGGAATTTTTATAAACCAAGGAAAATATGTTAAAGATCTCTTAAACAAATTTGGTTTTAGTGATTGCTCACCATTGAAAACTCCTATGGGAACTGGTGATAATCTGGGTGAAGATAAAAATGGCAAATCTGTTGACACCACAGCTTATAGGGGTATGATAGGATCATTACTTTACTTGACTGCTAGTAGACCAGATATTATGTTTGCTAAGGAATCTCATCTTAAGGCTGTAAAAAGAATCTTTAGATATAATTGGCTATTCAGATTCTGACTTTGCAGGCTGTAAGATTGATAGAAAAAGTACTTCAGGAGCTTGTCAATTGCTTGGAAATAGACTTGTAAGCTGGTCCAGCAAAAAGCAGCATTCAGTTTCTATATCTACTGCAGAAGCTGAATATGTTGCTGCAGGAAGTTGTTGCTCCCAAATTCTTTGGATGCAATATCAGCTTCAAGACTATGGTGTCACTGCATCAAAAACTCCAATCTTTTGTGACAGTACCAGTGCCATAGCAATTTCAAACAATCCTGTACTTCATTCAAGGACCAAGCACATTGATATAAGATATCATTTCATTAGGGATCATGTGATGAAAGAAGATGTTGAACTCCACTTCATTCCAATAGATAATCAGCTTGCTGACTTGTTTACAAAGCCATTGGATGAATCAAGGTTCAATTATCTCATAAGTAAGCTAGGTATGCTAAATATGTAAAAGGCAGTGAGCTAAGTAATAACAAATCTGACCCCTTAGAGTTATTCTCAATTTTGAGGGTAAGCTATGTCTGACCCAGACTACCCTTTCATACTTGGTGTATTTCCAAGTAAAAGAGGGTAAGTTGAGTCTGACCCATCTTCGTGGTGATTTTTGTTATTAAATATCTCAGTGCGTTTTATTATTTACAATATTTTATTTAGTTTACTTCTTTATTCATTGTCCAGTAAATTGGTGACTGACACGTGTAGTGAAAACTGATGGTTACTGAAAAAGTACCTCCACTACTTGCTTGTCCACCAATTAAAATCTTTCTCTCTCCTATTTTCAAACGGTTAAAATATAAATTAAGTGTATATAATCACAATTTAACCTAAATCCCAAATCACTTCTTCATTTCTTTTAAATCATTTTTTTCCTCTCTAATCTGAATACTGTTTTATTAGTTTTTTTTAATTTCTTCTAAAAATTGTTTTAAATGGCATCATCATCTGTTTCTGCAAATAACTCTCAATCTAATTCTTCTTCTGAATCTGAGGTCCCATACCCAGCTCCAGTAAGCGTGAGTAAGCTTACACCCTATCTTGATACTGGTAAAATCAAGATTGGTAGTCTCGTCTCAGCCAATGTTCATCCTCCTTCTTGGGCTAAAGGATATGATGAGATTGTAGCATTTTTGTGGTACCATCCATTTGGCAAGATGATGATTGAGAAGCCTGGTGTGGTGTTTAAGGATCTTTTGTGTGAATTTTGGGCAAGCTGCTATGTAGGTAAGAACAAGAAAGGAGATCCTGCAATCTATGGCACAATCCTCAACGGTAAGACAAAGGTATATATTTCTTATGAGAGGATTAGGTCTGCTTTTGAGCTGTCTTATATGCCTGATGACATTTATGAAAGTGTTGTGTCTCACACTGAAGCCAAAAGTGTTTTACAAGAGGTTGGATATACTGGTCCATTGGCTTCAGTGGTTAAAATGAAATATTTAACTGGAATTTGGAATTATCTTTTGAGCACAATATCAAAAACTTTACAAGTAAAGGCAGGCAGCTTTGATGAACCTAATGCCTTAGAGATTCAAAGTTTTCATGCTATGGTCACTATGACCAGAATAGATTTTGTTGCAATAATTTTTAGAGACTTGGTTGGCCGAGTCAATAATAAGAGCCTTATCATACCTTATGGTAGGATTCTTGCTCTTATCATTGAAGCAATACTTGACAATGATTTCAGTCTGGCAACTGGTCAGACTGTGGAATGCAAGGCCATCAATAATAATATTTTCAATAGTCCCAAGGTAACTGTGCAGGGTCTGACCCGAGCAATGCAGGTTTACCTTGATTTTTGTAGGCAAAGAGAAAGGGAACAAGAAGCACTTGAGGAAGTTGTCCCTTCTTCGACGCGATCTGAGTCTGATACTCAATCTGCCAATCAGGGGGACCCAGGTACACATGCTTCTGAACCCTCAAACTCTTCCCAATCTATTCAATCTTTTTCTCCTTCAAAAGAGGGTGAAGGGTTGGCCAAATCATCTGCCACCCTAGCCACACCCTCATCTACTCATTCAAACTCTGCTTCTAAAAGACCCATTGTTGAGGACTTAGTACCTCACAGTGCCAAAAAGAAAAGAACACAAAGGAAATTTGTGTCAGCTTCTGGGGTTGATATTGCAACATCCAATCCTGAGATCCCCCAAGGTGCAGTGGCAGCTAAGGAACGTTCCAAAGTTGACTCTGCCACCCAAGCTGATATGCCGAATACACTACACCCATCTACACTCTCCCAAAAGAGTGTAGATGAGCTAAAGGGAACAACTACTGCTACCCAACCCTCCAAACAGGGTGAAGGTATTGAAAGAAAGACCTCCTCCCAAGGTCATACTGAGTCTGCACCTAAAACGCCATCATCAGCCTCCCAAAAGGTTGATGATATCATTAAATGGATAACAGAGGATCAAGCCCAGATCCAAAATGAGTCAGTCTATGCACTTCAATTTTGAGGATGGTCAGCCAAAGGAGAGAAGTATCGAACGCACTTGTGATACTGCTTCTCCTCCCCAAGCTGATCAGACTCCTTCTCTCTTACACTCTGAGTCTGCACAGGCTTTCAATGCCACAAGGAGTCTATGTCACAAGGAGGGGTACAGGCCTCAATTCTCCCTAAGGATATTTTGGTGCAACAACACACCTCTGTTGAAGGGCAATCAAATACATAAAACATTACACCTGCAGGGTTTGTGTCTGCATCTGTCCTTGGACAGAGGGATCCTGTAGGTTACATGGTTGTCTTTAAGGCAGTTATGTCAGCCCCATGTGCAGCAAAGGGAACCATTGGTGGTCCTCTCGATGCCAATGAGAATATAATCACTATCTCCGAAAGTGATTCTTCATTCGATGATGTGCCTGCCCATCCATCCTCAAGGGATGATCTGATGGAAGATGCCAGTAGAGGAGTTGGTCAACATCATGATCAACACATTCCCACTGGCCCTCAGCCTGAATTAACCGTCAATCTTTCTTAGGCTGACCAGCACATCATCATTTCTGAAAAATCTACTCATGAGACTCACTCTCATGAGCATATTCACCAAAACTCCCTTAGCCTCCACCCCCTTCTATATGAGCCCAATGACCCTGATTTTAAGGATTGCAGGCTGCTCTTTCCAAAGTCAGTGGTTTTTAAGCCAACTGCAAGTCCTTCCCAAGTTGCCATTATCTCATTTTCAGATGTGTGGGTCAGCTCACTGAGTTCACTTCAACCTATAAGGTTGAGAGCTTACAGCTGACCAAATGCTTGGAAAAGATCCAAAAGGATCAGGAATTGACGGACAAGAAGGTGGATAAGCTGAGTCAAAATCAGACTGCACTGGAAGAAAGTGTGATAAAAGCAGTTGATTTGATGCAGCAGAACCAGAGCAAGCTGACAGAGTCTCTTGATGATCTTACAAAGGCAATCAATGAAGAAAAGGAAAGAAACAAGAGTACTCTGAGTCAGATTGAGAAAGCTGCAACCAAGTTTACAAGAGATGTCACTATTGAGCTTCAATCTGCCAACAAGTCATAAGCAGATTTCAAGAATGATCTGATTGAAGCCTCAAAGAGTGTCAAATCAAAATTTGGACTCCTCCATGAAGATTATGTTGAATTAAGAAGAGTCTGCTGTCTAACAAATATCAAGATTGACTTGATCAGTCATGATCTAAAAGGGCTCTTTGCTACTCCAGTAAGCTCTTTCCCTGGTGATGATGACAAAAAGGGGGAGAAGAGTGCTGGTAAGAGTGCTACTGAAGTTGAGCAGGAAAAAGAAGTAGAAAGACAAAGACAAAGAGCTCTGGCTGACAAGGAAATTGAAGAGTATTTTGAAAGATTGAAAGAAAGACAAAGGAAGGCTAGAGCTGAGGGGGAGGCCAATGATAGGAGAGTGGTTGTTTATGGTTCAAGTGTGGAAGGTGAAAAGGAGATAAAAATACCAGAATCTGAGTCTGGTGGTGAAAAGGGTGGAAACATGAATGAAGAAAATGAGAAGGAGAGTGATACAATTGAGGGGGAGACCACTGATGTTGTTATGGAAAATGTGGGAGATATAAGGAAGGATGTTGGAGTTGAAAAAGTTGATAATAAGATGAAGTCTTCCCAAGCTGTTCCTGTACAAGTTGTGCCATCGCAAGCTGACCCAGCTCCCAAAGAACAAATTGTTGAATCTTCTTCAAGTGAAGACACAGCCACTCTGTCCCAGTTTATGCTAAAGAAAAGGCCAACTGAAGCTGAGTCAAGTGGTGTAAAGATTCTTACTGACAAAGAAAAAGATTGGGAGCTTGCAATTAAGAAGGCTCCAGAACTTGGGGTAACAGTTGAGGTGGCATACAAATTAGTTAAGGAAGACACACTGCAAAGAGAGAAAATGGCTATGACTGAATCTGATCCAGAAGTTGCTAAGGTTCTTCAAGAAACATTGAACAAGGAAGATGAAGAAGACCTTGCAGCTAATGGATCCAAAAAGAAAGATGTGGCAAAGGCAAGAAGAAGGTTGTTCAAACTAAACCATCACAGAAGGTGAAAGATGTGAAGAAAAGTGTTGAAGCCCATGATAGGTGGGAGGCTCTGGAGAAAAGAAAGGTGACTGAAAATCTTAATTATAGAAGGCATCCAGAGCCAATCACCCCAGGTTCAACTCAAAAGAAAAAGAGGAAAGAACATTCCCAGCATCAGGTTTACAAGAGAAGGATATGAAATAAGCTGGGAAACCCATGATCTTGATAATCTGTTTGACTTAGGATACACTGAGTGGGTGAAGTTGCATAATATCATAACTGGTATGCCTGGAATCCATAGAGAGACAGTCTTGGAAGCCATTAAAAAAAATTTGGCTGTAATTGTGAAATTCAAGATTGATATCACTGGCCTTCCAAGACCAAAAGCATATGATATGGATGATGAAGATGAGTCAGCTGAGCCACTCAAGAAGAAAAGGAGAAGGTTTGAAAGATTTAATGCTCCTGAAGGTGATCATACAGTTTTTCTCAAAAACTTGAACCCCTCAAAGTTGCTTGCTCAATTATCTTCTGATGCTCTTGACAAGATTCTTAGTAATCTCAATCTGTCTCTGCCTGCTGGTGTTGAAAATGCAAGATGTGGATTGTTCATCACTGAACCTGAACATGGGATGTATTTTGTGAATGCAAGAGGGAAATTGGTTTTCCAAAGGACTGCTGAACTACAACAGGTACCAGCTATGCACCTTTTTACCTTATACAGATTCTGCATAAATTTTAGTGAAGAAGGTAATGGGTATGAGAAGTTCCTTATTGAGGAGGGTTTAGATAGGCAGTTAGATGTGAAAATTGCCCCATCATTTGAAGTTAAACAAGAAGCTGTATAAATGCTTGGAGAATAGTTATATATCTTGTAATATATTTTCTTTGTTCTCTATATATGCAAAAGTAGTTGTACAAATTCAGTTTCTTTGTTAGAACTTCATATCAGTTCAAAAGAACCCAAAAGATTCAAAGGGTCACAATCTGTTAGTCATATTTTACTTTGATTCTTTGTAAGCTGATAGTTAGAAGTGTTGTTGGGTTTTGTCATCATCAAATAGGGGGTGATTGTTGAGTCCCAATGTTCATAAATAAAGGTTTGTAAATTTGGTGATGACAAATCTGACTTATAAACACTTAGTAATCTTTTGGTTCTTGTAATCTAATCTAGGTCAGACTAAGCTGACACAGCTTACGATCTGTTTCTGACCCAGGTCATGCTTCATACTTTGTAATTGTAAAATCTTATGGAAGCAAGTGTTATTCAAGCTGCATCAACAATGTGATAGCATTCAATCCAAGTCAAGAGGAGGATTGAAGATAGAAGACCAAGCTGTTAGTGGAAGGCAGCTTGGGATTAGCAGTCAGCTTGGAAACACTTAGGCAGATTGGTGCTTTGACAAACGGCCCAATATGTGTCTGAAAATCAAGTGAAGATAACAACCTGGATTGAAGATAAAGACAAATGACGTGACTAGGAAGAATCCTAGGATCCAGGTTGGTGGTTGGTTTTACATATGCGTGTCCATACTCTTATTGGATGATGAAGAATGTGCGTCAGTACGTGGGGGACCACAAGTACCATGAAAGGCACGATTGATTATTCCTTTGTCATCCATTGAAAGAAGAATACGTGGCTTTATTGGATACCAAGAGAAGGAGAGCTTTCGCCTATAAAAGCCTCATTCATTGATTGCATATGTGTGGCATTCCTGATAATCATTCTTCACACAAGTTTCTCTGCTCTTATAGACAGCTTAGTCTGTACGAGATCAGCTTGGGCTGATTCTCTTGAGCTAGAACTTATTGATTGTAGTTTGTCATTTCAGGGGTTGTTTAGATATCTATAGGCTATCTTTATTCCGCAACAACCCTGTAATTCTTTGTATAGATTATTTCTTAATAAATGATTACATTGAAAACCACAATCTGTGTTCAAGAATGTTTTGTTTCTTTATTGCTTTACTGTTTTAATGATTCCTGCTCTTTACTTACTTAATATATAAACTGAATCTTAAAACGTTTTAGTTAAAAAGTTTGTAAAGTTCGAATTAAGTTGTATTCACCCCCCCTCCCTCTACAACTGTTCTATGTACAATATACTTTGGTATATTGATACACCTTGGGACGTATCAATTTTCATTACTACCCCAATTATAAGTACCATCACTCTGAACAACCAAAGCTCTTGAATTATCAATGGTTCCTGAGTTTTGATTTCCATCATTGTTATACTACCGATTTTGATTCTTGTATTAATTGTTATAACCACTTTGATTAAAGTTCTGTCTACTGGTCGATGAGTTGTTGTCTCGTCTTGGTCTCTGACATTCTCTAGCGAAATGTCCAAAACCATCACAATTGAAGCATTTAACCTTTGACTGGTCGAAACCCAACTTTCCATCATTCATCTTCCTACCTGTTCTATCAGCAAATCTCTGAACCCGTAAAGTCAACATAGCAAGCTGCCAGTTCAAATCCATTTCTTCTAAATTATTTGGATCAACTTGTTTGTAGTCTTCTCTTGCAAGGTCTGAATCAACTAGCCTTCCTCCAATCATCTTTTCTTGATTAGAACCAAAAGATGCGTGCATGCCTAGATGTCCTTCCACTGATCGACTATTCATAGGCAAATTATAGCTTCCACTTGGAGAACTACCTGTCTGATTTCCCTTATATTGCTTTACAGCATCAGCTGGAGAAGATACCTTGCTGACATTCTTTTCAGAGTTTACAATCAAACTTTGACTTTCATTTTCTCCACCATAAAAAGCAGTCACATCACCACTGGTTACTGATGCTGGTGTTAGTGTCTTTCCATGATATAATTCAGGTCTCTGAACGAAATCACTCTGACCAGCATTCTTGGTTTTCCTCTTCATGTCCTGAGCTGAGAGAAGCCCTCAGCTTCTTGATAATATCATCCAGAGTCCATTTTGAAAATTCTGGATTTTGTTGAATAAAAGTTACATAACCTTCCCATTTATCCGGAAGAGCATCCAACAGCTTCTCAATCACTTCATCTTGATCCGGATTATATCTAAAATAGGCAAGTTCAACTAGAAGATGACTGAAACGCTTGATGGTTTCATCCAAAGTCTCTTCTTTGAGTCCACTGAACACATAATATTGCTTCTTCAGAAGTTCTTTTCTTCTCTTCTTCAGATCAACATCTCCTTCACAGTGTTCTGTTAGAGCATCCCAAAGACTTTTAGATGTCTCATACTTCTCAAATAAATGCAAGTAATCCCCTTGTAAAGCCATTCTAAGTGATCCTAAAGCTTTACTTTCCGCTTCATAATCCTTCTTGGCTTCTGCTGTCATTTGATCATAAGTAAGATACTTGGGTTCACTTGGTTCAACTTCTTTATCCTTATCAGCTTCATTTGGCTCCATAATAGGAAAAGTATAACCTTTAATGATGCAATTCCACATCCTTATATCCATTAGTCGACAATATGATTCAAAACGACCTTTCCAGTTGAAATACCTCTCTAAACTTAGCAACTTTGGAGGTACGTTGGCCCGGCCAGTTTCATGATCCATGAGGACTAACTGATTAATAAGTGCTTGGTAATTAGCTGCCATCTCCGAAATCGGTTAAGTGTAGAAAACGAAGTTCAAATGGGGTTTGAAGTTCAAATGGGATTCGAAGTTCAAATGAGATTCGAAGTTCAAATGGGATTCGAAGTTCAAATGAGATTCGAGGTTCAAATGGGATTCGAAGTTAAAATGAGATTCGAGGTTCAAATGGGATTCAAAGTTCAAATGAGATTCGAAGTTCGAATGGGACTTGAGGTTCGAATGAGACTTGAGGTTCGAATGAGACTAGAGGTTCAAACGAGTCTAAGGTTCAGATCGGGTTTGACACTTTTTAGATCCTATATTTTCGAGTGAAAACTTAGAACCCTAAATATGTCACGCCCGAAATACATACTAACCACCGTTTTTGATTTTAATGCACAAATCTTTGTGCAAAACTATCCTAAACGTCTGTAATATCAAAAAGCAGTCCTGAACCTTTGGTTACAAAACCCGAGGCTCTGATACCACTTGTAAGTCCCCTGGTAACCAGATCGTTACAGGAATGCTATGATTATGTTGGAGTGCGGAATCCTCCAAGATAACCTATTTGATATTACTATCACGGTTTCTGTGTATGGTTTAGCTTTTTGGTTCACTACGCCCTGGTAGTCTACCCTAAAGCAATGAGAAACGAAATTAGCAGAGTTTCAGCTATATGAGTCAATCAAGATTATCAAAGTTGTTATGAAACTCGACTTAGGGTTTCATATATATAGGGTACGGCACGAGACTCATTTGGGCGGGCCTCAAACGACCCTCAGCATGTGAAGCCCGTTGGGCCTTCACGTGAAAAGACCCTCACTCATACGAGGTTCAAATGAGGAGCCTCTAATCAGCAAGCCTCATATGGGTAAGCCTCATATGGTCTAGGTTCTAATGAAACACTTAGCATATAATATCATGTACCAACATTAGATAAACAAGTAAATAAACATTAAAGTCCAAAACATAATGTCCATATCTAATGTCCAATTACAGATTCTATAAACAAAATGATAACATATCTAGATTGCTAAATGTCACACAAAAGTGCACTTACATTTATGTTCTAAGTTTTTCCTAGATGGAATTGGACTTCAAATTCGAGTTTATGTGCTAAAGGGTCTCGTACTATTTTGGGATGGGATACTAATATTGTTGATGTTATGATTTTATCTCAAACAGACCAGGTTATACATACTCAGGTTTTTCTAAAGGATGAAAAGAAGGCTGTAATGTGCTCGTTTGTGTATTCCCATAATCGTTATACTCAGAGGCGTGATCTTTGGCATAATTTGTTAAGGCTTTTGTTCATACTAATCAATGGTGCATCTTTGGTGATTTCAATGATGCTCTAAATTTGGAATATAGATCTTTTGGGAGCTCTAATATGGTTGCTATGAGGGAATTCAAGAGTGCGTTGATGCTATTGAGGTTTCTGATGTTAATACTGTTGGTTTACATTTTACATGGAATCAGAAACCAGGATGAAATGATGGGTTACTTAAAAAGATTGATCGAATTATGGCTAATGTCGAGTTTCTGGATAGCTTTATGGGTAATGTGGCTGTCTTCCAACCTTACAGAATTTCTGATCACTCTCCTGTTGTCTTACGCTTTCCAAGGAAAACTAAGTTTATTTCTAGGCCGTTCAAATTTTCTAATGTTTTGATTCATGATCCAGATTTTTATCAGGTTGTTTCTTTGGCTTGGAAAACTAATCTGCAAGGGTTCCATATGTATTGAGTAGTACAGATGTTAAAAGGGTTGAAAAAACCTCTTCGAAAGCTATTATATGATAAAGGGAACTTGTATAATAAGGTTGATATCCTTAGAAAGGAGTTAGATGATGTGCAAAAGTCTCTTGACCTGGATCCGTTTAACTCTATGCAAAAAGAGGATCACACTGCTTACCTTCGTGCCTATAAAGATGCAATTCTTGACGAGGAGCGGTTTTTGAAGAAAAAGGCAAAAGTATAATGGTTAAGAGTTGGTGATTCCAATTTGGCTTATTTTCATAGGGTCGTGAAGGGTAAAACAGCTAGCAATCGAATTGATGTAATTTCTGATTCTAATGGAAAATTTATTGATGGTGATGATGTGAAGCATGCCTTTCTTGCTCATTATACCCAATTCTTGGGACAATCTGCGTCTGTTTTAAGATTAAATTCTTTGAATCTTTTTGGCAACAGGTTATCTCAGGAGAAAGCTTCTGCTATGGTTTTCGATGTCACGGATGAGGAGGTAAAGAGTGCTATGTTTTTTATGGGAGATGATAAATCTCTAGGACCTGATGGGTTTTCGGCTGGTTTCTTCAGAGCAGCTTGGAGTATTATTGGTGGTGATATTACATAGGCTATTAAAGAGTTTTTCTCATCTGGCAATTTACTCAAGGAACTCAATCATACGGTCATTGCTTTAATTCCCAAGGTAAAATCTCCTACTCTAATCACTGATTATCGGCCAATTTTTTTGTGTAATGTGTTGTTTAAGTGCATTAAGAAGATTTTGTCGAATAGAATGAAAGATTGTTTGAATGATAACCAATCAGCTTTTGTACCGGGTAGAAGGATCACTGATAATATTCTTCTAACACAAGATCTTATGCACGATTATCATCTTGATCGGGGGTCCCCTCGATGTGCTCTTAAAGTTGATATTTAAAAGGCGTATGACACGGTAGATCGGGGTATCCTCAGGCGAAAATCCTGCTTGGTTTTGGTTTTCATCCACGAATGGTACATTGGATTATGGAATGTGTGACTACTACTATCGTTTCTTTGTCTATTAATGGTACTACTCAAGGTTATTTTCAAGGAAAGAGAGGACTTAGACAAGGTGACCCGTTGTTTCCGTATTTATTTACTTTGGTTATGGAAATATTTACTTTAATTATTAAGAGACAAGTTCGGAATTCTGGAAGTTTCAAATATCATCGTCAGTGTGATGAACAGAAGATTATTAATCTTTGATTTGCTGATGATTTGTTTATTTTCATGCATGGAGATGTTGAATCTGCAAGAGTTATTAATCGTGCTTTGGATGAATTTAAACAAGTGTCAGGTTTAACACCTAGTCTTCCAAAGAGTATTGCGTTCTTTTGCAATGTTCTAAATTATGTGAAGGCAACTATTCTTAATGTATTGCCTTTCGAGGAAGGCATTTTACCGGTTAAATACCTTGGTGTTTTGTTGGTGTCATCAAGATTGAGATACCGTGATTGTAAGGGACTACTGGAAAAGGTGCAGAAACGTATTAGTGATTGGCGGAACAGATTTTTGTCTTTTGCAGGTCGGCTTCAGTTAATAAATTCGGTTATTGCTTTTATGCATGTCTATTGGTCCTCGACTTTTATTCTTCCATCTCAAGTTATTCAGTAAATTGAACAAATGATGAGGCATTTACTCTGGAGTGGTGGTGATTACAAACAAGGTCAGTCTAAGGTTACTTGGGAGGTAGTTTGCCTCCCTAAAACTGAAGGAGGATTAGGCATTCGACGTAGTGAAGCTTTCAACAATGCTCTTATTTTAGTACACATAAGGTATATTGTGGCTCAAAAAGAATCTCTTTAGGTTCAGTGGATTCACTCTTATAAGTTGAGAGGAAGATCGGTATGGGAAGTGCCTGTTCAGGGTTCTTTATCTTGGAGCTGGCGAAAGATTCTTTAGGTTAGAAGATTAATGCACAAACATCTTTGGTTTATTATTGGCAATGGTTCTGTTGCTTCAGCTCGGTATGATTCTTGGAGTTCTTTTTGTCCTCTTTCTAATCATTTGTCTTCCAGAATTATTACTAGTGCTGGTTTTACTCTTTAAGATAAGGTTGCTGATATTATTGTTGATGGTACATGGAAATGGCCAAGCGAATGGACAAATAGATTTCCGAATGTTCAAGTTCTGAGTCTAAATGCTTTGGAGTTGGATCGACTTATGTGGAAAGACTCTAATAACAATCTGCAGGAATTTTCTATTAATGTTGCTTGGAAGGAATTGCGCCCTCGACCTGAATTGGTTTATTTGTATTCTATAGTATGATTTAATCAGAATGTACCCAAACATGCTTTTATTTTATGGATGATTTTTAAACGCAAGTTGAAAACTCAAGATATGATGAGCCAATGGGATCTCAATAGCTCAATACCGACATGCTGCCCATTATGTGAATTGCAACCAGATTCACATAATCATTTGTTCATTGAATATCCTTTCTCTTCACAGGTTTGGAATAATGTTAAGATTAGAGTTGACCAATCACAATCTCCAATTCTTTAAAATTAATTAACAACACATTATAAATTAATTTACACTTTTTGTTTTTACATCACCAATTTAAACTTTAACCAAATTTAAAAATAATTAATACTTTGTTGCATAATGTCTATCTACAAACAAAGTTAAATATAGCTAAAAGTCAGAGAGGTTACAACATTTGGATTAATACGAATTAATATTTATATCAATATTTTATTTTATATTATTAATTGTAATCAAACTAATTGTAATATTGTTGTTATTAGTAATTATAATCAGACTATAATTAGGATAATCGTTGTTGTTATTATTAATTGGAATCAAACTATATTTAGTATACAAATTCTTCTTATATAAACTGAACCCTACAAATAAAATCACAACACACAAAATCATTGAAAATCCCACAAACCAGCTGCTACTTTTATTATTCTTAACAACCATGACTAACGAAAATAAAATTATTTTTTTACAAGACATCAATGAGAACTCGGTCAATTGTATAATCAAAGATAAATATATTGCTTCTCTAGAAGAGTTTGTATAAAAAACCTTGATATACCATCAAATTTTGATATGATTTAGCATTCAATATTTACATTTGAATATTTCAATTCCCTAGATTGATAATGTTGTAAAACCCGTGTATTTGACACGGATCTAAAATCTAGTTATATACTTAATGACATGTTAAATTTTTATAATATCGTAAATTGAAAAATACTTAATTGGGTAAGAATTAAACCACTAGAAAAACATGAGCTCAGATTGATGGTCGTCGCGATTCCGGTTAACAGTGACCGTTAGAAAATGGATACATCATCTATTAGAGGTCTCGCTAAGTAATGTATATGTGTTGTTTGGATGTCTTTCATGCATCCGAATATGTCTACATTGTCATTGTACTTGTGCTTTAACGTTCTATGCGAAATAATTTAGTTATCTACAAAATTTACTAAGAAATTTAATTATCAATCTATACAACACATGTTTTTTGTGGGTAAATGGGGTTTTCCCCGTTAACTTTTATATCACCCAAAAACATTACAAAACAAGTAGTACGACTAAGTTATCGTACTAGTTCATATATAGGACATACCCTATATATGTTAACAAGAAATACAAGGAAAAAACAGCTTAAAGCAAGCAAAACAAGCCTATTCTAAACAACAAAACATTTAGAGATAGGCAATAAATCTAAACATATACTGGATCAACAGCTATCATGTAACAAAAAGTCACCCCGAATCTTCCAAGCTTCAAGTGTAGAAACAACTCGAGCTGTCTTTTTAAACTTCAATCTCCATAATCTTGAACGAACAGTATCTTTAATGAGATTGGATAAAATGTCAGGTGGCCGAGCATGATTAGCAAACATTCTGTTGTTTCTCTCCTGCCAGATAAAATAAGTAGTGGCTGCAACGACTAGTCTTCCAACAACATGAGTTATAGAGCGTGATTTAGCATGTGCAATCAACTCAGCTGTGATATCATCCCATGAATTCGAGGTAGATGGCATGTTTGCATCACCTTTAACTGCATCCCAAACCTGTGAAGAATATGAACAATCAAAAAACAAATGTGAATGCGAATCAAAATCATATTCATGTTCTTTCTTCGAGTAGGTGGCTATTGTAGGATTCGGTCTTGAGTGAGTAACTTCCTCCGCATAATAAGCCATAAATTGAAAGCATGTCATGGTATACATTGTGTAAACCATACAGCCTTAACCCAATCAACCGGTTGTTCTCGACTCCTAATTGTGTCCCACACCATGGAAGAAGAAAAAGGTTTATCTTCATGTGCAACCTTCCAGACCAACTCATCTTTTTTATTTTCCTGCAAAACTAAATTCAAAATGTTAGACAAAATGGGAAAAGAATCGAGCCAATCAGATGGGCAAATCCATTCCCCATTCCTATGAATATCGGCCACTTTTGCTTGAAGTGATATTCCAGCCCTCCGGATGTCCTGCGGTTGAATTACATTAGATAAAGGTCCTATATCACTCCAAGTGTCATACCAAGCTGATGTATCTTGTCCATCCCCTAGCTTTTTCCAAATGAATTGACGGATTAGAGGCCATAAAGATAGAATTTTCCTCCAGCTCCAACTATCTGTTGATCGACTAGGTATATCCCAAAAACATCTTCCTCTAAGTTTATGGTCATAAATCCAATCAACCCAAAGTGATTTTCTATGAGATACAATGCTCCACACATGAGAAATCATTAAAGCTTTATTCATTTCAGACACTTTTCTTAATCCCAATCCTCCTTCATATTTTGGCACACATAAAGCTTTCCAAGAAACCTTAGCCTTACCTGTTCTCATAGGACCCTGACACCAAAGAAATCCACGCATGGTTTTCTCCAGATCAGCCATGATTCTAGATGGGAGAATGAAAACAGACGACCAATACGTATACATAGAAGAAGAACAGACATAATCAGTTGCACTCTTCCTGCAAACGAAAGGAACTTGTTCCTCCAATCCATAATTCTTTTCTCCATTCTTTCAATCAAAATTTTGCAATCTTTATATAAAAGTCTTGAAGAAATGAGAGGAACACCTAAATATCGAACAGGGAGTTTACCTTCTTCAAAAGGCATGATATTCAAAATAGAATTCTTAATCAAATCAGGCACATTGCAGAAGAAAACTGTGCTTTTCTGAGTACTCAGAATTAGACCTGTCATCTTTTTAAAAGAATCAAGGGCTCCCAGGATTAATTTAGCCGAGTTTATATCTCCCTAGCAAAAAGAAATAAATCATCTGCAAATCATAAATTGATAACTTTCTGCTTAACACACCTATTATGGAATCTGAATGAAGAATCCAACCGAACAGAGTGATGTAGGATAAGAGTTAACACCTCCATGACTAGAGTAAAAAGATAAGGAGAGATAGGATCACCTTGACGAAGTCCCCTCTTTCCCTTAAAGAAACCATGCAGACGCCCATTAATATTCAAAGAAAAAGTCGTGGAGGACACACACAACATCACCCAATTTATAAGAACCGGATGATAACCAAAACCAAACATAGCAGCCCGAAGAAAACCTCAATCAACTGTATCATATGCCTTCTGAATATCCACTTTAAAAGCACATCTTGGAGGTCCCTGATTTCTATGATAGTTATGCATAAATTCTTGAGTGAGAAGAATGTTATCAGAGATCTTCCTACCCGGCACAAAAGCTGACTGATTCACACTGACCACCTCATCCAAACCCTCCTTAATTCTATTGGCAATAATCTTGCTAATGCATTTAAACAACACATTACAACATGATATTGGTCGATAATCAGTAACACAAGAGGGGGTTGCAACCTTAGGGATAAGAGCAAGAATAGTATGGTTTACCTTAGGGCTATACAGCACATGTTGTGCTAATCTAACTCAAAGTTGCATAATATATGTGTGATTTTCATACAACTCTTTTTTTGATACATAATTATAATAGTTTATTATAGATTCCATCTTTGTTTTTCAGTTCTTTATTAACTTATAATTCGTTGAGTAATTATTGAAAAGTAATGTCAATCTGTTCATTGCACCGGCGTAATCTAGTGTGTGTGTATATATATATACATGTTATACGATATTATCTTATTCGATCCTGTAAGTCCCAAATTCGATGGTTTACCCGACTGGCAAGCAATTCTAACTGGAAATAGACCAGTTCAGAATGACGATCCAGATATGGATTAAACAATAAAGTAAATGTACTGAAAGTAAATTGCAAGAAACAAAAGTGCTGAAACTATATAAGTAATATATATAATCAAGTATGTAGCATTGAGACACGATGTACTTTTCAAATGTATTTTATTAATTATGTTAAATAAAATACAAAGGTTGATGCGGAACAAAGATAAACACAAATGTGTAATATCTAAACAACCTTGAAATACAAGTGATCTAAAACTTGGAAATACTCTTAAGATTACTTAGAGTATATCTCACAAGTTGCAATGCCAAAGTTTCAAGCTTTTTGCAAGTTGTGAGAAGCCTTGTATTTATAGGCAAAAGTCCATGATGATGTGGACAAGGCCGTAGAAATACGGTTGGGAGCATTTAAGGATTTGAAAGTTAAATCCTTAACTTGCTTATTTAAGGTTATGTGTGAAAGTCACTTTGATGTGACTTAACATCCTTTATTCCCAACCTTTTACTTTATCTTGTACTTTACCAGGTATAATATTATTAACCGGGTAAAAGGAGATAAAGTACAAAAGGCTTCCTCATAATCAGTGTAAAGTGTTGTAAGTACTTTACACTGAGATGCTTCAGTCTTCGATCAGGTAGAATCTTCTCTGGGCTCTGCTTTTGAGATGATTCTCTTTCTTCAGTCTTCAGTCTTTGACTTCAGAATGAATGATTTCAGTTTGAGCTGATCTGAACTGAAGTGAAGCTTCAGTGAACTAATTCTGAAGAGGTTCAGAATTCTGTACAAGTATCTTCACTGAACTTCAACTATTTCTGAACAAATTATACTTAGTCGATTTTCGACCCAACAAATTCCCCCTATTTGTTCTGAAATAGTGCATGCATCTCAGACTTCTACTTATACATGTTTGTAAGTCTGAAATGCAAGTTTTGTTTAAGTTGTAAAAATTTTCTAAGGACACCTTATAGATCATTGATGTCTTAGAATTTTTCTTTTGAGTTTTTCTAACTTAAGCCTATCATCTACTTGTTGTTTACAACTTGCAACATATATACAGTCTGAAATGAAATGTTTGTTACAAGAGTAAAAACTGAAATTATTTACAAGTACATGATAAACTGAAAGAGAACACTACTTCTTTGTAGGCCTTGAGCCAGAAGGTGCTTCAGTAGCTTTTCTCTTTAGAGGGGAGTCTTTCTTCTTCCCAAATAACCTTTCTTCTATGTCCACCTTAGTCAGCATCTTTTGTTGAATTCTTTGCATCCATGCACCAATCTGATGAGACTTTGGTTTCGACTTCAGAATGGGAACCATTTCTTTGTGCTCAGACCACCCAAACTCATGCACTGAAACCTACTTATACTCCTCAGCTGCTCTACCTTCTCTTTTCACAACCAAATCAAACAGCCTCAATCCATCCTCCTTTGTTATTTCAACATCAAGAATCTTGGCAGGATGAGAACGATGCTTCAGATAATGCTCATATTGATCTTTTTCATGTTTTCTTTGTATTTCTGCAGCATCATCTGAGATTGGTTTGAAGGTAGAGAGATCAGCATCACGGGCATGTTTTCTTGTTGATCTGGGTCCAGTCACTTTTGTCTTTGGTGGTGGCCTTGTCTTTTCTTTCTCAACCTTAAGAACTTCAGCCAAAACTGACTTCTTTTTTATATCCATTTCAGCCTTCCTATTTTTCACCAAGTCTTCAATAGATAACTTGAAGGTGAGATGATCCAGCTGTTGCTCCAAGGGAGAATAATTGACACCATACTCATAGTCTCCCATTTCAGCCAAAGCCTTCTGCACACTGGGATCTTCTTTAATTTTCTGATATCTTTCCAAGGAAAGACCCAGAGTTGCAACATCAATGTGATCAAGGGTCCCCATCTTTAGATGTTGTTCCCTTTCTCTTAACTTGTTTTCCCTGTAGGCAATGAACTGATTGGATACCTTCCTCTGCAATTCATTCAGTTTAGCCTCATCAGCAGTTAAATCATGTAGAGGGTACCCATGCTCATCAACATTCTCGCCGACCACTAGTCCAGAACCTTTTGAACCTTTGGACTTGGGTTCATCCACAACTGGAGCCTTGCCTTTATCTTTCTTGGCAGGCTCAGAAACTTGTGCCTCAGATTTGTGTTGTTCCCCCTGAGTTGAAGTACCACCAGCTTGTGACTCAGCAACAGCTTTCTTTGTGGCCTCTATCATTTCTTGAGTGCTGGCCAACAAACCAATTGGTATTTTTCCCCCTTTGGGGACCTCTGATGGCATTTTAGCATATTCATCAATGGCCATCTGCATATTTTTCAGAGGTTCCCAACTCTGTTGTTGCAAGCAGTCAGAAATCCCTTTAGATAGAGTGGCAAACTAAGACCTTAATCTGTAAAGAGAGTTCAGGTTCAGTGCCTCCTTATTGATGATTTCAGTGATCTGCTTTCTATCATCTTCAGTAAATGATGGAGGGGGAGGGGGAGCAACAACTGTTTCCTTCTTCAGAAGGGTCAGAATTTCATAAAGTTGTTTTGATTGGCCCTTCACAGTTTCATCAATAGTGGATACTGATTTTTGCATATCTTCAACAACCTTATCCACTCTTTTGTTAGTATCCTTGGTAATTTCAGAGACCATCAATCTGACCTTCTGTTCAACCTTCTCAGCCACTGAGGTTGAAATCAGAGCAAAAAGTTCCTGAGATAGCTCATACTTCATCCTTTAAAACACACCAACACTTATAGTAGAACCAAGTTCCTTCTCATCAATACTTGGCTTCTTTACCAACTCATTCACCTCCTTCCTGACTGCCGTAACCTCTTGTCTGATAAATTCAACACTAGATATCAAGTTTGCAACAACTGAAGCTTGCACATCTCTTTTGGTCAGTCTGAAGGCTTCCCTGATGGCTGAACTTATCTTATTGCATGCATGTACCAGCTCATTAAGCTTCCCACCCACTAGTCCATCATTTCCAGCAACCTTGGTCAACTCAGTGCCAAGAAACATCTGAGCACCTTTCATTTCTGCAATGGACCTAGTGTTGGCAGTTAGAGATTTTGTTAAGTACTCCACCTTGAGAAGTAGGCTTTGGACTTCGGTGTTTTGTATCTCTAACTGTGCTTCCACACTCAAAGGAGGAGGTGGTTGTGCAGAAGCAGGAGCAATAAAGGGAATGTTACCAAGCCCATCCAATGCCTTTTCAATTTGCATTTCTGTTGGACTCTCAGATTCAGTTGCAGAGTCCAACTCCTTTTCTGATGGATCATCATAATTGATGGGCCTTGGCACTTGGTGAATTTGTGGGTGAATGTGTTGGAGTTGTGGTTGAAAAGTTGGTGAAGTGACATAGGCAGGTGTTGAGCCAGGTGGAAAATAAGGATGTTTATGGCTTGTTGGTGGTGGGCGATATGGTTGATCAACATTTTGGATTTCTGGGGGAGGAGGGGCGTTTGTGAGGTTGAAGGCTGGCTCAGAATCAGACGACTAATTCTCCTCTAATAAGCCCTCGTCAAACTCAAAGTCAGCAAGGGAATCAAGATTCCCCTGAGGTAGCTCATCTTCATCCCAGAAAGTAGGCAAGACTGAAGTCTGATCAGATATGCCCTGGTTCAGATCACTGGTACCTGAACCAGCTTCTGGTTCAACATTTGTTGCCGCAGATGCATCGTCACCAGATTGATTATGGGTTGGCTCAGCCAAAGCTTCATCGCCAGTGACAGTAGACACAAGGGTTGCCTTAATGACTCTCGTACCATCGTCAAGAGTCACTTCATCGGCCGTAGAGTTTGGAGCTTTAGTTTCCAATGGTGTCACCTTATAAACATAATCAGCTCGTGCATCAGAAGAGTATAAGATTTGTGACGATACAGGGGGTGCACGTGCAGACTCTAACTATAATGTGTGTTGGGCTGACACACTTGTATTATCTTCACCATCCCCTCCTAAAGAGGTTTTGGGGATGGCTGCTTGTGGGTTTTCCCTTTGACTCGATTCTTCTGGTTCTTGTTGGGAAGAACCAGAAGGGTTAGCTTCGGTTATTACATCCTTAGGCTGTGAGGATGATTTCTTAAACTTTTGATGTTTTAACAAGCCCTTTGGAGATCCTGAGGAACCTTTTGGGAGGTCCTCAGGTTGGTCAGTGGAAGAGGGAGGTGGCTGGGTGGAAGAGTTGCTGGGGTTTTAAACAACCTCAACATTTTGCCACCAGATGCACTAATGGGTCCCACATTCTTTTGTGGCCCGCTCAATGATCTTTCTGTGCCAGTTGGTCTTACTGAGATAGTTTTAGAAAATACCTGAATCATTGCAGCAGAGAGTTCAGGTTCAATTTCTAAAGTGGATGCAGTGGAGAAATCCCTGCAGAACTCTGGTGCAAAAGCTTCAGGCCCCTCATCATTATACGCATCTCCTAGAATGTGCATGAAGCAGATGCTCAAAAATCTAGGAAAGGAGATGTGTAGACTTCTTTTTTCCTTTTAACTTCGCAATCAACTGAGAGAAAAGTATCTCAGCGAAGTCTACCTTTATCCCATGCCACAAATAATAACCAATCTCAACTTGAGGCAAAGAAATTTGGTCTAATCCACCATAATTTCCCCCTAGGCACTCGACAATCTGAGTCCAGAAGAACCTCCAACAATTACCAAAACCAGACAAGAATATATGCCTGGAGGTCTTCAGATCGTCATTATCATCGGTCATGGCATCATGACCCATGTCTCATAAAACCTCTCTGAAATTTATGTCACACCCCGTTGTAGCGGAATTACAGGGTTAACAAATAATTGCGTACTAATCAGAAGGTAAATAGAGATTACATCCACTAATGCCAATACATGTTCAATACAAGTACAATCGTTCAAATGTGGACCCCAAAGTACGGATACAAGTCATCCTCATTTGGAACTGGGCCCACTGAATACGAGTTCAATAAATTGGACAGTCTAATACAATTAAAGCTAGTAACATGAGAGTCCTCAAATGTCTGATGCTAATTGTACGTCCAATGTCAAAAGAATGGCCCTATAATGCCATAGATGGTCCAAGACTTACTGTTGGTTACCTGAAAAGCATGAAATTTGAGAGGATCAACTATCGAAATAGTTGGTGAGTTTACAGTGTGTTTGACTAAAAGACCAGTCGTCATTGGGAACACACAATGACATGTAGTTATTAAGACAAGACAGTCAGGAGCAAGATCCGACAATAAGACTAATTTCCCTCGCACAGGTCTCCCGTCTATAATGGGGTGCGGACCAGTATACCTCGCACAGGTCTCCCGTCTATAATGGGGTGCGGACCAGAACCAAGACAGTCAGGCACTAAATCTGACAAGACAACCGTTAGGATCTCATAATGGTGATAACTACATAGGGGCAACATTTTAGTTCGTCAAACACAAAGAACAATTTAGTCAGCCGACAACATGGCAAGTCAAAGTCATTTAGTTCAATATTTCATAAGACATGTATACACATTTTCAGACAGCCGTCAACATGGCAAGACATAAGACAAATGATTTAATTTACCAAATCTCATGGCATAGATAAAGACAAATCATTTATAAAGTAGTCGTGTATACAGTACATGCTTTTCAGGCCCAAAGTAAAAGGAAAAAGAGCGCCATAAACTAACCTTAGCAATCAACGAGCTAAAAGTATGAGTAGTCTGACAAAATGAGCAGTCTAGTCTACACGTCTATCCAAACCTAGGATATGAGTACCAATGGTGAGGATCAAATCTCACGACGACAAGTATCCTACGTACAACTACTTAGCAATCAACCCTAGAGTGCCACGACTATGAATGTGTTTTAAACGTTCATTTTATTTCACTAGAGTTTCAAATGTCAATGACATTGTCATTATAAGGTAGTCCAAGGTACCAATTCGTATAAACGAAGTTCAAGATTTTAAGTCGTCAAAACTCCGAAATGTCAAACAGACAGAAAATTCGCGGCGCGAGATGCATTACTGGCGGCGCGAAGGCCATTTTGAACTAGTTCGCGGCGCGAAGGCCATTTTGAACTAGTTCGCGGCGCGAAAGCAGACCTGCACGAGTGAAAGTGCAGTTTTTGACCATTTTCGCCAAACCAAATCGTTTCCATTTCAAATCTTTTCATTTCAACAAGTACCAACAGGTTCAATAACCTGGAAACAATACCATTTCGCTAACCATTTCACAAATTCAACCATTTTGATTTCAAAGACCCATTTCAAATCAAATTTCATCTAATAACCAAACCTAAAACTCATTTCATGTTCAAAGCCTATTTATTAAATCAATCATAACTGAAATTAATCCATAAGATGGAATTTAATCAAATCAAAAGTTTAAAGAAGTATGTTACTTACCAATTTAGGGTTCTTGAGATAGAATGAAGAAAATGGTGATGATGATGATGATAAAACCCTAATTATTATTGCAAAATGATTACTTCCTTTGATTTCTCCTTTGATTTCCTTGCCAAAACAGATTTTGATATTCAATAGATTTTTGTGTGTGTGTTTCTATGTGTGTGTGTCGACCAAACAAAGAAGAAAGAAAAGAGAGAGGTGTTTGGTGGTTTACTCACGTCCACAAGGAAAAGGGACGGCCCATGTGGCCAAATTTTGAGATATTTTGTACCCTTTATTCGGTAAAATGCTTACGATTAAATACCGAATGACTAAAAGGTTATAATTTAAAGTAAAGGTATTTTCCCTCGTCTCATTTTAGTTAAGACAAGCCAATAAAGTTTCGTCAAAGTGAACTTTATAATATTAAGTCTAGACAGTCTAATTATTTTGTACAAGACATAACCTTTAAATATTAATTTAAAGTTATATTTAAGACTCGGCATTCGTCTAGATAGCTAATAGTCTACGTCATCAAGATACGTCTAATTTGACTAAGTCAAAAGTCCAAAAGTCTAATAATTTCCACGTCTAATGACTGTCTAGTTGAGATTAAGACTAACCCGATGTTAATTAATTACGAGTTGTCACAGCATCCCCGACTTCTAAGGATTTCGTCCCGAAATCAAGTCTTGTTCAGTAAAAAGATGAGGATAGTTATCCCTCATATAGTCTTCACGTTCCCAAGTCGAGTCGGGTCCGTGTTTTGAGTTCCAACGAACATTGACCAACTTGATACGACTACGTCTAAATTGCTTGACCTGTTGGTCTAGAATATCAACAGGCTCTTCGACAAATTGAAGGGAGTCGTTTACTTGCAGCTCTTCGACAGGTACTACTAAAGTTTCATCAGTCAGACATTTCTTAAGATTTGACACATGAAACGTGTGATGAACGTGTTCTAGCTCTTGGGGCAAATCGAGCTTATAAGCTACGGAACCAATTCTTTGAACAATCTTAAATGGTCCGATATAACGAGGACTAAGTTTCCCTCTCACGCCAAAACGTGCAGTGCCTTTCCAAGGAGCCACTTTCAACATGACTTTGTCTCCCACTTGAAACTCAAGTGGTTTCCTTATACGGTCGGCATAGCTCTTTTGGCGATCTTGAGCCGCCTTCAGCCGTGCCCTAATTTCAACAATTTGATCCGTAGTCTTCTGAACTAGTCCATATTTGTACAAACGACATTCGCCAGCATCAAGCCAACAGACAGGAGATCTACATTTCCGTCCATACAAAGCCTCATAAGGAGCACATTTGAGGCTAGTGTGATAGCTGTTATTATACGAAAATTCAGCTAACGGCAAAAAGGTATCCCAACTACCCTTGAAGTCAATGACACATGCATGAAGCATGTCTTCTAAAGTCTGGATGGTACGTTCACTTTGTCCGTCAGTCTGTGGATGGTAAGCCGTACTCAAATGCAATTGAGTGCCTAAGGCGTCTTGAAAATATCTCCATGACTATGAAGTGAAACGACCATCTCGATCAGAGATAATAGACAAAGGAACGCCATGAAGTGATACGATCTTTTCAATATATAACCTGAGACAATTTCTTTATCTTCCAATTCTCCCGTATTGGAATGAAATGAGCAGACTTCGTTAATCGATCGACAATGACCCAAATAGTATCGTATCCTTTCAGGGTTCGAGGCAGTTTAGTAATAAAGTCCATAGTAATCTGTTCCCATTTCCAGTCAAGAATTTGGGTTTGTTGGAGCAGCCCAGAAGGCTTTTGGTGCTCCGCCTTGACCATTGAACAATTTAGACACTTTGAGACATAAGTGGCGATATCTCTTTTCATACCAGCCCACCAATAAAAGTCCTTTAGTCCATGGTACATTTTGTCAGCACCAGGATGGATTGAATACTTAGATCGATGACTCCCATTCATTAAGAGTTCTCTAAGTCCATTATACTTGGGAATCCACACTCTGCCCTTGACATATCGGATCCCATCGCCATCCAATTCAAATAAACATTCAGCATTCCACAATGCTTCTTTCTCGATACGCCCTGGCTGTAGGGCATTGTTTTGATCGTCCAGAACTCTATCCCTTAATGATGAGCCAATATAAGAACTTGCTCTTTTTATGACAGATAGGGAAATTCTATCTTTTCGACTTAGCGCGTCAGCAACAACATTTGCTTTACCGGGATGATATTTGAGTTCACAGTCACAATCACTGAGTAATTCTACCCATCGTCTTTGTCTCATATTCAGCATCTTCTGATCGAAAATATGATGAAGACTTTTGTGATCTGTGAATACCGTACACTTGGTACCATGCAAGTAGTGCCTCCAAATTTTTAAGGCAAAAACAACCGCTCTGAGTTTGAGATCGTGGGTTGTATAATTCTTTTCGTGGATTTTGAGTTGTCTGGAAGCGTAAGCAATGACCTTACCTTCTTGCATAAGTACACATCCCATTCCATGATGTGAGGCGTCACAGTATACCACGAAATTTTCAATGCCATTCGGTAATGCTAGAATTGGAGCATTACATAGTCTGTCTTTTAACGTCTGAAATGCCTTTTCTTGGGCATCCTGCCAAATAAATTCCTTAGTCTTCTGAGTTAACAAAGTCAAAGGTTGAGCAACCTTAGAGAAATTCTCAATGAATCTCCTGTAATAGCCAGCCAGTCCAAGAAATTGACGGATTTTTGTCAGAGTCTTAGGGGCTTCCCACTTCTTTATTGCCTCAACCTTAGATGGATCTACATGGATTCCATCCGCATTCACCACATGACCCAAGTGTACTTCCCTAATCCAGAATTCACATTTTGAGAACTTTGCGTACAGTTCTTGATTCTTGAGCAGTTGCAGAATGGTGCTCAGATGACCTTCATGTTCGTCTTTAGTTCTTGAGTAAATCAGTATGTCATCAATGAACACGATGACAAAATTGTCTAGATATGGTCGACATACTCTATTAATTAAGTCCATGAACACAGCAGGTGCATTGGTTAAGCCAAATGGCATAACCAAAAACTCATAATGTCCATAACGAGTTCTAAAGGCTGTTTTAGGAATGTCCGTCTCTCTGACTCTGAGTTGATGATACCCAGATCGGAGGTCAATCTTGGAAAAGTGTGATGCACCTTCCAGTTGGTCAAATAAATTGTCAATACGAGGTAAAGGGTACCTGTTCTTGACAGTCAACTTGTTCAATTCTCTATAGTCAATACACATGCGCATAGAGCCGTCTTTCTTCTTGACGAATAGGATTGGAGCTCCCCACGGTGATGAACTTGGACGAATCAGTCCTTTAGCTAACAACTCTTGAAGTTGTTCGGATAATTCTTGCATTTCTGACGGCGCAAGGCGATAGGGTGCCTTGGCCACAGGTGCAGCTCCAGGGACCAAGTCTATTCCAAACTCGACTGGTCTATGAGGTGGAAGTCCCGTCAAATCTTCGGGAAACACCTCCGGAAAATCTTTAACAACTGGAATATCTTGAATGCCTTTACCCTCTGGTTTCCTTTCAACCACTAGTGCCAAGAAAGCAGGGTATTCTTTTTGTAAATATCTATTCGCTTTTATCGCCGACACTAAAATCAATTCCTTCCCTGACTTGTCTCCTTGCACTATCAATATTTTGTCATTTGGAAGAGGTATTCTTACAACTTTCTCGTAACAACCAATATCAGCGCGAACTCTAGACAACCAGTCCATACCAACGATCACATCGAAACTTCCTAGTTCTATGGGAATCAGATCTATCTTAAAGGTTTTACCAGACAACGTTAAATTGCAATCTACCAAATGATCTCTAGCAACATACTTTTGACCGTTTGCATATTCGACTATATAAGTTTCTTTCATGGGGATAGCTACTATATTGAATCGAGACTTGAATTCTAAGGATATAAAGCTTTTATCAGCACCAGAGTCGAATAACACAAAGACATAATCATTATTAAGTATGAATGTACCTATCACAATGTTGGGATCACGTCGTGCATCAACAGCATCCAAAGCAAAAACTCAACCTCTGCCTTGTCCTCCTTGATTCCTAGCTTGATTGTTCCCCGCATTGTTCCTCATGGGAATCATAGCATTGTTGTTCGGGTTTAGATTGAGTCGTGGACAAGCGGGTCGCATATGGGTTTCGCTCCCACACTCGTACCATTGATTGGGTGCCTTCTCCTAACAGTATTTTATCAAATGTCCCGTCTTTTTACAACGGTGCCAAGTAGGACAATTTCTCCTGTGATGGAGGTTACACCTATTACACTTGGGGTCTATGCCAGTGTACCTCTTGACGTCTTGAGCTACCACAGCAAAGTTTCTGGCAGTCCTAAACCTCTTGCCATTTCCACCGTCGCCAAATCCACTACTAGAGGCATAATCATTCCTTCTCTTGACAACCTCATTTCCAACAGAAGAACTAGTGGTTCTTTTCAAGTCTATCACCATCCGGTTGGTTGCACTAACTGCCGCTTGAAGAGTCAAAGGATTAAAAACGGCTACCAATCTTCGGACATCAGGTGACAAGCCATAACAGTATCTTTCGATCAATTTCTCCTCCGTATCTACCATACAAGGGACTAGTCTTGCCAACTCATGAAAACGAGTTGTGTATTTCTCGTTGTCTAGTCCAATCATACTATGATTCCAGAATTCACCTTCCATTTTCTGTACTTCCTCACGAGGACAGTACTTTTCCATCAACATCCTTTTAAAGTTCAACCAAGGTATGCTATTAGCTGGCTCTCGACCACAAGTCCTTATCTTCTTGTTCCACCATGACAAGGCGTGCTTTTGAAATTGAGAGGCAGCATATTCCACTTTGTGCTCTTCGGCACAACGGCTGATATGAAGCACCGCCTCTATGGTTTCTAGCCAATTGATTAGTCCGACAGGACCTTCGGTGCCATGGAACTCCTTTGGCTTACAATAAGTGAAGGTCTTAAAGTCACTCCCGTGCAGATGAACTCGAGGAATAACTTGTTCAGCAGTAGGTTCCACGTTGTTACTATTGTCAGCATGATGATTATTATTGGCGTTCATGCTTGCAGTGATCTGAGCGACTAAAGTAGGCATAGCGGCCAACAACTGTTGTGTCACAAATGCTGCCATATTATTTTCCTTGCCAGCATGTGGGGTAGATCCAGGACCAGTGTTCACATTTGCAGCAACAATCTCTCGTTCTTGCTGGATCACAGGTTCTTCCTGTTCAGCTTCATTAGGTTTAGGAGTTGATCGAGTAACTCTCTTTTGAGCAGTTTTCTTAGTTGGAGCCTTTTTCTGGATTTTGCTTCGCGTCTTGGGAGCCATAAGTCTATGACATGAACAAAAATGTCATTTAGAGATTTCCTTGAAAGGTTAATCAGAAAGTAGCTTTGCAAGACAGATGACAGTACAATGCAATTCACAAATTGTTGACTTGTATGAATTCATGTACTAGACAAGACAAGAAAAATATGGAACATCATATTTCTAGCGTTAAGAATAAGCAAATGACATAGTCTGAACAAGTATGTAAGCCAAAAGACAATCGTATTTTCATTGATGTTCAAAATTTTACATAGTCTGATAGGTACGATTCAAAAACATGTGGGAACTACATCCACAAAGACAGACTACATAGTCAGAGTAATACGATTTAAAGACATGTGGGAACTACATCCACAAAAGATAGACCATAACTCAAATACAAGAGTATGAGTTGTTATAAGTTCTAGGCTTACAATACGTCACTACTACAAGATCACATCTTGAAAAGAACTACAACTAGCAAAGCCACAACCAAGGTCACCACAACTAACAGCATGCAGACCAACGTTCTAATAGTCTCCTTCCCCTCCTTAGCAACAGTCATGGCATCAGAAGCATGAAGATAAGCTCCAGTCAACGCTTGGGCTTGATTCTCAATAGCCTCCCTAGTACGGATGAGAGAGTTGTTCATCCTTGACATTTGTCGGAGATAATATTCCGACCTATCAGTTGCATCAGCAACTGGCATCACTTCAGCAGCATTGGGATTGTAGACAGGCACTCTGGAGGGACCCGCAGCATACGGATTGCCCAGAAGAAAATAGGGACCAAACACATGGTTGTCCTGAACCGGTGTGGAAGGACCAGGAGCATTAGCGTCTCGAGGAGTATAAGGCAGACGAGCCCCCTCGGTAGTCCTCCTCTGATATGGAGCTACCGGTGACAGAGATGGTTGAACATAAATAGATACATGTTCATTTCCAGATTCACTGGATGTTGACACCAGATTGATGGGGCGAGACTCATTGCCCGAAGCCTCAAATTGTTCCTCTTCAGAAGAGTGGGGAACACGAGGAATGGAGTTTGCTACAACTGGAACTTGAGGAGTACCAGGAACAACAGCATAAGAGCTAGCTCCGTCCGACATGACAAGTCTGAAAGGATAGTCAAAGAATCCATATAAGTCTAATGGATGAGACACTACAAGTCAAATGGATGTGACAGTACGCAACATACGAATTTTTCAAAGAAATCTTTTTCTAGACTATACACATACGATTTGGGTTTCTATTAACAATATACCTTCAATGCTTATATATAGGGTCACCCGCAGCCTTCCCACCACATTTACAGTATATTGTTAATATAATCCAAACTATCACGTATATAAGTCCCATGTATACACATATAATTTGGGTTTCTACTCCTAACATACCTTCAATGCTTATATATAGGGTCACCCGCAGCCTTCCCACCACATCTACAGTATGTTGTGAGTATAATCCAAACTATAACGTATATACAAAGTCTAAGATATTTATTTCGAGCCTTATATTATTTTACATAATCGGGACGTAGTTGATCAGGCTAGGTCTAATTATAGACAAATAATATAACTCTTGATATAAGTATCCTAAACCTTAGTAGACTTAGATTTCTTTTTGAAACGAAAGTGGCTATAGATTGAGTTTTTCCAGCGGAAAAACTCTGTATTAACTATAACCTTGTCTCTGATACCAATTTTTGTCACACCCCGTTGTAGCAGAAATACAGGGTTAACAAATAATTGCGTACTAATCAGAAGGTAAATAGAGATTACATCCATTAATGCCAATACATGTTCAATACAAGTACAATCGTTCAAATGTGGACCCCAAAGTACGGATACAAGTCATCCTCATTTGGAACTAAATTGGACAGTCTAATACAATTAAAGCTAGTAACATGAGAGTCCTCAAATGTCTGATGCTAATTGTACGTCCAATGTCAAAAGAATGGCCCTATAATGCCATAGATGATCCAAGACTTACTGTTGGTTACCTGAAAAGCATGAAATTTGAGAGGATCAACTATCGAAATAGTTGGTGAGTTTACAGTGTGTTTGACTAAAAGACCAGACGTCATTGGGAACACATAATGACATGTAGTTATTAAGACAAGACAGTCAGGAGCAAGATCCGACAATAAGACTAATTTCCCTCGCACAGGTCTCCCGTCTATAATGGGGTGCGGACCAGTATACCTCGCACAGGTCTCCCGTCTATAATGGGGTGCGGACCAGTATACCTCGCACAGGTCTCCCGTCTATAATGGGGTGCGGACCAGAATACCTCGCACAGGTCTCCCGTCTATAATGGGGTGCAGACCAGAACAAGACAGTCAGGAGCAAGATCCGACAATAAGACTAATTTCCCTCGCACAGGTCTCCCGTCTATAATGGGGTGCGGACCAGTATACCTCGCACAGGTCTCCCATCTATAATGGGGTGCAGACCAGAACAAGACAGTCAGGAGCAAGGTCCGACAATAAGACTAATTTCCCTCGCACAGGTCTCCCATCTATAATGGGGTGCGGACCAGTATACCTCGCACAGGTCTCCCATCTATAATGGGGTGCGGACCAGTATACCTCGCACAGGTCTCCCGTCTATAATGGGGTGCGGACCAGTATACCTCGCACAGGTCTCCCATCTATAATGGGGTGCGGACCAGAATACCTCGCACAGGTCTCCCGTCTATAATGGGGTGCGGACCAGTATACCTCGCACAGGTCTCCCGTCTATAATGGGGTGCGGACCAGTATACCTCGCACAGGTCTCCCGTCTATAATGGGGTGCGGACCAGTATACCTCGCACAGGTCTCCCATCTATAATGGGGTGCGGACCAGAATACCTCGCACAGGTCTCCCATCTATAATGGGGTGCGGACCAGTATACCTCGCACAGGTCTCCCATCTATAATGGGGTGCGGACCAGTATACCTCGCACAGGTCTCCCATCTATAATGGGGTGCGGACCAGAATACCTCGCACAGGTCTCCCATCTATAATGGGGTGCGGACCAGTATACCTCGCACAGGTCTCCCGTCTATAATGGGGTGCGGACCAGTATACCTCGCACAGGTCTCCCATCTATAATGGGGTGCGGACCAGAATACCTCGCACAGGTCTCCCATCTATAATGGGGTGCGGACCAGTATACCTCGCACAGGTCTCCCATCTATAATGGGGTGCGGACCAGAATACCTCGCACAGGTCTCCCATCTATAATGGGGTGCGGACCAGTATACCTCGCACAGGTCTCCCGTCTATAATGGGGTGCGGACCAGTATACCTCGCACAGGTCTCCCATCTATAATGGGGTGCGGACCAGAATACCTCGCACAGGTCTCCCATCTATAATGGGGTGCGGACCAGTATACCTCGCACAGGTCTCCCATCTATAATGGGGTGCGGACCAGAATACCTCGCACAGGTCTCCCATCTATAATGGGGTGCGGACCAGTATACCTCGCACAGGTCTCCCGTCTATAATGGGGTGCGGACCAGTATACCTCGCACAGGTCTCCCATCTATAATGGGGTGCGGACCAGAATACCTCGCACAGGTCTCCCATCTATAATGGGGTGCGGACCAGTATACCTCGCACAGGTCTCCCATCTATAATGGGGTGCGGACCAGAATACCTCGCACAGGTCTCCCATCTATAATGGGGTGCGGACCAGTATACCTCGCACAGGTCTCCCGTCTATAATGGGGTGCGGACCAGTATACCTCGCACAGGTCTCCCATCTATAATGGGGTGCGGACCAGAATACCTCGCACAGGTCTCCCATCTATAATGGGGTGCGGACCAGTATACCTCGCACAGGTCTCCCATCTATAATGGGGTGCGGACCAGAATACCTCGCACAGGTCTCCCATCTATAATGGGGTGCGGACCAGTATACCTCGCACAGGTCTCCCGTCTATAATGGGGTGCGGACCAGTATACCTCGCACAGGTCTCCCATCTATAATGGGGTGCGGACCAGAATACCTCGCACAGGTCTCCCATCTATAATGGGGTGCGGACCAGTATACCTCGCACAGGTCTCCCATCTATAATGGGGTGCGGACCAGAATACCTCGCACAGGTCTCCCATCTATAATGGGGTGCGGACCAGTATACCTCGCACAGGTCTCCCGTCTATAATGGGGTGCGGACCAGTATACCTCGCACAGGTCTCCCATCTATAATGGGGTGCGGACCAGAATACCTCGCACAGGTCTCCCATCTATAATGGGGTGCGGACCAGTATACCTCGCACAGGTCTCCCATCTATAATGGGGTGCGGACCAGAATACCTCGCACAGGTCTCCCATCTATAATGGGGTGCGGACCAGTATACCTCGCACAGGTCTCCCGTCTATAATGGGGTGCGGACCAGTATACCTCGCACAGGTCTCCCATCTATAATGGGGTGCGGACCAGAATACCTCGCACAGGTCTCCCATCTATAATGGGGTGCGGACCAGTATACCTCGCACAGGTCTCCCATCTATAATGGGGTGCGGACCAGAATACCTCGCACAGGTCTCCCATCTATAATGGGGTGCGGACCAGTATACCTCGCACAGGTCTCCCGTCTATAATGGGGTGCGGACCAGTATACCTCGCACAGGTCTCCCATCTATAATGGGGTGCGGACCAGAATACCTCGCACAGGTCTCCCATCTATAATGGGGTGCGGACCAGTATACCTCGCACAGGTCTCCCATCTATAATGGGGTGCGGACCAGAATACCTCGCACAGGTCTCCCATCTATAATGGGGTGCGGACCAGTATACCTCGCACAGGTCTCCCGTCTATAATGGGGTGCGGACCAGTATACCTCGCACAGGTCTCCCATCTATAATGGGGTGCGGACCAGAATACCTCGCACAGGTCTCCCATCTATAATGGGGTGCGGACCAGAATACCTCGCACAGGTCTCCCATCTATAATGGGGTGCGGACCAGTATACCTCGCACAGGTCTCCCGTCTATAATGGGGTGCGGACCAGTATACCTCGCACAGGTCTCCCATCTATAATGGGGTGCGGACCAGACTACCTCGCACAGGTCTCAATGCTACATACTTGATTATATTTATATATATCCTTATATAGTTTCTGCCATTTGTTCTTGCATTTTATATCTAGTCAATTGTTTCTTGTTATCCATATATGGATCGTAAACTGAACTTGTCCATCAAGATCAGTTGTACTTGCCAGTCGGGTTTGTTATTCATCTATATATTTGGGACTCACAATTGGTATCAGAGCCACAAGGTTGAATTTTATCAATTCATTAACCTTTGATCTGCATAGATGGCTGACTTTGAACAAGAACGACCTGACCCTAATAATGCTACCCCACCCCCTCTCATCAACAACAATATACCATCACATAATGTACACGTACACTTTCCAAATAATCCTGTTCCCAAGTTTGATGGGAACAGTGAAAACTTTCAAACGTGGAAAGCGTGCATGCTTAAGTATATTGCTGGTGTTGAGAGACATCTACCAGATATCTTAAGAGAAGGACCCTTTGTCCCTATGAATGCTTCTACTGTTGTCAGAAATGCCGATGGGACTCCTAGGCTGTCACCTAAGGAGAAGGATCATTGGTCTGAGGAAGATCATAGACTTGTAGACCTGGACACCAAGTTACAAAATATGATTTTATACGCAGTTCCAGAAACCCTAATGCCCACTCTTGTTTTACTTGAAAATTCCAAATTAATGTGGGAGGAACTAATGACACAGTTTGAAGGCACGAATGAGACAATTGTCACAAGAAAAGTTGCTTTAAACAAAAGATATGAGTCTTTCTTTGCTATCCCTGGGGAATCTTTAACTCAAACCTACATCAGATTTACAAATCTGGTAAACCAACTGAAAGCCCTGGGTGTAACCAAAGACAAAGAAATTTTGTTGGAAAAATTTTGTGACATTTTACCTTCTAAATGGGAAAATTTAATCTTGGTCTTGAGACAAGGCAAAACCTTGCACAGTCATACTCTTGCTTCCCTTTATGGAGCCTTCAGATATACTAAAGAGAACAAAGCTGAAAGAGCCTTGGCTGAGCAGGATGCCAAGAATCATGTTTCTACCAGTTCTGGTACAGTTCAGTATTCTGAACCACATAGTACTGCTCTACTATCTTCTGAGAGTGATGTTTTTGACTCGATGAAGAAGATGGTGTCTGAAATGTTAAAAACTGGTGTCTCTGCTAATGTCACTCATGATTGTGATGAGAATGATAATGATGATCTGGTTGCCATGCTGGCTAAAACGTTCAATCGTTTTAAGGCCAAATCAAATCGATCTGGCAAACCTTTTGCTTCCAGTGCTTCTATTGACAAGTCTAATCTTGAATGCTTTAAATGCGGCAAGAAAGGACATTTCATGAAGGAATGCAGATCTAGTCAACCTTCATCATCACAATCTGCTCCTAACCATTCTATTTTTCAGAAGTCTGATGACAGCTATAAGGCCAAATACAAGAAGTTGAAGGCACATATGGCTCTTTTGGCACAAGACAACTCTAGCAACAGTTGTATGATTGCCAAAACTGAAAAGTGGGAAGACTCTGATGAATCATCTGAGAGGAGGAAGTTAGGGACATATGTTTCATGGCACAAGAAGATCAAGGTCATTTGGTCAAATCCGATGTTGAATCTGGTGATCTTCATATGGCATCTATAATCACTGATTTAGATGCACTTCCAAAGGAAATGAAACCTGAAATTATTTTTCCTAAAGTTGGCAAACAGAAAACTGTGAATGATAGGGCCCAGGAACAATCTGAGGGTAAATCTGAAACAGCTCAGACAACTGTTTCAGAAAAGAAGGCTAAATCCAAAAAGCCATCCCCTCAGACTTCATCTAAGGTTCCCAAGGACCAAAGGAAGAAGAAAATACAAACTGGACCTTTTGGTTCTATTAGAGGCTGACATCTCATTTGTTAAGACAGTGCGTTCAGAAAGCTTAAAAATGTTTGAAAACAATACTTCTGAACTGAACGCCAGTCAGGCCAGACTAAAAGAACTAAAAGATGTTCATTTGGCCCTAAAAAGTTATCAGTCCATAGTGGCCACTTTAGAGTTGGAAAAAGAAGAGTTAAAAACCATCCTTGAAAAAGAACAGAAAATAATTAAATCTTGGATGAGTGCACCAAAACCAGATGCTGCAATAAAAAATACTTTTGCAAATCAAAAAACAGCATATGAATCTGGTGATCTTCATATGGCATCTATAATCACTGATTTAGATGCACTTCCAAAGGAAATGAAACCTGAAATTATTTTTCCTAAAGTTGGCAAACAGAAAACTGTGAATGATAGGGCCCAGGAACAATCTGAGGGTAAATCTGAAACAGCTCAGACAACTGTTTCAGAAAAGAAGGCTAAATCCAAAAAGCCATCCCCTCAGACTTCATCTAAGGTTCCCAAGGACCAAAGGAAGAAGAAGAATATCTCCCCCACTGAGCCTTCTACCTCAGATTCTGGTAAGGCTCAGGTGTCTAATGAAGAATCTATTTTGTTAAGGTTAGAAAGTCAATTTCAACTATTGGCTAGACAAGTGCAGAGTTGTAATGCACGTTTAAAAAATGTTGAAACCACACCTCTTCAACCTAAACAAAATGCAAAACCTTTTTCTAAGCAAATCAAGCAGAAATCTGAGAAGAAAAAGGTTGAAAAATCCATCAAACCAACTACTTTTGTGTCATCTGAGATAATGACTGAAATCCCATTTGACCCTTCTGTTCCTCATAAACCAAAGAAATCTGAGAAGAAAAAGGTTGAAAAATCCATCAAACCAACTACTTTTGTGTCATCTGAGATAATGACTGAAATCCCATTTGACCCTTCTGTTCCTCATAAACCAAAGAAATCTGAGACTGCTAAGGGAGAGTCTAGTGAACCCATCCAAAGATGGGTTCCCAAAAAGAACTAATCTTTGATTGTGTGCAGGGAGACCGAAAGAAGAACATATGGTTTCTGGACAGTGCTGCTGGCCGAACCATGACTGGTTATCAGACCCTGCTAGAGGAATATAGGGTGCAAGAAGGGCCCTCAATAGTTTTTGGAAATGATGGTAATAGAAAAACTGAGGGATATGGTGTGGTGAATAATGGTCAAGTCAAATTCACACGTGTTGCATATGTGAACGGTTTGAAATATAACCTGATCAGTGTCAGTCAACTATGTGATGATGGCTTCAAGGTTTTATTTGATATTTCACAAGGCACCATATTCAACAGAGATGGAAAGGTGGTACTGATTGCACCAAGAAAGGGAAACATTTATGTCATTGATATGAATCCTTCTACCTCTGAACAATGTTTCTACTCAAAGGCAGATGAAGACACAAATTGGTTGTGGCACAAGAAGATCAAGGTCATTTGGTCAAATCCGATGTTGAATCTGGTCGCTGGGTGGATATAGTGATGAAAAAGGTCAGTAATTTTGGCTATGAAGAAAATGAGGAACACAAACTGGACCTTTTGGTTCTATTAGAGGCTGACATCTCATTTGTTGAGACAGTGCGTTCAGAAAGCTTAAAAATGTTTGAAAACAATACTTCTGAACTGAACGCCAGTCAGGCCAGACTAAAAGAACTGAAAGATGTTCATTTGGCCCTAAAAAGTTATCAGTCCATAGTGGCCACTTTAGAGTTGGAAAAAGAAGAGTTAAAAACCATCCTTGAAAAAGAACAGAAAATAATTAAATCTTGGATGAGTGCACCAAAACCAGATGCTGCAATAAAAAATACTTTTGCAAATCAAAAAACAGCATATGAATCTGGTGATCTTCATATGGCATCTATAATCACTGATTTAGATGCACTTCCAAAGGAAATGAAACCTGAAATTATTTTTCCTAAAGTTGGCAAACAGAAAACTGTGAATGATAGGGCCCAGGAACAATCTGAGGGTAAATCTGAAACAGCTCAGACAACTGTTTCAGAAAAGAAGGCTAAATCCAAAAAGCCATCCCCTCAGACTTCATCTAAGGTTCCCAAGGACCAAAGGAAGAAGAAGAATATCTCCCCCACTGAGCCTTCTACCTCAGATTCTGGTAAGGCTCAGGTGTCTAATGAAGAATCTATTTTGTTAAGGTTAGAAAGTCAATTTCAACTATTGGCTAGACAAGTGCAGAGTTGTAATGCACGTTTAAAAAATGTTGAAACCACACCTCTTCAACCTAAACAAAATGCAAAACCTTTTTCTAAGCAAATCAAGCAGAAATCTGAGAAGAAAAAGGTTGAAAAATCCATCAAACCAACTACTTTTGTGTCATCTGAGATAATGACTGAAATCCCATTTGACCCTTCTGTTCCTCATAAACCAAAGAAATCTGAGAAGAAAAAGGTTGAAAAATCCATCAAACCAACTACTTTTGTGTCATCTGAGATAATGACTGAAATCCCATTTGACCCTTCTGTTCCTCATAAACCAAAGAAATCTGAGAAGAAAAAGGTTGAAAAATCCATCAAACCAACTACTTTTGTGTCATCTGAGATAATGACTGAAATCCCATTTGACCCTTCTGTTCCTCATAAACCAAAGAAATCTGAGACTGCTAAGGGAGAGTCTAGTGAACCCATCCAAAGATGGGTTCCCAAAAAGAACTAATCTTTGATTGTGTGCAGGGAGACCGAAAGAAGAACATATGGTTTCTGGACAGTGCTGCTGGCCGAACCATGACTGGTTATCAGACCCTGCTAGAGGAATATAGGGTGCAAGAAGGGCCCTCAATAGTTTTTGGAAATGATGGTAATAGAAAAACTGAGGGATATGGTGTGGTGAATAATGGTCAAGTCAAATTCACACGTGTTGCATATGTGAACGGTTTGAAATATAACCTGATCAGTGTCAGTCAACTATGTGATGATGGCTTCAAGGTTTTATTTGATATTTCACAAGGCACCATATTCAACAGAGATGGAAAGGTGGTACTGATTGCACCAAGAAAGGGAAACATTTATGTCATTGATATGAATCCTTCTACCTCTGAACAATGTTTCTACTCAAAGGCAGATGAAGACACAAATTGGTTGTGGCACAAGAGACTATCCCATCTGAACTTCAAGAACATTAATAAGTTGTCAAGAAAACAACTTGTTGATGGGATACCCTCTATGTCTTTCAACAAAGACAAGCCATGTCCAGGTTGTGAAATGGGTAAGCAGAAAAGAGCTTTATTCAAGAAAAAGCAAAGCTTTAGTATTACTGAACCTCTTCATATGCTTCACATGGACCTTTTTGGACCAGTGAATGTTCAGACCAGAGCAGGAAAGAAATACACCCTTGTTATAGTTGATGAATATTCAAGATACTGCTGGGTGATTTTCCTCAAGTCCAAAAGTGAAGTTGCTGCTGAAATCATTGCTCTCATCAAACAAATTGAGCTCAAATACAAGCGAAAAGTTTGTCAGCTCAGAAGTGACAATGGCACTGAATTCAGAAATGCCACTCTGGAGTCCTTCTGCACTGAAACTGGCATATCTCAGAACTTCTCCTCAGCCCACACACAAGAGCAGAATGGTGTTGTAGAAAGAAAGAATCGTACGCTGATTGAAGCTGCTAGAAGTATGTTGAATGAATCTGGTCTTCCCAAGAATTTCTGGGCTGAAGCTGTTGCAACTGCATGCTACACTCAGAACAGATCTATCTACGTCAAAAGACACAAGAAGACCTCCTATGAAGTACTCAGAAATAGAAAGCCTAATATTGGATACTTCCATGTATTTGGGTGTCCAGTATACATTCTGAATGATTCTAGTCAGCTTGGAAAATTTGACGCAAAAGCTGATGAAGGATACTTCCTAGGATATTCATCAAATCGCAAAGCCTTTAGAGTCTTTAACAAGAGGCTTGAAAAGGTTGATGAGTCAATTCACGTTACCTTTGATGAATCAAATTCTGCAATCTTTAAAAATTCCATTCCTGTACCACCCTCAGAAAGTCCAATGAGTTTTGGTGATTCTGATCCTATTGCTGAAACTGATCAGTCACCTGAACCTGCTTCTGAACATCTCCGTTCAGAACCAACAATGAAAAAGGCTAGCAACATTCCATTTTATCCTCCAGTCAGTTTCAAACTGCCTTCTGAACTGACTATTGGATCAGATGTACATGCTGCTTCTCCTCTGATATCAGGCTCCACTGAGTAACCTCAATCTGAAGAATTTCATGATGCAAGTCATGATCTACAGGAAGAAGAAGGAGCTGCAGATGTATTTTCTGAAGCTCCTCCTGAAGTTACTTAGAGAAGTTCTTGCACTGATATCATTACTCATCCTGGTCAATACACTAAGTGGACTAAAGCACATCCTATCGAGCAAATCATTGGGAATTCCACTAGTGGGGTTCAGACCAGAAGAGCCACAAGCGGTCAATGCTTAAATGTCAGTTTCTTATCTCTTATTGAACCCAAGAAGATTGACGAGGCTATGCAAGACCCAAGCTGGGTTGAAGCCATGCAAGATGAGCTCAACCAGTTTAAAAGAAACGATGTATGGGAACTCGTTCCTTGTCCCAGTAACCTGAAGAAGGAACCAATTGGGACAAGATGGGTCTTCAGAAACAAGATGGATGAAGATGGTCATATCATCAGAAACAAAGCAAGACTTGTTGCAAAAGGATATGCACAAGAAGAGGGAATAGATTTTGATGAAACTTTTGCACCAGTTGCCAGACTTGAAGCTATCAGAATTTTCTTAGCTTTTGCAGCTCATCATCAATTTAAAGTCTATCAAATGGATGTCAAAAGTGCATTCCTGAATGGAGAACTAGAAGAAGTCGTTTATGTGTATCAACCACCAGGGTTCATCAATGAAGAAAAACCACATTGGGTGTACAGACTGAACAAAGCCTTATATGGTCTGAAACAAGCACCCAGAGCCTGGTATGATACTCTTACTAAACATCTTCTTAAAAATGGTTTTAAACGTGGTGCAATTGATACCACTTTGTTCATATTGCATGATAAAAGTGATATCCTTTTAGTACAAATTTATGTTGATGATATTGTGTTTGGTTCTACAAATGAGAAGATGTGTGAAAAATTTTCTAAAATCATGTCTTCTGAGTATGAAATGAGTATGATGGGTGAACTGACATATTTTCTGGGACTTCAAGTAAAACAAACTGAAGATGGTATTTTCATAAACCAAGAAAAATATGTCAGAGATTTACTAAAGAAATATCAATTTGATTCAGTCTCATCAAAAGATACTCCTATTTCTGCTCCATTAACTTTGGATTCTGATCCACATGGAAAACCAGTGGACCATACAAAATATCGTGGTATGGTTGGTTCACTGATGTATTTAACTGCAAGTAGACCAGACATAATGTTTGCAACATGCCTTTGTGCTAGATTTCAGTCTGATCCCAGAGAGGCACATGCAAATGCTGTTAAAAGGATCTTCAGATACCTTAAAGGTGTCCCCAGACTGGGTCTTTGGTATCCCAAAGGCTCTAGTCTAGATCTAATGGGTTATTCAGATTCTGATCATGCAGGTTGCAAGATAGACAGGAAAAGTACCACTGGTGGGTGTCATTTCCTTGGTGGCAAATTAGTAAGCTGGACTAGTAAGAAGCAGACTGCAGTATCACTATCAACTGCAGAAGCTGAGTACATTTCTGCAGCAAGTTGTTGTGCTCAGATTCTATGGATGAAAAACCAGCTGACTGATTATGGTGTTACTTACACAAAGACTCCAATCTTTTGTGATAACACTAGTGCCATTGCCATATCTCACAATCCTGTGATGCACTCAAAAACCAAGCACATCGACCTCAGGTATCATTTCATTCGTGATCATATTCTGAAAGGAGATATTGAATTGCACTTTATTCCCACTGATAAGCAACTCGCTGACATCTTCACAAAACCTTTAGATGTCAAAACCTTTAAACATCTAGTCAGTGAGTTGGGTATGCTAAATCCTTAGACTGGTAATCTTGTTATGAACGCCTCAGTGACACTGATCTGGTTCACCAGTCTAAGCGATCCATGTAATTTTTGCTCGCCTAGCTATCGAACGCCTTTGTGATACTATCTTGGCACTTATTAATTCATGGATCATCACTTCAGGGGGAATGTTAAATATTTTTCAAACTTTAAAATAAACCTTCATTTTTGAGAGGGGACTTTTTGCTCAGAAAAATGTATTTAACTGAAGCACTTCAGAAAATCAAAAATATTTCAGTTGAATTTTATTGACTGAGATGGTTCAGATCTCTTTGGAACTGACCATGCTCAGAACTTGTCTTGTCATCATTGAAATACAACAACCTTTCAAGATATTTTCTTTTTGATACTTGGTCAATTATGTGTACACGTGACCTACTGCATACTATGTTTTTAACTTATGTTGGTCATGCTTATGTGTCACACAAGTTGCGCCGTAAAAGAAAAAGAAATGAGTACTTTTTCTGAAAAAGTGTTGCAAGGTGGGGTCACTCAAACGGCTTTGCATTTAATGCTGATTTGACCCCAGAAATCATTTTAGGATCTCAAACCCAATCAAAACAATTTTCGAGTATAAAATATTTTATGAGTCTTGGGTTTCGAAATTCAAAAATTATTTTTTAATTGTTTTTAGCTGGAAAATCACGTTGTATTCCATCTTAAATTCACAATTCCTTCTCATTCTTTCATTTACTTCGTTTTTCATTTACTTCCCAATCATCAATCTCTCTCATATTTACTCTTAAAATTCCTTAACTCTTCATATTCCTTTCACTTTCATTTTTCCATTCTTAAAATGTCTAAATCATCATCTTCTTCTTCACACAAATCACTCATAAATTTTGAATACACTCCATCGAGTGATGTGAAAACATCTGCCACATGGCCAAAGAACTTCACACCTTCTCAAATCCGATTCAACATGAGCAACTTTTTGGCTCAATTGAATGTGAAGTCCGAAACCTTAATGGGAAGAATCAACAATTTTTGGGAGCAGTCCCCTTTCCATTATGCGTTGACTGCAAATCCTCAAGCATTGTATCATCGATACTTGCTTGAATTCTGGTACACTGCTGTGGTGCATAAGGATGAACAATCCATCTCCTTCACTCTAAATGAGGGCACCAAGAAGTGTGTCATCACTCTTGAGGGGTTCAGAAATTCCCTTCATCTGAACTACCTCGAACCTCCCCAGGTGTTTGCTAGAAGACTCAAAGGAGTCAATTTCAGGGAGGTTCTAGTCGCCACTGGTCATGGTGATATGGAGGATGCTGATGGTAATTTGAAGACCTCTGGACACATTTTCATGTCTGGTTTTGGCATTTGCTGGAGGTTCTTCTGGACCCAGATTGTGGAAAGTCTTGGTGGCAACCATGGAGGGTTGGACCAACTTTCATTACCCCAAGTTGAGATGGGGTATTACATTTGGAATGGGATGCAAGCAGATTTCGCTGAGATTCTCTTTGCTCAGTTGATTACAAAGTTAAAAGGAAAGAGAAGTCTGCATATTGCTTTCCCAAGATTTTTAAGCTTGTGTTTTATGGATATCCTTGGAGAAGCTTATAATCAAGCTGGACCTGAAGCTTCTGTACCTGAATATGGCAGAGATTTCTCAAAGGCAACCATTACTGAAGATGAGCCTGAACTCTCCTCTGCTATGCTTCAGGTATTTACTAAAACTGTTTCAGCCACACTAGCTGGTCCAGAAAGGTCACTAAGTGGGCCACAAAAGAATGTGGGACCCGTTAGTGTACCTACGATTGTACAAATCGTTGAATCTGGTGACGATGCACCTGCTTCTGCAGATGTTGAACCAGAATCTGGTGAGGGTACTAGTGACCCAAACCAGGGCATATCCGACCAGATCGTAAAAGTGAATGCTTTCTGGGATGACGATGAGCTACCTCAGAAGAATCTTGATTCTCTTGCTGACTTTGAGTTTGACGAGGAACTATTGGAGGCGAATCTATCTGATTCTGAGCCAGCCCCCATCCTCGCAAACGCCCCTCCTCCTCCCCCAGAAATCCAACCAGAACAACAAAATGAGCCTTATGTTCCACCACCACCATCTCACCAAAATCCAATCTTTCCACCAGGTACCACTCCCGCATATGTAACCGATCCATCTTTCACTCCATCACTTCAATTTCTACACCCCCAAATTCACAACATACCACCACCAATCAACTATGATGCCCCTTCAGAGAAGGACTTGGATTCTGAGACAGAATCTGAGAGTCCAACGGACATTCAAATAAACAAGGTACTTAAAGGGCTTGGAAGTTTACCATTTGTGGCTCCTGCTTCTACACAACCCCCACCTCCTTTGAATATAGAAGCACAGTTAGAGAAAACACAAACCGAAGTCCAAGGCCTTATTTTAAGGGTGGAGGACTTAACCAAATCTCTAACTGCCAACACTAGTTCCTTGGCTGATATGAAAGGTGCTCAGATGTTCCTTGGAACTGAGTTGACCAAAGTTGCTGGTAATGAAGGACTAGTGGTTGGGAAGCTAAATGAGCTGGTGATGACTTGCAACAAGGTGAGCTCTGCAATCAGAGAAGCCTTCAGGTTGACAAAGAGAGATGTGCAAGCTTCAGTGGTTGCGAACTTGACATCTAGTGTTGAGTTGTTGAAGCAAGAGTTTATGGTAGTTGGAAATGAAGTTCGTGAGTTGGTTCAGAAGCCAAGTGTTAATGAGAAAGAACTTGGGACTTCTATTAGTGCTGGTATTGTGAAAGATCTGAAATCTGAGCTATCTCAGAATCTAGCTGCTCAGATTTCAGATTCTGTCTGTCAGAAAGTTGGTGAAGAGGTTAGAATGATGATTGCTGAACTGACCAAAGACACAAATGACAAGGTGGAAAAGGCTGTAAATGAAGTAAAAGATACAGTTTCCAAGCTTGAAGGTTCAGTTCAGAATCAGTCAAAACAGTTAGAAGAAATTCTAACTCTTCTAAAGAAAGAAGCTGTTACTGCTCCTCCTCCCCCAGAAATCCAACCAGAACAACAAAATGAGCCTTATGTTCCACCACCACCATCTCACCAAAATCCAATCTTTCCACCAGGTACCACTCCCGCATATGTAACCGATCCATCTTTCACTCCATCACTTCAATTTCTACACCCCCAAATTCACAACATACCACCACCAATCAACTATGATGCCCCTTCAGAGAAGGACTTGGATTCTGAGACAGAATCTGAGAGTCCAACGGACATTCAAATAAACAAGGTACTTAAAGGGCTTGGAAGTTTACCATTTGTGGCTCCTGCTTCTACACAACCCCCACCTCCTTTGAATATAGAAGCACAGTTAGAGAAAACACAAACCGAAGTCCAAGGCCTTATTTTAAGGGTGGAGGACTTAACCAAATCTCTAACTGCCAACACTAGTTCCTTGGCTGATATGAAAGGTGCTCAGATGTTCCTTGGAACTGAGTTGACCAAAGTTGCTGGTAATGAAGGACTAGTGGTTGGGAAGCTAAATGAGCTGGTGATGACTTGCAACAAGGTGAGCTCTGCAATCAGAGAAGCCTTCAGGTTGACAAAGAGAGATGTGCAAGCTTCAGTGGTTGCGAACTTGACATCTAGTGTTGAGTTGTTGAAGCAAGAGTTTATGGTAGTTGGAAATGAAGTTCGTGAGTTGGTTCAGAAGCCAAGTGTTAATGAGAAAGAACTTGGGACTTCTATTAGTGCTGGTATTGTGAAAGATCTGAAATCTGAGCTATCTCAGAATCTAGCTGCTCAGATTTCAGATTCTGTCTGTCAGAAAGTTGGTGAAGAGGTTAGAATGATGATTGCTGAACTGACCAAAGACACAAATGACAAGGTGGAAAAGGCTGTAAATGAAGTAAAAGATACAGTTTCCAAGCTTGAAGGTTCAGTTCAGAATCAGTCAAAACAGTTAGAAGAAATTCTAACTCTTCTAAAGAAAGAAGCTGTTACTGCTCCTCCTCCCCCTACTTCTTTCACTGAAAAGAAAATGACCCAAGAGTGCAAAAGGCTATAGTTGATATGCTGGAATATGAGTGTGGGATGAACTACTCTCCTCTGGAACAAAAGTTGGAAAGTCTGACCTTTAAGTTGTCCATTGAAGACTTAAAGAAAAATAGAGAAAAAGAAATGGTGATAAAAAGGAAGGAAATTCTGGCCGAAGTTCAGAATGTTGAGAAAGAGTTGCTCAGACCAGCCTCTAAACCCAAAGTGACTGGACCAAGATCATCAAGAAAGAGTGTTCGTGATGCTGATCTTTCTACCTTCAAACCAATGTCGGATGATGCTGTTGAAATTCAAAGAAAACATGAAAGGGATCAATATGAGCATTACATGAAGCATCGATCTCATCCAGCCAAGATAGTTGATATGGAAGTAACAAAAGCTGATGGATTGAAGCTTTTTGACTTGGTTGTTAAAAGAGAAGGAAGGGCAGCTGAAGAATACCATCAGGTTTCAGTGCACGAGTTTGGGATTTCTGAGCACAGGGAGATGATCCAGGTTCTGAAAGGGAAACCAAAATCTGCCTTGACTGGTGCATGGTTAGCAAGAATACAACAAAAGATGCAAGCCAAGGTGGAAATTGAAAGCAGATTGTTTGGCAAAAAGGATCATTCTCCACTGAAGAGAAAACCTACTGAGGCACCTTCTGGTTCAAGGCCTGCCAAGAAGTAGTTTTCTTTTCAGATTATCATGTACTTGTAAAATATTTACATTTGTAACATTCATTTTAGTGTGTATATATATGTTGCATCTTGTAACCAATAAGTAGATGATAAGTTTAAGTTAGAATAACCACAAGTAAAATTCTGAGACATCAATGATCTATAAGATGTACTTAAGAAAATTTTTACAACTTAAACAAAAACTTGCATTTCAGACTTACAAACATGTATAGATAGAAGTCTGAGATGCATGCACTATTTCAGAACAAATAGGGGGAATTTGTTAGGTCGAAAATCGACCAAGTATAATTTATTCAGAAATAGCTTGAAGTTTAGTGAAGACATTTGTACAGAATTCTGAAGTGTCTCAGAATTCCTTCACTGAAGCTTCACTTCAGTTCAGATCGAGATAAATCTGAAGCATTCATTCTGAAGTCAAAGACTGAAGGATGAAGAAGAGAATCATCTCAGAAGCGAGCAAAGAGTGATTCTACCAGATCAAGACTGAAGCATCTCAGTGTAAAGTATTTACAACACTTTACACTGATTACGAGGAAGACTTTTACTTTACACCTTTATCCGGTTAATAGATTTATCTATTAACAAAAGGTACAAAGTATAGGCTTGGAACCTAGTACCATAAGTCACATCAAGTGACTTATATACTCTTCCAAGTGCAACATGTAAGGAATTATGGTTTAATTCCTTAAATGCTCACAACCACATTTGTACGATCTTGTCCACATCATCATGGACTTGGTCTATAAATACAAAGTCTTCTCACAACTTGCAAAAAGCTTGAAACTTTAGCATTGCAACTTGTGAGATATACTCTAAGTAAACTTACGAGTATTTCCAAGTTAATTAGATCACTTGTATTTCAGGATTGTTTAGATACTTACACTTGGGTGTTTATCTTTGTTCCGCAACAATCCTTGTATTTGTTTATACATCAATAAATCAAATACATTGAAAAGAAAACAACGTGTCTCAATGCTACACACTTGATTATATTTATATATATCCTTATATAGTTTCTGCCATTTGTTCTTGCATTTTATATCTAGTCAATTGTTTCTTGTTATCCATATCTGGATCGTAAACTGAACTTGTCCATCAAGATCAGTTGTACTTGCCAGTCGGGTTTGTTATTCATCTATATATTTGGGACTCACACTTAGCTATCAACCCTAGAATGCCACGACTATGAATGTGTTTTAAACGTTCATTTTATTTCACTAGAGTTTCAAATGTCAATGACATTGTCATTATAAGGTAGTCCAAGGTACCAATTCGTATAAACGAAGTTCAAGATTTTAAGTCGTCAAAAATCCGAAATGTCAAACAGACAGAAAACTCGCGGCACGAGATGGATGACTCGCGGCGCGAAGGCCATTTTGAACTAGTTCACGGCGCGAGACCTAAAGTGTCGCGGCGCGAGAGCAGACCTGCACGAGTGAAAGTGCAGTTTTTGACCATTTTCGCCAAACCAAATCGTTTCCATTTCAAATCTTTTCATTTCAACAAGTACCAACAGGTTCAATAACCTGGAAACAATACCATTTCGCTAACCATTTCACAAATTCAACCATTTTGATTTCAAAGACCCATTTCAAATCAAATTTCATCTAATAACCAAACCTAAAACTCATTTCATATTCAAAGCCTATTTATTAAATCAATCATAACTGAAATTAACCCATAAGATGGAATTTAATCAAATCAAAAGTTTAAAGAAGTATGTTACTTACCAATTTAGGGTTCTTGAGATAGAATGAAGAAAATGGTGATGATGATGATGATGATAAAACCCTAATTATTATTGCAAAATGATTACTTCCTTTGATTTCTCCTTTGATTTCCTTGCCAAAACAGATTTTGATATTCAAGAGATTTTTGTGTGTGTGTTTCTATGTGTGTGTGTCGACCAAACAAAGAAGAAAGAAAAGAGAGAGGTGTTTGGTGGTTTACTCACGTCCACAAGGAAAAGGGACGGCCCATGTGGCCAAATTTTGAGATATTTTGTACCCTTTATTCGGTAAAATGCTTACAATTAAATACCGAATGACTAAAAGGTTATAATTTAAAGTAAAGGTATTTTCCCTCGTCTCATTTTAGTTAACACAAGCCAATAAAGTTTCGTCAAAGTGAACTTTATAATATTAAGTCTAGACAGTCTAATTATTTTGTACAAGACATAACCTTTAAATATTAATTTAAAGTTATATTTAAGACTCGGCATTCGTCTAGATAGCTAATAGTCTACATCATCAAGATACGTCTAATTTGACTAAGTCAAAAGTCCAAAAGTCTAATAATTTCCACGTCTAATGACTGTCTAATTGAGATTAAGACTAACCCGATGTTAATTAATTACGAGTTGTCACAATTTATACCTTTCAGTCTCTTTGCAAAGACTGATGGAGGTCTTACATAATTCAGATGAAGGGCCTCCCTGAACCCTTCAAGTGAGATGACACGCTGCTTTGTGCCTTCTTTCAATGTAAAAGCAATTGATTTTTCATCATTGCTAATTTCAGCAGTGTACCAGAATTCAAGCAAGTATCTATGATACATTGCTTGAGGATTGGCAGTCAAAGCGTAATGGAGAGGAGACTCTTCCCAAAATTTATTTATCCTCCCCATTAGTGTTGCTGATTTAATATTTAGTGCAACAATAAAATTGTTCATGTTAAACTTAAGGGTTGAAGGTTTGAACCCCTTAGGCCATGCTGCACTAGGTTTAACTGCCTCAAATGGATTGTACTCAAAGTTTATAAGGGATTTGGCTTGAGAAGATGAACTAAATGAAGGAATTGTTTTCGGAAAATGTATTTATATTTATGATGGAATACAAAGAGTTTTCCAAAATAAATAAAGTGAAAATAATTTTGAAATTCAAACCCACAAAAGAAAATATTATTTTAATTGAAATCAATTTTGATCGGGTTTGAGATCCGAAATAATTTTAGGTATACGTCCGCATTTAATGCAAAGACAATTAGGGCCCCACTTTTTAGAAAACTTTTCAACCTTCTTAATTAAAAAATGATCATCACTTTTACATTTACGGCGCAACTTGTGTGACACGCCAGCAAAAAGGTTTTTATTCAAACGTTACACAGTAACCGTCACGTGTCCATACAAACAACCAAGTATTCAAAAGACATTACAAAGGACTGATTGATTTCTAAATTAACTCAACAAAATCTGAGCATGATCAGTTTACCAAATCTGAACCATCTCAGTTGAAAACATATTCTGAAGTCATTCAGAAATTCTGAAGCACTTCAGTCAAAATATTTTTTTATAAAGCAAAGTTCCCCCTTAGAGAAAAATTCTTTTATGTACAAAAATATTTTACACTTCCCCCTGAGGTGATGCTATACAGGATTTAGCATACCTAACTCACTGATGAGATGTTTAAACGTTTTGACATCCAAGCGTTTTGTAAAAACATCAGCGAGTTGTTTATCAGTGGGAATAAAATGAAGTTCAATATTACCTTTAATAATGTGATCTCTAATGAAATGATACCTGAGGTCGATATGCTTGGTTTTCGAGTGCATTACAGGATTGTGAGAGATGGCAATTGCACTAGTGTTATCACAAAAAATTGGAGTTCTTGTATACTTAACACCAAAGTCAGTTAGTTGGTTCTTCATCCATAAAATCTGAGCGCAGCAACTTGCTGCAGAAATGTATTCAGCTTCAGCTGTGGAGAGTGACACTGCAGTCTGCTTCTTGCTTGTCCAACTAACCAATTTGCCACCTAGGAAATGACAACCACCTGTGGTACTTTTCCTATCTATTTTACATCCTGCATGATCAGAATCTGAATAACCCATTAGATCTAGACTTGAGCCTTTGGGATACCAAAGACCAAGTCTGGGGACACCTTTAAGGTATCTGAAAATGATTTTCACAACATTTAAGTGTGCTTCTCTGGGATCAGACTGAAAACGTGCACAAAAACATGTTGCAAACATTATGTCAGGTCTACTGGCAGTTAAGTACATAAGTGATCCACCATGCCACGATATTTTGTGGGATCCACTTGTTTTCCATTAGGATCAGAATCCAAAGTCAATGGAGCTGAAATGGGAGTATCTTTTGATGAGACTGAATCAAATTGATATTTCTTTAATAAATCTCTGACATATTTTTCTTGGTTTATGAAAATACTATCACTGGTTTGTTTTGCTTGAAGACCAAGAAATATGTCAATTCACCCATCATACTCATTTCATACTCAGAAGACATAATTTCAGAAAACTTATTACACATATGGTCATTTGTAGACCCAAACACAATATCATCAACATAAATTTGTACAAGTAGGATATCACTTTTATCATGTAAAATGAATAAAGTGTTATCAATTGCACCCCTTTTAAAACCATTGTTCAGAAGATGTTTAGTAAGAGTATCATACCATGCTCTAGGTGCTTGTCTCAGACCATATAAAGCTTTGTTCAGTCTGTACACCAGTGAGGTTTTTCTTCATTTATGAATCCTAGTGGCTGATACACGTAAACAACTTCTTCCAATTCCCATTCAAGAATGCACTTTTAACATCCATCTGATAGACCTTGAACTCATGATGAGCTGCAAAAGCTAAGAAAATTCTGATAGCTTCTAGTCTAGCAACTGGTGCAAAAGTTTCATCAAAGTCTACTCCTTCTTCTTGAGAGTATCCCTTTGCAACAAGTCTTGCCTTGTTTCGAATTACATGTCCATCTTCATCCATCTTGTTTCTGAAGACCCATCTTGTCCTTATTGGCTCCTTCTTCAGATTATTGGGACATGGAACAAGTTCCCACACATTGTTCCTTTTAAACTGGTTAAGCGCATCTTGCATGGCTTCAACCCAGCTTGGGTCTTTCATAGCCTCGTCAATCTTCTTCGGTTTAATCAGTGATAAGAAGCTGACATTTAAGCATTGATCGCTTGTGGCTCTTCTGGTCTGAACCCCTCTACTGGAATCTCCAATAATTTGATCGATTGGATGTGCTCTTGTCCACTTAGAGTATTGACCAGGATGAACAATGATATCAGTGCAAGAATTCCTTTGATTTACTTCAGGAGGAGCTTCAGAAAAGACTATTTCAGTCTCATCATCTTCTTCCTGCAGATCATGATTTGCATCATGAAATTCTTCAGATTGGGGTAATTCAGTGGAAGTTGATATCTGTCTTGAAGCAACACGTACATCTGATCCAATAGTCAGTTCAGAAGGTAGTTTAAAGCTGACTGAAGGATAAAATGGTATGTTGCTTGTCTGCATTTTTGTTGGTTCGGAACTGAGATGTTCACTTGTTCAGAAGCAGGTTCAGGTGACTGATCATTTGTTTTAAGGTTCAGGTGACTGAAAGTCAAATCCTTAACTTGCTTATTTAAGGTTATGTGTGAAAGTCACTTTGATGTGACTTAACATCCTTTATTCCCAACCTTTTACTTTATCTTGTACTTTACCAGGTATAATATTATTAACCGGGTAAAAGGAGATAAAGTACAAAAGGCTTCCTCGTAATCAGTGTAAAGTATTGTAAGTACTTTACACTGAGATGTTTCAGTCTTCGATCAGGTAGAATCTTCTATGGGCTCTGCTTATGAGATGATTCTCTTTCTTCAGTCTTCAGTCTTTCACTTCAGAATGAATGGTTTCAGTTTGAGCTTATCTGAACTGAAGTAAAGCTTCAGTGAACTAATTCTGAAGAGGTTCAAAATTCTGCACAAGTATCTTCACTGAACTTCAACTATTTCTGAACAAATTTTACTTGGTCGATTTTCGATCCAACAGATCCGACCAGTGAACTCGTAAGAAAACCGGTTTGACATCCGGTCTGGTTTTCAAAACATTGATTTAAATATAATAAGATACTAATGATGTAAAACTAAATGCATATAACCAGTATTTATTATGTTATATGATTAAAATCCCATACAAAATCATTATTTAATAAAAACGTATTACATTAAAATGGAAATTTTATTTAAAAAAAAAAGTCAAAAACTAATTTTAAAGATGAAAAATGATTTAAAATTTAAAAAATATTAGTTTTCATAATTATATCATTATAGCATTAATTATTAATGTCTACAAATTTAAATAAGGAAATAATAATCATTTGATTTATTAAATTAAAATTAAATCTAAATGGTTAAAAAAGGTATATGACATTATCTTTTTAATCTAATGGCTCTAATTAAAAGTTGAACTTAATCCAAGGTTCCAAACTTCTTTATTTTGAAATTAAGGTTTCTATTTTATATATATTTAGAGATATAATGCTCATTTTTAATAGTAATATGTTAAATTAATTATACTATCGCATTGTATATTTTAAACTATAAATCCTAATACTTATTTTACACATATACATTTTAACGATCCTTACAAAAAGTAATGGATAAAATTATCATCAAATCTATAATATAACTAAAAGAGGAGGTTGAGGGTGCCAAAAGAGGAGGTTAGAGGTACACTTGGCACCCCTAATCTTCCTTTTAGGCCTAATTCCTCTCCTAATTAATCTAGCTCTCTCATTTTTCCTATTTTTTTTTCTTTTTTGCTTATTAAATAGATAATTATATTTAAAATCTATCATAAATTTTTTCCTATCAAAAATCTCACAATAATTATTATATATAAACTAAAAATTTAATCATGGTCCATAACTTCTCAACAAAAGAAACATACGTTTTTTATATCACTTTAATTTAATTTTTGGTATTTTGTTCATGTTGGTTCATTATTTGATATTGAATTGTTATGTTATTGTTATTTTCCAACTCTTTTAATTTATTTTGTTGTCAATTGTAGGTTGATCATGGCTTCTTCTTCTACAAAAGGTTTTATTCTTTTAAATTTATTTTGCTCATTAATTTATTTTGCTCGCTATTTACATCTTTCTTTTTTAAATTTAGAATATGACATATATTTTGTTATTTTTTGTTAGATGAAAAGAAGACAATGTTGGTTCATGTTGAATATTTGAACCCAACACATGTTATCATTTTGATTCTCTTTGATATATATATATATATTTTGAGACTACCCGTTCATCGAATGGGGCTGAATACTAATAATAAATGTATACTAGCATGGTACCCGCGCAATGCGGCGGCGGTGGCGGGGACGATGGTCTAGTGGTGTCGGTGACGGTATTATTGGTGGTGGCGGTGTCAAGTGGTGTAGGTTGATGTAGAGGTGATAGTGGAATATTTTAGAAGATAAGGGCTTAAAGTGTTACTTATTAAAATAAAGGTTTAGAGTGTAAATTAATTCATTAAGGGCAAATTTGGTAATTTATAAAAACTCTTTCCATAGTGGGTATTTATTAAGGGTAATTTAGTACTTTTGCATCTAACCATTTTCTAACACTTTCTAAAAATAGGGGGGTTGATAATTATTATAAAGGAGTATAGATATATAATGATTATATATATTTTTTACTATATGTCATTTTTATTATGAATACTTATTTTTGAAACAGATGTGATGGGGTAATATTCAATAACATTGGTCATTGTAATATATATCTTATTGCAAATGTCATATTGATTTATTAGATAGATTCATATTGTAATTTAAAGTTAATAATTTGAAATCTGATTTTATAATAAGTGATAATACGGTACTTTGAGAATTTCACATGATACATATTTAATTTACATTGTCATTGTATAAAGATATAACAAACATATCCTATAAACCATAGAAGAAGGGTTATTTAAGAACCCTTAAATAAATAAATAAAAACGCGAGAACCATTCTGTACCGCACATTCTCCTCCCTATCTCTCTTCAATAAAAAATGAAAATTCATCAAATCATTTAAAATATTTTATCTCACAAACCGTAAATCGTTATATGAAAATAAAAGTATGGGCGGTATTAAAATTTCGTCCTCTTTCATTAGAGATGCAACTCGAAATATTTTTGACGACTTTTTAATTTTCGTTTTCTTCCCCCTTGTACTTGTGTACTTACACATTTGTAGGATCTTTGTTTTCACATGTAAATTAGTAAATGACAACAATGAAGGTCAAAGGCGGAGCCCATCAATCCATGGCGGAGCCATGGTGGCCAAGGGCGGAGCCCGTCAGTCCATGGCGGAGCCATAGCGGCTAAGGGCGGAGCCCGTTAGGTAGATCACCCATCACCGATCACCTCCTATGACCTATCACCATCTATGACCAATCACACTATGACCTATCACCCCCACCAGCTACCCTTTATGAATTTCCTTTAAGGGCGAAGCCCGTTCCGAATCACAATTTTTGTTTAACCTACACATGTGTAGGTTATGTGTAAGTACCAAAAAGAAAATGAAATTTAAAAAGTCGTTAAAGGTATATCGAGTCGCATCTCTAATAAAAGAGGACAAAATTTTAAGACTACCCATATTTTTTTTATCTAACGATTTACGGTTTGTGAGATAAAACATTTTGAATGATTTGGATGAATTTTCATCTTATTGAAGAGAGAGAAAAGAGGTAAAAATGTGTGGTCCATAATTATTCTCGCGTTCTTTTTTATTTAGAGTTCCCGAGATAACCACCCCTGAACAATACATATTGATTTATAATAAAAATTATCTTCAAATAATAATATCTAGTGTCGGCATAACGTTCCCCGGGGCCTTAAGCGATATCAAATTTAAGGGTCTAATTCACTAACACAAAAAGAGCAAAAAAAAAAGTTGTTTAACTTATGTTGTTGAACTACTAATTAAAAAAGGTGTAGAGGTTGATTTAAAAATCAATTAGGTTGTTATATTTATGAAAATTGTATACTGATATCTAGTACAAAATTCAAACATTATGCCTACAAAACAAAAAATTGAGGTCCTAGATTTTTTGGGGCGTAAACCGATTGCTTAGTCCGTAAGAACTATAGAGCTGACTATGATAATATCATCATCTTTCAGCCGATTGGTAATATATCTAACTTTACACCTTCATTATACAAAGATGTAACATACATATCCTACTATCCATTTTCAACACAAAACAATTTCTAACTAATAATATCGTCCCATTTCAATATGTCATATCCATAATTGCTAGTTATGTTATTATGAAAACTCAATATATTTATCTCGCGTATTACGCGGAAAAATAATCTAGTTAGCATAAATAAGAACGCAAGTTCAATTATATATGTTCAAAGATATTATGTTGCCGTAGTGTTTTTTACGTTAATTTTTTTTTTTTTGAAAGGTGTGAATTACTCGTGAATATCGGGAGGTCTAGCCAACATTGTCTTAATTGGCCCGCGCTAGAGAGCCCCTTCGCCGAATAGATCTCCTATTTAAACCCCCGATGAAAAACCCCTATCACCTAGATATCTAGAGCGGAAAACTCATTTAGGTCCACCATAAGTGAAAATTAAATATTTATGACCACCCCTAATAACATAATCTTATTTAATGCCAGATGCATTACGTGAATATAATTTTAATTCACTAAAGTTATAAACTTTCTTCTTTTTTTTTTCTTTCTTTTCTTTCTAAAGTTCTTAAATAATTCTCTAAAAAGATACATTAAATAAAAAGGGAAATAAAGAATAGTAAATGAATTCTTACCCGCAAAAGAATTAGAATGAATGAAATGAAAAAGCATCAAAAGCCCATTTACTCCCAATATTCCAACTTTAAAATCACTCGCTCTCTATCACACACACACACTTTGTCACTCACTCACAGTCACAGTCACACAAACACACACACCCCCACGGTTGCTCCGCCGCCGCACAGTCAGCATCTCCGGCGTGCAACATTTCAACTAACAATGCACAATATCTTTCAACCTTCAAGCATTTTGGTTGGTTTTGTAGATCTTGAAGTTTAAGTGGGCTTTACATAATATATATATATATATAATATATATATATATATATATATATATAATATATATATATATATCTAAAATCAGTGAAATTTAGGCAGACCCCATATGGTATTTTTCTTGTGATTGCTAGCTGTTAAATTTAGCTTACTTAGTTGAAAAGTTTTAAGCTTTTTCTTGATAAAAGATGATGTTTAGGGTTTTAGTAATAATAGTGGTGATGTTATTAGTACCTGCAACTTTAGGTCAGCTACCTTCACAAGATATATTAGCATTACTTGAATTCAAAAAGGGTATAAAACACGACCCAACTGGGTTTGTACTTAGTTCTTGGAATGAAGAATCTATTGACTTTAATGGCTGTCCTGCTTCTTGGAATGGTATTATGTGTAATGCTGGTAATGTTGCTGGTGTAGTTCTCGATCATTTGTCGTTATCGGCTGACGTCGATTTGAATGTTTTTGCTAATCTTACTAAATTAATTAAGCTTTCAATGTCTAATAATTCCATTTCTGGGAAATTTCCTACAAAGATAGGGGGTATGCTTGAGTTTCTTGATATCTCGGATAATTTGTTTTACTCGAGTCTACCGAAAGATATTGGTAAAGTTGTTGGTTTAAGGAATATGTCTTTAGCTGGAAATAACTTTTGGGGTTCCATTCCTGATTGGATTTCAGGTCTTAGTTCAATACAGTCTTTAGATTTAAGCCGTAACTCGTTTTCTGGACCCATTCCACCGTCTTTAACACAGTTGAACAATTTGGTGTATCTAAATCTGTCTGTTAATGGGTTCACGAAGAGAATGCCGAAAGGTTTTCTGGATATGGGAGTTCTTGAGGTTATTGATTTGCATGGAAATATGTTTGATGGGGATCTTGATGCTCAGTTTTTGCTTTTGACAACTGCCACTCATGTTGACGTTAGTGGGAATTTGCTTACGAGTACTGCAAGTCCAAACGAAAAGTTTTTGCCTGGGATTTCTGAAACTATTAAGTATTTAAATCTTAGTCGGAACCAGGTAACCGGATCTTTAGTTAGTGGGGGAGTGGCTCAAATGTTTGGGAGCTTAATTGTGTTGGATTTGAGCTACAATCAGTTCTCTGGTGAACTTCCAAGTTTCAACTTTGCTTATGATCTTCAAATCCTTAAGCTTTCGAATAACAAGTTTTCGGGGTTTATACCAAATGATCTTTTGAAAGGTGACTCATTGGTTCTAACCGAGTTGGACTTGAGTGGCAATAACTTCACAGGTGAGTGTTTTTATTTCTTTTAATTCTAATAGTTGCTTATTTGCAGTCTTGTATTGTGCATTTTTCCTAACTATCTTATCATACTTTCAGGGTCAATCAGTATGATAATGTCGACAACACTTCAAGTGCTTAATCTATCTTCCAATGGTCTCACGGGTGAGCTTCCATTGGTCACTGGTGGCTGTGTTGTTCTTGATTTGTCAAAGAACAACTTTGAAGGAAATTTGACCAAAATGGTGAAATGGGGAAACCTGGAGTTTCTTGATCTTAGCCAGAATCGCTTAACTGGTACGTTCCCTGAGGTAACGGGTCAGTTCTTGCGCCTTAACCACCTGAACATTTCTCATAATTTTCTTGATTCGACAATCCCAAAAGTAATCACACAGTTTCCACGACTCTCGGTTCTTGATATGGGGTTCAACAAGTTTGATGGACCATTCCCGAATGGTTTATTATCTATGCCTACTTTACAAGAACTTCATCTTGAAAGTAATAGAGTTTCAGGAACTATCACTTTGTTTTCGTCTTCATTTCTACCTAATGTATCCAAGATTCAGGTTCTTGATGTGTCTGATAATCAGCTTGATGGTGATTTTCCTGATGGGTTTAGTTCGTTGACTGAACTCAAATTTCTTGATATATCTGGAAACAATTTCTCGGGCTCTTTACCATTGTCTTTGACTGGACTTACAGGTCTTGTTTCTTTAGATATTTCTCAAAATCATTTCTCAGGTCCGTTACTAAAAAACTTGACTAACGACCTAACGAGTTTTAATGCATCTTATAATGATCTCTCGGGTGTTGTTCCTGAGAATTTGAGAAAATTTCCGGAGTCGTCTTTCTTTCCTGGGAATTCCGATTTGCAATTCCCTAATCCTCCTCCAGGACCAAACACCCGGGGATCGTCCAGCAAGAAAAAGCCTATCAAAACCATTTTTAAAGTGCTGGTCATTGTTGCTTGTATTATCGCTGTGGTGATTTTGATTCTTCTGGCAATTTTTATTCATTACATGCGGATTTCACGACGGCCTCTTCCACAAGAAGTTGAGTCGAAAGACGTCCAACATCGTCAAACTTCCCATGGAAGTGGTGGTGGAACGGGCGTTTCCACTGGAGATATTGTTACTTCTCGAAAAGGTTCGTCATCAGAGATAATTACTCCGGAAAAGATTGGTGGAGGGGCAGTGACAAGTTTTTCACCATCTAAAAACAGTGGCTTCTCTTACTCGCCTGATTCTGGTGACTCTTATACTGTTGAGAATCTCTCAAGACTTGATGTGAGGTCACCGGATCGGTTGGCTGGTGAACTTTATTTTCTTGATGACACCGTCTCATTTTCACCCGAGGAATTATCACGGGCCCCAGCTGAAGTTTTGGGAAGGAGTAGCCATGGGACTTCATATAGAGCCACACTAGACAATGGATTGTTGTTGACTGTCAAATGGCTAAGAGAAGGGGTTGCAAAACAGAGAAAAGATTTTGCTAAAGAGGCAAAAAAGTTTGCTAATATACGACATCCAAATGTTGTTGGGTTACGAGGATACTATTGGGGACCCACACAACATGAGAAGCTGATTCTTTCAGATTACATATCTCCCGGAAGTCTTGCCAGTTTCCTCTATGGTACTATTTTTCTCTTTAAGCTGTTTACTAGTTACAGTTTTGTCTCAACTTGACTTAAAATTGATTAATATTCAAGCCTTATTCCCAAGGGTGGAATCAGGAGAAGGGCAATCTAATTTTTCTTTTACGTTAACCTTTTCTGGTTGTCTTATGGGAATATTGGGTCAAAATATCAAAATTTTGTTATTTTACTGAAGAAATACATTACACTTCGAAAAATGGGGCAACTGCACATGCTACCCACAATGCCCCCAAACTGTCTCCGCCTCTGCTTTGAACTGTTCATTGTCATTCTTACCATTACAGTCAAGAAACGAGCTTTTACATTGTTGATCAATGTTGCGGCTTTCAAATTAAGTTTGAGCTTTTGATTTGTTGGTCATGTTTTGACTGGAAGGTTAATGTTCAATTATGAATCACTATTAATACCTTTATTCTTTGCAGATCGACCTGGAAGAAAAGGTTCGCCATTCACATGGGCACAGAGGCTGAAAATAGCAGTCGACATTGCTCGTGGACTAAACTACCTCCATTTTGACCGCGCAATACCACACGGAAACCTAAAATCAACCAACATTTTGTTAGATGGTGCGGATTTAAATGCCCGTGTAGCAGATTACTGTCTTCACCGTCTGATGACCCAAGCGGGAACAATAGAGCAGATTCTCGATGCTGGGGTGCTAGGCTATCGTGCACCTGAGCTGGCTGCTTCAAAACGCCCACTTCCTTCCTTCAAATCAGACATTTATGCATTTGGAGTTATTTTACTGGAGCTTTTGACTGGAAAGTGTGCGGGTGATCTGGTGTCGGGTGAAGACGGTGGTGGGGTTGATTTGAACGATTGGGTTCGGCTGAAGGTGGCAGAGGGACATGGTGCTGATTGTTTTGATGCGGTTTTGATAACAGAAATGGGAACGCCGGCTGCTGATAAGGGAATGAAAGATGTTCTAGGGATCGCGTTGAGGTGTATACGGCCACTTTCTGAGCGGCCGGGAATCAAGACTGTGTACGAGGATCTTTCGTCTATATAAGTAGCTAGTTTTTGCCTCTATCTTTTTATGGTTTTCTTTTTAACTTAGATTAGGGATTGAACTGGTGGAATCAATAGTTCATTGCTCCTGCCCTTTTTTTTATATATTTTTCTGGTGATTTCTGAAGGCATGTTCTTCCTTGTTTTTAATTTTCCCAAGATTAAAGGAAAGATAAGGAGAGTGATTGTTTTGTTGTCAGATTTACCAAACGAATTAGTTCTGATTCAATCAATGTTAGGATTGAGATCAAAGTTAAAAAGTTGAAATTATATTTATATGTAAACTTGTCAATCTTAAAATCAAAATTTAAAAATCAACGTTGAACTTAGGTGAAAAAAAAAAAAAAATAGAAACTTGCCAAATTATAACTAGTCATAACTCTAATTAAAGAGGAAGAAATTTTAAGACTACCCATACTTTTTTCCCCGTCTAACGATGTACGATTTGTGAGATAAAATATTTTGAATGATTTGGATGAATTTTTATTATTTTATTAAAGGAAATGTGGGTCCAGAATGATCTCACGTTTTTTTTAGAGTTCTCATGATTATCACTTTGTCATATATATATATACTAGATTATTGTCCCGCGTAATACGCGAGAGATCATATTTAATTAATGACATGTTATCGTTTCATAATATCGTAAATTGGCAAACATAGATGGAAGATGCTGAAAATAAATTAATTAGTATCATGATGCAAAAGATGTAAATTAGTATCTCGTTAAAATGAGTTAATTTACAAATAAACAAAGTTTCATTGAAGAATATTTCATCTACAATCAAAGTTAAGATAAGTTTCTATATAGAGAAAAAAACATAAAGTTTCATGATTTATGTTTCTACAAACAATTAGTAAAACTTAAAATTATTGTATCAAGTGATACTTTGAAATTCAAGATAACAATTTTTGTTTAGCGGAATATAATTAAGAACTGAATATAGATTTAACTTCTCTTTAAGTCGTGTAACTGTATTAGTCATTTTTTACAATCTTTTACGTAGTTTAATGCTTATATAAATACACACATAAAAAAAATTAACAAAACAAAAAACAATCTTATAAAAAATATCAAAGCAACATAGCAATATCTAACCACTACACTTACATCTAATATTCATTTTTTTACCTCTCAAGTGAGCTTATAAATACCATGTTTTTTTTGAACAAATAAATACCATATTTTTAAAAAGTGTCAAACGTATATCAATTTCCCAATTAGAGCTATAGATATTTTTCCACCTCTATTTAAGAAGGATAATGATAAATCAACCTAACTGTTAGGACCAGTTCACCTGGAACTGGCCAGTCACCAGTTCACACTTACCAGTCACCAGTTGCATCTGGAGACTAGTGAAACTGGTGACCAAGATGATTTGTCGAGAAATATATTGAAGTCCAGTTGCACCGTACAGTTAACGCAACTGAAGACTTCCTCCAGTTGAGAACTGACCAAGTTGAAGAAGCATTCCAGTTGAAGTCGAAGACAACAAATGGAAGATAGAGAATGACAATGGCAGCGAAGCCCAGTTGACATTCTAGTCAGTTACAAACTGGAGACCATCAGTGGAAAGCCCTTACAAAGCTTTACACTGATTACGAGGAATTGACTTATATACTTTATGTACCTTTACCCGGATAATAAGCCTTATCTTATTATTTAAGTATTAAAAGGTACATAAAGGTGGTTATGTAAAGTCACTTTAACATGCGACTTTACACTGCTTTTTAAGGAATTAAATGATATTCCTTAAATGCTCCCAACCACATTTGTACGGCTAAAGTTAACATCCCAATGTTAACTTTGCCTATAAATACAAGTCATTGCACAACCAAGAATTTAAGTATTCGATCTCACAAAGTTAATTCACAAACTCGAATAACTTCACACTTTGCAAACCTGCAATATTCTTGGTGAACTTGTGCAATCTTCTCTCAATCGCTAAAAGGAACATTTCACAACTTTAAGTGTTTCGATTGTCTCGAGAAATTCCGAATATAGATCAATTGTATTTCATAGGTTGTTAGGATATTTACATTCGTGTATTATCTTGGTTCCGCATCAACCTTGTAATTTGTTTAATATCAATAAATAAATTACACATTGAAAAATACATATTGTCTCATCAAGTTATCTTACAAGTTATTTGTATTATTGCATTGTTCTTTACTTATTGTCTTTTATATAAGTAATCTATCTAGAACTTGGTATATACACACTGCAACTGGTCGTCTCCAGTTCAGTGCATATATTGCAAAGTAACTCCACCATCGACATAGAGGTGTCTTCAGTAGTACCATCTAACGAGTTGGGACTTACAAGTGGTATCAGAGCAGAAGGCTAATAAACTTGCCTAGATCTGCTAAGATGAACACTACTGAAGGTGGAGATGGTTCTGGTTCAGGTGAAAACCCCTCGAATACAAATGCACAACCTTTTCAAAATGTTAACACCAACCCTCCTCCTCCTACTGCCCCAAACCATGTCCATGTACACTACTCTAACACTCCTGTTCCAAAATTTGATGGAAACAGTGAGACATTCGGTACATGGAAGGCTAGAATGCTTTTGCATTTTGGTGGGATTGAAAGGTATCTGTTGAAAATCCTTAAGGATGGACCATATATACCCATGTCCCTTGGGGTTAGTCCTCTTCTTGATCCAACTGGAAGAAGAGGTTTAAGGGAAAAGCCTGAAGACCATTGGTCTGATGAGGATCGCAGACTGGTGGACTTGGACACCAGACTGAAAAACATGATCCTTGGGGCTGTCCCTGAAGACATAATTCCAACACTTGTGTTGTTTCCCAGTGCCAAGTCTATGTGGGATGAATTAGTAATTCAATTTGAAGGAGGTGATGACACTATTGTCACCAGAAAAGTTGCTTTGAACAAGAAGTATGAATCCTTCTTTGCCTTGCCCAATGAAAGTCTAACTGGTACATACACCAGATTTTCTAGCCTCATCAATCAGTTGAGAGGTTTGGGTGTAGAGAAGGATAAGGATATTCTTCTTGAAAAGTTTTGTGATATTCTTCCTTCCAAATGGGAAAACATGGTTCTTGTCTTAAGACAAGGTAAAACCTTGCACACTCATACTCTTGCATCGCTCATGGAGCCTTCAGATTCACTGAAGATAATAATGCTGCAAGACTTGTGGCTGAGCAAGATGCCATGAACCATGCCCAGAGTCCCAAGGTTTCTAGTGCAACTGAGCGACCTTGTGCTGCTTTAATGTCTGCTGAGAGTGTCCAGGTACACTCGATGAAGGAGATGTTGAACAGTTTCTTAAACTCTGGACTGACCACTGAAAACAGTGATGGTTGTAATGAAACTGACGATGATGATCTGGTCGCCATGATTGCTAAAACCTTTAATAGGTTTAAGCATAAATCCAAAAGATTTAATGGCCCCAACAATGCTTCCAGCTCCAGCTCTCTGGATAAGACCAATCTTACATGCTATAAGTGTGGTAAGAAAGGTCATTTTATGAAGGAATGCAGATCTAGTCAGTTGAACAACCAAACTGGCCCCCCTGTCCCTAATTTTAATCGGCCTGATGATAGCTACAAAGCTAAATACAAGAAGCTTAAGGCCCAGATTGCCCTCCTGTCCATGGAAAAGAAAAAGGATCAGTGCTTAATGGCACAAACTGAGGGAAAATGGGAGTACTCTGATGACTCATCTGATGATGAAGAAGAGGAAAGGGACATGTGCTTCATGGCCTTGGAAGATCAACAACAGCAACACGTGGTGAAAGAAGATGTCATCTCTGGAAGATGGGTGGACATCATACTGAAGAAGGTATGTGACTATGATAACCAGGTTGACCCTGAACTAAAACTGGACCTGGCTGAATCATTAAGTGGTGATTTGGCATTTGTTGAAACTGTAAGAGCTGATAGTGAAAGATATCTTGACACTATCCTAATTGAACTGAACAATGTTAAACCACAACTAAATGATTTGCAAAGTGTCCAGTTGGCTCTCAAGGAGTCAGTTTTAAAGATTGAGGCTTTAGAACTTGATAATCAAAAACTATTTTCTGATCTTGAAAAAGAACAAAAGATTATCAAGTCATGGGTAAAAGCATCTGGCAAAAACTATGATGCATTTTCAAGAACTATAGATGCCCAGAAGAATGCATGGAAATCTGGAGATCTGGAGATGGCAGCTCTCATACCAGATCTTCATGCATTGCCTCCAGCTCTCAAGGTTGAAACACCTTATGATCAACCTGAAGCTGTTGAAACTGAAACCTTTGAGACCACCCCCTTTGAGGTTAAAACTGGAGCCGAACAGGCTAAAGCTCCAGTCAAAAAAGCCACTGGTAACAAGCCTTTACCTCAAAAGTCTAAGGTGCCCAAGACCCGACAGACTAAAGCACCAGTTGAACCTAGGTCCAAGGTTCAACTGCTTGAAGAAAATAATATTTTGGTTAATCTGGAAAGACAACTCCAACTTTTGTCTCGGCAGGTTCAGAGTTGTACTGCCCGGATTAACAATCTGGAAGGAGGTTTATTACCTCCAGTTTTCAAACAAAATATTAATCCACTCTCTTTAATACCTAAACAAAAGACTGTTCCTTCAGGAACAAAATCTGGTAAAATTAAAGGGAGTAAGTATCAAATACCAATTGTTTTTACTTCTGCACCTGGAGCTGGTGATAATGCTCCAGATGCAGCATCCAGTTCAACACCTCAACAATCAACTGTGGCTTCTGTAGAGAAGTTCAGTGGACCCATCAAGAAAAGATGGGTTCACAAAAAGAACTAATGATTTTTGTGTGTGTGTAGGGCGATCGAAAGAAGAATATCTGGTATCTGGACAGCGCTGCTGGCCGGACTATGACCGGATGTAAGCCCCTACTGGAAGAGTTCACTGTCCAAGATGGACCGACAGTGACGTTTGGTAACGATCAATCTGGAAAGACTGAAGGATATGGTGTGCTCAATAATGGACAAGTCGAATTCAAAAGAGTTGCATTTGTGAATGGTTTGAAATACAACCTGATCAGTGTCAGCCAACTTTGCGATGATGGCTTCAGAGTATTGTTCGATATTGCACAAGGCACCATATTTAACAAGGATTGGAAAGTGGTGATGATTGCACCAAGAAAAGGAAATGTGTACATCATGGATATGGAACCAGCTCCAAAAGAGCAATGTTTCTATACCAAAGCTGATGAGGACACCAACTGGCTATGGCATAAAAGATTATCCCATCTTAACTTTAAGAACATTAACAAGTTGTCTCGCAAACAACTGGTTGATGGGATACCTCAAATTTCCTTCAATAAGGAAAAGCCATGTCCAGGGTGTGAGATGGGTAAGCAGAAGAGAGCCAGTTTTAAAACTAGGCAAAATTTTAGCGTCACTGAACCTCTTCACATGCTACATATGGATCTCTTTGGTCCAGTGAATGTTCAAACTAGAGCTGGAAAGAAGTACACTCTAGTTGTGGTTGATGAATTCACCAGATATTGCTGGGTGGTATTCATCAGATCCAAAAGTGATGCTCCTGCTGAAATCATCTCTCTTATCAAACGAATTGAGCTCAAGTATACTCGAAAAGTTTATCAGTTGCGAAGTGATAATGGTACTAAATTCCAAAACAAAGTACTTGAAACATTTTGCAATGACACTGGCATCTCTCAAAACTTCTCATCAGTTCACTCTCCAGAGCAAAATGGAGTTGTTGAAAGAAAGAATCGTACACTGATAGAAGCCGCCAGAAGTATGCTATCTGAATCTGGTCTTCCCACCAGTTTTTGGGCTGAGGCAGTTGCAACTGCTTGTCACACCCAAAACCGGTCAGTCTACATCAAGAGACATAAGAAGACTGCCTACGAAGTACTCAGGAATCGTAAACCAAATATTGGATATTTCCATGTATTTGGTTGTCCAGTTTATATACTGAACGATTCCAGTCAGCTTGGAAAGTTTGATGCAAAAGCTGATGAAGGGGTATTTTTAGGCTATTCAGATATTCAAAAGGCCTTTAGAGTTTATAATTATAGACTCAAAAAGGTGCATGAGACAATTCATGTCACATTCGATGAATCAACTGAAGCAATCAACAAGAGACCAAGCCTTGATATTTCTCCAGTCATTCCAATCAGTTTTGGTGAAACTGACCAAGTTCATCGGTCAGTTGTTTCACCAGAAAATGCTTCCAGTTACAACAAACTGGAACCAGTTAAGAAGAAGAACACCTCCAGTGACACATCATTTTATCCTTCTATCAATTTTAACTTACCACAAGAATTGGTGATTGGATCTGATGTTCGTGCCATTCCAATATCAGCACCAGTTCAAGCACCTACTTCTCCAGTTACTCATGAAATACCTTCAACTGAGGAATTTCATGATGCTAATCGAGACCTCATTGACTCTGATGAGGATGTAGAAGTTGTTTGGACTGATCCTTCTCCAGACGCTGTTGCAACTGAAGAAGATTGCCAGGTGACTTGCACTGATATTGTAGTACACCAGCCTAGTCAATACACTAGATGGACTAAAGCCCACCCAATTGAACAGATTATGGGTGATCCAACTAGTGGGGTTCAGACTAGAAGAGCCACCAGTGAGCAATGCTTAAACGTCACCTTCTTATCTTTAATTGAACCAAAGAAGATTGACAAGGCTATGGCAGACCCAAGCTAGGTGGAAGCTATGCAAGAAGAGCTCCTCCAGTTTGAAAGGAACAATGTTTGGGAGCTTGTTCTTTGTCCACCAGGGTTAAAGAAAGAACCTATTGGTACCAGATGGGTCTACCGAAACAAAATGGATGAAGATAGCCATGTTGTAAGAAACAAGGCCAGACTAGTTGCCCAGGGTTATTGTCAAGCAGAGGGCATTGACTTTGATGAAACTTTTGCTCCAGTTGCAAGACTTGAAGCCATAAGAATATTCTTGGCTTATGCAGCCCATCTGCAGTTCAAGGTCTTCCAGATGGATGTCAAAAGTGCGTTCCTTAATGGAACATTGGAAGAAGAAGTTTATGTTAAGCAGACTCCAGGTTTCATCGATGAGAAGCACCCTCATTGGGTTTATAGACTGAACAAAGCATTGTATGGTCTAAGACAAGCCCCAAGAGCCTGGTATGATACTTTAACTAAACATCTTCTTAAAAATGGCTTTCAAAGAGGTGCAATAGATAATACCTTGTTTATCTTGAAAGAAAGAGGTAATATCTTATTGGTACAAATTTATGTTGATGACATTATTTTTGGTTCAACTGATGATGCAATGTGTAAAAAGTTTTCTAAAATCATGTCATCTGAGTATGAGATGAGTTTAATGGGTGAATTAACATTTTTCTTAGGTCTTCAGATTAAGCAAACTGAAAATGGAATTTTCATAAACCAAGGAAAATATGTCAGAGATTTGTTAAGAAAATACAAATATGATTCAATCCCATCAAAAAACACACCTATTGCAGAACCATTGAATTTGGACTCTGACCCAACTGGCAAACCAGTTAACATAACTGACTATAGAGGTATGGTTGGTTCACTGATGTACTTAACTGCCAGTCGACCAGATATAATGTTTGCAACATGTTTATGTGCCAGGTTTCAGGCTAACCCTAAAGAATCACATTTGCACGCTGTAAAGCGTATCTTTAGATACCTGAAAGGGTGTCCTAATCTTGGTCTTTGGTACCCCAAAGGCTCAGGATTAGATCTAATGGGTTATTCAGATTCTGATCATGCAGGTTGTAAGATAGATAGAAAATCAACAACTGGTGGTTGTCATTTCCTTGGAGGAAAACTGGTAAGTTGGACCAGCAAGAAGCAGACTTCAGTCTCTATGTCCACTGCTGAGGCAGAGTACATTTCTGCGGCCAGTTGTTGTGCCCAGATTCTCTGGATCAAGAACCTGTTACTAGATTATGGTCAGAAGTTTACTAAGACCCCAATCTTTTGTGACAACACCAGTGCAATTGCTATATCTCACAACCCAGTGATGCACTCCAAAACAAAGCATATTGACATCAGGTATCATTTCATTCGAGATCATGTTATGAAAGGAGATATTGAAATTCATTTCATCCCCACTGACAAACAGTTAGCTGATGTTTTTACTAAACCTCTCGATGAGAAAACCTTTAAACATCTCATCAGCGAACTGGGAATGTTAAACCCTTAACTGGAGCTTTCTTTGTTATTGAACGCGTCAGTGACACTGATGAAGTTCTCCAGTTGAGGAGGTCCAGATAATCTTTGCTCGCCAGGCTATCGAACGCCTTTGTGATACTATCTTGGCACTAATTGATGTCTGGATCATCATTTTAGGGGGAAAGACTCAAAATAATTTTCTGACTAAAATTCGTTTTTGTTTGAAAATGCAACTGGAGAACTCTTCAGTTGGAAACTGGCGCTGGACTGATCCTCCAGTTACCAGGTTCAGTCTTGTCTTTTTTTTGTTATAACGTTACAAATACTTGGTCAATATGTGTGACACGTGATGATACTCGAGTGTTTTAAACCACTTGATATCGTGATCTGACGTGTTTGAAACCATTTTAGTACTTGACAACTGTTTGTATTGGGAAAACAAAAGTGAGTGGGCGCGTGGGTAAGATAAGCCGTCGTAGCATTTAATGCTGACATGGAAGCATTTAATGTTTACATGGCAAATTATTATTTTATTTCAAAATTCAAACCAACTTTTGTGAAAATATCTTAAAAAAGGGATTTTGTTCATTAAAATATAATTTTGGTGTTACATTGGGATCTTGAATCCTTATAAATACCCTTATTTACTTCGAACTCATTTACTTCTTTTTCTTACATTCTTTCATTTACTTTCCAATCATCAAAATCGCTTCATTCTTCTCTTTGCTTCATAAATCAAGAACCCTAAATCCCAAATTTCATTTTCATTCTTCTATGGCTCCTAGATCATCTCGTTCAAGAGATGTAAATCTCTTGACTGTTCCATACAATCCCTCACCAGATGTCACACAGGCACCTGGTGCCCCTTGTAGTGCTTCGGTCATAAAACTAAATCCAAATAATCCTATGGCCAGCCTACGAGGATCTCAAGGGTCCGATACCCTTATTGGTAGAATTCAAAAGTTTTTGAAGAATTCTCCAATAGGACCCTCATTCTCTCTAAACCCACGTAAGATGTTTCACAACTACTTATGTGAGTTTTGGTACACTGCCGTTCTTTCTTCCGATTGTTCCTCCATCAGTTTCACATTAAAGGATGGAACAATCCAGTGTACCTTGTCAGCTGATACATTGAGGGATGCCTTACGCCTCAATTACTGGAGAGAGGGTGAATCTCCAGTCGTCTTGCCCCCAAATATAAACTTTCGCCAAGTACTCCTTGAAATGGGACACAGGGAGTGTTTGGAGAATGGGGTGTTGAAGACAAAAGGTGCGATGACCATGAAGGGCCTTACACCTTCATGGAGGTACTTTTTCATCCACCTGGTGGAGAGCATGGGTGGGAGTTCTGGTGGACTTGACCAGATTAACTCCTCGCAAGCAGAGATGGCTTACTGCTTGTGGAACGGATTGAGAGTGGACTTTGTAGATATTCTGTATAGAAGTCTGGTTCAAAAGCTGAAGGGCTCAAGGGGTGTTTGTATTCCCTTTTCAAGGTTCCTCTCATTTGTTTTAAGCAAATTCTGGGCAGGGAAGCATATAATAGTACAGATTCTCCGTACACTGCTCCAGATATGCTAAGGAATCTAGACTCACTGGTATCTGAAGCTGGTGAGGTTGAAATTCCTGAACGAATGCAACTGACATTCGCTTCAACTGATGCACCTCTTGTAGGTGAGTCAGAAAGGCAACTGGGCGGGCCTCAAAATAATGAGGGACCCTCCAGTGTGTCTAATGTTGTGGTTGAGGATAGAGCAACCATAACTGAAGCAACACCAATCTCATCTATCCCTGGTGAAGATACTTCGGTATCTGATCCTCCAACAGATGCACCCATCCAGGAAACTGGGGAAGGTCATCTGGAGACTGTCCAGGTAACTGAACAGCCCTCTGTCACATTCATGGATCTGGACATGAGTGTTAATGACGAGGAAATCCTTATAGAATCTTCGGATTCTGAAGGTACTAAACAGACTTGGAGATTCTTGATGCTTCTGTACAAGCTCAAGACCCTTCATCTCCAGTCTTACCTCCAGACGCATCAATTTCATTTTCACCACCACAAATAAATGTGCCTATAGATATATCTTTACCAATATATTCCGCTCCTTTACCAACTGGGCAAATCTCACTTGCTCGAGAAATGCCACCCCCACCGTCGCCGTTGTTCACACCTGAGCATTCTCAGCATGAACAACAATTTGATTTTCCAGTCCTTTCTTCAACCACCACTCCAATAATTTCTTCAACTGCTGGCCTGACAACTGGGGAGACTTCCATCAGTTTGCCTCCTCCAGTTGCTCCAGTAGTAACTGCTAGTGGTCCAGTGACACCTTCTCCTTTGTCACTGGACAGTCAAGTTGTCTCACTACAAGCCGATCTCCAAAACCTTCTAACCAGGGTGGAGGAGATTCAGAAGACACTTGACAAGAACACCAAGTCATTCTCCAGATACCACAAAGATCATTTGACAAACATTAAGGTGGTCGATCTAGGGATAAACAAGTTTTCATCTAATGAAGACTTGGTGTTCAAAAAGCTTAATGAGTTGGTCACTGGCTGCAACAATCTGGCTGGTACTCTAAAGGAAGCCTTTGACCTAACTCACTCCAAGGTCTCCAGTTCCATTTCCAATCTACTTGGCAACACTGTTCGAACTTCTGAAGTGGATCTGAAGGAAATTGAGAGGCAGGTCAAGGAACTTATTGAAAGACTTGGCCTAGATGTAACTGACCTTGGAGAGCAGTTGATGACTTCGGTTGGTCAGAAAATAGAGGATACGTTGGGTGCTAGAGAAGAGCAATTGGTTGAAAGGGTGATGTCTGAGATCACCAAGCTGGCCACTCCTCAGGTTGATCTGGCCCCACTTACCAGTGAGATCAATCAGTTGAGAGGCAGCATAGAAGTTTGAACACCCAAGTATCTCTACATGCTCAATCTATAGAGAAACTGACAACTGAAGTGGAAAATCTGAAAAAGATGGATGATGAAGTTAAGGATAAGGTTGTCTCCGGTTTGGATGAGGATTCCAAGATCTTGAATGAATTGAAAACTGGTCAAGACCAAGTTCTTGCAAATGTCTTGACCCAGTCCAAGGAGACGAACCATTTATGGAGGTCCTTCAGGATGATGTGTGGCATCTTCAAAGAGTGTAAGGACATGAAGTCGTGGCAGCCTCTTGACCGGTTGCCATCTCACCCCTTTGAATGGGAAGCAATTAGGGCAGGTCTAGATGCTGCCAAGGGGGAAAGAAGTTCAGTCCTTACACGACCAGTTGCACCTGGAAGGACTCCATCTGGATCTGGAAGAGAATTGGTTGTGGCTACCAGTACTGAAGCTGGTGAGCAGAGTGATAGGGGGAATGTTGGTTTGGACAAAGGTAAAGGATTAGCTGGTGATGCATCTGCCCAGCCGGCCACTGGTGAAATGTTAGAAACTGGTAATGCTGACATACTACCTCCAGTTTCAGATAGTGATAGTAGAAAACTGGCTAGACTTGGTAATGACATCAAAGAAAGAAAGAAAATGAAACAAAGAAACCAAGTTGAGGCCAGGCACATCTTGCTCAGATTAAGTTGCTGGATATGAGTGATGCCAATCTACTGGGTATCACTAAGGATGAGTATGTTAGGGTTAAGAATGATCCTAGGATAGTTGACCAGTTGAATGAAATGCTAGATGTAGAACTGGATAGACACTATCATGAGGATGAAGCTGAATTCGATGCTAGGAGCTTAAACATTTCAGTGGAGAAGGCAAAAGAGATTAGGGCCAGTGGGATTCTTAAGAGAATTGCAATGTTAAAAAGGTTGTGAAGGATGTATTGAATCCACCAAGAAGAAGGATTCCACAACCAAGAAGACCACTGACAAGAGATGCAAGAGATGCTGACCTTAGCACATTCGTTGAATCAACTGGCGAAGTATCTAATGAAGACATTAAGTCCGCTGTACTGGCTGCTGGTGCTGGGAGTATAAAAATCACAAATGAATCTGAAGCTAGAAACTACTACTCCCAGATCATGTCAACCAGAAGACATAGTGGTACTATTAATGGTGTCAGTGTTACAATCAAGCCAGGCACCAAGGTTTTTCAAATCGAAGTTAAGTATACTGGTGGGCCACTGGTTAGAACTGATGATCCTGGTGCTATGCAGTGTGGGTTCAGCGAATGGGTGGAGATGGTGAATGTTTTGGATGCTAAGGCACAAAAGAATAGGTTCGAGAAAGCATGGGTTAACTTTCTAAGGGGGAAGATTCAACATAAAGAAAATCTGAGCAAAAGTTGAATATTGACCCTGAAGATACTCTGCCTATCTCTTCAGTTGCCAAGAGAAGAAGAACTGGCGAAGGGCCATCTCATTAAGTTCTTTCTTCAGTTATCTACTTGTAATTTGTATTTACATTCTGTAACTTGTATAAATTTCCCTTGTATAAATGAAGTTACCAGTTTGTAACCACAAGGTAGATAATAGATTAAAATCTAACAAACCTAAAAGAAAAACCTAAGGCATTTATTGATCTATAAAAATGCCTTAGATAACTTAAATAGATTTAAATCGAACAAGTCCTTCCAGTTCACACTTGTACAGATACAAGAACTAGAAAAGACTTAGACTATATTTCTAGACAAATAGGGGGAATTTGTTAGGACCAGTTCACCTGGAACTGGCCAGTCACCAGTTCACACTTGCCAGTCACCAGTTGCATCTGGAGACTAGCGAAACTGGTGACCAAGATGATTTGTCGAGAAATATATTGAAGTCCAGTTGCACCGTACAGTTAACGCAACTGAAGACTTCCTCCAGTTGAGAACTGACCAAGTTGAAGAAGCATTCCAGTTGAAGTCGAAGACAACAAATGGAAGATAGAGAATGACAATGGCAGCGAAGCCCAGTTGGCATTCTAGTCAGTTACAAACTGGAGACCATCAGTGGAAAGCCCTTACAAAGCTTTACACTGATTACGAGGAATTGACTTATATGCTTTATGTACCTTTACCCGGATAATAAGCCTTATCTTATTATTTAGTATTAAAAGGTACATAAAGGTGGTTATGTAAAGTCACTTTAACATGCGACTTTACACTGCTTTTTAAGGAATTAAATGATATTCCTTAAATGCTCCCAACCACATTTGTACGGCTAAAGTTAACATCCGAATGTTAACTTTTCCTATAAATACAAGTCATTGCACAACCAAGAATTTAAGTATTCGATCTCACAAAGTTAATTCACAAACTCGAATAACTTCACACTTTGCAAACCTGCAATATTCTTGGTGAACTTGTGCAATCTTCTCTCAATCGCTAAAAGGAACATTTCACAACTTTAAGTGTTTCGATTGTCTTGAGAAATTCCGAGTATAGATCAATTGTATTTCATAGGTTGTTAGGATATTTACATTCGTGTATTATCTTGGTTCCGGATCAACCTTGTAATTTGTTTAATATCAATAAATAAATTACACATTGAAAATACATATTGTCTCATCAAGTTATCTTACAAGTTATTTGTATTATTGCATTGTTCTTTACTTATTGTCTTTTATATAAGTAATCTATCTAGAACTTGGTATATACACGCTGCAACTGGTCGTCTCCAGTTCAGTGCATATATTGCAAAGTAACTCCACCATCGACATAGAGGTGTCTTCAGTAGTACCATCTAACGAGTTGGGACTTACACTAACTCATATGCCTTAAAATCAACCTAATTATAAGACGATGACATGTGGAAGAATGAAGGAATAAGATCAGGAAAGAAACATAATGGAATCCACGTGTCAAATTTTTAAGGTTTTACGTTGATTATTAAGCATATTAGTTAGGTTAATTGATCATTTTCCATTTAAGAATTCTACTTTGGTTTTTTTTTTCTTAAGGTTTTTAGCCTCAAAAAGTGTTTTTGTGTTTATCATTAAACTTTTTTTGAATTTTTAAAAGTAATTTTACATAAATATATAGAGATTTCTAGAATATGTATTTATAGTTAATTTTTTTAAAATTTTTGAATTTATAATGATACAAACAATTGTATGGTAAGTCTTTTTTTTACATATCAAATTATTATCAAAGATTTCATTATACTAATAAACTTTTAGATGCATCTTGAAAAGACTATCTGATTATTGTGTTTACATAACGCAAATAATGAAAAAACGTATTTGGCAAAAAAAACTGATTATAAGATTTTTCATATAGACAAAAAATGGTTAATAATATTATTATAAAAGTTACATTGGTAAACTAAAAAGGTGTTCGGGATTGCATCTTGAAAAGATTATCTTGTGTTTGCATAACGCAGATAATAAAAAAAGTGTTTGACAAAACAATTGTGCGGTAGTCTTTTTTAGACATATCAAGTTATTATCAAAGATTTCATTATACTTATAAACTTTTAGATGCATCTTGAAAAGATTATTTGATTATTGTGTTTGCATGACGTAAATAATAATAAAAAAGTGTTTGACAAAAACTTGATTATCTGATTTTCCATGTAGAAAAAATGCAGATTTGGAAAAGCAGGTTGGGTATGCTTTTTCGAAACGCAGTTTTTATTCGCAAAATCTATTTTGCAAACGCAATCTCCAAACACTCGCTAAATAACTATTAAATTATGTTGAAATGAAAACTTATATTTATACTGCGTATTAGGCGAGAAAAGTTATTTTATATTTTAAAAATAAAACATTAGTATCATCCCTATTTATTGAGATGATGTATAAAATAAAAAAGCAAGATTGTTATCAAATTGCAATGTATTCAAATGACATAAGACAATTGTGTATAATTTAAATAAATAAGGTTCTATTTTGTTCTAGATTATTGTCCCGCGTATTATGTGAAATAAATATATTAAGCTTTCATAATAACGTATTAATAATTATAAATAAGACGTTAAAATATGATAATACTATTATTCAAAAAATATTATGTTGAAGGAATATTATTATTCTAAAATAATTTTGTATCAAAACCTTTTTTAATAAGATATGCATATTATATCTTTTATAATGATATACAGTTAGGCATATATAGTATTGTTGGAAAGTTATCATCCGTATTTATTTGAAAATTTTTTTTTACTGTAGATAGTTTATAAGATATCACATATCATTGTTAACTTTGTATAACTCGAATACCTAGGACTTTTCACGAAAATACATAAATACCCCATCATAAGATTTAAACTTTGGTGAAAAAACCCAATGTATAAGTACCTTAAGAGTGGGCTACCAATCACGTTGGCAAATGTTTGCTTTAGTCATGTACTTTTCAAAATGAGTATTTTTAATAGGTATGTTACATCTTATGACTTAAAACCTAATTTAAATACAGTTAATAATCATGAGTTTTATGAAAACAATAGATACAATTATAACAAAAATAAGAAAATTATTAACTATAGTCTTAAGAGTCATTAATGTACGTTTTTTTCATATCAAAAACTCACTATGATAAAATATACAACTAATTATGTACATTAACTTAAACTATGAGGTTATATTAACAAAACCTTTAAATATATCTTGAAAACATACGTAATTTTTTCATCATTAAATAATATATTTTATAAGGGTTGTGATTAAAAGTTTAAATTTACGTAATGATGATTGTTTCTTCATAAAAGAAATTAATACTCTTTTATGTAGATACATGTAAATGTAGATTGTAAAAATAAATTGTTTAAAAAAAAAGAGTAACAGAAAAAAGAAATCAAAAAAGATTCCCAAATTATCAATCCCCCATATGAAGGTGTCGAATTCACCATTAACATGGTACTTTTGAATTTAATATATTATTTTTAGTTACATGGGATAAAGTATATTAAATAAAGTTAATTATATAAAGTAGAAGGACTAATGTTGTGTTTTCTAATAATAAATTTGGAAATAACATCATTATTTTGATCTAAGGGTTGTAATAAAAGTTGAACTATCCAACGGTCCTTTCTTCATAAAAGAATTTAGGACCTTGTTATATATATATTGGTATGATATATTGAATAAGGAAACTTATAATATATATGTAATTTGATGATATATAAATATAATTAGATACAGACATATATATATATATATATGATGATATATAATTGAATATAAGGTTGTCCATTTAAGCTTAGATGTGGAACCCTTCACATACTAATTTTTTAATATTTTTTGTTTAATGAATAAATGTTTGACCCCCATGAATTTTATAGATTAAAAAAATATGTGAGTGTTCCACACCTAACTTTAGGTTAGTAAAGCCTTATATTCCATCCCCTATATATATAACTTACATATATATTCCTTATTCAAAAAGAATATATTTATCTATTAGGTAGAGATCAGAGAGAAGGTTCTTAAAGAGGGAAGGGAGAGAAAGTCCGTTTTTTTTATTTTTTTTTAGCTTTTTTTTTTGATTTTTTCACTTTTTTCATTCTTTTTTTAATTAACTAATTCCAAAAATAAAATATAATTTTTTTTCAAAGGGCGTAGCCCATAAGTTATAGGTGAAGCCTGTCAGTCTATAGCGGAGCCATGATAGCTAAGGACGGAGCCCGTTAGGTAGATCACCCCATCACCGATCACCCCCTATGACCTATCACTCCCACCAGCTACCCCTTATTAATATCCTTAAGGGGGGGAGTCCGTACCGTACCCTTATATGTATAGTCACTACTCGGATTAGAAAAAAAAATTTAATTATTTTTAAAATTTTTTTAATTATCAAGAAGGCTATTGATGATGACCCTGGTAATGAGGCTCTTCGAAAAGAGGAAGCAGCAGTACTAAATAGTTTCAAAGATGCAACAATTGATGAGGAACACTTCTTAAAACAAAAGGCAAAAATTGAGTGGCTTGAGGTAGGAGACTCTAACTCTTCTTAGTTCCATAGTGCTATGAAGGCTAAACACCATCGAAACGGAATTGTAACAATTAAAGATAGGAATGGGATGGACCGCGAAGGAGGAGGGGTGCCAACAGCTCTAGTTGATCACTATGAACAGTTCATTGGCAAAGAGGGGTCGACTTTAACATTTGATACTTCTAACTAATTCGTGAAGCGACTAAGTGACCAAAAGGCGAGTCAAATGGTACAGCCAATCTCGAATGAGGAAATCAGGAATGCTATGTTCTCAATTAATGATAATAAAGCTCCCGGGCCGGATGGTTTTACATCTATGTTCTTTAAAAAAACATGGGATGTAAAAAGCTGATGAAGGGGTATTTTTAGGCTATTCAGATATTCAAAAGGCCTTTAGAGTTTATAATTATAGACTCAAAAAGGTGCATGAGACAATTCATGTCACATTCGATGAATCAACTGAAGCAATCAACAAGAGACCAAGCCTTGATATTTCTCCAGTCATTCCAATCAGTTTTGGTGAAACTGACCAAGTTCATCGGTCAGTTGTTTCACCAGAAAATGCTTCCAGTTACAACAAACTGGAACCAGTTAAGAAGAAGAACACCTCAAGTGACACATCATTTTATCCTTCTATCAATTTCAACTTACCACAAGAATTGGTGATTGGATCTGATGTTCGTGCCATTCCAATATCAGCACCAGTTCAAGCACCTACTTCTCCAGTTACTCATGAAATATCTTCAACTGAGGAATTTCATGATGCTAATCGAGACCTCATTGACTCTGATGAGGATGTAGAAGTTGTTTGGACTGATCCTTCTCCAGATGCTGCTGCAACTGAAGAAGATCGCCAGGTGACTTGCACTGATATTGTAGTTCACCAGCCTAGTCAATACACTAAATGGACTAAAGCCCACCCAATTGAACAAATTGTGGGTGATCCAACTAGTGGGGTTCATACTAGAAGAGCCACCAGTGAGCAATGCTTAAACGTCACCTTCTTATCTTTAATTGAACCAAAGAAGATTGACGAGGCTATGGCAGACCCAAGCTGGGTGGAAGCTATGCAAGAAGAGCTCCTCCAGTTTTGAAAGGAACAATGTTTGGGAGCTTGTTCCTTGTCCACCAGGGTTAAAGGAAGAACCTATTGGTACCAGATGGGTCTACCGAAACAAGATGGATGAAGATGGCCATGTTGTAAGAAACAAGGCCAGACTAGTTGCCAGGGTTATTGTCAAGCAGAGGGCGTTGACTTTGATGAAACTTTTGCTCCAGTTGCAAGACTTGAAGCCATAAGAATTTCTTGGCTTATGCAGCCCATCTGCAGTTCAAGGTCTTCCAGATGGATGTCAAAAGTGCGTTCCTTAATGGAACATTGGAAGAAGAAGTTTATGTTTAGCAGACTCCAGGTTTCATCGATGAGAAGCATCCTCATTGGGTTTATAGACTGAACAAAGCATTGTATGGTCTAAGACAAGCCCAAGAGCCTGGTATGATACTTTAACTAAACATCTTCTTAAAAATGGCTTTCAAAGAGGTGCAATAGATAATACCTTGTTATCTTGAAAGAAAGAGGTAATATCTTATTGGTACAAATTTATGTTGATGACATTATTTTTGGTTCAACTGATGAGCAATGTGTAAAAAGTTTTCTAAAATCATGTCATCTGAGTATGAGATGAGTTTAATGGGTGAATTAACATTTTTCTTAGGTCTTCAGATTAAGCAAACTGAAAATGGAATTTTCATAAACCAAGAAAATATGTCAGAGATTTGTTAAGAAAATACAAATATGATTCAATCCCATCAAAAAACACACCTATTGCAGCACCATTGAATTTGGACTCTGACCAACTGGCAAACCAGTTAACATAACTGACTATAGAGGTATGGTTGGTTCACTGAAATGCTTCCAGTTACAACAAACTGGAACCAGTTAAGAAGAAGAACACCTCCAGTGACACATCATTTTATCCTTCTATCAATTTTAACTTACCACAAGAATTGGTGATTGGATCTGATGTTCGTGCCATTCCAATATCAGCACCAGTTCAAGCACCTACTTCTCCAGTTACTTCATGAAATACCTTCAACTGAGGAATTTCATGATGCTAATCGAGACCTCATTGACTCTGATGAGGATGTAGAAGTTGTTTGGACTGATCCTCTCCAGACGCTGTTGCAACTGAAGAAGATCGCCAGGTGACTTGCACTGATATTGTAGTACACCAGCCTAGTCAATACACTAGATGGACTAAAGCCCACCCAATTGAACAGATTATGGGTGATCCAACTAGTGGGGTTCAGACTAGAAGAGCCACCAGTGAGCAATGCTTAAACGTCACCTTCTTATCTTTATTGAACCAAAGAAGATTGACGAGGCTATGGCAGACCCAAGCTGGGTGGAAGCTATGCAAGAAGAGCTCCTCCAGTTTGAAAGGAACAATGTTTGGGAGCTTGTTCCTTGTCCACCAGGGTTAAAGAAAGAACCTATTGGTACCAGATGGGTCTACCGAAACAAAATGGATGAAGATAGCCATGTTGTAAGAAACAAGGCCAGACTAGTTGCCCAGGGTTTTTGTCAAGCAGAGGGCGTTGACTTTGATGAAACTTTTGCTCCAGTTGCAAGACTTGAAGCCATAAGAATATTCTTGGCTTATGCAGCCCATCTGCAGTTCAAGGTCTTCCAGATGGATGTCAAAAGTGCGTTCCTTAATGGAACATTGGAAGAAGAAGTTTATGTTAGCAGACTCCAGGTTTCATCGATGAGAAGCACCCTCATTGGGTTTATAGACTGAACAAAGCATTGTATGGTCTAAGACAAGCCCCAAGAGCCTGGTATGATACTTTAACTAAACATCTTCTTAAAAATGGCTTTCAAAGAGGTGCAATAGATAATACCTTGTTATCTTGAAAGAAAGAGGTAATATCTTATTGGTACAAATTTATGTTGATGACATTATTTTTGGTTCAACTGATGATGCAATGTGTAAAAAGTTTTCTAAAATCATGTCATTTGAGTATGAGATGAGTTTAATGGGTGAATTAACATTTTTCTTAGGTCTTCAGATTAAGCAAACTGAAAATGGAATTTTCATAAACCAAGGAAAATATGTCAGAGATTTGTTAAGAAAATACAAATATGATTCAATCCCATCAAAAAACACACCTATTGCAGAACCATTGAATTTGGACTCTGACCCAACTGGCAAACCAGTTAACATAACTGACTATAGAGGTATGGTTGGTTCACTGATGTACTTAACTGCCAGTCGACCAGATATAATGTTTGCAACATGTTTATGTGCCAGGTTTCAGGCTAACCCTAAAGAATCACATTTGCACGCTGTAAAGCGTATCTTTAGATACCTGAAAGGGTGTCCTAATCTTGGTCTTTGGTACCCCAAAGGCTCAGGATTAGATCTAATGGGTTATTCAGATTCTGATCATGCAGGTTGTAAGATAGATAGAAAATCAACAACTGGTGGTTGTCATTTCCTTGGAGGAAAACTGGTAAGTTGGACCAGCAGGAAGCAGACTTCAGTCTCTATGTCCACTGCTGAGGCAGAGTACATTTCTGCGGCCAGTTGTTGTGCCCAGATTCTCTGGATCAAGAACCTGTTACTAGATTATGGTCAGAAGTTTACTAAGACCCCAATCTTTTGTGACAACACCAGTGCAATTGCTATATCTCACAACCCAGTGATGCACTCCAAAACAAAGCATATTGACATCAGGTATCATTTCATTCGAGATCAATGTTATGAAAGGAGATATTGAAATTCATTTCATCCCCACTGACAAACAGTTAGCTGATGTTTTTACTAAACCTCTCGATGAGAAACCTTTAAACATCTCATCAGCGAACTGGGAATGTTAAACCCTTAACTGAGCTTTCTTTGTTATTGAACGCGTCAGTGACACTGATGAAGTTCTCCAGTTGAGGAGGTCCAGATAATCTTTGCTCGCCAGGCTATCGAACGCCTTGTGATACTATCTTGGCACTAATTGATGTCTGGATCATCATTTTAGGGGGAAAGACTCAAAATAATTTTCTGACTAAAATTCGTTTTTGTTTGAAAATGCAACTGGAGAACTCTTCAGTTGGAAACTGGTGCTGGACTGATCCTCCAGTTACCAGGTTCAGTCTTGTCTTTTTTTGTTATAACGTTACAAATACTTGGTCAATATGTGTGACACGTGATGATACTCGAGTGTTTTAAACCACTTGATATCGTGATCTGACGTGTTTGAAACCATTTTAGTACTTGACAACTGTTTGTATTGGGAAAACAAAAGTGAGTGGGCGCGTGGGTAAGATAAGCCGTCGTAGCATTTAATGCTGACATGGAAGCATTTAATGTTTACATGGCAAATTATTATTTTATTTCAAAATTCAAACCAACTTTTGTGAAAATATCTTAAAAAAGGGATTTTGTTCATTAAAATATAATTTTGGTGTTACATTGGGATCTTGAATCCTTATAAATACCCTTATTTACTTCGAACTCATTTACTTCTTTTTCTTACATTCTTTCATTTACTTTCCAATCATCAAAATCGCTTCATTCTTCTCTTTGCTTCATAAATCAAGAACCCTAAATCCCAAATTTCATTTTCATTCTTCTATGGCTCCTAGATCATCTCGTTCAAGAGATGTAAATCTCTTGACTGTTCCATACAATCCCTCACCAGATGTCACACAGGCACCTGGTGCCCCTTGTAGTGCTTCGGTCATAAAACTAAATCCAAATAATCCTATGGCCAGCCTACGAGGATCTCAAGGGTCCGATACCCTTATTGTAGAATTCAAAAGTTTTTGAAGAATTCTCCAATAGGACCCTCATTCTCTCTAAACCCACGTAAGATGTTTCACAACTACTTATGTGAGTTTTGGTACACTGCCGTTCTTTCTTCCGATTGTTCCTCCATCAGTTTCACATTAAAGGATGGAACAATCCAGTGTACCTTGTCAGCTGATACATTGAGGGATGCCTTACGCCTCAATTACTGGAGAGAGGGTGAATCTCCAGTCGTCTTGCCCCCAAATATAAACTTTCGCCAAGTACTCCTTGAAATGGGACACAGGGAGTGTTTGGAGAATGGGGTGTTGAAGACAAAAGGTGCGATGACCATGAAGGGCCTTACACCTTCATGGAGGTACTTTTTCATCCACCTGGTGGAGAGCATGGGTGGGAGTTCTGGTGGACTTGACCAGATTAACTCCTCGCAAGCAGAGATGGCTTACTGCTTGTGGAACGGATTGAGAGTGGACTTTGTAGATATTCTGTATAGAAGTCTGGTTCAAAAGCTGAAGGGCTCAAGGGGTGTTTGTATTCCCTTTTCAAGGTTCCTCTCACTTTGTTTTAAGCAAATTCTGGGCAGGGAAGCATATAATAGTACAGATTCTCCGTACACTGCTCCAGATATGCTAAGGAATCTAGACTCACTGGTATCTGAAGCTGGTGAGGTTGAAATTCCTGAACGAATGCAACTGACATTCGCTTCAACTGATGCACCTCTTGTAGGTGAGTCAGAAAGGCAACTGGGCGGGCCTCAAAATAATGAGGGACCCTCCAGTGTGTCTAATGTTGTGGTTAAGGATAGAGCAACCATAACTGAAGCAACACCAATCTCATCTATCCCTGGTGAAGATACTTCGGTATCTGATCCTCCAACAGATGCACCCATCCAGGAAACTGGGGAAGGTCATCTGGAGACTGTCCAGGTAACTGAACAGCCCTCTGTCACATTCATGGATCTGGACATGAGTGTTAATGACGAGGAAATCCTTATAGAATCTTCGGATTCTGAAGGTACTAAAACAGACTTGGAGATTCTTGATGCTTCTGTACAAGCTCAAGACCCTTCATCTCCAGTCTTACCTCCAGACGCATCAATTTCATTTTCACCACCACAAATAAATGTGCCTATAGATATATCTTTACCAATATATTCCGCTCCTTTACCAACTGGGCAAATCTCACTTGCTCGAGAAATGCCACCCCCACCGTCGCCGTTGTTCACACCTGAGCATTCTCAGCATGAACAACAATTGATTTTCCAGTCCTTTCTTCAACCACCACTCCAATAATTTCTTCAACTGCTGGCCTGACAACTGGGGAGACTTCCATCAGTTTGCCTCCTCCAGTTGCTCCAGTAGTAACTGCTAGTGGTCCAGTGACACCTTCTCCTTTGTCACTGGACAGTCAAGTTGTCTCACTACAAGCCGATCTCCAAAACCTTCTAACCAGGGTGGAGGAGATTCAGAAGACACTTGACAAGAACACCAAGTCATTCTCCAGATACCACAAAGATCATTTGACAAACATTAAGGTGGTCGATCTAGGGATAAACAAGTTTTCATCTAATGAAGACTTGGTGTTCAAAAAGCTTAATGAGTTGGTCACTGGCTGCAACAATCTGGCTGGTACTCTAAAGGAAGCCTTTGACCTAACTCACTCCAAGGTCTCCAGTTCATTTCATTGTAGAGAATTGTATTAGCATGTTATCAAAAGATGAAGCAAAACTTTCTGCTCTTGTTGAGAAAGTTAGGGAACTGAAAGACGAGATTGAGATGAGACTTTGCAGATATTCTGTATAGAAGCCTGGTTCAAAAGCTGAAGGGCTCAAGGGGTGTTTGTATTCCCTTTTCAAGGTTCCTCTCACTATTGTTTTAAGCAAATTCTGGGCAGGGAAGCATATAATAGTACAGATTCTCCGTACACTGCTCCAGATATGCTAAGGAATCTAGACTCACTGGTATCTGAAGCTGGTGAGGTTGAAATTCCTGAACGAATGCAACTGACATTCGCTTCAACTGATGCACCTCTTGTAGGTGAGTCAGAAAGGCAACTGGGCGGGCCTCAAAATAATGAGGGACCCTCCAGTGTGTCTAATGTTGTGGTTAAGGATAGAGCAACCATAACTGAAGCAACACCAATCTCATCTATCCCTGGTGAAGATACTTCGGTATCTGATCCTCCAACAGATGCACCCATCCAGGAAACTGGGGAAGGTCATCTGGAGACTGTCCAGGTAACTGAACAGCCCTCTGTCACATTCATGGATCTGGACATGAGTGTTAATGACGAGGAAATCCTTATAGAATCTTCGGATTCTGAAGGTACTAAAATAGACTTGGAGATTCTTGATGCTTCTGTACAAGCTCAAGACCCTTCATCTCCAGTCTTACCTCCAGACGCATCAATTTCATTTTCACCACCACAAATAAATGTGCCTATAGATATATCTTTACCAATATATTCCGCTCCTTTACCAACTGGGCAAATCTCACTTGCTCGAGAAATGCCACCCCCACCGTCGCCGTTGTTCACACCTGAGCATTCTCAGCATGAACAACAATTTGATTTTCCAGTCCTTTCTTCAACCACCACTCCAATAATTTCTTCAACTGCTGGCCTGACAACTGGGGAGACTTCCATCAGTTTGCCTCCTCCAGTTGCTCCAGTAGTAACTGCTAGTGGTCCAGTGACACCTTCTCCTTTGTCACTGGACAGTCAAGTTGTCTCACTACAAGCCGATCTCCAAAACCTTCTAACCAGGGTGGAGGAGATTCAGAAGACACTTGACAAGAACACCAAGTCATTCTCCAGATACCACAAAGATCATTTGACAAACATTAAGGTGGTCGATCTAGGGATAAACAAGTTTTCATCTAATGAAGACTTGGTGTTCAAAAAGCTTAATGAGTTGGTCACTGGCTGCAACAATCTGGCTGGTACTCTAAAGGAAGCCTTTGACCTAACTCACTCCAAGGTCTCCAGTTCCATTTCCAATCTACTTGGCAACACTGTTCGAACTTCTGAAGTGGATCTGAAGGAAATTGAGAGGCAGGTCAAGGAACTTATTGAAAGACTTGGCCTAGATGTAACTGACCTTGGAGAGCAGTTGATGACTTCGGTTGGTCAGAAAATAGAGGATACGTTGGGTGCTAGAGAAGAGCAATTGGTTGAAAGGGTGATGTCTGAGATCACCAAGCTGGCCACTCCTCAGGTTGATCTGGCCCCACTTACCAGTGAGATCAATCAGTTGAGAGGCAGCATAGAAAGTTTGAACACCCAAGTATCTCTACATGCTCAATCTATAGAGAAACTGACAACTGAAGTGGAAAATCTGAAAAAGATGGATGATGAAGTTAAGGATAAGGTTGTCTCCGGTTTGGATGAGGATTCCAAGATCTTGAATGAATTGAAAACTGGTCAAGACCAAGTTCTTGCAAATGTCTTGACCCAGTCCAAGGAGACGAACCATTTATGGAGGTCCTTCAGGATGATGTGTGGCATCTTCAAAGAGTGTAAGGACATGAAGTCGTGGCAGCCTCTTGACCGGTTGCCATCTCACCCCTTTGAATGGGAAGCAATTAGGGCAGGTCTAGATGCTGCCAAGGGGGAAAGAAGTTCAGTCCTTACACGACCAGTTGCACCTGGAAGGACTCCATCTGGATCTGGAAGAGAATTGGTTGTGGCTACCAGTACTGAAGCTGGTGAGCAGAGTGATAGGGGGAATGTTGGTTTGGACAAAGGTAAAGGATTAGCTGGTGATGCATCTGCCCAGCCGGCCACTGGTGAAATGTTAGAAACTGGTAATGCTGACATACTACCTCCAGTTTCAGATAGTGATAGTAGAAAACTGGCTAGACTTGGTAATGACATCAAAGAAAGAAAGAAAGAAAATGAAACAAAGAAACCAAGTTGAGGCCAGGGCACATCTTGCTCAAATTAAGTTGCTGGATATGAGTGATGCCAATCTACTGGGTATCACTAAGGATGAGTATGTTAGGGTTAAGAATGATCCTAGGATAGTTGACCAGTTGAATGAAATGCTAGATGTAGAACTGGATAGACACTATCATGAGGATGAAGCTGAATTCGATGCTAGGAGCTTAAACATTTCAGTGGAGAAGGCAAAAGAGATTAGGGCCAGTGGGATTCTTAAGAGAATTGCAAATGTTAAAAAGGTTGTGAAGGATGTATTGAATCCACCAAGAAGAAGGATTCCACAACCAAGAAGACCACTGACAAGAGATGCAAGAGATGCTGACCTTAGCACATTCGTTGAATCAACTGGCGAAGTATCTAATGAAGACATTAAGTCCGCTGTACTGGCTGCTGGTGCTGGGAGTATAAAAATCACAAATGAATCTGAAGCTAGAAACTACTACTCCCAGATCATGTCAACCAGAAGACATAGTGGTACTATTAATGGTGTCAGTGTTACAATCAAGCCAGGCACCAAGGTTTTTCAAATCGAAGTTAAGTATACTGGTGGGCCACTGGTTAGAACTGATGATCCTGGTGCTATGCAATATGTGTTCAGCGAATGGGTGGAGATGGTGAATGTTTTGGATGCTAAGGCACAAAAGAATAGGTTCGAGAAAGCATGGGTTAACTTTCTAAGGGGGAAGATTCAACATAAAGAAAATCTTGAGCAAAAGTTGAATATTGACCCTGAAGATACTCTGCCTATCTCTTCAGTTGCCAAGAGAAGAAGAACTGGCGAAGGGCCGTCTCATTAAGTTCTTTCTTCAGTTATCTACTTGTAATCTGTATTTACATTCTGTAACTTGTATAAATTTCATTCCCTTGTATAAATGAAGTTACCAGTTTGTAACCACAAGGTAGATAATAGATTAAAATCTAACAAACCTAAAAGAAAAACCTAAGGCATTTATTGATCTATAAAAATGCCTTAGATAACTTAAATAGATTTAAATCGAACAAGTCCTTCCAGTTCACACTTGTACAGATACAAGAACTAGAAAAGACTTAGACTATATTTCTAGACAAATAGGGGGAATTTGTTAGGACCAGTTCACCTGGAACTGGCCAGTCACCAGTTCACACTTGCCAGTCACCAGTTGCATCTGGAGACTAGTGAAACTGGTAACCAAGATGATTTGTCGAGAAATATATTGAAGTCCAGTTGCACCGTACAGTTAACGCAACTGAAGACTTCCTCCAGTTGAGAACTGACCAAGTTGAAGAAGCATTCCAGTTGAAGTCGAAGACAACAAATGGAAGATAGAGAATGACAATGGCAGCGAAGCCCAGTTGGCATTCTAGTCAGTTACAAACTGGAGACCATCAGTGGAAAGCCCTTACAAAGCTTTACACTGATTACGAGGAATTGACTTATATGCTTTATGTACCTTTACCCGGATAATAAGCCTTATCTTATTATTTAAGTATTAAAAAGGTACATAAAGGTGGTTATGTAAAGTCACTTTAACATGCGACTTTACACTGCTTTTAAGGAATTAAATGATATTCCTTAAATGCTCCCAACCACATTTGTACGGCTAAAGTTAACATCCGAATGTTAACTTTTCCTATAAATACAAGTCATTGCACAACCAAGAATTTAAGTATTCGATCTCACAAAGTTAATTCACAAACTCGAATAACTTCACACTTTGCAAACCTGCAATATTCTTGGTGAACTTGTGCAATCTTCTCTCAATCGCTAAAAGGAACATTTCACAACTTTAAGTGTTTCGATTGTCTTGAGAAATTCCGAGTATAGATCAATTGTATTTCATAGGTTGTTAGGATATTTACATTCGTGTATTATCTTGGTTCCGCATCAACCTTGTAATTTGTTTAATATCAATAAATAAATTACACATTGAAAAATACATATTGTCTCATCAAGTTATCTTACAAGTTATTTGTATTATTGCATTGTTCTTTACTTATTGTCTTTTATATAAGTAATCTATCTAGAACTTGGTATATACACACTGCAACTGGTCGTCTCCAGTTCAGTGCATATATTGCAAAGTAACTCCACCATCGACATAGAGGTGTCTTCAGTAGTACCATCTAACGAGTTGGGACTTACACTAACTCATATGCCTTAAAATCAACCTAATTATAAGACGATGACATGTGGAAGAATGAAGGAATAAGATCAGGAAAGAAACATAATGGAATCCACGTGTCAAATTTTTAAGGTTTTACGTTGATTATTAAGCATATTAGTTAGGTTAATTGATCATTTTCCATTTAAGAATTCTACTTTGGTTTTTTTTTCTTAAGGTTTTTAACCTCAAAAAGTGTTTTTGTGTTTATCATTAAACTTTTTTTGAATTTTTAAAAGTAATTTTACATAAATATATAGAGATTTCTAGAATATGTATTTATAGTTAATTTTTTTAAAATTTTTGAATTTATAATGATACAAACAATTGTATGGTAGTCTTTTTTTTACATATCAAATTATTATCAAAGATTTCATTATACTAATAAACTTTTAGATGCATCTTGAAAAGACTATCTGATTATTGTGTTTACATAACGCAAATAATGAAAAAACGTATTTGGCAAAAAAAACTGATTATAAGATTTTTCATATAGACAAAAAATGGTTAATAATATTATTATAAAAGTTACATTGGTAAACTAAAAAGGTGTTCGGGATTGCATCTTGAAAAGATTATCTTGTGTTTGCATAACGCAGATAATAAAAAAAAGTGTTTGACAAAACAATTGTGCGGTAGTCTTTTTTTGACATATCAAATTATTATCAAAGATTTCATTATACTTATAAACTTTTAGATGCATCTTGAAAAGATTATTTGATTATTGTGTTTGCATGACGTAAATAATAATAAAAAAGTGTTTTGACAAAAAAATTATCTGATTTTTCATACAAACAAAAAGTGTTTTAGAAAAATGTAGGTTGGGGCATGCTTTTCAGAACGTAGTTTTTATTCGCAAAATCTATTTTACAAATGCAACCCCAAACACTCGCTAAATAACTATTAAATTATGTTGAAATGAAAACTTATGTTTATACTGCGTATTAGGCGGGAAAAGTTATTTTATATTTTAAAAATAAAACATTAGTATCATCCCTATTTATTGAGATGATGTATAAAATAAAAAAGCAAGATTGTTATCAAATTGCAATGTATTCAAATGACATAAGACAATTGTGTATAATTTAAATAAATAAGGTTCTATTTTGTTCTAGATTATTGTCCCGCGTATTATGTGAAATAAATATATTAAGCTTTCATAATAACGTATTAATAATTATAAATAAGACGTTAAAATATGATAATACTATTATTCAAAAAATATTATGTTGAAGGAATATTATTATTCTAAAATAATTTTGTATCAAAACCTTTTTTAATAAGATATGCATATTATATCTTTTATAATAATACACAGTTAGGCATATATAGTATTGTTGGAAAGTTATCATCCGTATTTATTTGAAATTTTTTTTTACTGTAGATAGTTTATAAGATATCACATATCATTGTTAACTTTGTATAACTCGAATTACCTAGGACTTTTCACGAAAATACATAAATACCCCATCATAAGATTTAAACTTTGGTGAAAAAACCCAATGTATAAGTACCTTAAGAATGGGCTACCAATCACATTGGCAAATGTTTGCTTTAATCATGTACTTTTCAAAATGAGTATTTTTAATAGGTATGTTACATCTTATGACTTAAAACCTAATTTAAAATACAGTTAATAATCATGAGTTTTATGAAAACAATAGATACAATTATAACAAAAATAAGAAAATTATTAACTATAGTCTTAAGAGTCATTAATGTACGTTTTTTTCATATCAAAAACTCACTATGATAAAATATACAACTAATTATGTACATTAACTTAAACTATGAGGTTATATTAACAAAACCCCTAAATATATCTTGAAAACATACGTAATTTTTTCATCATTAAATAATATATTTTATAAGGGTTGTGATTAAAAGTTTAAATTTACGTAATGATGATTGTTTCTTCATAAAAGAAATTAATACTCTTTTATGTAGATACATGTAAATGTAGATTGTAAAAATAAATTGTTTAAAAAAAAAGAGTAACAGAAAAAAGAAATCAAAAAAGATTCCCAAATTATCAATCCCCCATATGAAGGTGTCGAATTCACCATTAACATGGTACTTTTGAATTTAATATATTATTTTTAGTTACATGGGATAAAGTATAATTATTAAATAAAAGTTAATTATATAAAGTAGAAGGACTAATGTTGTGTTTTCTCAATAATAAATTTGGAAATAACATCATTATTTTGATCTAAGGGTTGTAATTAAAAATTAAAACTTATCTAACGGTCCTTGTTTCATAAAAGAATTTAGAACTTTGTTATATATATATTATATATATATATATATTATAACTAAATAGATAATTATATATATAATAATATATATATAATTATATATATATAAAAGTGAATATAAGGTTGTCCGACACCTAAATTTAGGTGTGGAACCCCTCACATACTAATTTTTTAATATTTTTTTGTTAATGAATAAATGTTAGCCCCCATGAATTTTATGAATTAAAAAACTAATATGTGAGTGTTCCACACCTAAACTTAGATACCTAACAGCCTTATATTACCATCCCCATATATGATAATTACATTATATATATATATATAGGGTAGAGATCCCGAGAGAAGGTTCTTAAGGAGAGAAAAGAGAAGTTCGTTTTTTTTTTTTTTTTTAGCTTTTTTTTTATTATTTTCACTTTTTTCATTTTCCCTTTAATTAACTAATTCCAAAAATAAAATATAATGTTTTTTTCAAAGGGCGTAGCCCATAAGTTATAGGTGAAGCCTGTCAGTCTATAGCGGAGCCATGATAGCTAAGGACGGAGCCCGTTAGGTAGATCACCCCCATCACAGATTACCCCCTATGACCTATCACTCCCACCGGCTACCCCTTATTAATATCCTTAAGGGCGAAGCCGTACCGTACCCTTATATGTATAGTCACTAACTCGGATTATAATTATTTTTAAAATTTTTTTAATTATCAAGAAGGCTATTGATGATGACCCTGGTAATGAGGCTCTTCGAAAAGAGGAAGCAGCAGTACTAAATAGTTTCAAAGATGCAATAATTGATGAGGAACGCTTCTTAAAACAAAAGGCAAAAATTGAGTGGCTTGAGGTTGGAGACTCTAATTCTTCTTTCTTCCATAATGCTATGAAGGCTAAACAACATCAAAACAGAATTGTAACAATTAAAGATAGGAACGGGATGGACCGCGAAGGAGGAGGGGTGCCAACAGCTCTAGTTGATCACTATGAACAGTTCATTGGCAAAGAGGGGTCGACTTTAACATTTGATACTTCTAACTAATTCGTGAAGCGACTAAGTGACCAAAAGGCGAGTCAAATGGTACAACCAATCACGAATGAGGAAATCAGGAATG
>CM067167.1:196717092-196719592 GCA_034093135.1 Erigeron breviscapus | reverse complement strand
ATATATATATATATATATATATATATATATATATATATATATATATATATATATATATATATATATATATATATATATATATATATATATATATATATATATATATATATATATATATATATATATATATATATATATATATATATATATATATATATATATATAAAAATATTGTATAGAATATATATATGTATCAGAATTACTTCACTGAAGCTTCACTTCAGTTCAGATCAAGATAAATCTGAAGCATTCATTCTGAAGTCAAAGACTGAAGTATGAAGAAGAGAATCATCTCAGAAGCGAGCAAAGAGTGATTCTACCAGATCAAAGACTGAAGCATCTCAGTATAAAGTACTTACAACACTTTACACTGATTACGAGGAAGACTTTTTACTTTACATACCTTTACCAAGTTAATAGATTTATCTATTAATAAAAGGTACAAGGTAAAAGTATAGGTTTGGAACGTAGTACTATAAGTCACATCAACTGACTTATATACTCTTCCTAGTACAAGCATGTAAGGAATTAAGTTTAATTCCTTAAATGCTCACAACCACTTTTATACGATCTTGTCCATGTCATCATGAACTTGTTCTATAAATACAAAGTCTTCTCACAACTTGCAAAGTGCTTGAAACTTTAGCATTGCAACTTGTGAGATATACTCTAAGTAAACTTACGAGTATTTCCAAGTTATTTAGATCACTTGTTTTTCGGGATTGTTTAGATACTTACACTTGGGTGTTTATCTTTGTTCCGCAACAATCCTTGTATTTGTTTATATATCAATAATCAAATACATTAGAAAGAAAACAACGTGTCTCAATGCTACATACTTGATTATACTCATATATATCTTTATATTGCTTCTGCCATTTAGTTCGTGCATTTTACCTTAAGTCAATTGTTTCTTGTTATCCATATCTGGATCGTAAACTAAACTTGTCCATCAAGATCAGTTGTACTTGCCAGTCGGGTTTAGTTAATCATCTTTATTTGGGACTAACAATTAGTATCAGAGCAGCAAGGTTGAATTATATCAATTCTTTAACCTTTGATCTGCATAGATAGCTGACTTTCAACAAGAACGTCCTGACCCTAATAACACTACACCACCTACACCCCCTATCATCAACAACAATATACCATGGCATAATGTACACGTACACTTTCCAAATAATCCTGTTCCCAAGTTTGATGGAACAGTGAAAACTTTCAAACATGGAAAGCATGCATGCTAAAGTATATTGCTGGTGTTGAAAGACACTTACCCGATATCTTAAAAGAAGGACCTTTGTCCCCATGAATGCTTCTACTGTTGTCAGAAATACCGATGGGACTCCTAGGCAGTCACCTAAGGAGAAGGATCATTGGTCTGAGGATGATCATAGGCTTGTAGACCTTGACACTAAGTTACAAAATATGATTTTATATGCAGTTCCTGAAACCCTTATGCCCACTCTTGTTTTTCTTGAAAATTCCAAATTAATGTGGGAGGAACTAATGACACAGTTTGAAGGCACAAATGAGACAATTGTCACAAGAAAAGTTGCTTTGAACAAAAGATATGAGTCTTTCTTTGCTGTCCCTGGGGAAACTTTAACTCAAACTTACATCAGATTTACAAATCTGGTAAATCAACTGAAAGCCCTGGGTGTTACCAAAGATAAAGAAATTCTGTTGGAAATTTTTTGTGACATTTTACCTTCTAAATGGGAAAATTTAATCTTGGTCTTGAGACAAGGCAAAACTTTGCACAGTCACACTCTTGCTTCCCTTTATGGAGCCTTCAGATATACTGAAGAGAACAAAGCTAAGAGAGCTTTGGCTGAGCAGGATGCCAAGAATCATGTTTCTACCAGTTCTGGTATGGTTCAGTATTCTGAACCACATAGTACTGCTCTACTATTTTCTGAGAGTGACATTTCTGACTCGATGAAGAAGATGGTTTCTGAAATGTTAAAACTGGTGTCTCTGGTAATGTTACTCATGATTGTAATGAGGATGACAATGATGATTTGGTTGCCATGCTGGCTAAAACGTTCAATCGTTTTAAGGCCAAATCAAATCGAGCTGGCAAACCTTTTGCTTCCAGCGCTTCTATTGACAAGTCTAATCTTGAATGCTTTAAATGTGGCAAGAAAGGACATTTCATGAAGGAATGTAGATCTAGTCAACCATCATCATCACAATCTGCTCCTAACCATTCTATTTTTCAGAAATCTGATGACAGCTATAGGCCAAATACAAGAAGTTAAAGGCACATATGGCTCTTCTGGCACAAGACAACTCAAGCAACAGTTGTATGATTGCCAAAACTAAAAAATGGGAAGAATCTGATGAATCATCTGATGATGAAGAAGAAGTTAGGGACATGTGTTTCATGGCACAAGAAGATCAAGGTCATTTGGTCAAATCCGATGTTGAATCTGGTCGCTGGGTGGATATTGTAATGAAGAAGGTCAGTAATTTTGGCTTTGAAAATAATGAGGAACAC
>CM067167.1:196636975-196716092 GCA_034093135.1 Erigeron breviscapus | reverse complement strand
TCGTGAGAGAAAAATATATCGATCGATTAATCATTCATCATACCAAAACCATTCGGTCATCAATACTTCAATATCGCCAATTTCAACAACTTTCGAGATTCCATACAAGGTCCAATACCCAAACCGTATGTTCAATCTATAATATCCAACCATAAGTAATAATCAATAATATTTAGCCAAAGGCATAATTCGATGAGTTTGTGCTTGAGCCACTACTAAAACCGGTTATGTCCAAGATAATAAGAAGCACATGCCGTCAACCATGTGCAATAATAATAATAATGGGGGTCGTGCCATGGAGACGACCAATAATATAAAGGGGCGTGACATGACCACTGATATAGTAGCTAGAGCACCGCGTGGTCGGACTGGGAATGAAGGTCGTCACAAAGGCAACCATACATCCCACCGTTACTCGTTGGGTGAGGGGACAAGTCCTAGTTGCGCAACTCTCAAACTACAGGCCTCTCGAAGAGTTAATAGTAGTGTACCGAGGTGAAACAGTTTGACAGTACTCAAGCTCATCATATAATATATAACACGTTGAACATACAATATAATTCCCATATCATTATCATTATTTCAAAGAATCATTTCATAAGAGAAAGTCATTTTAATTAATCATGATTTTCACCCCGCAAGTAAAACATATAAAAGAGTTTGAAAGGGGGCTATGACTCACCTTGATATGACGCACATCATATTCACTTATCCAAAATGGGTACTTCCCATATATAGCTTCCTTGATCATATATTCCATCATGGTCCTCAACCATACTCAAAGCCAAGACTATCCCTACGAGAGGACTAATATATGTAAGTTCCTATCTTAAGCCATCACTTAGAAATGCCACTTTCATTATGTTGTCATCAATTATGGGATCCAAGTGTATTGCTAATATTCACATCTTTTTGGTTGTAGGGATTGTTGGTGAAAAAGGTCACTTTCAATATACATGTAGTTATAAGTTGTTAGAGTTTCGGTAACTTGCCTTCATTTGTGGTTTCGTTTGGCATATTAGGTTATCATATGAGAATGCCATACTAAGTTATATTATCCTTATTCATCATTTGATGTGTAACCGATTTTAGCACGAATTAGCATTTGTGATATCAATTTATAGTTTGGTTAACGTAATTACTTATGTCCATTCCACTTAATTATCTTTTGTGTTACTTTGATTTCGCTTATCTTTCAAACTCACATAATTCTCGATATGTCTTATGATTTTCCGGGTTTATGAAATTCGTTTAGGTGTTATGGGCCATCACCAATTGGGCCTAAGTGTTATGGGCTTATAAGTGACTTGGGGTTAATTTAGTTATTGGGCTTAACCTTATTTGGGTTATGTGATTAATGGGTTATATTGGTTATTGGGCTACATGGTTTATTGGGCCCAGTGGGCCTACTGATTTATGGTTCAAAGGGTTTATTATTTGGGCCGGGTTAGCCCATTATGGTCCTTAGTGTATCTTTTAGCCCATTACACAAATTATTGGTTTACTTCAGAATTTTCTGTTTTTACTTCACATTTTTATGAAATGTTGGCTACTGTTTTGGGGTTAAACCGAATTATTTGGACCCTCCTGATTTTTATACAATAACCTATATGTGTCCACTTATTTTGTAATTTTTGTCTTAATTTATAAAGAATGTTTACTACCTCTAAATATTTTTATAAATGGAAGTGGTCAAAACAGTCACTGTTTTGCATACTCGAAAGTTTTATAAACGTTCTTTGGGTTTTTTCTTAATAAAAATTCCATGATTTTATTTTAAGTTTAGGACACATTGGAATTACTTTACACCAAGTATGGCCTCCTGGAACCTTATGGATTAGGAGATAAAAATTGTCAAAGTTGATAAAATATTCAGACAAAAATGCAGTTTTGACCCGTTTTAGTAGAAAAATCATATCTTTTGTTTGGTTCAGTATTTTTGAGTGATTCCAGTTGGTGGTTAAATTTAACTCGTTTATCTACAACTTTTATTTTGAAAGTTTTTCTTGAAACGGCCCTCACATGCTCAGTTTATCCGTTCCAAAACAGAAGATTATTTCTGTCAGAATGTTCTTGATTATATCAACTCACCAATGACCATTATTGCTTAATTAGCACTTGAGTTTATCATTTATAAGATTAATACTTTATTTTGTAGCTCTTAACATCAAATTTACAGATTATTATCAATTTCAAAATCATCAATCATCATCCAAAGATCCTTCTCACATCCAAATTCAAAATCAACATAAACTAGTATAAATCTAAGCATGCATGTTAAGATCTAACACTTTTGAACAAGATCAAGCTATAAACTTTAATCTAACTTTTGAAAATATCATTCTTGATGAAAAATCACAGAAATATAAGAGTGTTCTATTTCATAGAAAACCATTTTTATGAGACCCATTTAGCAAATATACCACAAATCTTACAACTACTAACTCTTGGGTCTTGTTCTTGTTGAATCATTGAATCCTTTCTCTAGATCTTTACATGCATGAACATATGAGATAAGGATCTATCAACCTTGCCCTCATTGAGTTTAAATCAAGAAGAAAATCAATGAAAAACATGATTTTTGATAAAGATCTTTTAATATGTACAAGAACAAGATTAATCTAGTAAAAGGGATGAAGATTTATACCCTCTTGGATTCGGTTTTGAGGATGAATATGGGCAGAAAATTTCGTGACCTTGAAGCCTCCAATAACCCTTAATCTAAGCCTAGAATGACCCTTAATCCTTTCTTGAGTTAACCCTTGTTGAATCTAGCTTAAAACCCTTATTATTAATATAAGTTTAGATGGATTTTTGTCTTGTTTTTGCTTCCTTTTTGAACCGAAAATAAGAGAGAAAAAGGATGAAGGAGAAGAGTTTTTGAGAGAGAAAATGAGTTGTGTGTGTGTATGTGTGTATTGGGAGTGTAAGAGATTTGAGTGTTATGGTGTATGGGGAGTGACGAGTCTTGTATTTTGGTTGGAGGATGTATGTGGGAGAATAGGAGGGGGCCGGTTTTTGGGGTGGTATTTTTGAGGGGATTTTGAATTTTTTTGATGTATGGAGTGTATGTATGGATATAAGTTTGTATTTTTAATTTTGTAGTTGTTTTTGTAAGTGTATATATATATTTTGTATGTATGGATGTAAATTTAGTTAAGTGTTTATATATTTCTTTGTTAATTGTGTTTGTTTATATATATATATATATATATATATATATATATATATATATATATATATATATATATATATATATATATATATATATATATATATATATATATATATATATATATATATATGTAAATTTAGTTAAGTGTTTATATATTTCTTTTTATAGTTGTGTTTGTATGTATGTATATATATATATATATATATATGCATGTACATTTGAATTTTAATTTGTTACTTAGCTCCATATTATAAACTTGTACTTATATTGGACGCATATATATACTTATTATTATTTAAGCTCACTTTAAATACACCCTAGTTTATAAATAAAATTTTGAGTTGGTAATTATATTTTTATGTTCAAATGTACTCTAATCAGCTTGGTTTTGAATTGTTGGATATTTATAAGGATTTTTGATTGTTATCACAACTTGTGAACCATATATAATTATTTGTGAAATCTTAACTTCCCGAATAAAACTTTTTGGTTCATTGACATTTCATCAAGTTCAATTAGAACTAATATATAGCTTGAGATTGTATTGAATGATTATAGTTATTGGTTATGGCATTTCTAAGATAACTATCGTATATGGGCATTTCATTGAACTAAATGGCAAGTATCACTATGCCCTGAATGTCTAGAAGCCAAATTCTCTTAATAAACCTCTAGGGATAGATACCTAGATAAGTCTAAGAAAATTGTCCTAGTCGGAAATTGAGGGTTGTTACAGACGATAGCTTTTGTTACATCCATTCTTACACAGTTTCTGTGAACAACCGTGTTAAAAATTCCGCCTCACTTTTTTACACGTTTCTTGAACAACCGTGTTAAAAATTCCGCCTCACTTTTTTACACGATTTCTTGTAGCAACCGTGTTAAAATTTCCGTGTTTTTCATATTTTAAATGGTTTTGTTGATAACCTTGTAAAATGAACATAGACAAATACCCTATTTTGTAGTAGTAGTAGGTTTTTGTTTTTGGTTGAGGATATGTGAGGGTTTTTTCCTAGGTTGTATATATATAGATATATAATATAATTTTTGGGAGACTTTTAAGGATAACTTTTTTTTATTAATAATAAGGTCGGCCTATAGATTTAATAATTAAAAAAATATTAAAAAATAGAGGATTAATGAGGAGGGAGTTTTAGGTTCAAGGAGGAGGATTAGGGGTCCCAAGTGTAAACAGTCCATACATGCACAACACGGAGTCGTAGATGATGGTTAACATGTGTTGGCTTAAGATCTTCAAGATGAACTAATGTGGTCTTATTTTTTGTTGTTGAAGAAGAAGCCATGATGAACCTATAATGGACAACAAACTAAATTAATAGAGATAATAATAACAATAACTTAAGAATTCAATGTTAAATAATGTGTTATCGCACCCTTGGTCTCCACGGGTGCCTTCGGGTTCCAACCGCTAGCATACTGCCCGCTTGGATGTCACTGGAAGGGTTCGAACCACTAACAAACTAACACGCCGTTCTAAAATAAAATAATAATAATAATAATAATAATGATTAAATATGAACAAAGTATATTAAAAAAAACCCTCTTGGTAGTCGACTTCTTGGTAGGCGACTATTTTTTTGTTTTGGTCGTAGGTTTTTGTTTTTGGTTGAGGATATGTGAGGGTTTTTTTCTAGGTTGTATATATATAGATATATAATATAATTTTTGGGAGACTTTTAAGGATAAAAAGATTTTTTTATTAATAATAAGGTCGGCCTATAGATTTAATAATTAAAAAAATATTAAAAAATAGAGGATTAATGAGGAGGGAGTTTTAGGCTCCAGGAAGGGGATTAGGGGTGCCAAGTGTACCCCCAACCTCCTCTTTTAGTTATATTATAGATTATTACTTTATTTTTCTAGATGTGATTAATGCAATAATAATAATAATGTTAATATATCTAAAATCTAAAATTTTTATCATAAATACGGTTCGTTTATTTGAATTGAATTTAGTTTAGTATTAAATAATAATATTATTAGATATATATAAATTATACATAAACAAATAATAACATTGACAATGAAGGCTAGATCAACTGGCTGGAGTCATCCCTGGTTTTACTTCAGGTCATGGGTTCGACTCTCTAGAGTGACATGTCCTGAGGTTTTTCCCTTGAATCACCTGTAACGGCTTATGGTCTACATCTCATAGTCTAGAGTACGTGCAGGGCTTCACCATTATACGGTGAGGTGTCCCCTGATGTCGAATTCCGAATAACTGTTCAAAAAAAAACTTAACATTTTGTGTATCATGATATTAATTAATATATAACATCTTTTATTTATATTTGTCGATTTACGATATCATAAAATGATTTTATGTCATTATTACATATATATATATACCACATTATAGCATGATACAAATTAACTTAACATTTTGTGTATCATGATACTAATTAATATATAACATCTTTTATTTATATTTGTCGATTTACGATATCATAAAATGATTTTATGTCATTATTACATATATATATATATATATATAATATAATTTTTGGGAGACTTTTAAGGATAAAAAGATTTTTTTATTAATAATAAGGTCGGCCTATAGATTTAATAATTAAAAAAATATTAAAAAATAGAGGATTAATGAGGAGGGAGTTTTAGGCTCCAGGAAGGGGATTAGGGGTGCCAAGTGTACCCCCAACCTCCTCTTTTAGTTATATTATAGATTATTACTTTATTTTTCTAGATGTGATCAATAATAATAATAATGTTAATATATCTAAAATATAATTTTTATCATAAATACGGTTATATATATTAATATGAATTATAATAATAAAATAATACATTGATGACAATGAAGGCTAGATCAACTGGCTGGAGTCATCCCTGGTTTTACTTCAGGTCATGGGTTCGACTCTCTAGAGTGACATGTCCTGGAGGTTTTTCCCTTGAATCACCTGTAACGGCTTATGGTCTACATCTCATAGTCTAGAGTACGTGCAGGGCTTCACCATTATACGGTGAGGTGTCCCCTGATGTCGAATTCCGAATAACTGTTCAAAAAAAAACTTAACATTTTGTGTATCATGATACTAATTAATATATAACATCTTTTATTTATATTTGTCGATTTACGATATCATAAAATGATTTTATGTCATTATTACATATATATATATACTCGTGTATTACGCGGGACAATAATCATTATATATATACTAAAAAGCTATATGCTTTTACAAGTTATCTATGCATACAAAGTACAAGTATGTATTGCATAGATAAAACAAACCCAATAAATAACGTTAACGGCCGTTAAGTATAGTCACAAAATCTATTGGAAAACAATTATATATATACTAAAAAGCTATATGCTTTTACAAGTTATCTATGCATACAAAGTACAAGTATGTATTGCATAGATAAAACAAACCCAATAAATAACGTTAACGGCCGTTAAGTATAGTCACAAAATCTATTGCAAAACAAATCCTTTTCTTTAACGGTCATTGACGGACGTTATTTTTTGCCATGCTTATGAACTAGAGCCATCAGTAAGATTAGTTCGATATTTCTTCAAACTTGGCATTCGTGAAGGTTGGGTTATGGTTGAAGAGAGACCGGGTAGGTTATTTTTTGATATTGGTGATTCTGACATGTTGAACTGGAAACCGGAGTTTTTGTTTTTCAGTGAGGAATATATCCATCCGGTGTTCAGGGGTTTGGTTAATACGGATAGGTTAGTGTTGGGTATGTCTTTTCAGGACAATGTGCATGACTACATAGCCATTGATAATTCATTGGTCCATCAAGTGCATAGATCTCCCTTTGAGTTGGTTGCTTATCCTCCTGTAATTTTGTATCTAAGTGGCATTCTTCCAATCTGGGATGGTTTTCCTGATGAGTCAGTTTTGATATGGTGCTGTGAAGGTAACGTGCTTCTTCCTTCCTCTTTTGCCACTTCTCCTATTTTTGCTCCTTCTTATTATTATTTTACATTGTATGCGTAGAGTTATCGCTTAGAGAAGCTATGACTATGAATCCTCGAGGTATGGCCGTCGGTAGGAGGCCTCTGTCTGGTTTAGATAATGAGAGACGTGACCTCAATCCTACCCTCGTTGGTGGATTTGGACCTCCTCCAAAGAGGCATAGGGTGGTTGGTGAGTCATCTGGTGCAGCAGACTCTATGGCTGCAGAGCCTTCTGTTATTATCATCGATTCTTCTCCAGTGAGGGATGAGGTTGTTGCTGCTGCACCTGTTCCCAATTCTGACGAGGGTATGTATATTTCCTTTTAATTATGCTACTTATGTCTTCCGTAAATCTGATGTATGTGCCTACTTGTTTAGCTGGTACTTTTGATCCTGGGCGTAGGCCTGGAAAGAGCCTGTTGAGGAGGCTGAGGCTGCTACCGGTAGGTGATTTTTTGTATTTTTTGCTTTTCCTCAATTATTGCTTCCCTTATATTCATAGCAAAGTTTCCTTGTTTTTAGGGGTTCCTCTTCATAATGAGCTGCCTGATCCCCAGCTTTGCCGAATGAGTTTGGATATGCTAGTTCCTGATCACTTGAGGACTATGCTTGATACAATGCCAACTCAGAGGCTTGCTGAGATTACCAACCAAGCTCTGTTTGCTGCTGGTATGATTGGTTCGGCTACTAGTGCGAGGGTGCTCTTTTTGGAGAAAGATGTGCGGAGGTACAGGGCAGAGGTGGCTTCTTTAAGGGCTGCTCAGTCTGGTGGAGGTGATGTTCATCTTGTTAACACTTTGCGGAGGGAGCTTGCTGATACTCAAGAAGCTCTGTCCTTGGCTACACAGAGTTTGAATGCTGCTAATGAGCAGATTGCCACTCTTACTGCTGCTGGACCGTCTTTGGTGATTAGCAACCTGCAAGAAAGGATTGCTTTAAGGGAGTTGGAGCTGGAGAACAGGGCGAATTCCATGCGCTAACTTATTTCTGGCGTTATTCCTCATGTTTTCCGTATGTTGATGGCGAGCCCTGAATTTGATCAGAGCCTTGATGAGCTTATCGAGGCTAATCGGGCTGATAAGAGGGCCTTATTACTTTTGCGTATGAAGGGTCGTGGAGAAGTTGTCTTGAGGGGGAGGGAAAGACTTCTTGGTATTGAGGAGAGGATCGTTGCTGCTGAGGAGGCCCTAAGGAATGTTTCTTTTCCCTATATTCAGCAAGTTTCTTCAAATCCTGATGCTTCGGTAGCTGATCTTTATAACATTAGGCCTCAAGGAATGTAAACTCTTGATCCTCTTGCACTTTGTACATATACTTTTTGATACCCCGGGCATGCAACTGGATGACTTATTTTCTTGTGCAACTTGTTGTTGTTTTTTTGTGTGTGAAATTTCTTCCATCATAGCTTCATTTCTGCCATCTTTGTAATTGCTTCGTCATATTCCTGAGCTTTTATTCTGCGTACTTCTATTTGAAAGAAGTGATACTGTATTTTTGTTATGCATAACACTCTTAAGGAGTGTCTTATGCATTTATGCTTACACACTTCCATTATAAGGAAGGATTGTCTTATGCATGTTAACATAGGATTTTACCTCATGTTTATGTTGAATGTCTTATGGGCATCCCCTTGATATTCAATTTAGAAATATTTTATGCGCATTTAGGAAATTATTACGATCGTTTTATATAATTTTGGGAGCTTATAAGTACATGGCAGGAGGAAGTTACAATTTCTTTGTATTGTTCTAGCTGCTACTTTTTTGCTTCCCTATTTGCTCCGTTAATTTGGCTTATCCCGAGGGCGGATTATGCTCCAATCGGTCTTAATGCCTATCGGAGTCTTTGCTGGTCCGGATGTTTCTGATTTCCCTTCTATGATCTCCAGGTGCCCTCAGGGTCCTTTCTGAATCATTCTCCTGTTGTATATGTACCACGGTACGGAGCTCTTTCCCTTTTCTTCTTCAGTAAATGAAGAGGGTATGGCTTGCATCCCTCCGCGAGACTTGTATTGTACGCAACCATGTATCGTTGATGCTACCATGTGGAATTTCTTCATTCCCTCTCTATCTAAGAGCATGTCATAGGGTGAGTTTGCTTTTATCACAATCGTCAGGATCCTTGCCGTTCTTCGCCGGGGGTATCTTCCGATAGTGGCGTCTAGCCATATCTCTCCCAATGGGCGGATGCGTTCACTGGCGAATCCTACCACCTCCGTGTCCAGTGGTGTGATTGTCTCTCGAACCTCTAGTTTGATGAAGCTCTTTTCGTAGATTATATCTCTACCCCTTCCCGTGTCTACCTGGGTGTTCCTCAGGCACACACTGCCTATGTTCACGTTTATTACCACCGGGTCTGCCGACACCTTTTTGTCTAGTTCTTCAAAGTGATAGTGTTCTGGTCCCTTTTCTGGGATCATGGTGTTTGACAGTATATTGCTTCGGTGCTCTCCTGGTTCTGCTTCATCAATACTTGGCCTTCTCCTTTTTACCAGGTATGCTAACTTGTTTACCTTGGTTGCGTTATCTATCTGCCTTAGTAGTTCTCTGCAGTAATCTGTGCCATGCCCGTATCCATTATGGAAGCAACAGAATTTGTCTAGGTTTCTGGTTCCTCGCCCGGATAGTGGTAATGGCCTGATAAATGTTTTTGCTACTTCCTCGGATGACAAAATTTCCGATGGAGTTTTCCGGAGGTTGCCTATTGTTCTTTTGTAGCTATTAATCCTACTATTCGTGAGGGAAAACTCACTGGTCACCATATTTTCTGTAGGCTCTGTTTGTTTTCCATTCTGCTTGATCATAGATTTCCATTTGGCCATAGCTTTTTCTGCTATTTCTTCTGCGTTCCTCCATTCGTAGAATTTCTCTATCAGTTCTGGGTAATTCCTTGGTTTACTAAGGCACAAGTGCCGTATCAGGTCTCCTGATCGGAGGTCATGGATGGCTCCTGATATCCTTTCTTCTTCCGATATGTTTGCTAAACTTTGAGTGTTGTCTCCATACCGTTTCAGAAAATCTCCTGTCTCTTCCTCCTCTTCCTACTTGATATTGTGGGCCCGTAGGTGATAGCCAAATTTCTTCATCAATTTTGACTTAAAGTCATTAACATTATGGATACTTTCTTCAGGCAAGTCTTCGAGCCACACCCTTGCCTTTCCATGCAAGAGGTAGAGGATGCGTGGCAATTGCTGGATCGCTCTATCCTTCCGCTTTGGCTACTTCGTCGACGTTTCTCAAGAATTCATCAACATCGGAGGTACCGTCATACCAATTTAACTCTTGGATTTCCAGTATTTTTACCGGAGGTACGTGTTGGCGCAGATCCTTAGTAAATTGTGCACATGACCCCTTGTATTTAGACTCTGATTCCTTTTTCTCCACCTTGTCTTTTTCGACTCTGGTGGTTGGATTCGCCTTAATTGTGCACGCTGGGTATTGTGGGGGCTTGATGCTATACGGGTAGTATATGATAAACCGAAGCTGCCGACACCAAGTTAGAGACAACACTTTGAACAAAATTCTTCTTCGCACTAATCAAAAGACCATGGATAATATCATCCCAATAAACTAAAACCTGATTTAGAGTTGTCGTTCTATTGACTTCGAGCCAAACCTTTGTTGAAAAGGAGCATTCAAAAAACAAATAGGAATGAGAATAAAGACATGTATCACAAAGAGGGCACAACATGGACACCGAAGAGTTCGAATGAACATCCCATTGCCTCAACACATCCTGTGTCTTTAATTTTCTTTTAAAAGCGACCCACACAATAAGAAGGAATCCTTGGGAATACACTGTTTATACCACACCAGGTGATACCAGTTGACAATAGGATCTTTCACTCGCAAATCTTCCCAAGCATTGAACACCGAGAAATCTGATAGCAAACCACAATTATTCTTCCATTGTAAAACATCACATGAGTTATGAACCAATGTAGGGACCGTAGAATTCAAAACCTGATTATCCCAATACATAGGCAGCCTCCATACACCATTATCAACGATATCAATGACTTTTGAATCTAAACAGAAACCTGTCCTTTATCATTGGAGGTGTAACTTTGTTTGCGAGAGGACAAAATGCAGCCCAATTGTCAAACCAAGCCGAAACAGGGGTATCTTCTAAATCCACTATGTGGGCCCTGGAGGTGAGTTTTTTCCAAGGTCTTGGGTTCGAGTCTTGGGTTTCTCATCTCAAGGTATTTTCCATGAGGAGGGGGTTGGAGGTCCAGCAAATCACTGGTTAAAATTGCCTCCAACACGTCTCAATCGAAACTAACTTTACAAAAAAAAAGTGATGCCGAATCATGGGGCGATTTTCAAGGAGTTTTCTCCATGTCCAAGACATATTGCCTCGTAATGGAATCTCCCAAAAATTCTTTCCTCTAAGTTTATGAACATGTATCCATTTTACCCACAACGACTCCTTCAAAGCCAAAATGTTCCAAATATGAGTAGCCGTAAGAGCAGTATTACATACCTCAAGTCGATGAATCCCTGGTCCACCTTCCTGTTTCGGTTAACAAACTTCTTCCCACGCAACTTTTTCCTTGCCCGGTTTTAACACACCCTGACTCCATAGAAAATCCTAAGAATCTGCTCAATTTCAGTTGTGACCCTCGTAGGTAAAATGAAAGCAGATGACCAATAAACATGCAAAGAGGACAAAACGAACGACAAAAACTTATTATTTCAGTTATTAACTCTATTATGAATCTTTTCAAGCAATTCCTTACAATCTATGTAACTCAAACGAGAAGAGACTAAAGGAACACCAAGGTACTTCACTGGTAACCTGCCTTCCTCAAAAGGTAAGATGTTGAAAATAGATTGCTTCACATGGTTAAGAACATTACAAAAATAGGCAGTACTTTTGGGGAGACTCGGTGCCAGTCCTGATACAGCTTTGAATTCTTCTAAAGCATCCCAAACTACTTGAGCAGATTGCGCATCACCCCGCATGAAAATAAATAGATCGTCAACAAAACAAAGATTAGTAATCTTCAAATTCTCACAAAAATGATGATAACAAAAAGCATTAGATGCATCAATTCGTCGCTGCAAAAGCAAAGTTAGGACTTCCATAATTTGGTTGTTGCTATTTAAGCATGTATATGTATAAGTCGATGTGACATTCAGTCATGTCGCCTGAACTTTTATTGTTTTTGGGTATTTGTATACTAACCGGGGTACAATTGTTACCCTCTTACCAAAAAAAAACAAAGTAAATAAATAAGGAGATAACGGATCACCCTGACGAAGCCCCCTTTTGCCTTTGAAAAAGTCATGAAGCTACCCATTAAGGGATACAGAGAAAGAAGTATTGCCCACACATTCCATAATCCATTTCACCATTTTTTGGTGAAAGCCAAAATTAATCAAAATTACTTTCAAAAAGTTCCAATCAACCGTATCATACGCTTTTTGGATGTCTACTTTAAAAGCACATCGAGGAGGGCCTCTATCCAAATGATAATTGTGTATAAATTCTTGGGTCAATAAAATGTTGTTGGTGATTCTTCGACCAGGCACAAACGCAGACTGATTGATATTCACCAGGTAAACCAAATAATTCTTAATCCGGTTTGCTATGATCTTCGAAATACACTTAAAAATAACATTACATAACGATATTGGACAAAAATCATTGATCCGATCAGGTGATCTCACCTTAGGCAATAAGGAAATAATGGTATGGTTCACTTCTTTGAGAAGCTTACCTGTTGAGAAAAAATCCTTGACCGCCAAAGTGACATCACTACCAACAATATGCCAAGCACTCGTAAAAAATGCAACCGAGAACCCATCAGGCCCAGGGGCCTTATCATCTCCCATCGAAAAAATCATCTCCTTCACTTCCTCACCCGTCACATCTCGTATCATCTCCAAGCCCGATCAATCTTTTTCATAACCCCATCCAAGCCTTTCGATTTCTGTGTCCAAGTAAATTAAAGACCATATTTGTTAACATCCGCTAGTTTAATGGATTCTACACACTTTCTAAACTCACGCATAGCAATGTCCACAGAAGATGAAGCCGTGGCTTTGTAACTAAGATGTAGCGCAACATTGAAATCCCCTAACAAACACCACGGTTTATTTCTAAGAAACAACTTATGAAAGCCAAGATCACTCCATAACAATCGCCTATCAATATACCTATTGTGAGCGTATACAAAACAACACATAAGCATTTTATCATCATCTTTAAATAGAATTTGGGAATGGATTACTTGATCTAAAATAGCAACCACCATGAGGTCCACGACTAATGGATTCCACCCAAGTAATACTAGACCCTTTAGAGCAAACAACTCCATTATTCAACGTCCACAACCAATTAGGAAAAACAAGAGAACAAAAATTGTCTACCTTTGCTACGGCTACATGAGACTCTAAAATTGCGCAAACACACAAATTATTTTCAGCAATCACATTTCGAACCTCTTGATGTTTAGGGGCTTGGTTCATACCCCGAATATTCCATGCACCGATGTTATACATTGAGACCGTCATTACCGGGAGTTCTTGCCCCCTCCGAATTGTTTGCCTTTGCCATATACTACGATGTCTCAGTATCGATAACTTCGACCTCATCCTCATCACTATCCTCAAACACGTCCTTTTTAAACCCCTCATTAGTATTAATAGTCTTAGGATCAACCTCTTGAAGCACCGGTTCATCAAGATCACCATAATCGTTAAGGAATTCATATGAGTTTTTCAAGGGGACGTCTTTAGTTACCTTAGATGTAGATGTTGAGTTGCCATCAATATCAGGAGGCTTTGAATGAACAACCTTCTGCTTTGGCCTATAGACAAAATTCGACTTTGCCTTATTTAAATGGATGTCGGTAACCTGCCTTGCACTCTGTGGTTTACCTTTCTTACGAACAACTTGAATAAAACTATCCGCACCGTTATGGTCAGCTTGTTGTTTTTCCTTCACCGAATGACACGTTTAGGGCAATGATCAAACAAATGGCCGAAGACTTTACAATCTTTACATCTTGGCGGGGTCCATTCGTATTCAACTCTGATCGACTTCATAGAATAACCATCTTCACTCAAGCTAGGAATAGCCACTACAATCTCCTTCCGTAAATCATTAGCTGCATCAACCTGTATCAAGGCTCTCGCATAACTGTGTCTACCCCATGAATCTAGGCACATAGAACTCGTATAAGAGTCTAACATAATTGGTTTGCCAATAGTTGTCGCTCGCATACTCAAGCCATCCTCAGTGAATGCAGCCAAAGGAACCTCATGCAGTCTCACCCAAACAGATACATTGGAAATTTCTTTCTTTGCAAGAGTAGCATTTGGAGTCCAATGTCCCCACTCCAAGACCTGATCCAAACCGTCTTTTGTATCAAACTTGAAGAAAAAGTATCCCAGAGCATTTATCATCACTCTTCGCATCCCAAATTTGCCCCAAGTGTTTTTAACATAGTTCTCCACAATCGGGAAAGTAAGACGATCACCCAAAAAGAACCCATACGAAGTATTCGCAAATCTACTATTAACTTCTTCCACCGACGCTCTAGGAATAACAACATCTGCTCCTACCGCATTATTTTCCAAAGACAATTCTATGAAAATAACCTTACGAGTTTTATTAGCATTTTGGACAGCAGACGCATATGACAAAGGTTTTTTCTGATTTTCCCCAGCAAATTTATCATCCTCCATCACAGTTTTTCCTTCCAAAACATCTATATTAACTTCAACTCCAGCAACCAGAGGATCTGAATGATTAGACGAATCGGCCAAAGGATTAGAATAAGCAACAACATTCTTTGGCGTTTTTTCCATTGTACCATCATCAACCTTCAACATCCCATCAACATTATCCATACCAGAATCTTGGGATTTAGGGTTTACCCCAACATTAGGGTTTTCCCCATCCGAACGTTTATAGATTCTAACAGGTTTAGTCGGTATACCCTGCATACTTCTAATTCGATCAAATCTTTCACGTAACAAATCAAGATTCAAATCAAAACCAGCTCTCTTCATCGACCATACACACCCATGCAGTCAGATCACGAACAAGAAACAAAACAAATATTCAAAAGAAAGAACAATAAAAACCCTAACTCCCAAGAAACCCTAAATCGGCCAGAAACCCTTATTCGATTAGGACCCAAGGTTAATTCAAGGATACTACTCAGAGCACCAAAAGAACCCAAAATACTAACCAAACAGGAAGATCAAAACCAAGATAAGATCTCGACAAAAGAAAACCCTAAAATCGAAAAAACCTAAATCAATTAAATAAAGGAAAATGGGCCAGGGAATTCAAAGAAAACAATGATCCATAATCAATATTCAATCAACAAAGATCAGTCAAAATTAGAGCAAGAGGATGAAGAAAAAATCGCCATAAGAGGGAGGGAGAGCAGAGGGTTTTTGTGCCATTATGGAATTCCGTATAGGGTATATCATCAACTATGTTATTCGCATACAATACTACACAATGTTATAGTTACCGTTACCAAATCATCATACCAAGTAGTCTCTCAAAGACTAAATCACAAATCCAAGTAACTCGTATCATAACTCATTTGCATACTATTTAAGCAAGGGTACTCACTTAGGTACGCGGAGTTAATCTTGCTAAGGACGAGACGGGAAGGTTTCAGATACTTGTTGGTGATTCCCTTACGGTGATGGATTCGTCATCCACGCCACCAAGTATTTTGGGTGTGTGAATAATGTCATGTCCCAAATGAGGATTTAGGATGGGTATTTATAAGGGTTGTGGATCGAGGTTGGCCCCTCGATCCTTTGTACGATCCAATGGAAGTCTAGGGGCGTGCTGTTTGTCTTGTAGTGTCCAAGGGGGACAAGATCTGCAGTCTAAGAGAGTACGACTATGGTACATGTACAGCACAACCAGCCTTTGTCGCCGACCGTGCCACGACCGGAGGTGTACCCGTACACGGCAAGTTCCGGCTATTCCGATTATGCTCTGCTTATTCGCTACGACGGTCGTAGTGGAGTCAAGCCCCCCAGCTTGGCATTTAGCATGCAAAATACTAAGCTTTCGTAATTCCATCTGACGTTTCGCGTAGCTAGGTGTGTGAAGCTTCGTCCCTACATGCCCTTTTTTTTTCTTTCCCACAAAAATGCTGTCACGATGGTGCCTGTCGTACTGTTTCGATTGCAGAGACACGTGGCACGCGTTAAGGTTATATCCGATGAAATGTGCTCTCAGTGTACATGTCTTGTCCTTCTTTGCCTATTTAAAGGATTGTCTCTCTCATTTTTATCCCTTATGCCTTTTTTCTTTATTTATCCTCTCCGTAGCTACTACCGAACGGTAATTTTTCTTCAGGTACCCATTCTTTTTCTTCCAAATTTCTAATGGACGCCGTTAAAAATGATATTAGTACTCAATGTGTAGTGTGACACCGAAACAAGTAGCATGGTTACTTTCTCGGTATAGGTTCCCCACATGCTTCCGGTATAGGGCTCCAGAATCAACCGATATCGCCGAGCATCCTACTCTGGGCATGATCACCCTTTATTTTTCCCCTTTTGAGATTGGGAACATCCGCCTACCTTTTACGGACTTCTACTTGGGTGTCCTTCACCATTTTAGGGTTCATGTTTCGAACTGAATCCGTTTGCCAACTGCCGGATAGCCCTGAGGCCTTGTGTCGTGCTCACGACATGAGCCCACGGTGACATTGTTCTGTCGCTTCTTCCGGCTAGGTAAGGCTGGGTCGTGGTACACCTTTGAGAAGAGGTCCGATGCCGGCTGTAACACCTGTCGTTTAAAAATATGGATTTCCAAAAATTTTCGCCTAACAGCGTCAAAAGATAACAGAAACAAACTTTAAAAAACCAAACCAAAAGGACTTGTTTGGTACATTCATCAAACTGTGTTACTAGTAATGTCATCACAAATAGTTCTAATGGAAATCCAACGGTTGACCAACATAAAACAACCGACATCAAAGTAATTACAAGTCATCAATGTCTAGACAAAAAGCAAATGTCTAATATGAGAAGCAACTATGGGTAAGCTAAAGTCAGCTTCATTGCAATCTACCCATGCCTCACACGTTTATTCATCAACTAGCTCAAGCTTGTTAGCTAACGAATTAGCTAAGTAAGATAACACATGGTTAATAAATCATTTGTCCATTTAAACATTATAGAAAAGTCATAGTATATCGTTAAGGCACATATCACATCAAAGCATCACATCTTTCATAACATATCATCGCATTAAACATCTTCATAATAGGATGTACCATCCTAGATGTGCATAGTCATCTTTTACATCTAATTTAACATGTAAGCATCTTTGTAAAGTGTGACATAAGTTACTCATCTCATATAAGGTGTAAGTTTGTGTGTAGGCGGTCATAAGACCATACAGGAAACCTCACACCCGACTAGATGGATAAGCCTAACGGCGGTCTGTTAGAATTAAAATTATGGTGTTTAATTGTAAATTCTATTTATGAATGAGGTATTAGTGTTAATTAGGTAATTTGTATAAATACCCCTCCATTACAACCTTGTAACAAGGCCTTTCACAAAAATCCCATACCAACTTCTCTCTAACTTACTTTCTCTCTCTAGATCATCTTCAACCTCCCATCACCCACACACACTCAAACACACACTAAACCCTAAATCCTCCATTAAATCTTCAATTAAGCTCAAGTTTATCTTTATCAATTGGTATCAGAGCAAAATCGGTTAACCCGAGCGATCCACGATCATATTTACAAACTGATTTTGCTTAATTTTGTGCTAAATTTTCTTTTTTTGCTTAATTCGAAGTATATTGTGATTCTGAATACTGATTAAGAGTGATTAGTGTTTAATTTGATAAATTAGTGATCAATTTCAAGATTAACAGACTTAATTTTCGTATTCAAATTCGATTTAATTGTGTTTGCCGAAGTTAATCTACAAAGTTCTCAAAAAGTTTGAAGTTGTTCAGTTGTCAATCGATATTCACGTGTTTTTCATTTTGTCAGTAAACATTTATCTTCACTTTACAGTACACTATTTTAATTAATTAAAAAAAAAGAAAAAAAATTGAAAAAGGAAAAACAACTTTTTCATCAAAACTTCCTCTTGAACTTCACTCTTTAATTCAGTGGCCGTTGTTCATCAAATCGATCTGAAATTGATAAGGTTCTATTCACGGTGAAATTCTGATCATAATCGTGTTTTCCGTTTTTCGAATCGTTAACTTTTGGTGTCGGTACTTTTTCCGGCGAACTGACAAATTTTCCGGCGAAGTTGTTGAGGCCTGTTTTTGGCTAGGGTTTATGTGGGATCAATTTTTAAGTTGATTGGTGGTGGTTTCAAGTCTTGATTCGAAGAAACAACAAAGTTATCGCAGTTTTAATTTTTCCGGCGAATCACCAATTTTTTTTCCGGCGAGCTTTATATTCGATTTCTGTTGTTGAGGATTTGTTCGCGATTTGATTGTGAGTGTTTTGGTATTAGTTTCGTGCGATAACTCGAAGAAACGAAGGTGAAATCTGGATTTTGAGATTTTCCGGCGAGTTGTGATCTGTAAATCGACTTTTCCGGCCGCCGTGTGTCACCGTTCATCTTCTTTTCTGGAAAACCTCATTTCCAGAAGTCCCAAATTCTGCCATTTGCCGAACAAAGATCGAAGTGTTCTTTTCTCGTGTTTGCAGACTTCGAATTTCCGCATTTGCAGAAGTACCATTGACCGACTCGTGATCATCGCATTTGCAGACCAAATTTGCTCGGCAAATCAACCAACATTTTCAAAACCCGCATTTGCAGACCTAACAAGTCCGCAAATCGACTTTTTCTCAATACTTTGTCGAAATTTTTCCCAAACCCCGCATTTGCAGACCTAACAAGTCCGCAAATCGACTTTTTCTCAATACTTTGTCGAAATTTTTCCCAAACCCCCTTTTACAGACCTAAAAAGTCTGCAAATCACCTTTTCCACAATACTTAGAAATTTTTTTACCCAAACCCCCATTTGCAGACCTAAAAAGTCTGCAAATAGACCAAAATTTTTCAATTTTATTTTTTATAACTTTACCCACTTATTTTTAATCACTTTCCCACTCTTTGTGCAAAATTTGATTTTTTTTTAAACACCCATTTGCAGACTTTTTTGGTCTGCAAATAGCATTTTCATTCTTCATCACTTAAGTCTTGGCTGTGTGTGGTGTTTTGGTTGCCAATTTTTTTTAAATCATAAGTGTTAACCGGTTGTTTTGAGTTTCAAAGAGAAGAGGGGAGAATAAAAGAGAGATAACTTTAATTGGTTTACAATTGTATCGAATATTTTTATTTTCCACAGATTTGCGGTCAAAAGTGTTTTGTTTCAATAGTGAGAAAACGTGTAGCAGTATTGAAACCGTGTGTCAGTGTGTAACTGTACACGCGTGCCTTAAACGTGTGTATATTTTCAAAAGTTCACGCGTGGTATTGTTGTAGTTGAATTATTTAAAACACGTGAAAGACTTTCAAAAGGTATCAAATAAAGTTGTCATATTTTTACTCTATTTACGTGAGTATTTTCTTTTACTTTTAGTCTTATACGACTAGTTTTAAATAGAGGTATTTTGTTTTGGTGTTCACGTAAACTAGGTTTTAGGATCACTTTTATTATTTAAAAAAAATATATATATTTTCTAATAATTTTTTCCCCCTCTTGGTGGGCTGATTATTTTGTTGGGCTGAGTGAACAATTTTAATTCTGTTGGGTTAAAAGTTTCTTTGGGCCAAGAATTTTATTGAGTGCTAGTTGGGCTAGAATTTCTTGTTGGGCTTAATTTTTTTTTTTGTTGTTGTGTCTTGTCTTGGGTTTCATATTATTCGTTTAATTAGATTGTCATGAAGTTTTTAGTGAAAATGTCAACCAAAACGATCAAATTTGAACCAAGCATGTTGTCATATAGTTTTTATAATAGTCAAGAGTGTTCATGTTTTCGAGAAAATAATTATGCTTGTGTTGTTCGAGTGTATCAAGAGTTTGAGGATGTTTCCAAGAGATTCAAAGTTCTTTGTAAGGAACATGTGAGTTTTGAGTCTGACATTAATAGCTTGAAATCGATTTTTTCTTCGTATCAGACTCCGGAAAATTTTGAGTCAATAAAGTTCAATGTGCCAGATAAATTGACGAGTCTGTTCATTCAAGAACCCACAGGAGAAGAAATACGTGATCATGACAATGGTCATTGTACATGTAACTTTAATCCCAGGTCTTTCGAAAAACATGTTCCATGTGTTGTCATTCGGTTTCAAGAAAAAAGATTCATGTATGAGCAGAGTCAAACACTCATGGAACAAAACAAAAGTTTTCAAGATGAAATTGACCAACTCATGTCAGGGAACAAAGAGCTCAAATCCGCTCATGATCTCATTTTGTCAAATATGGAAACTTTTCAACAAGAAAATGATCTTTTGAAGTCCAAGATTAGTAAGATGTGTGCTCAATTGAGAGATGCTCACGCACAATTTACTGATGAATATTCATCCAACCAGTCAAAAGAACTTGTTTTGCAACAACAGATTTCTAAGCTTCAACATGAATTGCAAAATAAGTCCATCATTTTTTAGAGGAAAGTTGAAGAAGAAAGATCTAATTTTTGTGCTCAAATCAAGTGTCTTGAAGACAAGTGTTTGCAATTTCACTCAAATGAAATATTTTTGACAAAAAGAATCTCCGACCTTGAGATTGAATTGCAAACACAAACCAAATCTGTGAATTCTGACCTTCCCAAAGTTATGATTGAAGTTTGCACTCAAACTGATTGTTCTATGTTTGTGAACTCTTCTGTGCAAACTGATTGTGATAAGGTTGAGAGCATTGAGACTTCCATTCAGACTGATCCTGAGTTTGAATGTGAAGTTGTGACTTCTTCTGTGATAAATGAATGTGATGATGAATTTTATGAATGTGTTGAGACCACTAAGATTTTTTATGAATGTGTTGAGACTACCGAGACCTCAACTCAAACTGATCCTGATTTTGTATGTGAAAAGATTGAGGTGTCTCAAAGTTTTCAGAAGTTAAATCCAACAAAACCTAAAGTTGATGTTCCAAAGAGGGTTTACACGGGTAAATCTTCAAAACCTTTTGAAAGAAAGGTCTCTCAGTTTACTAGTTACTCCTTGCAAAAGGGTAAGAAGTACTCTAAGAAACCTATTTTTGATGGAACAACTACTTTAGTATATTTTCTATCCTTCGAGGATAATTCATCACACATTTCTCAAGCAAAATCTCAGTTGACTAAATCTATATGGAAACCGATTTCTAAAGATAAGTCAGTTGAGTCAAAATCATTCAAATATTCATTTTCTGAGCTTTTTGATCTTGCACCAAAACCTGCGAAAGCAGTTGTGCAAAAAGTGAATGATTTTGTTCCGAAAAATCATTTCTCAAATCAATCTCCCAAGATTGCAAGATTTTCAAAGAAATCAAATGATTTTTCACCATTGCTTCCATGAAAACTCTTTTCAACTAAACCACCGGGTTTTAGTTCTCCGTGGAATGCAACTTCGATTCATCAAATCGATGAAACTTACATTTGGTCTTTTAACAAGTCAAAAACTGTTGGACCCAATCTCAAATGGGTTCCAATAGTGATTTTCAAGTGATTTGATGAAAAATGGCTTACGCACACTTCAGTGTATAACCCGTTCCAAAACCGTGTTTATAATTTCATTCTTTTTAGAAAAATCCAAAAAGATTTTCAATGTTTCTTATTTTTGAAAAATCCAAAAAGATTTTCGTTTTTCATCATTTTTATTATATATTTTGTCTTTTAGTTTCTCACAAAGTATTAGGATGAGATGCAAGGCATCGAACGCCTTTGTGTACTGCCTTTGTAGTCTCATTTGTAATATATGTGAGCAACTTTCAAACTTTTTACTCACCCTTTATATCCAAAACAATTTGTTCATATCATGCATATATTTAGGGGAGTTTGTTTATCAAATCAAAACTTCCAAGTGTTCAAACTCGTTTTCCATTTTCAAACACTTTGGATGATTTTCAAACCATTTTCGATCATCTTTATTGAAGTTCGGTGTTAGATTTGCACACGAGAGTTTAGGCCACTCATAAAAACTCCATGATCTTGTCATCGCCGATGAGATCTAACCCCGGAGTTATATTCTCAATTCTAGATTGTGAGGGTATATGAGTGTGATGATGTTTGTGCAAATAGGACATGAGGGAGTAGTCGAAAAGTGAGAGGTTACGGTGAAATGATGATGTGAGAAAGGGCTAAAAGAAATGAAAGCCCTCCCCAAAATTCTTAAAAAGCTGGGTCAACACGTTTCTATCGGATTTCATTTATTGATTTCTTGATATTGAATAAGACTTCATGGACTCAGTGAAGCAATGCACATCTTTACCTAACCACTCAAGTATTTCTTAACAAACACTGGTTTTATTCTCACGGAGATTTTCACATTTCTATTGACTCTTCATTTGGAAGATGTTGATATTGAAAAAGGAAGACACTTTGCTCCAGTCCCCGACTTCATTTGATCACTATTGAGTCTATAGCGTACTTGAAATATTTCATTTGATTAGGACACATCGAGTCTTTATATGTCTTTGTGACATTACATATCTTTGTGATATTGCTGGAACATTCGTAGTGATATCATATTTTTGATATTCCACGATGATCGAATGGAAATCCTACCAATGCTAACATCTTTTCCAACGTTGAACGTAGGTCTCACAATTTCATTTTATGAATTTGTTGAGTTAACGAGAAGTCTATGTGACCTCGGATTTATTTCCCAAAAGTCTTTGAGGATAGTAAGACATGGTTATCGAACGCCTAGGTGTCACTGACCATGTATTACATTCTTTAAAGCAATCTATCGGCTGAAAAGCCATAGACCGAACCATTTAGAGATAAGCTTTGTGCATTTCTCAATGATAATGGGAAGTCCTAAAAATAGTAATCATATTTTTAGGCCACACCATTAATCCTTTCGATTTTTGGTTGTGTCAACGGATCATTTTTATCTGGATTTCATTTCTCTTCACACAAACACAAAGAACACAAACACCATATTAAAATCTTTTTCCAACAACACAACCTCACATTCTAGTTCACCAATAGGTTCATTGGAAATTGGGAATTGGGTTGGGTTGATTTGCTTGCATGTTGTTTGTTTTCATCTACCGTTTATGCTATTAATCATTATTGTATGATGAACACGTTTCACATATTCATCATAAGGGGGAGAAATGAGTAATTGATTGATAGATGGAATTTAAGGTTATAGGTAGAATTTGATTGGTAGATATTGATTGATGATAATTGTTTTGTTTGGTTGTTCAAAGGATTATGAGTTTAGGTGAAGGGAGTGAATAATTATCTTGATAAGAAGAAAGATTGTTTCAAGATCGAGAATATTCAAGATGAATTTAGTTTTGGAAAGTACATGGTCGATAATTGAAAGATTTGTTGGAAAAATGACCATTGTTTGATGAGAAGAAAAGTTTGAGATTAGATGGAGTTTGTCCTTTTGTTGATACTTAAAGAATATTAAGTTGGATAGTTAAGTTTGTTCAATGCCTTGAGGAGATTTAACATTTGGTCAAAGATTGAAGACATAGATTGTTCATTTAAGGGGGAGTAAGAGTGAACTCATGAATTGCTTAAGTGTTAAAGATGCTCTAAAATGATTGTTTGTTTGAGGGGGCGCAATAAATTGAAGATTATTCGTTCATTTGATAAGTTGCTCCGGGATAGTCGATTGTTTGAGGGGGAGCAAGAGTTAATTGATCAAAGGATCAAATGCTCCAAGATGATTGTTGATTCAAAGCCAACTTAGATCAAGAATTGAAGTTTTAAAGCCAAACCAAGCTTCCGCAATGCCAAAAGAAATGAAAGATAACCAAGCTTCCGCATTTGAAAAGAATTCAAGGATTCAAAGTCAAAACCAAGCTTCCGCACTCTACAAGAATTCAAAGATTTAAGTTACTTCTCCAAGCAACGTCAAGTTGAAATCAACATTCAAAAGTTCAAGTTGTCAAAGCTCAAGAGCTACAAAGATTTCAAAGATGCTTCCAAAGTATTAAAGGTTGCAAGAGAAGATCACAATTTAGAGCTACATCGTCATATATATATGATTGTTGATCAGAAGATTCAAAGTCAAGGTTGATACAAGACATTAAAGACAATGAGAAAGCTTCAAAGTCCACTCAACATTGAATATTTTCAACAAATGGGCTCATCATGTTTATTTAAATACTGAAGACGATGTAACATTTACAATTCAACACCAAGGGGGAGAATGTTAGAATTAAAATTGTGGTGTTTAATTGTAAATTCTATCTATGGAAGGGGTATTAGTGTTAATTAGGTGATTTGTATAAATACCCCTCCATAACAACCTTGTAACAAGGCCTTTCACAAAAATCACATACCAACTTCTCTCTAACTTACTTTCTCTCTCTAGATCATCTTCAACCTCCCATCACCCACACACACTCAAACACACACTAAACCCTAAATCCACCATTAAATCACCAATTAAGCTCAAGTTTATCTTTATCACGGTCCATCAATGTCGTTAAGGAATGACAAGCCAATCCCGGAGTAGTCCGTATATACAAGACAATGGGGTTGGCCAGACCTCCCGGAGTTACTCTTCACGTTGGACCTTGTTGCAAGGAGCCACCCAAGCAACCACATCAAGTGCACTACCCTGGCGAAGGCATGTACGGGTTAAGCTTAACACTTTCATCTCTGTAAATTAGCTCGAGCATTTTCACATATCACATCACATTAACGTTTGAGCCCTTAAACGTGCACGTGTCACGATAACTTATTAAGTCTAGTGATCTAGATGAACAAGACATGTAATCATGCACATTTCATATATGATTAACACATATCACATTTCAAACATCTCAAGCATTTCATAACACTTCATATCATATCATATCATCTCATAACATTATATATCATTGGGGTAGCATTTCAGGCTTCAATATGCATCTACATAGCCCATATCACCTCCCATGTAATCTCGATTAACCAAAAGCAACATGATACCATTTGGGGAAGTTATTATATGAAAACTATGTTTTGTTGAACCCTCAACGTGACAAAATTGTGTATCTTACCTCGAAGAAGCACACACAAACGATAACTAAGGTTACCGTGCAAAGCAAGTATTCCCGACTACCTATAATAAACATAGGACCGATTAACAAGTATAAAAAGGCTAAACTGACGTACAGTCTATATGTGTGTCATATACCCTTTAATTATTATTATTCCAGATAATAGTCTTTTTTGTCTACTTTCAGACTATTACCCCATGTAAGTAGTCTCCTTTTGTCTACTTCTAGACTATTACCCCAGGTAAGTAGTCTCCTTTTGACTACTCTCCACTTTTGTAGAGTACTTTACTATTACGCCGGGGAAATAGTCTCCGGTTGGCAACTTTTAAACTATTACCATAGGTAAGTAGCCTCTTTTGTCGACTTCCATACTATTACCCTAGGTAAGTAGTCTGTTTTGGTCTATTTTTCCAAAAACGAGTTTTACACCAAAAAACGAATCTTTTAAGATCTAATTGATGGTTTGACACCATCAATTGTTCCAGGAATGAAATCTTAACAAGGGTGAACCTCTAGGTCACATCAACCAATCATTCTTAAGAACAAAACTCGACTAGGTGACCACAAATAATTTCCAACAACCCAATCCATTCTCCAAACCCTAAATACCATTATTGTAGGATCCAATTGATGATTTAATATCATCAATTGTTCCAGAAAATCAAGAGGCTACAATAACAATTCACTAGTTTACCCGAAAACCTCAATAATCGATGATGAAACATAATCAAATCAATCCCAACCCTTATAGACCGAATTGAAATGATATATTGGATCAAAAGACATGAAATCAAGAGGGAAAATACCTATAATACCTGTAGATTTCAAAAGGGATACAAAAGCTTGATCAAAACTCAACTAAATCACCGATTAATGGAAGAAAATGGTAGGATCTAGGGTTATTGAGAGAGGGGCAGTTTAGGGCTGGAGTAAAGTAGATAAAACTAAATTATGAAAGTGATTAGGGTTTAATTAATCCATATTTGCTGTAGCAAGTTTGCTCAGTTGACACTTCTAGTCCCTTAACTTCAAAACATCACATCTAAGCTTATTTAAGCTAACGGGAATACTTACCGACACATTTAACACATCTTAAACATCTCAAGCATCTTAAACACATTAACGTATACATCATTAAGGAATTAAAGTCTCATACATATAACACATTAATCACATATAAGCATTAAATCTCCTAGAGACTTAACAGACACGAAGTGTTAACTTAACGACTCTAGTCAACCGTTAAATAAAAGTTCGGGATGTTACAATTACCTCCCCCTTAAGAGAATTCCGTCCTCGGAATCACTTCAACATCAAATAGGTGAGGATAGTTCTCCCACATCACGGACTCGGTTTCCCAAGTTAAGCTTTCTCCACGAGTATGCTTCCATTTCATGAGTACAAGGTCAATGTTCTTCTTTCGAAGTCTCTTTTGCTTTCGGCCAAGAATCTCGACCGGTTCATCTATAATCATCTTCTTTGGGTCAATACTTACATCTTCCAACGGTATCACATTGGTCTCATTTGCAAGACATTTTCTCAAGTAGCACACATGAAATGTACTATGGATGCCCTCCAACTCGGGAGGTAACTCCAACCAAAATACTTGCTCGTTAACCTTTTCAAGGATCTTCAAAGGTCCAATAAAACGAGGACTTAGCTTTCCCCGCTTCCCGAATCGAATCACGCCTTTCCAAGGTGATACTTTGAGCATAACCATCTCACCTTGAAATCAAAAGGTCTTCTTTTCTTATCTGCATATTGCTTTTGGCGTTCACGAGCGACACGTAAGGAATCTTTAGCAACATTCACTTTACCGGTCGTTATTTGCACAATTTCTGGCCCGGCAAGTTGCCTTTCACCCGGCTCCTACCAACAACTTGGAGTCCGGAACTTCTCACCATATAGCATCTCAAAAGGCGACATTCCAATGCTTGCATGATAACTATTGTTATATGCAAACTCAACAAGTGGCAAGTGCTCATCCCAAGCACCACTATACTCCATCACACACGCTCGTAATATATCTTCAAGAGTTTGTATCGTTCTTTCACTTTTCCCATCGGTTTGGGGATGATAAGTCGTACTCAAATTAACTCTTGTTCCAAATTCGCGTTGGAAACTCTTCCAAAAAGTCGAGACGAAACGAGTGTCACGATCGGAAACAATAGACAATGGAACACCATGTTTAGTAACCACATCCTTGATGTACAATTTAGCAAAATCCTCCATTGGAGCATTCTCACGAACGGGGAGAAAATAAGCACTCTTTGTCAAACGGTCGAGAATAACCCATATTATGTCATGAATCTTAGGCGTTCTTGGAAGCTTGCTTACATAATCCATGGTTATATGGTCGGCATTCAGGTCATACCAACTATTGAGGAAGAAGTTGGAAGTGAACTCCTGGACGTTGCTGCGTACTTTAATTTTGATGAGTATGGGAGCATGTTTGACAATCCGCCAGACTCTTCAGCTCAAGACAAGTGTTCATATCTTGATGCAATACTTGATCTTCTCGATCCAAAAGAAAAGGGATCAGATGAGCTATCTCTACAAGCAACCGTTGCCGAGGGAAGGTTGGGGTAGACAATCAAACAGAGTCAGGCTCTAATCGAGAGCTAAGTACTGCTGATATGATTTAAAATAAGAGCAGGAGTCCGGTGGATGCAACACCTGAAGTTCCTAATGACATGGTGATGGCCAACACTTAGGAAACAGACGAAGACTTGAAGACCACATCTAGATGCTAGTGTCAAGGGGGAGACTGTTGGTGCACGTCTTTCGGTGACAAAAGCATTCTAGATGTATGTATTTTGTAATCAAGTCTTGTAATTTATATCAGAAATTACCGTCTGTTAATGAAATTACCTTTACATATGTTGTGATCATATTGGGATCTTTATATATGTTTTATATGTTGGTTTATTATTTATGTTTTGCAGGTACTTAACATGGATGTAACGACACATATAAAGGGTAATTAAGTTAATGTTGGATAGATAGAACATTAACTATATGAATAAAAAGGGATTCAGTGAATCCATCAAATAAGATAATTCAAGTACAAAATACATAAATGCAAAAGTAGGCAAATGAATCCTTGATCCATATAAGTCCAATGCCCGGGTTCAAAGCAAGCAACAATCATACTTCACATCCTGGATTTAATCTGGTTACCTGAAAAGTGTACTAAACAAGGTCAACACTAGGTTGGTGAGTTCGTATTAATGGTTTACAAGAAACCATCATCAATACCAGAGAGAATGGGCAGTTCCCGACTTCTACCCTAGGGTAAACAACCCGGCTAGACACATTGGTTTGAACTAATGGAGGGCCAACGTTTTCTTTATGCCCTTGTCCTAACCCGGACTGCACATCCTCTCTGGTATTTTCAACTCCTCCCTCAAATCCGCCTTGTTCCTCCTGCACAACATCATCTCCAATGCTAATAAGCTCAGTTTCAACCTCAGATACAACATTATGAATTACTTGTTCAACATCGAATTCTGTCGAGGCACCAATATTTTCAGATCCAGCTGATGTATACTTTCGTTTGGATTTCTTCTTCTTTGATTTCTTTGGTGACCTACGAGCAGCCATTTTAAGTCTTCTCCCTGGTGGTGGAGTTGGTTCATTGGGGAGTGCTGAAGCAAGCGGTGTTGGATTAAGTACAGGTGAAGAGCGAGGTGGTGTAAAAGTTGGTGGATTAGGTGAAACAACGGATGGTAAAGGTGTAGATTGTGAAGGTGAAGATTGCGAAAAGTGAACGGTTGGTGTAGATTGTGAAGGTGAAGATTGCGAAAAGTGAACGGTTGGTGTAGATTGTGAAGGTGAAGATTGCGAAAAGTGAACGGTTGGTGTAGATTGTGAAGGTGAAGATTGCGAAAAGTGAACGGTTGGTGTAGATTGTGAAGGTGAAGATTGCGAAAAGTGAACGGTTGGTGTAGATTGTGAAGGTGAAGATTGCGAAAAGTGAACGGTTGGTGTAGATTGTGAAGGTGAAGATTGCGAAAAGTGAACGGTTGGTGTAGATTGTGAAGGTGAAGATTGCGAAAAGTGAACGGTTGGTGTAGATTGTGAAGGTGAAGATTGCGAAAAGTGAACGGTTGGTGTAGATTGTGAAGGTGAAGATTGCGAAAAGTGAACGGTTGGTGTAGATTGTGAAGGTGAAGATTGCGAAAAGTGAACGGTTGGTGTAGATTGTGAAGGTGAAGATTGCGAAAAGTGAACGGTTGGTGTAGATTGTGAAGGTGAAGATTGCGAAAAGTGAACGGTTGGTGTAGATTGTGAAGGTGAAGATTGCGAAAAGTGAACGGTTGGTGTAGATTGTGAAGGTGAAGATTGCGAAAAGTGAACGGTTGGTGTAGATTGTGAAGGTGAAGATTGCGAAAAGTGAACGGTTGGTGTAGATTGTGAAGGTGAAGATTGCGAAAAGTGAACGGTTGGTGTAGATTGTGAAGGTGAAGATTGCGAAAAGTGAACGGTTGGTGTAGATTGTGAAGGTGAAGATTGCGAAAAGTGAACGGTTGGTGTAGATTGTGAAGGTGAAGATTGCGAAAAGTGAACGGTTGGTGTAGATTGTGAAGGTGAAGATTGCGAAAAATGAACGGTTGGTGTAGATTGTGAGGTGAAGATTGCGAAAAGTGAACGGTTGGTGTAGATTGTGAAGGTGAAGATTGCGAAAAGTGAACGGTTGGTGTAGATTGTGTTGATGGTGTAGGTTGAGAAATAGGTGAAGAAACAGGTTCAGGTGTTACAACATCTTGTTCAAACATAACTCGTTTCTATTTTCTTTTCCTCTGCCCAGAAGTCCCCTCACCACTATCCCCTCTTTTTCTTTTATGTGACCTAGGACCCTCACTTGGCGACCTATGCTCAGCTTGGGTAGGAGTCTGTCGGCTTTCAGACCCCATTGCTGATACTAACCACTCGAGATAAGCCCTAAGATGAGGACTCTGAGCAGGAACTAGATTTATCAGGAATGGAGGAATTGGAAAAGGTCTTACAGTTTCACAACTTGTGCCTCTCAAGTTCGATTTATACATCGCAATCACACACTTGAAGCTGTTCTCCAATTTTGGAATTTCTTCTGCATTATCAAGAACATCTTCGATAATCAGTGTGAAGAATCTGATAAAAGGAATATATTTTCTGTCTTGTTTATCCTTTCCTTTGACAACTTGAATCATCTTTTTCCATATAATCGCCGCAAAGTCACACTGCACATTGTGAGTGACTGCATAGTAAATTGATAAGGAATCCTTCGTCATGAGATCAATTCCTTTCTGTGATGGCATCAAACAGGTGGTTAAAACATTGTACATCGTATGCTAGAGAGTTGCTACATTACTCCTTCTAAAATCTCTCATCGTTGCCAACTCTCCGTCATAACCCAACGAATGAACTCCAGCCAACATTTCTTCAACTGATGGGAGTTCTTCGTATTCTTCAAGAACAGGAAATCCAATTGTTGTTCTAAACTCATCCAAAGTGAATCGACAATTAAACAGTTCATCTTCTGACTCTAGAGAAAATTTGAAGTAGTCTGCTGTGTTATGCCTTTTACTTCCTCGTACATATTCAATTGATTGCCACAGCTCAAAGACATACTTCTCAGGTACAATTGCACCTCCAGTCAAAGCATTATTTAATGGATGATAGCTAAGAATCTCTGGAATGATCGGGAATTTGCAAGCAAATGGAATGTGTAGTGCTTGATTGGCTTGCATCTTCATTGAATCTCCTTCTTTAAACATAGCCATCTTGATACTTTATTATTTTTATAGTTAACACAAACTGACCAATGTATTGACCAGAAAATACAATTTAATCACAGAAAAATAACAACACAAACCAACATTTAAGAAACACATTTATTACACAAAGACAATGTTTTGCATATATATTAAAAAATGAGAAAACAAAGTAGTACACAAAGGCGTTCGATACCTTGCATCTCACTCAAATATATATACAAAACATGACAATATCTAGAATCACATAAGTATTAAAAGATAAGAAAACAAGGTAGTACACAAAGGCGTTCGATACCTTGCCTCTCACCCCAAACACTTATGAAATACTATATATTTACCAACACAATACACAAATACATTTACATTTTAAAAACACAACACAAATAATAAAAAAAAATAGAATAAAATAATGAAAGGAAAAAAAATTTAAATTCTATTTTGTACTATTTGCAGAGCAAAAACCTCTGCAAATAGCACATTTTGAAAAATATGCCCAGAAATTGACAAGGACCAAAAGTTGGTTTTGGTAAAAAAAAATGAAGATTTCAAGTGTTTGCCGAACAAACTTCTCTGCAAACACGAGAAAATCTCAAGTCAGGCATCAAGTCATCGAGTATTGGAGATGAACCTCGTAAATGCCGAGCTCAAAGCTCTGCAAATAAGCAGTTCAGATTCACTCCTTTGAAATGTATGAAATTTTCTTTTATTGAACAATAAAAATGTTGTCAATTGATAAATAACAATTTCAATTTGAAAATTTTCAAATTGTACTGTTTGTCGAGCAAAATGCTCTGCAAACAGTTGGATTTAAAACTTTGTGAAAATTTTTCATTTCGTACTGTTTGCCGAGCAAAATGCTCTGCAAACAGTTGATTTTGAAAACTTGGTGTAAAAATTCACATTGTACTGTTTGCCGAGCAGAATGCTCTGCAAACAGTTGATTTTGAAAACTAAGTGAAAAGTTTACATGCATTTGCCGAGCTCAAAGCTCTGCAAATGCATGGTTCAAGTCTTGACAAAATTTAGAAATTCAATTTGTACTGTTTGCCGAGCAAAATGCTCTGCAAACAGTTGGATTTAAAACTTTGTGAAAATTTTTCATTTCGTACTGTTTGCCGAGCAAAATGCTCTGCAAACAGTTGATTTTGAAAACTTGGTGTAAAAATTCACATTGTACTGTTTGCCGAGCAAAATGCTCTGCAAACAGTTGATTTTGAAAACTAAGTGAAAAGTTTACATGCATTTGCCGAGCTCAAAGCTCTGCAAATGCATGGTTCAAGTCTTGACAAAATTTAGAAATTCAATTTGTACTGTTTGCCGAGCAAAATGCTCTGCAAACAGTTGTTTTAAGACTTGGAACAAGTTTTGTACAAAATGAACTGTTTGCCGAGCAAAATGCTCTGCAAACAGTTGTTTTTAAAACTTGTAAAACTTTTGGAATTCAAAAAGGCTTGAATGCCGAGCAAAATGCTCTGCATTATGTTGTTTTAATGACTTGGTGGAAAAATTTACTGGTTTGATAAAAACAAGCATTTGCCGAGCTAGAAGCTCTGCAAATGACACTTTTTGATCCAAAAACTTGTTTGAGAAAATTAAGAACAAGTTAACCAGTAATAATGATGATTTGAAGGTGATCAAGAACAAACAAATCATTTGCCGAGCAAACTGCTCTGCAAATGGTACATTTCATCAAAAACACAAGTTATTACCCAGCCCATCATCAAATCAACCCAGAAAAATTCACAAAGTATGCAGATTAAGGCATTAAAAGCAAAACAACAACAAGTAATAGTCCTAATCATGCAACTAACATCATTTAGACACAACCCAAAACATCACAATAGACATAACGATCATATCATTTCTTCTTGGCATTTAATCAAACAGTTAACGTGCACAAAGAAAACAAGTAATCTTACCACAAAACTGACGATTTGGTCGATGAAACAAGATGAAATAATCCAGAAAAATGAACACTTGTTTAACTCCACGATGATTATTATAAAAAAGATGAAGAATGTTGAATGATTGATGTGAAGTTTGATCAGTTTTGAGAGAAAAAAATGAGATATTTTGGTTTTTGAATTCGAAAATGAATTATTTGACCCGCCCATTTTCCTTTTAAGACTCATATTCGGGTCGCGGGTCTGGGTATGACCCGCGTGTTGACCCGAATCCAAACAAGTTTGGGCAGAATCAAGTTGGGCTCAACATTTCAGTTTGGGCTGACATGAAATTTGGGCTTGTTATGGGTTTTGGGCTTAAGCAGATTTTTATTCACAAACAGAATTAAAACAAAAAAAAATAAAAAAATAAAATAAAATAAAACAAAATCAAAAAAAATAAAATAAAAAAAATAAAATAAAAAAAAACTTTAAAAAAATAAACAACTTAAAAAAAATCTTTTTATCTTTTTAATGTTTTCTAATTTTGTATTAGATTTTTCAATTTTAAAACAAACACACATAACAATAGCCAAAAAAAAATTACACAAACTAGAAAAATTAGAAAAATTACACAAAAATTTTACATGCATTTGCACACTCCCCCTCAAATTAAGCATGTATCAAGACAATAAATTTACAAACTCCCCCTAAAATCATGCATTCTACCCTTTTTCTCCCCTCAAACATTGCATGTAATATCAGATAAAACACATCAATGTTTGAAACAGAAAATGAACATAGAACACATGGCATGAAAGCATTTAAGTTTGTAAATCTAGCATTCCCAACTTGGTTTTAAGAAAATTAAACCTGTTTTCATCCAAAGGTTTGGTGAAAAGATCAGCAAGTTGGTAGTCTGTTGGGACAAAATAGAGTTCGATGTTACCTTTCTCGACATGATCTTTAAGAAAATGGTACCGAACATCTATGTGCTTGGTCTTTGTGTGCTGTACAGGATTGCAAGAAATAGCAATAGCACTCTTTGAGTCACAGTAAATGGGAATTCTATTGAATTGAAATCCATAATCAGTCAACTGTGTCTGCATCCAAAGAACTTGTGAACAACAGCTTGCTGCAGCAACGTATTCTGCTTCTGCAGTAGATGTGGATACACAGTTCTGTTTCTTTGAAGACCAACTGACTAATCTATCCCCTAGAAACTGTACACTCCCAGATGTACTCTTTCGATCAAGCTTACAACCTGCATGGTCAGCATCCGAATATGCAGTTAACTGAAACCCGGTATCCCTTGGATACCAGAGACCAAGGTTCACTGTGCCTTTCAGGTATCGGAAGATCCGTTTAACGGCCTGGAAATGACTTTCCTTGGGATTGGCCTGGTACCTGGCACACATGCATGTGGCGAACATAATATCCGGGCGACTTGCAGTCAAATACATGAGTGACCCTATCATACTGCGATATTTCTTTTTATCAAAAGATTTTCCATTTAAGTCAGCATTAATCTTTGTCCGAGCTTCCATGGGTGTTCCAATTGTTTGACAATCCATCATATCAAACTTTTTCAACATGTCAAGAATGTACTTAGATTGACAAATAAAAGTACCATTTGACAACTGTTTTACTTGAAGACCAAGGAAAAAGTTTAATTCACCCATCATGCTCATTTCAAATTTCTTGATCATTAAAGCAGAAAAATTCTTGCAGTATTTAGGATTAGTTGACCCGAAAATTATGTCATCAACATAAATCTGGATTAGTATGATGTCACTCCCTTGTCGTTTGATAAACAAGGTAGTGTCAATCGAACCTTTGCTAAAACCAGATTTCACAAGATAAGAGGATAGAGCATCATACCATGCACGAGGCGCTTGTTTCAGACCATATAAAGCCTTATCTAACCTGTAAACATAGTCTGGATGTTTTGAATTTACAAAACCTTCTGGTTGTTCAACATACACTTCTTCTTTGAGTATTCCATTTAAGAAGGCAGTTTTGACATCCATTTGGTAGACTGTGAATTTCTTGTATGCAGCATAGGCAAGAAACATCCGAATAGCCTCAATTCGTGCAACTGGTGCGAATGTCTCATCGTAGTCAATTCCATCTTGTTGGCAGTATCCCTTTGCAACCAATCGTGCTTTGTTGCGTACAACAACTCCAGTTTCATCCTTTTTGTTTTTGAAGATCCATTTGGTTTTAATTGGCTCCTTGTTCTTGTAAGGATTTGGAACCAATTTCCATACCTCAAGACGTTCGAACTGATTAAGTTCTTCTTGCATTGCCTTCACCCAATCTGGACAACTTAGAGCTTCATTCACTGTCTTTGGTTCAACTATACTCAGAAAATTCACAAACAGACATTCATTTGCGGAAGCGGATCTTGTCTGAACTCCAGTTGTTGGATTACCAATGACTTGAGAAATAGGATGAGCTCTTGTCCACTTGGTTGTGTGAGGAATTGGATTAAGTGGATCACCAGATTCTTCAGAATCAATAAAATCAGGAGAATGTTGTTCTGTTAATTGTTCAAGCGAAACTGCAATTGGTTCAACAAAGTCATCATGATAATAATCTTCAGGATTGGTTGTAGGATTTGTCACTTGTGAGATATTATGAGGTTGAGTATGCAACTCTGAAGTATCGGTAGGTGGAATAGAATCAGATGATGAATTAACATCTGATGTTTATGATGGTGAAGACTCATTGGGATCCATCTCTTTTGAATTTGAACTGGATGGTTTATTGGCATTTCCATCAGATTCAGGAACTTTCTTTGAAACTTAGAAAAATTCTTCGAATAAGATATCCAAATCTTGTGTTGTTGGAGTAGAGAATGATGATTTGACATTTGAAGTAGTCTTTGTTGCGGAAGCTTGTGGACTTTGAAGTTCGGGTCTTGAACTGTATTGTTCAAGAACCATTCCCGAGAGTTCATCAAATCTAACGTTCATACTCTCTTCAATTCTCTTGGTTCTTCGGTTATATACACGATATGCTATCGATTCTCTCGAATAACCGATAAAATATGCCTCATCGCCTTTTGGTTCAAATTTGCCCAGATTATCTCGATCATTGAAAACATAACATACACATCCAAAAATGTGCAAGAAGTTCACATTGGGCTTTCTATTGTTTATCACCTCATATGGAGTTTTATCAAACCTCTTGTTTATGATTGATCTATTTTGAGTGAAGCAGGCAGTAGCAACAGCTTCAGCCCATAGATTCGGAGGCAACTTAGAATAAGCAAGCATTGTTCTAGCTGCTTCAACAAGAGTTCAATTTCGACGTTCAACTACTCCATTCTGTTGAGGTGTCCTGGCAGCAGAAAATTGATGTGAAATACCCATGGACTTGAAGAAAGAATCAATCGTTGAATTCTTGAATTCAGTACCATTGTCTGAGCGAACAATTCTAACAGATGATTTGAGATTGACTTGGGTCTTCTTGATGAAATCAATAATCACTTGCGGAGTATCACTCTTTGCATGAAGAAAGAATACCCAAGTGTAACGAGAATAATCATCTACAATCACTAGAATGTATCGCTTTCCATGGATATTTTGAACTTTCATTGGGCCACACAAATCCATATGAATAAGGTGCAAAGAACCTTTTGTACTTAGAAACTTCTTTGGTTTATGTGATGCTTTCTTCATCTTGCCAATTGCACAAGCTGGACAAACATGTTCACTTTCGTACTTGTAATCAGGAAGTCCTTCAACAAGTTGTTTATCCACGAGAGCATTAATTGTTTGAAAATTCAGATGAGAAAGACGGCGATGCCATAACCAAGAGTTTTGTGCAGTTGCTTTTGAAAGTAGACAAATCTCTGAAGAATTAGATGGAATGTTGTTGAGATCAATAGTGAACAGGTTATTGTCCCTTGTTCCAGTAAGAATATCCACACCATCTTCAGTCTGCACTTTGCATTCATATCTCCTGAATAATACTTGAAGATCATTGTCACAAAATTGTCCAACACTGAAAAGATTGTGTCCTAATCCTTCAACATAGGAAACTCTCTTTATAGTGACACCATTTTTAACAATGTCTCCGTAACCGAGAATAGGAGCCATATGATCATTTCCAAATCTGACGGTTCCCATAAACTTTTCAACAAAGTTCGAAAGAATGGACTTGTTTCCAGTCATATGACGTGAACATCCCGAGTCAACATACCAAACACAAATGAGAAATTCCTGCAAAGACAAGGTATATGATTTAGGTACCCATGTAAAATTGGGTCCTTGCAGGTTAGAGGGATAACATGCAAGTACACATTAAAATAAACATCAAGCAAAATGACACACAAGCAAACTTTTTATTCAAACAATAAACAAACACACATAATTGTTCAAAACACAAAATACGAATTACAGACAAAGAAATGTAATGGTTTATACACAAGTTTTGATACAAGCAGGACTAGTCCTAGATGTAGTAGCATTATCTAATGTATTTGATCTACGGACAATCCACACTTGTTTGACATGGGTAGTGTTTCCATCAAGTTTAACTTTTCTAGTAGCATGCAAGAATCTATCTTTTGGAATCCATTTACTGCTACTTTTCATGCACAAGTCACCTGAAACATGAACATTTTTAGAGTTAGAAACTAATTTAGCTTTTATGTTCTGAACAGGTTGCTTCTTGATGGGTTCTGTGATCTTATTCACTTTCTTTATGTCTACATTCACATTTTGAACATGAATTGGATGATTATCTTCAAACACATTGGTTTTCTTTTTCATGGATAAAATCTTCTCATTGATTTTTTCAAATGATTCAGAAAACTTTCGGTCAAAATCAATTTTGCACATATCAAAGATCTGAGATTCTTTTTCAGTTTGGACTGAAGCATTTACACTTTCACATATAGAACTCACAGAACATCCAGATGGATCACAAACTTTGGAGTCTATCTTGGGTTGGTCAATGACATAATGATTTTGAGCCTTCAAATTTTCTATCAAAGATTGCTTTTCCTCAAGAGACTTTTGCAGATCTTCAATTACCTTTTCCAAAACTTTTTGTGGTACATAAGGTCTTAAATTTTCAGGTTTTGGAATAGGAATAGGATTTTCCAAAGGTTTTTCAGTAAAACACTCAAGAATTTCGGGTATGACAGCCTCATGATTGTCTTTGATTGTTTTATGTGTAGAGTTAGCGAAGAAATCATATGACTCATCCATTAACGCATAGTTAAAATAGACTTTTGCAGATCTTCAATTACCTTTTCCAAAACTTTTTGTGGTACATAAGGTCTTAAATTTTCAGGTTTTGGAATAGGAATAGGATTTTCCAAAGGTTTTTCAAATTCAGGTTCAAAATCATGATTTTCTTCCAAAAATGTTGACATTTCATCAGTTTCCAACTTCACACTTACTTCACTTTTCTTTATCGGACATGGACTTTGCTTGAGTGGAATTGATGCTTTTTCTTTTTCTTTATGAAATTGAAGTGCTATTTTCTGAAATTGGAATTCAACTTTTAAATCATTAAGTTCCTTTAGCACATTTAATCTCTGTTCTCTTTCTTTTTCAAACTTTTAAATCATTAAGTTCCTTTAGCACATTTAATCTCTGTTCTCTTTCTTTTTCAAACTTTTGTTTGAAAGCATCAATTTCATTCAAGTATGATTGAGTTCCCTCAGAAAACTTGGTAAAAGTCTGAGTTTCAGAAGTAATCGGGAAGAAATAATCATCAACATCATGAACATCATCTAAATCACCATCAGTTTGCACAGACACATGAACAACTTTCTTTATGTCTACATTCACATTTTGAACATGAATTGGATGATTATCTTCAAACACATTGGTTTTCTTTTTCATGGATAAAATCTTCTCATTGATTTTTTCAAATGATTCAGAAAACTTTCGGTCAAAATCAATTTTGCACATATCAAAGATCTGAGATTCTTTTTCAGTTTGGACTGAAGCATTTACACTTTCACATATAGAACTCACAGAACATCCAGATGGATCACAAACTTTGGAGTCTATCTTGGGTTGGTCAATGACATAATGATTTTGAGCCTTCAAATTTTCTATCAAAGATTGCTTTTCCTCAAGAGACTTTTGCAGATCTTCAATTACCTTTTCCAAAACTTTTTGTGGTACATAAGGTCTTAAATTTTCAGGTTTTGGAATAGGAATAGGATTTTCCAAAGGTTTTTCAGTAAAACACTCAAGAATTTCGGGTATGACAGCCTCATGATTGTCTTTGATTGTTTTATGTGTAGAGTTAGCGAAGAAATCATATGACTCATCCATTAACGCATAGTTAAAATAGACTTTTGCACCCTTTTCTAGAAAATCATCAGCCTCATAATCACTATCAGTCGGTCTCACAAATTGGTCTGTCATCCCACATCTCAAATAAGATTCGTTGTATAATGATGGGACTTCTTCTTGTGCTTCGAGCAAACATTTTGGATTGTTATAACCCAACCCTGATGTGAATATTGTTTCTGAACTTCTTGGCCTATTTAAAAAGACTTGTTGATATGAACGATTGATCTTATACAACTTTTCTTGATAAGACTTGATTTCAGCTTTCAGTTCATCATTTTCTTTATCAAGTTTTTGTTTAAGAGAATCTTTTATACAACATTCATATTTTAGGTCAGAAATTTTGTTTTCAAATTCCGTCACATCAGGGATAGATTCTTTCATCTTGACATTCAAAGACTCAATGTCTTCAGCCAAAGCATTTGCTCGAAACATCTCATTGGTCTTTTCAACTTGAAGTTATCTGACAGTCTTGCTCAGTTCAAGAACTTTGGTCTCAAGTTCTTGTTTCTCAAGATGCAGTTTGGAGTTTGGAGTAAAAGAGACTGCTGCTTTTTCAGATTTCAAATTTTCAACATCTTTTTGAAGTGAATCAATTTTAATTTGAAAATCTTTTTCTTTGTCCTCCAAATCTTTCTTTAATTTTAAATTCTTTTTACTCAACTCCCTGCAATCTTTTCTTGCTGTTTCACTCATGTCCATGTAGTGTTTTAACACTGATTTGGGAAAAGAGATTACCTCATCCTCGACTTCAGAAGAACTTTCATCATTTTCTTTATCAAGTTTTTGTTTAAGAGAATCTTTTATACAACATTCATATTTTAGGTCAGAAATTTTGTTTTCAAATTCCGTCACATCAGGGATAGATTCTTTCATCTTGACATTCAAAGACTCAATGTCTTCAGCCAAAGCATTTGCTCGAAACATCTCATTGGTCTTTTCAACTTGAAGTTGTCTGACAGTCTTGCTCAGTTCAAGAACTTTGGTCTCAAGTTCTTGTTTCTCAAGATGCAGTTTGGAGTTTGGAGTAAAAGAGACTGCTGCTTTTTCAGATTTCAAATTTTCAACATCTTTTTGAAGTGAATCAATTTTAATTTGAAAATCTTTTTCTTTGTCCTCCAAATCTTTCTTTAATTTTAAATTCTTTTTACTCAACTCCCTGCAATCTTTTCTTGCTGTTTCACTCATGTCCATGTAGTGTTTTAACACTGATTTGGGAAAAGAGATTACCTCATCCTCGACTTCAGAAGAACTTTCATCATTTTCTTCCAACTCCTTTGACTTCTTGATCTTTGTCATGAAGCATACATTTGCTGCAAGTTCGTCTGTCTCCTCATCAGAAAGATGTAACCACTTGTCATCCTCAGCGAGAAGAGCAATTCTGCTTTCCTCTTGTCTTGCCAGCAAAAGTTTGTACTTATAGTACTCGGAGTTCTTTTGTCGAGGTTTAGTACAATTTATGGCAAAATGTCCAGTGATACCACAGTTGTAGCATTTCCTGTCTTCAGTTCTCTTATCCATGACCTTCTTCTCAAACTTCTTCGGATTGTCATACTTCTTCTCACCACCAGCAAAATCTTCTTTCTGATCATACTTAGGAGCATTCGCATTTTTAGCATACGAAGAGACTGATGAAGTCCTAAGCTGATTGTTTGTTGGTTTCTTCTTGAAGAATTTCTTCTTGAAAGCCTTAGTGAAATAAGCGAGTTCTTTGTACATCTCTTTTTGTTTCTCATCCAGATTAGAATCACTCATCTCACTCGAATCAGAATCAGTTTGAACTTCAACAAAACTGTGTCTTGACAATCTTGAAGTCTTCTTTTCAGCAACCAAGGCCAATGGATCAGAATGTACACTCTCTTCTTTCTTCTTCTGAATTCTCTGAACATCCTCAACATTAAGTTGTAGTTTTTCAAACAGAATGTGAATGGTGAGTTTTTCGAAGTCTGATTGTTGGTTGAGTTGAGTTCCATACACTTGCCATTCCTCTTCCAGATTTTTGATGAATTTGATGTTCAGTTCCATATTGGTTCTCTTCACATCATTCTTTCTCAGCTCATTGATGACATTGCAGAATCTGATGTATACCTCATTCAATGGTTCACCTTTTTGTTGTTTGAATGTTTCATACATGTTCAGAATAGTCGACAACCTTATGGTGTTTGACACATCAGATCCTTCCATCTGCTTCTCCACTTCATCCCAAATGTCTTTTCCTGTTTCATAGGAATCCACATTGCAGTAGATGTCATCAGGAAGTGCTTGGTAAAGAAAGGCAATTGCACTTTGGTCAGCCTCAACTCTGTTTCTCTGATCTGTGTTCCAACTCTCTTCAGGTAAAACTTCTCCATTAACTGGGTTCTTTGGAATTTCAGGACCATCTTTGTATGATTTCCTTAGCAGTTTTCCATTCTTCTGCCTGTCTATCCAGTTCAGAAACCTTTTCTTCCATTGAGGATAAGATCCTCTAAACAAGACAGGTGGTCTTCCTTCAGAACCAAGTGCTAAAGCTTCCCTTGAAGCCATTTCAAGCAATTAAAGACTTAGAAAAATTTGGTAATTTTCAATTTCAACTAAATGCAGAGCTAAAACCTCTGCAAATAGAACAAGTAAGAATATTAAAAATTTTGAAAAATTTTGATTTTCCTACCCACGCGAAGAATATTGATGAAAAATGGTTTTGAGAAATTTTCTTGAAAAATTTTGATTTGAGAATCTTAAAAATAACTAAGTGCCGAGCTTAATCCTCTGCAAATAGAACAAGTGAACTTCACACTTAACCAAATTTCTTGAAATAACTATTTGCCGAGCAAAAACTCTGCAAATAGAACAAGTAAGATCCAGTACTTAGCCAAAATTTCTGAAACACGTATTTGCCGAGCAAACTGCTCTGCAAATAGTACAAGTGAACTTCACACTTAACCAAATTTCTTGAAATAACTATTTGCCGAGCAAAAACCTCTGCAAACAGTACAAATAGAACTTGTACTTAGTCACACCAACCAAAAACACTTGTTTGCCGAGCTTAAACCTCTGCAAACAATGCAAGTAGCACCAGTCACAAATCAAGAATTCTCAAAAACAACTATTTGCCGAGCAATGAGCTCTGCAAATAGAACAAGTGAACTTCACACTTAACCAAATTTCTTGAAATAACTATTTGCCGAGCAAAAAGCTCTGCAAATAGAACAAGTAAGATCCAGTACTTAGCCAAAATTTCTGAAACACGTATTTGCCGAGCAAACTGCTCTGCAAATAGAACAAGTGAACTTCACACTTAACCAAATTTCTTGAAATAACTATTTGCCGAGCAAAAACCTCTGCAAATAGAACAAGTAAGATAATTTTGAAAAATTTTGATTTGAGAATCTTAAAAACAACTAAGTGCCGAGCTTAAACCTCTGCAAATAGACAAGTGACTTCAACTTAAAATATCTTGAAAAATTTTGATTTGAGAATCTTAAAAATAACTAATGCCGAGCTTAAACCTCTGCAAATAGAACAAGTAAGAATAAATTTTGAAAAATTTTGATTTGAGAATCTTAAAAACAACTAATGCCGAGCTAAACCTCTGCAAATAGAACAAGTAAGAATAAATTTTGAAAAATTTTGATTTGAGAATCTTAAAAACAACTAAGTGCCGAGCTAAAGCTCTGCAAATAGAACAAGTGAACTTCACACTTAACCAAATTTCTTGAAATAACTATTTGCCGAGCAAAAAGCTCTGCAAATAGAACAAGTAAGATCCAGTACTTAGCCAAAATTTCTGAAACACGTATTTGCCGAGCAAACTGCTCTGCAAATAGTACAAGTAAGAACACCACTTAGCCAACGACCTCTGCAAATACGAGTAACCACTACACGACAAAATAGTCGGTTACTGGTTATCTTGTTCGTTCAGCCAACCCCTTATTTGCAGAGAAGACTGTAAATCTTCGATATCTTCTTCATTTTTGCGAATTAGAACTCGAATTTTATATCAAAATGTTCAGAAAATCAATGCGCACAAATCCTCGAACAAATTAAATGCTAATTTCAACTGAAATTCAAACCCACACAAACATGCGATTTGTAGAGCTCGATCAAAAACAACTCAAATGATGAAATTAGCTTCTGAAATTGATAGCGAAGGAAGATATACTGATTATAAATCGAACGATGAACAAAATTCAAACAAAACACACTTAATTTGCAGAAATCACTGAAACAGTGAGCTCTGCAAATGAACCTCTCAGAAAAATTACTCAAATTCTAAAATTAAGCACAAATTAAGCTTGTAATAAGCTTTTGGATCGCTCAAATATGCTGATTGTGCTCTGATACCAATTGTTAAGTATAGAATTCGAGCTTTTGTGTGTGTAAGTGTGTGTGTTAATGGAGGTTTCTAGTGAGAGAAAGTAGAGAGAGAGTAGAGAGATGTCAGGGAAAGATTGGATTGTATTATGGGTTGAAAGGTTTCAATTAACATAATGGAGGGGGTTTATATACATATGAGCTATTTACACTATGCCCCCTTCCATTGTAACAAGTTTACAATATAAGTACAAATTAACATAAGGTACACAAATCAACTACTACAATTATATTTCTAACATTGATGGAATTTGATTTGGTGTTGGTGTTCTTTGTGTTGGTGTTTGAGATGGAGTAGCCAACCCGGGGGTTGTTTGCACACTTGTGGTGTGACCTAAATTCAGCGAAGCTGATTCAGGATTTCCTGCGGATCCTCGGGTTATACCCTCACCAGCAGTTTCAGATTCATGGGCTTCGCAACCCGAATCAAGTTGTGTCCTAGACTGTGATAAATCACTGTCCTGGACTTGTTGATGTTGGGCAACACCACTCACAACACCGGGGTCACTGAGAATGCCTGTTAATACAGTCTCAGGTTGATCCTGAGGAACAGCAGTGTTACTACGGCATTCATACTGTCCCCCAGTCTCGGTCTGAGGACTATTACCTGCGGCTAAAGCTGGCGTGATGTTAGCTAAGGATTTCCAAGCTGTCCTTGAGGGTCACACAAAGTGGGTCCCTCTCCGCTTGTTCCGGCATCAGTACTCAACTATGCTTGTGAATCCGTGTACCTAGGAGATCTAGACTCTTGTGTACGAAATGAAGGCGAGAGCTGGGGCTGGTCCTCTCTTATTTCAACACTCCCATCCTCCAAATGAGGAGAGTGTGGTGAGCGTGGCTGATCCCCGTGCATTTGTGAGACTAACTCCTGTTGTGAGGAGTCAGAATGGCTGGGAGAGTTTGGTGCAAGCGAGAATGGGCAGTTCCTGACTTCTACCCTAGGGTAAACAACCCGGCTAGACACATTGGTTTGAACTAATGGAGGGCCAACGTTTTCTTTATGCCCTTGTCCTAACCCGGACCGCACATCCTCTCTGGTATTTTCAACTCCTCCCTCAAATCCGCTTGTTCCTCCTGCACAACATCATCTCCAGTGCTACCATGCTCAGTTGCAACCTCAGATACAACATTATGAATTACTTGTTCAGCATCTAAATCTGTCGAGGCACCAATATTTTCAGATCCAGCAGATGTATGCTTTCGTTTGGATTTCTTCTTCTTTTATTTCTTTGGTGACCTACGAGCAGCCATTTTAAGTCTTCTCCCTGGTGGTGGAGTTGGTTCATTAAGGAGTGCTGAAGCAAGCGGTGTTGGATTAAGTACAGGTGAAGAAACAGTTACAACATCTTGTTCAAACATACCTCGTTTCAATTTTCTTTTCCTCTGATCAGAAGTCCCCTCACCACTATACCCTCTTTTTCTTTTAGATAACCTAGGACCCTCACTTGGCGACCTATGCTCAGCTTGGGTAGGAGTCTGTCGGCTTTCAGACCCCATTGCTGAGACTAACCACTTGAGATAAGCCCTAAGATGAGGACTTTGAGCAGGAACCAGATTTATCAGGAATGGAGGAATTGGAAAAGGTCTTACAGTTTCACAACTTGTGCCTCTCAAGTTGGATTTATACATCGCAATCACACACTTGAAGCTGTTCTCCAATTTTGGATTTCTTCTTCTTTTATTTCTTTGGTGACCTACGAGCAGCCATTTTAAGTCTTCTCCCTGGTGGTGGAGTTGGTTCATTAAGGAGTGCTGAAGCAAGCGGTGTTGGATTAAGTACAGGTGAAGAAATAGTTACAACATCTTGTTCAAACATACCTCGTTTCAATTTTCTTTTCCTCTGATCAGAAGTCCCCTCACCACTATACCCTCTTTTTCTTTTAGATAACCTAGGACCCTCACTTGGCGACCTATGCTCAGCTTGGGTAGGAGTCTGTCGGCTTTCAGACCCCATTGCTGAGACTAACCACTTGAGATAAGCCCTAAGATGAGGACTTTGAGCAGGAACCAGATTTATCAGGAATGGAGGAATTGGAAAAGGTCTTACAGTTTCACAACTTGTGCCTCTCAAGTTGGATTTATACATCGCAATCACACACTTGAAGCTGTTCTCCAATTTTGGAATTTCTTCTTGATTATCAAGAACATCTTCGATAATCAGTGTGAAGAATCTGATAAAGGGAATATATTTTCTGTCTTGTTTATCCTTTCCTTTGACAACTTGAATCATCTTTTTCCATATAATCGCCGCAAAGTCATACTGCACATTATGAGTGACTGCATAGTAAATTGATAAGGAATCCTTAGTCTTGAGATCAATTCCTTTCTGTGATGGCATCAAACAGGTGGTTAAAACATTGTACATCGTATACCAGAGAGTTGCTACATTACTCCTTCTAAAATCTCTCATCGTTGCCAACTCTCTGTCATAACCCAACGAATGAACTCCAGCCAACATTTCTTCAACTGATGGGAGTTCTTCATATTCTTCAAGTACAGGAAATCCAATTGTTGTTCTAAACTCATCCAAAGTGAATCGACAATTAAACAGTTCATTTTCTGACTCTAGAGAAAATTTGAAGTAGTCTGCTGTGTTATGCCATTTACTTCCTTGTACATATTCAATTGATTGTCACAGCTCAAAGACATACTTCTCAGGTACAATTGCACCTCCAGTTAAAGCATTATTCAATGGATGATGGCTCAAAATCTCTGTAATGATAGGGAATTTGCAAGCAAAAGGTATATGAAGTGCTTGATTGGCTTGCATCTTCATTGAATCTCCTTCTTTAAACATAGCCATCATGATACTTTATTATTTTCTGTTAAGACAAACTGACCAAAGTTTTGACCAGAAAATTCAATTTAATCTCAAAAAAATAATAACACATACCAACATTTAAAAAAAACACATTTATTACACATAGACAATGTTTTGCATATATATTAAAAATGAGAAAACAAAGTAGTACACAAAGGCGTTCGATACCTTGCATCTCACTCAAATATATATATAAAACATGACAATATATAGAATCACATAAGTATTAAAAAATAAGAAAACAAGGTAGTACACAAAGGCGTTCGATACCTTGCATCTCACCCAAATATATATATAAAACATGACAATATATAGAATCACATAAGTATTAAAAAATAAGAAAACAAGGTAGTACACAAAGGCGTTCGATACCTTGCTCTCACTCAAATATAAATATAAAAAAAAATATAGAATAAAATAATGAAAGAAAAAATTTAAATTCTATTTGTACTGTTTGCAGAGCAAAATGCTCTGCAAATAGCACAATTTGAAAAATTTTTGAATTGTATTGTTTGCCGAGCAAACTTCTCGGCAAACACGAGAACACTCAAGTCTGGTACCAAGTCATCGTTTATTGGAGTTGAAACATGTAAATGCCGAGCTCAAAGCTCTGCAAATGAGCAGTTCAGTCCAACTCCTTTTCAATGTATGAAATTTCCTTATATTGATCAACAATCATGTTGTCAATTTGATTAAGAAAAATTTCAATGGAAAAATTCAATTTTGTACTGTTTGCCGAGCAAAATGCTCTGCAAACAGTTGGTTAAAAACTTGGTGAAAAATTTTCATTTTGTACTGTTTGCCGAGCAAAAAGCTCTGCAAACAGTTGGATTAAGAACTTGGTGAAAAATTTTCATTTTGTACTGTTTGCCGAGCAAAATGCTCTGCAAACAGTTGATTTGAAAACTAAGTGAAAAGTTTACATGCATTTGCCGAGCTCAAAGCTCTGCAAATGCATGGTTTAAGTCTTGATAAAATTTAGAAATCCAATTTGTACTGTTTGCCGAGCAAAATGCTCTGCAAACAGTTGTTCTAAGACTTGGAACAAGTTTTGTACAAAATGCACTGTTTGCCGAGCAAACTGCTCTGCAAACAGTTGTTTTTAAAACTTGTAAAACTTTTGGAATTCAAAAAGGCATGTTTGCCGAGCTCAAAGCTCTGCAAACAGTTGATTTTAAAAACTTGGATTCATTTTGAAAACCAAAAACCTTGAATGCTGAGCAAAATGCTCTGCATCAAGTTGTTGTAAAGACTTGGTGAAAATTTTATTAGTTTTGGTGATACCAATTGTAAACATTAGAATTCGAGCTTTTGTGTGTGTAATTGTGTGTGTTAATGGCGGTTTCTAGTGGGAGAAAGTAGAGAGAGAGTAGAGAGATGTCAGGGAAAGATTGGATTGTATTATGGGTTGAAAGGTTACAAAATGCTTAATGGAAGGGGTTTATATACATATGACTAATTTACACTAAGCCCCCTTCCATACTTAGACATTTACATTCTAAGTACAAATATACAATAAGTAAACAAATCAACTACTACATTTATATTTCTAACAGAAGTAATTCTGATACGGCTCAGAATTCTGTACGAACGTTTTCACTGAACTTCAAGCTATTTCTGAACAAATTATACTTGGTCGATTTCCGACCTAACAAATTCCCCCTATTTGTTCTGAAATAGTGCATGCATCTCAGACTTCTATCTATACATGTTTGTAAGTCTGAAATGCAAGTTTTGTTTAAGTTGTAAAAATTTTCTAAGTACATCTTATAGATCATTGATGTCTCAGAATTTTACTTGTGGTTTTTCTAACTTAAACTTACCATCTACTTATTGGTTACAATTTGCAACATATATATACAAACTGAAATGTTTGTTACAAATGTAAATATTAGGTCCAGTTCACCTGGAACTGGCCAGTCACCAGTTTCCACTGACCAGTTCACCAGTTGCATCTGGTGACCAGTAAACTGGTGACCAAGAAGATTTGTCGAGAAATATATTGAAGTCCAGTTGCATCGTACAGTTAACGCAACTGAAGACTTCCTCCAGTTGAGAACTGACCAAGATTGAAGAAACATTCCAGTTGAAGTCGAAGACAACAAATGGAAGAAAGAGAATGACAATGGCAGCGAAGCCCAGTTGACATTCTAGTCAGTTACAAACTGGAGACCGTCAGTGGAAAGCCCTTACAAAGCTTTACACTGATTACGAGGAATTGACTTGTATACTTTATGTACCTTTTCCCGGATAATAAGCCTTATCTTATTATTTAAGTATTAAAAGGTACATAAAGGTGGTTGTGTAAAGTCACTGTAACATGCGACTTTACAACACTTTTTAAGGAATTAAATGCTATTCCTTAAATGCTTCCAACCACATTTGTACGGCTAAAGTTAACATCCACATGTTAACTTTGCCTATAAATACAAGTCATTGCACAACCAAGAATCACAAGTTATTCAACAAGTTATTTCACACACAAACGAATAACTTCTTACTTTGCAAACCTGCAATATTCTTGGTGAACTTGTGCAATATTCTCTCAATCGCTAAAAGGAACATTTCACTACTTTAAGTGTTTCGATTGTAGAAGAGAAATTCCGAGTATAGATCAATTGTATTTCATAGGTTGTTAGGATATTTACATTCGTGTATTATCTTGGTTCCGCATCAACCTTGTAATTTGTTTAATATCAATAAATAAATTATACATTGAAAACTACATATTGTCTCATCAAGATTGTTTACAAGTTATTGTATTATTGCATTGTTCTTTACTTATTGTCTTTTATATAAGTAATCTATCTAGAACTTGGTATATACTTATCTAACTGGTCGTCTCCAGTTTAGTAAGTATATTGCAAAGTAACTCCACCATCGACATAGAGGTGTCTTCAGTAGTACCATCTAACAAGTTGGGACTTACAAGTGGTATCAGAGCAGAAGGCTAATATACTTGCCTAGATCTGCAAAGATGAACACTACTGAAGGTGGAGATGGTTCTGGTTTAGGTGAAAACCCATTGAACAATAATTCACCACCTTTTCAAAACGTTAACACCAACCCTCCTCCTCCTTCTACCCCAAGCCACGTCCATGTACATTACTCTAACACTCCTGTTCCAAAATTTGATGGAAACAGTGAGACCTTTGGTACATGGAAAGCTAGAATGCTGTTGCATTTTGGTGGTATTGAGAGGTATATGTTGAAAATCATAAAAGATGGACCATATATACCTATGTCTATTGGGGTGAGTCCTCTTCTTGATCCAACTGGAAGAAGAGGCTCAAGGGAAAAGCCAGAAGACCATTGGTCTGATGAGGATCGCAGACTGGTGGACTTGGACACCAGACTGAAAAACATGATCCTTGGGGCTGTCCCTGAAGACCTAATTCCAACACTTGTGTTGTTTCCCAGTGCCAAGTCTATGTGGGATGAATTAGTGATTCAGTTTGAAGGAGGTGATGACACCATTGTCACCCGTAAAGTTGCATTGAACAAGAAGTATGAATCCTTCTTTGCCTTGCCCAACGAAAGTTTAACTGGTACATATACCAGATTTTCTAGCCTCATCAATCAGTTGAGAGGTTTGGGTGTAGAGAAGGATAAGGATATTCTTCTTGAAAAGTTTTGTGATATTCTTCCATCTAAATGGGAAAACATGGTTCTTGTCTTGAGACAAGGTAAAACCTTGCACTCTCACACTCTTGCATCGCTCTATGGAGCCTTCAGATTCACTGAAGATAATAATGCTGCAAGACTTGTGGCTGAGCAAGATGCCATGAACCATGCTCAGAGTCCCAAGGTTGCTAATATAATTGAGCGACCTTGTGCTGCTTTAATGTCTGCTGAGAGTGTCCAGGCACACTCGATGAAGGAGATGTTGAACAGTTTCCTAAACTCTGGGCTGACCACTGAAAACAGTGAAGGTTATGATGAAACTGACGATGATGATCTGGTCGCCATGATTGCTAAAACCTTTAATAGGTTTAAGCATAAATCTAAAAGATTTAATGGCCCCAACAATGCTTCCAGCTCCAGCTCTCTGGATAAGACCAATCTTACATGCTATAAGTGTGGCAAGAAAGGTCATTTTATGAAGGAATGCCGATCTAGTCAGTTGAATAACCAAACTGGCCCCTCTGTCCCTAATTACAATCGGCCTGATGATAGCTACAAAGCTAAATACAAGCAGCTTAAGGCCCAGATTGCCCTTCTGTCCATGGATAAGAAAAAGGACCAGTGCTTAATTGCACAAACTGAAGGAAAATGGGAGTACTCTGATGACTCATCTGAGGATGAAGAAGAGGAAAGGGACATGTGTTTCATGGCCTTGGAAGATCAACAACTACAGCAGCATGTGGTGAAAGATGATGTCGTCTCTGGAAGATGGGTGGACATCATACTGAAAAAGGTATGTGATTATGATCACCAGGTTGACCCTGAATTGAAACTGGACCTGGCTGAATCATTAAGTGGTGATCTGGCATTTGTAGAAACTGTTAGAGCAGATAGTGAAAGATATTTAGACACTATCTTAATTGAACTGAACAATGTCAAACCACAACTGAATGATTTGCAAAGTGTCCAGTTGGCTCTCAAGGAGTCAGTTTTAAAAATTGAGGCATTAGAACTTGATAATCGAAAACTTTCTGATGATTTTGAAAAAGCTCAAATGATTATCAAGTCCTGGGTAAAAGCATCTGGCAAAAACTATGATGCATTTTCAAGAACCATCGATGCCCAGAAAAATGCATGGAAATCTGAAGATCTGGAGATGGCAGCTCTTATACCAGATCTTCATGCATTGCCTCCAGCTCTCCAGGTTGAAACACCTTATGATCAACCTGAAGCTGTTAAAACTGAAACCAATGAGACCACCCCCATTGAGGTTAAAACTGGAGCCAAACAGGCTAAAGCTCCAGTCAAAAGGCCACTGTTAACAAGCCTTTACCTCATAAGTCTAAGGAGCCCAAGACCCGAAAGACTAAATCCCCAGTTGAACCAATGTCCAAGGTTCAACTGCCTGAACAAAACAATGTTTTGGTTAATTTGGAAAGGCAACTCCAACTTTTGTCTCGGCAGGTTCAGAGTTGCACTGCCCGGATTAACAATCTGGAAGGAGGTTCACCACCTCCAGTTTTAAAACAAAACATTAAATCACTCCCTTCTGTACCTAAACAAAAGAATGTTCCATCTGGAACAAAATCTGGTAAACATAAGGTGAGTAAGTATCAAATACCAATCGTTTTTACTTCTGCACCTGGAGCTGGTGATAATGCTCCAGATGTAGCCTCCAGTTCAACACCTCAACAATCAACTGTGGCTTCTGTAGAGAAGTCCAGTGGACCCATCAAGAAAAGATGGGTTCACAAAAATAACTAATGATTTTTGTGTGTGTGTAGGGCGATCGAAAGAAGAATATCTGGTATCTGGACAGCGCTGCTGGCCGGACTATGACCGGATGTAAGCCCCTACTGGAAGAGTTCACTGTCCAAGATGGACCGACAGTGACGTTTGGTAACGATCAATCTGGAAAGACTGAAGGATATGGTGTGCTCAATAATGGACAAGTCGAATTCAAAAGAGTTGCATTTGTGAATGGTTTGAAATATAACTTGATCAGTGTAAGCCAACTTTGCGATGATGGCTTCAGAGTATTGTTCGATATTGCACAAGGCACCATATTTAACAAGGATTGGAAAGTGGTGATGATTGCACCAAGGAAAGGGAATGTGTACATCATGGATATGGAACCAGCTCCAAAAGAGCAATGTTTCTATACCAAAGCTGATGAGGACACCAACTGGCTATGGCATAAAAGGTTATCCCACCTAAATTTCAAGAACATTAACAAGTTGTCTCGCAAACAACTGGTTGATGGGATACCCCAGATTTCCTTCAATAAGGAAAAGCCATGTCCAGGGTGTGAGATGGGCAAGCAGAAGAGGGCCAGTTTCAAAACTAGGCAAAATTTTAGCATCACTGAACCTCTTCACATGCTTCATATGGATCTCTTTGGTCCATTGAATGTTCAAACTAGAGCTGGAAAGAAATACACTCTAGTTGTGGTTGATGAATTCACCAGATATTGCTGGGTGGTATTCATCAGATCCAAAAGTGATGCACCTGCTGAAATCATCTCCCTTATCAAAAGAATTGAGCTCAAGTACACTCGAAAAGTTTGTCAGTTGCGAAGTGATAATGGTACTGAATTCCAAAATAAGGTACTTGAAACATTTTGCACTGACACTGGCATTTCTCAAAACTTCTCATCAGTTCACTCTCCAGAGCAAAATGGAGTTGTGGAAAGAAAGAATCGTACACTGATAGAAGCGGCCAGAAGCATGCTATCTGAATCTGGTCTTCCCACCAGTTTTTGGGCTGAGGCAGTTGCAACTGCTTGTCACACCCAAAACCGGTCAGTCTACATCAAGAGACACAAGAAGACTGCCTACGAAGTACTCAGGAATCGTAAACCAAATATTGGATATTTCCATGTATTTGGTTGTCCAGTTTATATACTGAACGATTCCAGTCAGCTTGGAAAGTTTGATGCAAAAGCTGATGAAGGGGTATTTTTAGGCTATTCAGATATTCGAAAGGCCTTTAGAGTTTATAATTATAGACTCCAAAAGGTGCATGAGACAATTCATGTCACATTCGATGAATCAACTGAAGCAATCAACAAGAGACCAAGCCTTGATATTTCTCCAGTCATTCCAATCAACTTTGGTGAAACTGACCAAGTTCATCGGTCAGTTGTTTCACCAGAAGATGCTTCCAGTTACAACAAACTGGAACCAGTCAAGAAGAAGAAAAGCACTAGTGACACATCATTTTATCCCTCCATCAATTTTAACTTACCACAAGAATTGGTGATTGGATCAGATGTACGTGCCACTCCAATATCAGCACCAGTTCAAGCCCCTACTTCTCCAGTTACTCATGAACTACCTTCAACTGAGGAATTTCATGATGCAAATCGAGACCTCATTGACTCTGATGAGGATGTAGAAGCTGTTTGGACTGATCCTTCTCCAGATGCTGCTGCAACTGAAGAAGATCGCCAGGTACCTTGCACTGATATTGTAGTTCACCAGCCTAGTCAATACACTAGATGGACTAAAGCCCACCCAATTGAACAAATTGTGGGTAATCCAACTAGTGGGGTTCAGACTAGAAGAGCCACCAGTGAGCAATGCTTAAACGTCACCTTCTTATCTTTAATTGAACCAAAGAAGATTGACGAGGCTATGGCAGACCCAAGCTGGGTGGAAGCTATGCAAGAAGAGCTCCTCCAGTTTGAAAGGAACAATGTTTGGGAGCTTGTTCCTTGTCCACCAGGGTTAAAGAAAGAACCTATTGGTACCAGATGGGTCTACCGAAACAAAATGGATGAAGATGGCCATGTTGTAAGAAACAAGGCCAGATTAGTTGCCCAGGGTTATTGTCAAGCAGAGGGCGTTGACTTTGATGAGACTTTTGCTCCAGTTGCAAGACTTGAAGCCATAAGAATATTCTTGGCTTATGCAGCCCATCTGCAGTTCAAGGTCTTCCAGATGGATGTCAAAAGTGCGTTCCTTAATGGAACATTGGAAGAAGAAGTTTATGTTAAGCAGACTCCAGGTTTCATCGATGAGAAGCATCCTCATTGGGTTTATAAACTGAACAAAGCATTGTATGGTCTAAGACAAGCCCCAAGAGCCTGGTATGATACTTTAACTAAACATCTTCTCAAAAATGGCTTTCAAAGAGGTGCAATAGATAATACCTTGTTTATCTTGAAAGAAAGAGGTAATATCTTATTGGTACAAATTTATGTTGATGACATTATTTTTGGTTCAACTGATGATGCAATGTGTAAAAGTTTTCTAAAATCATGTCATCTGAATATGAGATGAGTTTAATGGGTGAATTAACATTTTTCTTAGGTCTTCAGATTAAGCAAACTGAAAATGGAATTTTCATAAACCAAGGAAAATATGTCAGAGATTTGTTAAGAAAATACAAATATGATTCAATCCCATCGAAAAACACACCTATTGCAGCACCATTGAATTTGGACTCTGACCCAACTGGCAAACCAGTTAACATAACTGACTATAGAGGTATGGTTGGTTCACTGATGTACTTAACTGCCAGTCGACCAGATATAATGTTTGCAACATGTTTATGTGCCAGGTTTCAGGCTAACCCAAAAGAATCACATTTGCACGCTGTAAAGCGTATCTTTAGATACCTGAAAGGGTGTCCTAATCTTGGTCTTTGGTACCCCAAAGGCTCAGGATTAGATCTAATGGGTTATTCAGATTCTGATCATGCAGGTTGTAAGATTGATAGAAAATCCACAACTGGTGGTTGTCATTTCCTTGGAGGAAAACTGGTGAGTTGGACCAGCAAGAAGCAGACTTCAGTCTCTATGTCCACTGCAGAGGCAGAGTACATTTCTGCGGCCAGTTGTTGTGCCCAGATTCTCTGGATCAAAAACCAGTTACTAGATTATGGTCAGAAGTACACCAAGACCCCAATCTTTTGTGACAACACCAGTGCAATTGCTATCTCTCACAATCCAGTGATGCACTCAAAAACAAAGCATATTGACATCAGGTATCATTTTATTCGTGATCATGTTATGAAAGGTGATATTGAAATTCATTTCATCCCCACTGACAAACAGTTAGCTGATGTCTTTACTAAACCTCTCGATGAGAAAACTTTTAAACATCTCATCAGCGAACTGGGAATGCTAAATCCTTAACTGGAGCTTTCTTTGTTATTGAACGCGTCAGTGACACTGATGAAGTTCTCCAGTTGAGGAGGTCCAGATTATCTTTGCTCGCCAGGCTATCGAACGCCTTTGTGATACTATCTTGGCACTAATTGATATCTGGATCATCATTTTAGGGGGAAAGACTCAAAATAATTTTCTGACTAAAATTCGTTTTTGTTTGAAAATGCAACTGGAGAACTCTTCAGTTGGAACTGGAACTGGATTGATCCTCCAGTTACCAGGTTCGGTCTTTGTCAGATTTTCATAACGTTACAAATACTTGGTCAATTTATGTGACACGTGATGATACTCGAGTGTTTTAAACCACTTGATATCGTGATCTGACGTGTTGAAACCATTTTTAAGTACTTGACAACTGTTTGTGTTGGGAAAACAAAAAGTGTGTGGGGTTATGGGTAAAGTAAGCCGTCGTAGCATTTAATGCTGACATGGTAACATTTAATGCTTACATGGAAAATTATATTTTATTTTCAAAATATCTTCAAAATATTTGGTTTAATAAAATATGATTTGTGGGTTTACATTGGGATCTTGAATCCCCTTATAAATACCCTTATTTACTTCATAACACATTTACTTTCTTTTTCATTCTCTTCATTTACTCTCTTCATTTACTTCATAACACATTTACTTTCTTTTTCATTCTCTTCATTTACTCTCTTCATTTACTCTCTTCATTTACTTCCAATCATAAATTTCAATTTCATTCTATGGCACCTAAATCATCCCGCTCAAGAGATGTAAATCTCTTGACTGCTCCTTACAATCCCTCACCAGATGTCGCCCAGGCACCTGGTGCTCCTTATAGTGCAGCCCTTAAATTAAACCCAAATAATCCATTGGCTAGCCTACAAGGCTCTCAAGGGTCTAAAACCCTTATTGGTAGAATCAGAAAATTTTTTGAAGGATTCTCCAATAGGACCCTTATTCACCAGGAACCCACGCAAGATGTATCATGATTACTTGTGTGAGTTCTGGTTCACTGCCACACTTTCTTCTGATTGTTCATCCATCAGTTTCACTTTAAAGGATGGAACAATCAGGTGTACTCTGGATGTAGAAGTGTTGAGGGATGCTCTTCGCCTCAATTACTGGAGAGAGGGTGAGTCTCCAGTTGTCCTAGCCTCAAATATCAATTTTCGTCAAGTACTCCTTGAGATGGGTCATAAGGAGTGCTTGGACAGTGATGGTGTTTTAAAGACCAAGGGGGCGATGACCATGAAGGGCCTTACACCTTCATGGAGGTATTTCTTTGTACATCTGGTGAAAGTCTGGGTGGTAGTTCAGGTGGTCTTGACCAGATCAACTCTTCACAAGCTGAAATGGCTTATTGTTTGTGGAAGGGGTTGAGGGTGGATTTTGCTGACATATTGTTTAGGAGTCTTGTGCAGAAGCTGAAAGGCTCCAGGGGTGTATGTATCCCCTTGAAAGTTCCTTAGGATCGATCGATTCGTGATTCCTACGACTATGTAAGTGCGGAATCCAAACATAATCGTGATTGAGGTAATCGAATGAATCAAACATATATGAACACGAATTTAACAAATATGAACAGGAGATATAGAAAGAATTCCTTTATCATTAGTCGAATGATTACAATGAATAAATCCGTTTACAATACATCAACGATGATTACGGATTACAATCAACGAGACGACTCTTGATAATCGAATAATATGGGCGGCATCTCGAGGTATAGATCTCTACCTCGAGAACCTAGTGAATGACATCTGTTGCAACTAAAATCATTAACCTAAAACCGAAACCTAAGATCTCTATTTATAGGCTACAAATGGGCTGGGCTTCAAACTCGTGGGCTTCCAAACACGTGCTACAGTAACACGTGTTTAGTCAAACTCGTGTTACTGTTCACACGAGTTTGTCCAAACTCGTGGTACTGTTCACACGAGTTTGTCCAAACTCGTGGTACTGTTCACACGAGTTTGTCCAAACTCGTGGTACTGTTCACACGAGTTTGTCCAAACTCGTGGTACTGTTCACACGAGTTTGTCCAAACTCGTGGTACTGTTCACACGAGTTTGTCCAAACTCGTGGTACTGTTCACACGAGTTTGTCCAAACTCGTGGTACTGTTCACACGAGTTTGTCCAAACTCGTGGTACTGTTCACACGAGTTTGTCCAAACTCGTGGTACTGTTCACACGAGTTTGTCCAAACTCGTGGTACTGTTCACACGAGTTTGTCCAAACTCGTGGTACTGTTCACACGAGTTTGTCCAAACTCGTGGTACTGTTCACACGAGTTTGTCCAAACTCGTGGTACTGTTCACACGAGTTTGTCCAAACTCGTGGTACTGTTCACACGAGTTTGTCCAAACTCGTGGTACTGTTCACACGAGTTTGTCCAAACTCGTGGTACTGTTCACACGAGTTTGTCCAAACTCGTGGTACTGTTCACACGAGTTTGTCCAAACTCGTGGTACTGTTCACACGAGTTTGTCCAAACTCGTGGTACTGTTCACACGAGTTTGTCCAAACTCGTGGTACTGTTCACACGAGTTTGTCCAAACTCGTGGTACTGTTCACACGAGTTTGTCCAAACTCGTGGTACTGTTCACACGAGTTTGTCCAAACTCGTGGTACTGTTCACACGAGTTTGTCCAAACTCGTGGTACTGTTCACACGAGTTTGTCCAAACTCGTGGTACTGTTCACACGAGTTTGTCCAAACTCGTGGTACTGTTCACACGAGTTTGTCCAAACTCGTGGTACTGTTCACACGAGTTTGTCCAAACTCGTGGTACTGTTCACACGAGTTTGTCCAAACTCGTGGTACTGTTCACACGAGTTTGTCCAAACTCGTGGTACTGTTCACACGAGTTTGTCCAAACTCGTGGTACTGTTCACACGAGTTTGTCCAAACTCGTGGTACTGTTCACACGAGTTTGTCCAAACTCGTGGTACTGTTCACACGAGTTTGTCCAAACTCGTGGTACTGTTCACACGAGTTTGTCCAAACTCGTGGTACTGTTCACACGAGTTTGTCCAAACTCGTGGTACTGTTCACACGAGTTTGTCCAAACTCGTGGTACTGTTCACACGAGTTTGTCCAAACTCGTGGTACTGTTCACACGAGTTTGTCCAAACTCGTGGTACTGTTCACACGAGTTTGTCCAAACTCGTGGTACTGTTCACACGAGTTTGTCCAAACTCGTGGTACTGTTCACACGAGTTTGTCCAAACTCGTGGTACTGTTCACACGAGTTTGTCCAAACTCGTGGTACTGTTCACACGAGTTTGTCCAAACTCGTGGTACTGTTCACACGAGTTTGTCCAAACTCGTGGTACTGTTCACACGAGTTTGTCCAAACTCGTGGTACTGTTCACACGAGTTTGTCCAAACTCGTGGTACTGTTCACACGAGTTTGTCCAAACTCGTGGTACTGTTCACACGAGTTTGTCCAAACTCGTGGTACTGTTCACACGAGTTTGTCCAAACTCGTGGTACTGTTCACACGAGTTTGTCCAAACTCGTGGTACTGTTCACACGAGTTTGTCCAAACTCGTGGTACTGTTCACACGAGTTTGTCCAAACTCGTGGTACTGTTCACACGAGTTTGTCCAAACTCGTGGTACTGTTCACACGAGTTTGTCCAAACTCGTGGTACTGTTCACACGAGTTTGTCCAAACTCGTGGTACTGTTCACACGAGTTTGTCCAAACTCGTGGTACTGTTCACACGAGTTTGTCCAAACTCGTGGTACTGTTCACACGAGTTTGTCCAAACTCGTGGTACTGTTCACACGAGTTTGTCCAAACTCGTGGTACTGTTCACACGAGTTTGTCCAAACTCGTGGTACTGTTCACACGAGTTTGTCCAAACTCGTGGTACTGTTCACACGAGTTTGTCCAAACTCGTGGTACTGTTCACACGAGTTTGTCCAAACTCGTGGTACTGTTCACACGAGTTTGTCCAAACTCGTGGTACTGTTCACACGAGTTTGTCCAAACTCGTGGTACTGTTCACACGAGTTTGTCCAAACTCGTGGTACTGTTCACACGAGTTTGTCCAAACTCGTGGTACTGTTCACACGAGTTTGTCCAAACTCGTGGTACTGTTCACACGAGTTTGTCCAAACTCGTGGTACTGTTCACACGAGTTTGTCCAAACTCGTGGTACTGTTCACACGAGTTTGTCCAAACTCGTGGTACTGTTCACACGAGTTTGTCCAAACTCGTGGTACTGTTCACACGAGTTTGTCCAAACTCGTGGTACTGTTCACACGAGTTTGTCCAAACTCGTGGTACTGTTCACACGAGTTTGTCCAAACTCGTGGTACTGTTCACACGAGTTTGTCCAAACTCGTGGTACTGTTCACACGAGTTTGTCCAAACTCGTGGTACTGTTCACACGAGTTTGTCCAAACTCGTGGTACTGTTCACACGAGTTTGTCCAAACTCGTGGTACTGTTCACACGAGTTTGTCCAAACTCGTGGTACTGTTCACACGAGTTTGTCCAAACTCGTGGTACTGTTCACACGAGTTTGTCCAAACTCGTGGTACTGTTCACACGAGTTTGTCCAAACTCGTGGTACTGTTCACACGAGTTTGTCCAAACTCGTGGTACTGTTCACACGAGTTTGTCCAAACTCGTGGTACTGTTCACACGAGTTTGTCCAAACTCGTGGTACTGTTCACACGAGTTTGTCCAAACTCGTGGTACTGTTCACACGAGTTTGTCCAAACTCGTGGTACTGTTCACACGAGTTTGTCCAAACTCGTGGTACTGTTCACACGAGTTTGTCCAAACTCGTGGTACTGTTCACACGAGTTTGTCCAAACTCGTGGTACTGTTCACACGAGTTTGTCCAAACTCGTGGTACTGTTCACACGAGTTTGTCCAAACTCGTGGTACTGTTCACACGAGTTTGTCCAAACTCGTGGTACTGTTCACACGAGTTTGTCCAAACTCGTGGTACTGTTCACACGAGTTTGTCCAAACTCGTGGTACTGTTCACACGAGTTTGTCCAAACTCGTGGTACTGTTCACACGAGTTTGTCCAAACTCGTGGTACTGTTCACACGAGTTTGTCCAAACTCGTGGTACTGTTCACACGAGTTTGTCCAAACTCGTGGTACTGTTCACACGAGTTTGTCCAAACTCGTGGTACTGTTCACACGAGTTTGTCCAAACTCGTGGTACTGTTCACACGAGTTTGTCCAAACTCGTGGTACTGTTCACACGAGTTTGTCCAAACTCGTGGTACTGTTCACACGAGTTTGTCCAAACTCGTGGTACTGTTCACACGAGTTTGTCCAAACTCGTGGTACTGTTCACACGAGTTTGTCCAAACTCGTGGTACTGTTCACACGAGTTTGTCCAAACTCGTGGTACTGTTCACACGAGTTTGTCCAAACTCGTGGTACTGTTCACACGAGTTTGTCCAAACTCGTGGTACTGTTCACACGAGTTTGTCCAAACTCGTGGTACTGTTCACACGAGTTTGTCCAAACTCGTGGTACTGTTCACACGAGTTTGTCCAAACTCGTGGTACTGTTCACACGAGTTTGTCCAAACTCGTGGTACTGTTCACACGAGTTTGTCCAAACTCGTGGTACTGTTCACACGAGTTTGTCCAAACTCGTGGTACTGTTCACACGAGTTTGTCCAAACTCGTGGTACTGTTCACACGAGTTTGTCCAAACTCGTGGTACTGTTCACACGAGTTTGTCCAAACTCGTGGTACTGTTCACACGAGTTTGTCCAAACTCGTGGTACTGTTCACACGAGTTTGTCCAAAACCTTCTAACCAGGGTGGAGGAGATTCAGAAGACACTTGAGAAGAACACCAAGTCCTTCTCCAGATACCACAAAGACTCATTGACAAATATCAAGGTGGTTGATCTGGGGATAAACAAGTTCTCATTAAATGAGGACTTGGTGTTTAATAAATTGAATGAGTTGGTCACTGGCAGTAATAATTTGGCAGGTACATTGAAGGAAGCCTTTGACCTAACTCATGCTAAGGTCACCAGTTCTATCTCAAGTCTACTTACCAATACTGTCAGAACTTCTGAAGTAGACTTGAAGGAAATTGAAAGGCAGGTCAAGGAACTTATTGAGAGACCTGGCCTAGATTTAACTGGCCTTGGTGAGCAGATGGTATCTTCAGTTGGTCAGAAGATGGAAGATATTTTGGGTGCTAGGGAAGAGCGTTTGGTTGAAAGGGTGATGTCTGAGATCACCAAGCTGGCCACTCCTCAGGTTGATCTGGCCCCACTTACCAGTGAGATCAACCAGTTGAGGGGCAGCATTGAAGGTTTGAGCACCCAAGTATCTCTTCACACTGAAACTTTGAATAAACTGACCAATGAAGTGGAGGATTTGAAGAAGAGGGATGATACTTTGAAGGAAAAGGTGGGTGCTGGTGTTGATGAAGAATCAAAGGTTTTCAATGAATTAAAAACTGGTCAAGACAAAGTTGTTGCAAATGTCTTGGCCCAGTCCAAAGAAACCAGCCACCTTTGGAGGTCCTTCCGAATGATGTGTGGAATTTTTAAAGAGTGCAAGGACATGCAGTCGTGGCAGCCTCTTGACCGGTTGCCATCACACCCCACTGAATGGGAAGCAATAAGGGCAGGTCTAGATGCTGCCAAGGGGGAAAGAGGTCCAGTCCTTGCACCACCAGTTCTACCAAGAAGGGAATTGAGCTTAGCTACCAGTACTGATGCTGGTGAGCAAACTGGTGATGCTAGTGTAAGGGGGAATGTGTTGGATAAAGGAAAGGGCAAAGTAACTGAAGAAGCCCAGCCGGCCACTGAAATGGAAATGCTTGAGACTGGTAATGTTGATGTACTGCCTCCAGTTTCAGACAGTGATAGTAGAAGACTGGCCAGACTTGGTGATAGTGTTAAAGAACGAAAGAAAATGAAACAAAGGAACCAAGCTGAAGCCAGGGCACATCTCACACAACTGAACTTGCTAGATATGAGTGATGCCAATCTTCTAGGTATCACTAAGGAGGAGTATCTCAGTATTAAGAACAATCCTAGGATAGTTGACCAGTTAAATGAAATGCTTGATGTTGAACTGGAAAGACACTATCATGAGGATGAGGCTGAATTTGATGCCAGGAGCTTGAACATTTCTTTGGAGAGGGCTAAGGAGCTAAGGGCCAGTGGGATTCTGAAAAGAATTGCCAATGTAAAGAAGGTTGTGAAGGAAGTTATGAATCCACCAAGAAGGGTTCCACAACCTAGAAGACCACTGACCAAAGCTGCCAGGGATGCTGATCTTAGCACATTCATTGAACCAACTGGCGAGGTAACAAATGAAGACATTAAGTCCGCCGTACTGGCTTGCTGGTGCTGGGAGTATTAAAATCACTAATGAAACTGAAGCAAGAAACTACTACTCCCAGATCATGTCAACCAGGAGACATGGTGGTACTATAACAAATGTCAATATCACAATTAAGCCAGGCACCAAGGTCTTTCGAGTTGAAGTGAAGTATGCTGGTGGGCCACTAGTAAGAACTGATGATCCTGGTGTGTTGCAGTTTGGGTTCAGTGAATGGGTCGAGATGGTGAAGGTGCTGGATGCGAAGGCACAAAAGAATAGGTTTGAGAAGGCATGGGTGAACTTCCTAAAGGCAAGATTCAACATAAAGAGAATCTGGAGCAAAGGCTGAATATTGACCCTGAAGACACTCAACCTATTTCTCTTGTGACCAAAAGAAGAAGAACTGGCGAAGGGCCATCAGTTTAAGTTCTTTCTTCATTTTTATCTTCTTGTAATTTGTTGTACATTCTGTTGTAACTTGTGTAAATTTTGCTCCTTGTATAAAAGAAGTTACCAGTTTGTAACCACAAGGTAGATAAAAGATTAAAATCTAACAAACACAAAAGAAAAACCTAAGGCATTTGTTGATCTATAAAAATGCCTTAGATACCTTAGATAGATTTAAATCAAACAAGTCTCTATAGTTCACACTTGTATAGATACAAAAACTAGAAAAGACTTGGACTATATTTCTAGACAAATAGGGGGAATTTGTTAGGTCCAGTTCACCTGGAACTGGCCAGTCACCAGTTTCCACTGACCAGTTCACCAGTTGCATCTGGTGACCAGTAAACTGGTGACCAAGAAGATTTGTCGAGAATATATTGAAGTCCAGTTGCATCGTACAGTTAACGCAACTGAAGACTTCCTCCAGTTGAGAACTGACCAAGTTGAAGAAACATTCCAGTTGAAGTCGAAGACAACAAATGGAAGAAAGAGAATGACAATGGCAGCGAAGCCCAGTTGACATTCTAGTCAGTTACAAACTGGAGACCGTCAGTGGAAAGCCCTTACAAAGCTTTACACTGATTACGAGGAATTGACTTGTATACTTTATGTACCTTTACCCGGATAATAAGCCTTATCTTATTATTTAAGTATTAAAAGGTACATAAAGGTGGTTGTGTAAAGTCACTGTAACATGCGACTTTACAACACTTTTTAAGGAATTAAATGCTATTCCTTAAATGCTTCCAACCACATTTGTACGGCTAAAGTTAACATCCACATGTTAACTTTGCCTATAAATACAAGTCATTGCACAACCAAGAATCACAAGTTATTCAACAAGTTATTTCACACACAAACGAATAACTTCTTACTTTGCAAACCTGCAATATTCTTGGTGAACTTGTGCAATATTCTCTCAATCGCTAAAAGGAACATTTCACTACTTTAAGTGTTTCGATTGTAGAAGAGAAATTCCGAGTATAGATCAATTGTATTTCATAGGTTGTTAGGATATTTACATTCGTGTATTATCTTGGTTCCGCATAAACCTTGTAATTTGTTTAATATCAATAAATAAATTACACCTTGAAAACTACATATTGTCTCATCAAGATTGTTTACAAGTTATTGTATTATTGCATTGTTCTTTACTTATTGTCTTTTATATAAGTAATCTATCTAGAACTTGGTATATACTTATCTAACTGGTCGTCTCCAGTTTAGTAAGTATATTGCAAAGTAACTCCACCATCGACATAGAGGTGTCTTCAGTAGTACCATCTAACAAGTTGGGACTTACAAAATATATTACAAGTACATGATAAACTGAAAAAGGAACTACTTCTTGGCAGGCCTTGAACCGGAAGGTGCTTCAGTAGGTTTCCTTTTCAGTGGAGAATGATCCTTCTTTCCAAACAATCTTCCTTCAATTTCTACCTTGGCCTGCATCTTTTGTTGTATTCTTGATAACCATGCACCAATCAAGGCAGATTTTGGCTTCCCCCTCAGAATCTGGATCATCTCCCTATGCTCTGAAATCCCAAACTCGTGAACTGAAACTTGATTATATTCTTCAGCTGCCCTACCTTCTTTTTTTACAATCAAATCAAACAACTTCAATCCATCAGCCTTTGTAACTTCTATATCAATGATTTTGGCCTGATGCAATCGATGATTCATGTAATGATCATACTGATCCTTCTCATGTTTTCTTTTAAGTTCAGCAGCATCATCAGATGGTTTGAGGGAAGTAAAGACAACATCACGAGAATTCTTTCTTGCAGACCTTGTTCCAGTTACTTTGGGCTTTGAGGTTGGTCTGAACAACTCTTTTTCAACCTTCAGAACTTCGGCCAGAATTTCCTTTTAATTTCCATTTCTTTTTCTCTATTTCTCTTCAAGTCTTCAATAGACAACTTGAAGGTTAGACTCTCTAGCTTTTGTTCCAGAGGTGAGTAATTCATCCCACATTCATACTCGAGCAAATCAACAACAGCCTTTTGCACTCTTGGATCATTTTTGATTTTCAAATATCTTTCCAGTGATAAACCAAGAGCTGCAGCATCTATATGATCAAGGGTTCCCATTTTCAGATGTTGTTCCCTTTCTCTTTCTTTGTTTTCCCTCCACATAATGAATTGATTGGAGACCTGCTTTTGCAAAGCTTCCAATTTCTTACTATCAGCATCAAGATCGTGCAAGGGATAACCATGTTCATCCACATTCTCACCAACAATAATCCCAAAACCCTTAGAACTTTTCTTTGGTTCTTCCACTGCTTGGGCCTTGCCCTTATCTTTCTTAGCAGGTTCAGTTTCAGATCTCTGAACTTGTTCCCCCTGAACTGAGGCACTACCAGATGGCACCTCAGTTTGCTTCTTGGTTGCTTCAATGATTTCTTGTGTACTTGTAAGCAGACCAATAGGCACACCTTTTCCCCCTTTGGGGACCTCTGAAGGCAACTTAGCGAATTCTTCAATGGCCATTTGCATGCCTTTCAGTGGTTCCCAACTCTGTTGTTGTAAGCATTCAGAAATACCCTTAGAAAGCTGAGCAAACTGAGACCTTAATCTGAAATTAGAGTTCAGGTTCAGCGACTCTTTATTCATTATTTCTTTTAATTGCTTTCTATCTTCTTCAGTAAATGAAGCAGGGGGTGGAGGAGCAACAACACTTTCCTTCTTCAGAAGAGTTAGAATTTCATCTAACTGTTTGGACTGATTCTGAACTGAGCCTTCAAGTTTGGACACTGAATCTTTTACTTCATTCACAGCCTTGTCCACTTTGTCATGTGTGTCTTTGGTTAGTTTAGCAATCATCACTCTAACCTTCTCACCAACCTTCTTAGAAACGGATTCTGAAATCTGAGTAACTAGATTCTGAGTTAGCTCAGACTTCAGATTATCCAAAATACCAACACTTATAGAAGCCCCAAGTTCTTTCTCATTTATACTTGGCTTCTGAACCAACTCATGTACTTCTCTTCCAACAGCCATAAAATCTTGCTTCAACAACTGAACACAAGATGTCAAGTTTGCAACCACCGAAGCTTGCACATCTCTTTTTGTTAGCTTGAAGGCTTCTCTGATTGCAGAGCTCACCTTGTTGCAAGTCATCACCAGCTCATTCAGCTTCCCAGCTACTAGTCCTTCGTTTCCAGCAACCTTGATTAATTCAGTTCCAAGAAACATCTGAGCTCCTTTCATTTCAGCCACAGAACTAGTATTGGCAGTTAGAGACTTGGTTAAATCCTCCACCCTAAGAATAAGGCTTTGGACTTCAGTTTGAGTCTTCTCTAACTGTGCTTCTACATTTAAAGGTGGTGGAGGTTGTGCAGAAGCAGGAGCAACAACACTTTCCTTCTTCAGAAGAGTTAGAATTTCATCTAACTATTTGGGCTGATTCTGAAATCTGAGTAACTAGATTCTGAGTTAGCTCAGACTTCAGATTATCCAAAATACCAACACTTATAGAAGCCCCAAGTTCTTTCTCATTTATACTTGGCTTCTGAACCAACTCATGTACTTCTCTTCCAACAGCCATAAAATCTTGCTTCAACAACTGAACACAAGATGTCAAGTTTGCAACCACCGAAGCTTGCACATCTCTTTTTGTTAGCTTGAAGGCTTCTCTGATTGCAGAGCTCACCTTGTTGCAAGTCATCACCAGCTCATTCAGCTTCCCAGCTACTAGTCCTTCGTTTCCAGCAACCTTGATTAATTCAGTTCCAAGAAACATCTGAGCTCCTTTCATTTCAGCCACAGAACTAGTATTGGCAGTTAGAGACTTGGTTAAATCCTCCACCCTAAGAATAAGGCTTTGGACTTCAGTTTGAGTCTTCTCTAACTGTGCTTCTACATTTAAAGGTGGTGGAGGTTGTGCAGAAGCAGGAGCAACAAATGGTAGATTACCGAGCCCTTTCAGAACGTTGTTCAGTTGTAAATCAGTTGGGCTCTCAGATTCTGTTTCAGAATCCAAGTCTGTTTCTATTTGGGCATCATACTTAGTAGGCGGTGGGAGTTGGTGAATTTGGGGGTGAAGAAATTGAAGTGAAGGATTAAAAGTACCGGCTGTAACATAGGCAGGATTAGTGCCCGGTGGAAAGATTGGATGTTGATGAGATGGAGGTGGTGGAACATAAGGATTAATATCTTGTTCTTGTTGTTCTGGTTAAATTTGGAATTCTGGTGGAGGAGGAGGGGCGTTTGCGAGGATGGTGGCTGGCTCAGAATCAGATTGATTCGCCTCCAATAATCCCTCGTCAAACTCAAAATCAGCAAGGGAATCGAGATTCCCCTGAGGTAGCTCATCGTCATCCCAGAAAGCATTCACTTTTACAATCTGGTCAGATATGCTCTGGTTTGGGTCACTAGTACCCGCACCAGTTTCTGGTTCAACATCTACAGAAGCAGGTGCATCGTTACCAGATTCAATGATTGGCTCAACCGTAGTATCATCGCCAGGGACAGTAGATTCAGAGACTGGAACACGAATGATGTTCAGAAACTTATCTTTAGGTCGACTAACGGGTCCCACATTCTTTTGTGGCTCACTTAGTGACCTTTCTGAACCAGCTAGTGTGGCTGAAACAGTTTTATTAAATACCTGAAGCATAGCAGTGGATAGTTCAGGCTCATTTTCAGCAGTGGATGCCTTAGAGAAATCTCTGCTGTATTCTGGTACTGAAGCTTCAGGTCCAGCTTGATTATAAGCTTCACCAAGAATATCCATGAAACATAAGCTCAGAAATCTTGGAAAGGCAATATGCAGACTTCTCTTTCCTTTTAGTTTTGTAATTAGCTGAGAAAAGAGAATCTTAGCAAAGTCTGCTTGTATCCCATTCAAAATATAATACCCCATCTCAATTTGGGGTAGTGAAAGTTGGTCCAACCCTCCATGGTTGCCACTAAGACTTTCCACAATCTGGGTCCAGAAGAACCTCCAGCTATTGCCAAATCCAGACATAAATATGTGTCCGGAGGTCTTCAGATTACCATCAGCATCCTCCATATCGCCATGACCGGTGGCGACTAGAACCTCCCTGAAATTGACTCCTTTGAGTCATTTAGCAAATACCTGGGAAGGTTTGAGGTAGTTCAGATGAAGGGAATTTCTGAACCCCTCAAGAGTGATGACACACTGCTTGGTGCCCTCATCGAGAGTGAAGGAGATGGATTGTTCATCTTTGCTCACCACAGCAGTATACCAGAATTCAAGCAAGTATCGATGATACAATGCCTAAGGATTAGCGGTCAGAGCATAATGGAAAGGGGATTGCTCCCAAAAATTATTAATTCTTCCCATTAGTGTTTTGGATTTCATATTTAATTGAGCCAAGAAATTGCTCATGTTAAATCGGATTTGAGAAGGAGTGAAATTCTTTGGCCATGTGGCAGATGTTTTCACAACATCAGATGGAGTATATTCGAAGTTGATGAGCGATTTGTGTTGTGAAGAAGATGATGATTTAGACATTTTTACGAATTGAAAGTTGAAAGTGAAAGGAATATGAAGAGTTAAGGAACTTTAGAGTAAATATGAGAGAGATTGATGATTGGGAAATAAATGAAAAACGAAGTAAATGAAAGAATGAAAAAGAATTTGAATTTAAGATGTAATACAAAGTGATTTTCCAATTAAAAACAATTTCTGGGGTCAAGTCCGCATTAAATGCAGAGACGTTTGAGTGACCCCACCCTGCAACACTTTTTCAGAAAAAAGTACTCATTTCTTTCCCTTTTACGGCGCAACTTGTGTGACACATAAGCATGACCAACGTAAGTTAAAAACATAGTATGCAGTAGGCCACGTGTACACACAATTGACCAAGTATCAAAAAATATCTTGAAAGGATTGTTGTCTTTCAGTGATGACAAAATAAATTCTGAGCATGGTCAGTTCGAAAGAGATCTGAACCATCTCAGTTAATAAAATTCAACTAAAATATTTTTGATTTTCTGAAGTGCTTCAGTTAAATACGTTTTTCTGAGTAAAAGATTCCCCCTCAAAAATGAAGGTTTATTTTAAAGTTTGAAAAATATTTAACATTCCCCCTGAAGTGATGATCCATGAATTAATAAGTGCCAAGATAGTATCACAAAGGCGTTCGATAGCTAGGCGAGCAAAAATTACATGGATCGCTCAGACTGGTGAACCAGATCAGTGTCACTGAGGCGTTCATAACAAGATTACCAGTCTAAGGATTTAACATACCCAACTCACTGACCAGATGTTTAAAGGTTTTGACATCTAAAGGTTTTGTAAAAACATCAGCGAGTTGCTTATCAGTGGTGTGAGTCCCTCGATAGCTGCAGATCGCTCTCGAGATCGTCTATTGTTATGTCGTGAGTGCGGAATCCTCACGAGATAACTAGTTTGATTAGTTATCAAATATATTGCTAATTATATCAATATAATCGGCCTTATGTGATCTATCTTCGTTTTCTATATGCTAGAAACGAACTTAGTCGCTTTTGGTGTGTGAAATCTGAACAGGAATCCTCAATTTAGGGTTTCCATTCGTTTATATATGTTTCAAATCGATATTGGGCCTGCTGGGCTTTGTTCTTACGAACTTAGCAACCCAGCCCATATAACGAAGATTATCTTCGTTAGTACTAAATACCATCAACATCTATGCTTAGTTATTTTCCAAGTACTTTATGTACAAGAAACCTAACATATATTATGTTTGTACTTGTATAACATACATAACAAACATCATATATAAACATATAAATAACACCAAAACATGTAATCAATAATTACTAAAACACGAAGTCCATAATCTATCAATTACATATAAATGAATAAGACATAAAACAACATAATGTCTTAATCTAAAAGACTAATCAAATCTAAGTTGCTGTTGTCACATCAACATGCATCAACAAACTCCCCCTTGACAGCAGCATCTTCGATTTCTTCAGTTTTCAAAAAGTCTTCATCATCCATCAAATAACAATCGTTTGCTATTTGCATGGATATTTTCATGTAAGCAGACTTGAAGAATCTTACGATATCGATCTTCTTCATTCTTCCAAAATGGTAAAAATGAGCATTCAGTATCGTATAATTTTCTCTGATCATTTCTTGAGAAGTTAACCAACTGCATTGGATCATACATTCTTCTCAACAATATCTTCTTCTTCGAGTCCGCATACCTCTTGGCTTCACCAGAATTTCGATCAATCTCCCAATTATCCATCTTATCCAAGACATCTTGTACCCATTTCTTAGCAGGGACTTTGATCATACATTTGATATCACGTTGAATATACTCAACATTTTTATCTGGCTTAACCACCTTCTTCTTTCGTCTTGGTTCAATATGAAACTTTGATTTTTCAGAGTCTTTCATATTCAATCTCAACTTGAAATCTTCGTGAAAGTTCTTACCAACCACATCTGCAAGACCATAACCACTTGGATTGATAATCCTGTTATTTCCAAGTTCATGTAAGTCTTCTTCACACAAACTTCTGAAATGTCTCTCACACCATGCTAGATACTGACAACCTTCTGGTCTTTTAAGAACGAACAGCTTCAGTTCTTCATCATAGAACCAACTCCAGATTATTGTCTTATATTTTGCAGCATCTTTATCTGAGATGTGAGTCCAATACCTGATGGGCTTCATAGTATCCCATGTGACTATATATTCATTAATTCTTTGCCCAGGCATAAGTCGATCAATCTCATGTAGTGGATCATCTTCTCTGAGAGGTACAGGATAATCATTTGGATCAAAAGGTCTTGTCAAGTTGATTTCCCAATGAAAAGGAATCAATGCATCATCAATCTTAGCATATACCACAAAGTTTAAAACTTTAGCAGAACTACTAATTGAAGCTTGAAGAATTCTTTCCTTAACTTCTTTCCTTTTAATCTCTAACTCTTTTCTTTCTTCTAAAAATGGATCTTCAGAAGTTGAGTCCCAAACATCATCAAACCCATAAGGCTTCTTGAATATGTTTATATCCGGTTCAGGAACAAACTCACCTTCCTCAAGTTCATCACCATCAAAGAGTAATTCTGCATCATCTGTATCATCTATTAAGATTACACAAAATGAACACCAGAATAAAATGAATAATCATGATAATAATAATAATAATAGAGATGAAATATAATTACATTGAAATAAGATAGATTACATTCACATGTCGTAAACTTATTACATGCAACCTAATATACACTTTATCAATCTTTATCAAAATCATAAGTTGAATCAGAATCATGAATCAGAATCAGAATCAGATTCCAAGGCCGTTTGCCTTTGAATCTGTAATTCTTTTCCTCTTTCAGTTTCTGTTTCTTGCTGTTTATCTAATAAGTTATCAAATACAGAATGAAAAGCATTTTCTTCGGTATTATAGTCATGTCCAAATTTTGCCTTAACTTCACGCTTTAATCGTTCAGTTTCAGCTTCAACATGATCATCACTTAAATAATCAATCGATTTCGAAGAATTACCTGAGTCAAGTGCTTCAATAACTTCAGTCTCTCGAGGAGCACTTGATCCATCCGCACCAGAAGTACCAGTCTGGGTAGTATCTCTTCCTGTCTCCCCCTGAGTCTCAACCCCTTTTCCTTTGTCAGAAAGTGGGCGAGAATCACTCCTATTACCAGCATTATCAGCATCATCATCATCATTCTGACGTCTTGGCTGAACTGCTGATAATCTGCAAACTTCTTCAGGAACATCTCCCCCTTGATTCTTGACCCAGTTAATTAAAAAGGTCAAAGTACCTCGAACATTCGTAAGATCAGACTCTAACGTATCAACACGAGCCTGAAGAACATCGATACGCCTAACGAGGGAGTAATCTGAAGGAATAGGAGGAAAAGTAGGCAATCTGGGCAATATTGGTATAGCAGGAGGCAACAGTGGACGCAACGGTACACTACCGGCAACAGAAGCAACCGGTGCTGTAGAGACAGCAGGAATAGCACCAGCAGCTGTAGATACTGAAGTAGTCTCAAAAATGTGTGCACGCTTAGCTCTGCGATAAGTAAGAGGAGCAGCCAGTGTCCTCTTCAATCCAATAGTACTTGTACCTTCATGAAATGGACTTGATGGCATATATCTATGTTCCAATTCTTCTTGATAATCAAGTACAGCTTCTTGTTCAGTACCAACATCCTCATCCAGATTAACTTCTTCTTGAGTAACATGTTCATCATGAACGGATTGATCCGTATCAGAAAGAACCGGTGAAGAATGACATGCCTTACTCCGACGCTCTCAGCGTAAAGCACCAGGTACATCTTCTCGAGAGAAGTGATATGAATGATCACTTCCTGAAACAGCAGGTACATCATGAGCCATCTTAGTTCGATGCTCATTACCAGAATCAGCAGCGACACTATCATATTCATCCGTGTCTGCTTCAACAACATCATCACCACCATCATTCCCACTATCAGAGTCATCAGAATCACCATCAGAACTGTCATCTGAACTCTCATCATCCTGATGATCAGAATTGTCTTCATCATCCACTAACATATCATCCGCAAAACGAGATCGATAATTTGGATTAATTAAATAACCAAACAGTGGTGGATCATTAAGACCAGCCACATTTCTAGTGTTAGCTTCTAAATCAGCAAATAAACGTAATGGCCAAGCATGTGGTGCATATCGAGGACCTTGATCAAATATCAAGTTAGGACAAAAGTGTCTAACGATTGCCATAACAAAGCGAGGATATAAGAGAAACCTATTTTTCGCTTTGGCATTGATTTGACCAATAAACGCATGATAAAAGTATGTTGAAAACGGATAAGGTCGATTATAGACCAAGGCAACCATCTGCGAAGAAATCTGAGCAGAAAGCTGATCAAATCCAGCCTTACGATTGCTCAGACTAACTAACAAAACATAAGCAAGATATCTCCAACGTCCTTGAAATCCACTTTTGTCAAAAGGAAGCTTTATTTGACCAACATATCCCATTCTTTGAAAACACCTACGAATTAGGTCAAAATCATAAGCTAATTCTACTGCTTCGTCTGATTCGTCACCCAAATGCAGAATTTCACGAAGCATCGCAGCATTAAAATCAAAAGTGATTCCTTCGACAGTTGCTCGAACAAAGCTACGACCATTAACCATGACTTGATGAGCAGTCCTCCAGAAATCATCAATATACTGCCTAATCAATCTAGGTGAATCACAGAATGCAAAAGAAAGCCTAGAACGAGCAATAAAATCAAACATCCCATGATAGCGTTCACAATTATGCTGATCTGGATCAAGATTTAAGGCCAGATTGTGCTTCTTAACGAACTGACGTGGAGCAAGAGCCATTTCTGCAAAACAAATCATAATGTAAAAACAATTATAGGATTAAATGAATTGCAGCTTAGATAAACTTAATCAATAATTTCACAAGTTGAGATTGTACGAAATTACTCTTTAAGTTCGTTAGTTAAAATTGTACGAAGATAGACTTTAAGTTCGTTAGGTAACAATAAACGAAAATAGATGTTAAGTTCGTTAGTTAACAATAAACGAAGATAGCTTTGAAGCATAACTAAGTTCGTTTGTCAACAAAAACTCCTAAATTCGTTAGTTGAAAGAAGAGTCTAAGTTCGTAAGCTCTGTTTGAGAACCTAAATTCGTAGTCAATAAACGAATGATAAGTTCGTAGTCATTCTGAACAGGATGTTGATTTCAAAATAAAATCTAAAAAATCGATTTTAATAAAATTGATTAACACTTGTTTTGCCCAAAATTAGTTACAAAACATTTGTATCAATTAAATGAAGCATAACCCACTTCGATTTTACAAACGAATTAAAGATCCAATGAGTTAAAATCAAAAACGAAATTAAACCCTAGAACCTAAAATATTTATAAAACTGATTGAGTTCATGTAAAAATTGGACAAAAATAAGAATCGAGAATTGGGGATTTATGAATGACGATGCTCAATAATATACCTGAATCACTTATTTCAACAATAATCGAGACAACAAGTAGAGAATCAAATGAAATCAAGTGATTTAATTGATGAAAATATGGGGGTTTATTCAGCTTAAGTTCGTTTATCTTTAAGAATGAAGGCAATGAGGAAGATAAAACGAACTAAGTTGATATTTATATAGATGGTTAAAAGATGGGTCAAAACGGGTCGGTTAGGAATTCGGTCGAAAATATGTAAAAACGAAGTTAAACTTCGTAAGATCAACTGGAACGAAGATAATACTATCTTCGTTAAAAAACAAGAAAACGAAAATAGATGAGACGAAGTTAATATTATCTTCGTAAGAACAAATTTGTACTTAGAAAATTTTCCAGATTTTTCATCACTAACTCTCCACGATGCGACCCTTTGACCTAATCCTGTACATAGCAACAACTCGTTAAAAAACAACTTGTTCATTCCTTGTACCAAGAAGTACCATCATCTAAAATCATCATCATAATGTAAGTATTCGACAAACATCATAATCTTGAATAACAGCAAAACCCCAAGGTCTTAAACCAAACATCAACAAACCTGAAAATAATCAATTGACATATTAGCAACATTACCAATCATGACCATGATACGGAGAACATTTCTCTAATCATTGAGATGCTTGACGGCAAACCATCGTGAAACACTTAAGTCCCATATGAGAAGCCGTCTACAAAACAAACAAACAATGAATAGTCCAAAAAATCCAATGAAGAACTTTGTAAAGTTTCCGAAATCATGTCATAAAACAAGGTACGAAAACCAAAAGAAATAAGTATCAACACTGATTATTTTCACTAAATACATGAATTGTGAAGTAAATAAATACTCCAAAGACAAGTTCAAGTATTCTTCTTTCGCGTGCTCATATCTGCATCACAACATTGTCACTTCACACCAAAAATCTTGTCTCCACGACATCATCAGTGTGAATAACACTGTATTGCAACAAAGATCAGCACTCCAACTTTATCTTCTTAACCTGAACACTGCACACTTACCAAAAAACTCATTAACGCAACAAGAGCAAAGGCACAGTAATGCAGAAAATTCAAGTGAAAATACACAAAATTAGGATTAACAATTACGAAATACTCAAGATTCTAATAAAAGATCAAGGGAGGTCATTCCATTGTCAAACCGTAAAAGGTCACCAAGTTATCAATTAGATTCATAACTTGTAAAAACTGAAACTTGTGAGATTTCAAATAACATTGACTTGTCACATAAGATTTAAAAGATCATTTTCTAACTTTAACAAATTAATGTCCATATCAGAAAATCTTCTTTTGAACTAATCACTTAACCTCATCAAGAATTCAAATGAATGAATTCAACAAACATATACTCAACAGAATTTAAGTAGAATCTCTCGTGCAATAAGAACTTATGAAAATACTTATTTTGACTCAATAAAATCGAAAAAATAAATTAGAATAAAAATTACAGAATAATAAACTAGTCTATACACAATAGTTATCTTAATTTATTCATTATTTACATGTGACTAGGGTACTGCTGATCAGATCAGATTAGCATTTACATAAGCCTACTAGCGAGAAATAATTCTCTTATTATTAGTTATGAACAGTGATCCAAAAACGATTACCAATATGTTTGTCCTCTTAAACACTCGGTACGTCCAGTCTCCTTTTTGGTTTGTGGCACTTTCGTATTACTTGAGCCAAGGACAGTCACCATGTAACCTAGTAAGTTACTCATGCCACAAGTTTAGTTTGCGAACTTATGTGCCCCATGTTCAGATACACTCTCACAATCGAAACAAGCACTAAGATTAAGACATTTGGTAATTAAAGTGAGAAGGTCTTTAAGAATCAAGTCAGCGGTGACAGGTCGGTGATTCCTTACGCGCAAAGCGACTTAACTTGACTCACGTACGGAAATATACTTAACATTGCATAATGCCAAGTACTTCCATATTTGTGACATTAATTTTATTTTAAAGCACTTATGAAAACCCGTGACTTTCTATGAGACTCGTGTAGCGAACTTTCTGACAACCTATCCCAAGTTGGAAACTTTAGGTAGGCTGGGAATACAAAGACACCCCAAGGACTTACTTGTTCGAATCTCAAAGGCCACATTAGCTTCATATTTTCAACAGATTTATTTGATATTTGTATATCTTGTCACAAATATACATCCGAAAAAGCAATACATACACATATATGTATCCGAGACCTTCTTTATAAAGACCAAATATACATAATTATAATGCAAGATCTTTAATAAGATTTAAAGGACTTGCCTATTTTAAGAACAAGTATTCTCAGCCATATATCTGAATACGTTTCCCATAAGAACATTGTATACATTTAAGTTCAGATAATAAGGAAACCTTGGTACTTTGTGCCTATCGATACATCATATAATGGTATCACTGAACTGAGCATTTTAAAGTACAATTAAGTAGGCTTAAAAGCTAAAGTATCTTCACGTCTAATCATGTAGTGCAGTAATTTTTTTTTTATTTTTTTTTTTTTTTTTTTTTTTTGACACTATCTATATACGACTTAAACTACTAAGACTCGAAAAGAAAATTTAAGTTCTTTGAGAGATGTGACAACTCGTAATTAATTAACATCGGGTTAGTCCTAATCTCAATTAGACAGTCATTTGACGTGGAACTTATTAGACTTTTGGACTTTTGACTTAGTCAAAGTAGACGTATCTTGTTGACGTAGACTATTAGCTATCTAGACGAATGCCGAGTCTTTAAAAATAACTTTAAATTTATATTTAAAGGTTATGTCCGGTACGAAATAAAAAGACTATCTAGACTTAATATTGTAAAGTTCACTTCGACGAAACTTTATTGACTTGTCTTAATTAAAATGACACGAAGGAAAATACCCTTACTTTACATTTTAACCTTTGGTCAAACGGTATTTAATCGTAAGCATTTTACCCAATTAAGGGTATTAAAAATATCTATTTTTAGGCCACATGGGCCGGTTCCACAGTGTGTGGAGGGAAATGAAACAACAAACAGCTTTCCCCCCCTTTTCTCTTTGTTCTGTCAACACCCACATACACAAAACACTCTTGTCTCAAAAATCAAGTTCTTGGCAAAGAGAAATCAGTTGAGAAAAATCAAAGGGGATTCAAAGGGGTAATCATATTTCAACAATAATTTAGGGTTTTGGCATCATCATCATCTTAATCTTCACCATCTTCATCAAATTCTTCGAGAACACAAATTTTGGTAAGTTAACTTTTTATTCAATCTTTTGATTTGAATTAAATTCAATTAAGGGTTTGTTTTCAGTTTTGATTATGGAATTGGGAGCCTTTAAACTTGTTATGAAATTAGGGTTTTGATGATAAATGGATATTTTGGCTTAGAATTAGCTTTTGATGTCAAAATGGTTGAAAATGCAAATGGTAGGCGAAATGGTATTGTTTCCAGATTTTGAACATGTTTGTAAGTGTTGAAATTGATAGGATTTGAGTAAAAATGGTTTTGGTTCGAAATTTCTGCACCTGGACTGCAGGTACTGAAGCAGTTTTGGGGCTCACTGCGGCGCAGTGAGCATGGTTCTGGCTCACTGCGGCGCAGTGCCAATGCACTGGTCCCTGGTTCGATTTAGCCCACTGCGGCGCAGTGAGCATGGTTCTGGCTCACTGCGGCGCAGTGGATGCCCACTTTAAAAATTTTTGCGCATCAATTTTTTTTAAACATTAATAACTTTTAATCCGAAAGTCCGAATATGTTTATTTACTTTTGGTTGGTAAAATGAAAGTTTGAAACACATTCTCGGTTATGGCATTCTAGGGTCTATAGCTAAGTAGTTGTACATAGGATACTTGTCGTCGTGAGATTTGATCCTCACCATTCGTGCTCATATCCTAGGTTTTGGATAGACGTGGAGACTAGACTGCTCTTATTCTCAGACTGCTCATACTTTTAGCTCTTGATCGCTAAGGTGAGTTTATGGCGCCCTTTTCCTTTTACTTTGGGCCTGAAAAGCATGTACTGTTGTATACACTATTTGTTAAATAAATGATTGTTTTGTGAGTATGCCATGTTATTTGGATACTTAGATCATTTGACTTAAATTTTGCCATGTGGACGGCTGTCGAAAATGTGTATACGTGTCATTTATTAAATGTTGGGTAAAATGACGTTGAATTGCCGTGTGATGGCTGATTAAGATATTTCTTTGTGTTTGACAAACTAAAATGTTTCCCCCTATTGGTTAAATTGTCGGATGTTGTATTCTGACTGTCTTGGTTAAATTGTCGGATGTTGTATTCTGACTGTCTTGGTTAAATTGTCGGATGTTGTATTCTGACTGTCTTGGTTAAATTGTCGGATGTTGTATTCTGACTGTCTTGGTTAAATTGTCGGATGTTGTATTCTGACTGTCTTGGTTAAATTGTCGGATGTTGTATTCTGACTGTCTTGGCTAAGGTCCGCACCCATTTAGAACGGAACCTGTGCGAGGCATATTGGCTGATATTGTCGGATGTTGTATTCTGACTGTCATATGCTGTCAGATGTGGTATTCTGACTATCTTGAAATAAAAGTTTTGTTAGATGTAGTATTCTAACTGTCCGGTCATTTATAACTACAGGTCATTGTGTTGTATCAATGACGACTAAACATTTGGTCAAACACTGTAAGCTCACCAACTATTTCGATAGTTGATCCTCTCAAATTTCATGCTTTTCAGGTGACCATCAGTAAGTCTTGGAATCGTACTTGGCATAATAGGGCCAATCTTTTGACTTTGGACGTACAATTAGCATCAGACATTGAGGACTCTCATGCTTTTGGCTTTAGTTGTATTTGACTGTCCAATTTATTGAACTTGTATTCAGTGGGCCCAGTTCCAAACGAGGATGACTTGTATCCGTAGTTTGGGGTCCACACTTTGAACGATTGTACTTGTATTGACTTGTATTGGCATAAATGGATGAAATCTCTATTAACCTTCTGATTAGTACGAAATTCTTTGTTAACCCTGTATTTCCGCTACAACGGGGTGTGACAAAGGAAAGCATGGACTGAGGAATATCTACCTCATCCACTGGAGACCTGAGATTAACCAAGTCTCTCATGTACTCACTCACAGAAAAGTGAGTAGTATCCATATCATACTGGTCGCCAAGTGCATTCTTAAACATCAGTGAAAGGAATCGAATATAAGGAACAAATGGCTTTCTTCCTTTCACTCTT